>CM053601.1:8012497-8043172 GCA_028646575.1 Pseudocheirus occidentalis
AATGAGAGGAGACAGGGAGAGACAAAATGGGGTTAATCATCCCATATAGAAGAGGCAAGGGATAACTGTTACAACTTTACTTTCAATTACTCTCATTGAATTTGGCTTATGGAAGAAACGTCATAAACTCTAAACTGGGCATCATGCCACACAGGAGAGTAGGGGGCATGGGGATGAAACAGGGGATGATGGAGGGTAGGGGAGGGTCTGGGGGAGGGATGCTGGAAGCACACACTTCAGTAAAGGGACAGGAAGGAGGGACATATGATCACTGTCACAATATGTCCACTATGAAGATGTCTTGTATAATCACACATCCACAGCTTGTATTGAATTGCTTATCCTTCCAGCAGGGGTGGGTGACAAGGGAGGAATCGAAAGAATCTAGAATCTAAAGTTCTGCAATACCTACAACTAGGAATTAAGATATACAGGGGCTGGGGTAGGGAGATCCTCCCTGCCCTACCAGAAAGTTAGAGAGCAGATCAGGGGAGGGGCTTTACAGAGAGACTGCTGTTTTGGGGTTGGGGTACAGGAAAGACAGGGAGAAAATTCGTAATTCAAAAATCTCATGAAAATGAATGATGTGAACTAATGATTTAGAGCATATTTTTTCATATGGCTATTGATAGAATAGATTTCTTTCACTCAAAACTGCCATTCATAACCTTTGATCATTTATCATTGGGGAATGACTCTTATTCTTACAAATTTACCCCTTTTATCTCATGATTCCCTCTATCTCTTTTTTTAGTCATAAACTCTTCTTCTATCTAGAGATCTTACAGTTAATTTTTTCTATCTTTTTCTAATTTGTGTATGATATCATTCTTTCTGTCAAAATCATGTATGCATCTGGAGCTTGCCTTCATATATACCATGTGAGAAATTGATCTCTACTAAGTTTCTGCCAGAGCGTTTCCCAATTTTCCCAAAAGTTTCTGACAAAAACTAACTTCTTACCCGAATAGCAGAGATCTTACACTGGGCTACAAAGTTCATTTATTTCTGTATATTGAGTACGTAATCTGTTCCATCAATCAACCTCTCTGCTTCTTACTAAGTCCCAGATTGTTTGGACAATCATGGCTTTGTAATGCAGTTTGAAATATGGTATTGCTAAGCTCTCTTCCTTCTCATTTTTTCCTGTTGGTTCCCTTGTGACTCTTGATCTTTTTGGTCCTCCAGATGCTGTCATTTTTTTCAGTTACATAAAGTAATCCTTTTGTGGTTTGTTTGATATGGCACTAGAAGAGTAAATCAATGTAGGTAGTATTGTCATTTTCATTATATTGGGTCAACCTATCAATGAGTGTCAAAAGCATTTTGTACTTTTGTTTGTATGTTTACTGTGTCTTGACAGCTAGACTCCCAAGTATTTTATGCTATCTGTAGTTATTTTAAATGTAATTTTTCCTACTGTCTCTTCCTGCTAGATTTTGCTGATGATATAATGGAATGTGTATGATTTCTAAAGAATTATTTTTATATCTTGCAATTCTGCTGAAGCTACTTGTTTTAGTTGACTCTCTACAGTTCCCTAAATAATCATGTCATCTATAAAAGTGAGAAATTTCTTTCTATTTGTCAATGCTTATTCTCTTAGCTTCTTATCTTATTGTTGTATTTCTCATATTATGGTATTTCTAGCATTATATTCAGAAGTAATGGTGATAATAGACATACGTGCTTCATCCCTGATTCTATTGAAAAAGAACTGAGGTCTACTTTTGCTATTGTTTTGTATGAGACCATGATTTCTATCCTTGCTTTTTTTTTACTTCAGCTGAAGCATAATTGATCATTTTAATAATATTTTATCAAATTATCATGAAAGAACCTAAAGAATCTAAGAGTGAGAGGTTATGAGGGAAGACATTCTAGGAATAAGGAGTGGCCATGGGGATGAGATGGAATGTCATGTATGTCACTTAAAATTGCACATGGGAAAAATAGAAGAAAATGTTCAGTATCTCATAAGAAAGACAACTGAACTGGAAAACAAATTGATAAGAGATGCCTTAAGAATCATTCCACTGCTGGGAAGTCCCTTATTTAACTATTTCTTATATAAAACATATTATTGGATTTTAGATTCTAATCCATTCTTCCATTTTATGAATTAGTTCATCACATTCATATTTTTGGTTATGATTGTTAATTGTATGTTTCTTCCCATCCTATTTTCCCACCCCCTCTTTAAGAATTTGTTTTTCTTCTGATTAATCCTTCCCTTAAGCTTCCCTTCCTCTCACTCTCTCTTTCCCTTAAACCCTTTCCCTCCTACTTTCCCAATCTGTGAAATGTATTTCTCTACCCAAATCTATGTGTGTGTTCTCTCCTTTGACCAGTTCAGATGAGAGTAAAGTTCAAGTGTTAACCACTTCCCCCTCTAACCTCTTCTACTATGTTGTATAGATTTCTACTTGCTCATCTTTATTATGTGAAATATTTTCCCCAATTCTTCCTCTTCTTTTCCAATGAATTCCTCTTCTTCCTTTCCATTTACCTTGAAGATTATCAAAACATAAGAATCCCTAAGAGCCTCTCATTAATTAAATGAGTTTAATTATACTCCTTCTATGACTCCTGATAATGATAGAGTTCCAGAGGATTATATTTCCCTGTATGAACAGTTTCTCTTTGTTTAATTTCTTATGACTGTTTGCTCATATTTACTATGTTAGGCTTCTCTTGACACCTCTATTTGATTTCAGATTTCTACACAACTCTGATCTCTTTCATCAGGAAAGTTTGGAAGTGCTCTATTTCATTAAAGGTACTTTTTCCACCTGTATGATGATGTTCAATTGTGCTAAGATATGCAAGTCTGTAAGCCCCAATCTTTTGCCTTCTAGAATATACTATTCCAGTCTCTCTTCTCCTTTATTATGATGGCTGCTAAATCATGTGTGATACTGACTATATTTCCTCAGTATGCTAATCCTTGAATCATTTTGCCTAATATCCTTGAGAGTTTCTTTAGGGAGTTTCTTTCAGGAGATTACTGATGAATTCTTTCAATTTCTACTTTGTCTTCTACTTCTAAAAGATCTGGGCAGTTTTCTTTTATGATTTCCTAAAATATCACGTCTCTGCTCTTTTTTTACTATGACTTCCAGCAGTGGAATGGTTATTACGGTATCTCTTCTCAATCTGTTTTCCAGTTCAATAGTATTTCTTATGAGATACTTAACATTTTCTTCTATTTTTCCCATGTGCAATTTTAAGTGACATAGATGACATTCCATCTTTTATCCCATGGCTGCTCCCTATTCCTAGAATGTCTTCCCTCATAATCTCTCACACTTAGATTCTTTAGGTTCTTTCATGACTCAGTTCATGATCTTCCCTATATATTTTCCTTACTCCCCCTACTCATTGCTAGTGCCCTCATGTCAAAATACTGTACATATTTATGCATTTTCCATTTACTTATTGCTTCTTAAGGGCAGAGACTATTTAATTCCTACCTTTGTAGCCTCAGTGTCTTAGTACCTAACCCAGGGGTGAGGAGCCTGCGGCCTGAAGGCCGCATGTGGCCTTCTAGGCTCTCAATTGTGTCCCTTTGACTGAA
The DNA here is from genome assembly GCA_028646575.1 of Pseudocheirus occidentalis. Lineage (NCBI taxonomy): Eukaryota > Metazoa > Chordata > Mammalia > Diprotodontia > Pseudocheiridae > Pseudocheirus > Pseudocheirus occidentalis. The sequence goes on from CM053601.1 coordinate 8,016,075, forward strand.
TCCAAAACTTCAAAATCCTAATCCTAATCCAAAAATTCAAACTTCAGAAATTGGATTCAATGAATTGTATTCATTCAATTGAGATAATCTTTGCAAACCACTTGGAACATAGTGTGGTTCCTAGTAGGTGCTATATTAATATTACCTACTTCTATAATTATCAGTCCCTGGCCAGCCAAAGTCAAGGGGATTGTGTGTGCTGATGAAATCAGATCACTCTTATAATCTAGAATTTCTCTTTCATCTTTCCACCTTATCCAACAACAATTTATTCATTGCCTGTTATGTGCAAGGCACTCTGCTAGAGGCAGGGGTATAAGGAGAAAAAATGAAAACCGTCTTTGCCTTTAAGGAAGTTGCATTATAGGTCTGTAGCTTCACCATTCACTGTACTCTATAGATCCCACTAGTTGCCAGATTTGTTAATCCTGTTTTCACAACCTCTTGACCTTTCCCCTTCCCTCTATTCACTTGTCCCCCTCCCCCACAGTTCAGGTTTCCACCACCCTTAACCTAGACTATAGTTATAGCCTCCTAACTCCTCTTGCTTCCTTGAATCTTTCCCCATTTCAGTCCATCCTTCCCGTAACAGTCAAAGGCATTTTCATAAACTGAGGCCCAATCATGTCACCTCTTCCCTACTCAACAAATTCCCTGTTGACTCTAGGATCAACTATGGCTTTATCCTAATGTAATCCTTCATAAATTTCTGTTTTTAGATGGCCTAACTCTTTCTAAATGTGTTGGGTTTTCACACTGTTTAGAATCATTAGTGCGCTAGCAAGGCTAAGGACTAACAAGCAAGTTCTAATTTGTGTCATTCAGACTTGTTACTTGCCATAGTGAAGTACTTTTCTTTTGTTATTCCATCCTTTAAGAAAACCCTTCACTTGAAACGGCTCTCTCGTTCAAGTTAGCCTATATTTTTCTTCCTTTTTACTGCTACAAAGAATCTTCTACGTTTGCAGCTTATATTTCCCTGTTCCCTCAACCCTCTGCACCCTGGTTTCTCATCCTCCAAACTATAATTTAACCACCCTCTCAAAGAAACCTCTCAATGGCTATATCCAGTGGTCTTTTCTCAGTCTTTATCCTCTTCGAATTTCCTATACTTCTCGACAGTACTAATCATCTTTTCCCTAAGAATTATCTCCTTTTCCCTTGATCCCATAGATTCAGTTATCATCATCTCCACACAATGAACTTAGGAGAGAGAGAAAAAGAGAGGGAGAAAGAGAGGGGGGCAGAGGGAAAGGGAGAGAGAGAGAAAGAGAGAGAGAGAGAGAGAGAGAGAGAGAGAGAGAGAGAGAGATCTATGTTTAGCTAGCCCCAAACTCTACCCTAAATTCTAATATATCACCTACTTCCTGATCGACATCTCTACATACACATCCCATGGCATGTCAGATTCAGCATGTACTTTTTCTTCTTCCAAATCTCCAGGTGGCACAGTGGGTAGAGTGTGGGGTTTGGAGTTTGACAAAGAGCTGAGTTCAACTGCAGCCTCAGACATGTAACAGTTGTGTGATCCTAAGCAAATCACTTAGCCATGATCTGCCTCAGCCTTCTCATCTAGAAAACAGGGCTAATATAGCACCTCTTGTTGTCGCTGCTCAGTAGCTCAGTCATGTCCATTTCTTCATGACCCCCATGGGCCATAGCCTCCCAGGCCCTTTTATTCTCTAATATCTCTCCAATTCTGTCCCAGTTCACATTTATTATTTCCATAACACTCAGCTCATCCTCTGCCATCCCCTTTTCCTTTTGCCTTCAATCCTTCCCACATCAGAGTCTTTTCTGACCATGTGTTCTCATTATACAGCCAAAATATTTCAAGTTCAACTCTGGTATTTGCCCTTCTAGTGAATAGCCTGAATTAATTTCTCTAAGTATTGACTGATTGGCTCTATTTGATGCCCAAGGGACTCTCAAAAGTATTTTCCAGCACCACTGCCCAGGGTTTTTGTGAGATCAGATGAGATCATATTTGTAAAACACAGCACAGGGTCTTCTAGTCAGCCAGGCTCGGGTTTGAATCCTTCCTCTTGTCAGTTATCTAATCCAACTAAGGGGCCCAGGGCATCACTACAACTTGAACTCACAAGACCATCTGTAAGCCTAAATAGATCCTTCTTGTGGTTGATAATCAGTAACCTATACTCATGGAAGAAATTCAGAAAAGAAGGGGCAGGTAAAAATTTGAGATACTGTTTCAGACTCACCCAGATGGAACAAATGCTTTAGTCACCAAATGCTCTTCCTAATGTGGCAGCTGGGGAGTAGAAAAAGACAAAATGATCTTCCTCTATGCCATAGGAAGTTGTAAAGTAGGTACCATATAAACACTCACTGAAAGGTTAAAGGAAGGGACAGAAAGGGACAGTCACTGCACTTATGGAGGTCCATTGAGTAGCCAGCTTTTCCTACCTAGGGACCCAGAGGATCATTTTTTTTCAGTCCCAAAGTGTCCAGGGACTAAGTGATGTATTGCCAGAGGAAACAGGGAAATTGTCATCCCCAAATTACTGATTTTTTCATTGAGGTGATGCACGTTCAATAAGTCTGTGTAGCTGTATAATTTAAATTTAAAATAAGAAGCAAGGGCTTTTTGTCTTTACATCATAATCATAGCCCTTCCCTGCAATTAATTTCTTTGATAATTGCCTAGGATTTTCTTACACTTTCATGCCATCTCCAAGTAGGAATAAGTTCATTTCCTCTGTCTATCGAAAGAATCATGTGATTTTAATCTTTGTTGGTTTATTATTAATTATGTGAATTAGTTTCCTATTGTTAAATCATCTTGGATCCTTGGTAGCAATCCAACTTGGTCATGGTAAATTATTTCTGGATATAATACTGTATTCTCATTGTAAAGATTTTATTTCAAATGCTGCCTTTAGCACCTATTAGGGCAATTGCTTATGCTTTTTTTTTCTTCTTTGTCTCTCAAGGTTTAGATCGTATTTGTCTCCAAAAAGGGAGCGTGGAAGATTATTTTCATCTCTACTTTTTACAATAATTCCATAGCAGAGCTAATAGTTTGCTACATTAAATGTTTGATTGGGTTCATTTTTAACTCCATCTAGCAAAGAATACACACACACGTGCGCATGCGCATGCACATACACAAACATACATACACATACACATACACACATAGACACACATAGACACACAGACACACACAGACACACACTTCAGCAGTTAAAATTGTAGGTTTCTCAGTTATTTTTCAGAGAGTGGATTGAGATCTCCATTTCTTATTGTGCTAGTTTGAGTATTTTATATTTTGTAAATACTCTCATTTCCTTCAAATTTTTGGTTCTCATGATTGTAATTGTATGTAGTAGGTTTTTTTATCATTTAAAAAACATTTCCTCTGCTGTGAATTTGTGTTGTTCATGTGGTTGGAGTAATTTGAGTTTCTCCTCTTTTTTTCTTGATCAGGTTTTCTAATGACTTTTTTTAAGAAGGTTAACAAAATTGGTAAATCATTAGATAACCTGATCAAGAAAAAGAAGAAACTCAAATGACCAAAAAGAAGAGAGAAACTCACAACATAGAGGAATTTTAGAAACCCCCAGCAACTCATATGTACAAGTCTCCTAAGCAGCCCTGCTGCTGCACATGCAGGAATTCAGAGTCTTTCTGTCCATCCTGTAGCTGGCTTGTCTTGTATGTGCTTGCTCTCCCATTCAGTGTGACCTTGAGAGCAGGAATTATTTTGCATTTTCTATCTGCGTTAGCAGCACTTAACCTTGCTACAAATGCCTTCTCAGTCACTCCTTCTCAGAACCCTGCTCTGAGCATTGTGCTAGAGATTGCTGAATCCAGCCTCTGCTCTTTCACAACTAGACTTCAGGGAATCAGCCTAAGTTCTAACATCACAGAGCCAATGACACATCAGAGAACTGGAATACGTGATTGGTGAAAAGGGTGTCAGTGGGAATAAGTAATAAATCAATGAAACTTGCAAAAGACATTAAACAGGAAAATAATTCAGTGGAGAAAGTTCTTCTGGACTTATGCAATCTATTAAGACCCAGAGATTTGTTGAGAAAAAAAGGTAGTTTGGATTCTATCATTTTATTTTGCAAAAAAACACAAGCAAAAATAAGATGCAGTAGAAAAAGCATTTCACTGGCAGTAAGTAGGGCCTCAGGTTTGAATCCCTGTCCAACATTTATGAACTGTGGGACCATAGACAAGTTAGTTCATACTTCTGTGCCTCCTTTTCCTCACCTGTAAAGTAAATGAGGATAATAGTTTACAGTTTAGATGAAAATGTATTGAAATGGTTTTCCAAACCTTAAAGAAATATATAAACGTCATCTATCATTTTCATTGTTGTCCATTTTATTTCCTGGGCTTTTTACTTGTTGCCACCTTTTCAAAACTCTAACTGAGCTGCCTCGACCCTAGAACCTGGTCTGTGGGAGCCAAAAAAAGGGAATTTTCTATCCTGAAAGCACAAGTCAAGTTATGAATTTAATGATAGTGTCTGTTATCATTCCTTGGGAGTCTCTCCTAGTGCATTATTGTTTCTAAGTTTAACTCGGGGCATATAATTTGACTTTTCCATTATCTGGCTTCTTGCCCATTATTCTCACCAAGCCCAGAGCACCAACCATTACTTATATACTTTCTTCAAGCAGAAGAGTCACCAAAGGTCACTTACTGTGTGCCAGCCATTGCAATAACTCTGGGATGACAAAGAATAGCAAAATCGTTATCTCTACTCTCAAAGATCTGACATCCTAATGGGTGAGGGGGAGACAATATGCAAACAATATGGAAATAGTTATCTGAAAATTGTTGTCCAGAGTAAATTGGAGGTAATCTCAGAGGGAAGGCACTATACTAACACTGAGGGAAAACAGGAATGGCTTCTTGCAGAAGGTAGAATTTTGGCTGATATTTAAAGGAAACCAGGGATGTCAGTGGGTGGGAAGGGGAAGGAACAACTTAGCCCAGCATTTAGCCAATTAGTAAGGATAATTAGATAAATAAGGAAATTATCAGATGACCTGCAGCTTCTTGCAATGCTGTCATACATCAACTGAACTCTACAGGAATCTTTCCTCTTTCATTCTCTTTCCGTTGTAGCAGCAGCTTCATGGGTTTCATCACAAGACACCAGGCTCGCAGGTGAGGGCTCTGATTCTTGTGTTTCTTCATTTACTATTAGCTAACTCAGTCTACAGTTGATTTTCTCCAGAAATTTTCATGTGCTTAGTGTGACTGGAGCCTACTGACCTTCCCTAAGATCATCCCTGAATTATTCGCCAAAAGTAGAAAAAAGACATGAACCAAAGAGAAGTTCATTAAAAGATGAACATTTTCAAATACTCCTTAATGGCCCTAATATGATGCTCAAAGATGTTCTGGCTTTTCTTTAAGAGTGATTTCCCCACAAAAGAATCTTAGACAACTTGAAAAATAACATAATTCCAAAGGCGAGGTCACAAATGTATATGTAATGGCTATATGACTATGTTTGGCCAATATTCCCTTCTGTCACCATCTTCCATTGGTCCTTTTCAAAAATAAAAGTTGAACAGCAATTGTCAAAAGCATTAACAATCTAGAGCTTGAAAGATCCACTTTATTATACGTAGCTTGGAATGGTCCTTTGTCTTTGTGTGGCTTAGCTACTTAAGTCTGAGCTGAGTTCCTGAATAAGTACATGATTGTATGGTGGTCTGTATGTTGAAGGGACTTCTTATAGCCTTTATAAAGCCCAACACCAATGCAGTTTCCCTCAACTTCAGACCAGCCTGGAGATTCTGTTGTTTAATTCCAAAGATCCATGCCTATGAACCTAAACTAGTCCTAAGAGACAAATAAACACAGCCCTGACTCTTCTCACCCTCCCTCCTATTCCCCTCAAACAATTAGCCTTAATGAGAACAATATGCTTTCGTTCATGTTCTTTATGCATCCAAATGCCATTGCACAGGCAAGGATATATGACTTTGGAGGGAGGGGGTATATGGTTGGTTGTTTTTGTTTTTAGCTCTCAAGGTTATATTGGTTCATGGGTAGTTCTGCTTTGTTGTTTTGTGCTCATTAGGTCTTTTTAAAAAAGAAAAGTAAGTGAAAGTTTATAAAAATACTGCAAATATAAAACAAGGAGCAAAAGAAATCAAACAATGAAAAACCTCTTTATTCCAAAAACTATGTTGATTTCTCCTAATAAAACACAAGCTCCATGAAGGCAGGGTCTGTTTCACTTTTGCTTTTTTATTTCCAACAGCTAGTCTAATGCTGTGTCAGGGATATAAAATAATCTTATTTGATTTAACCTAATTATGTCCTCAGAGAAGAAATATGGTATAGTGGATAGGATGTTGTACTTGAAGTCAGGGAGACCTGAATTCAAATCCTACCTCTCTCACTGACTAGCTATTTGACTTGAACAAATTACTTATCCTTAAACTCTATTAAATGGGAGTAATAAGAATGGCTGTCATTAATGTAGCACCTACTATGGGTTATAACATTTGGCTAAGCACTGTACAAATACGATTTCAGTTTATCTTCACAAAACCCCTGAGAGATAAGGCCAGTATTATCTATATTTTACATTTGGAGAAACTGAGGTACAAGTTAATGGTTTACCCACAAAAATGCCAATGGGTGGGAAGGAGCCAATATTAGCTCCTAATTCACAGAATTATTGATTAAATAAGAAATAATGTATTTAATCCATTTTAAAAATCCCAGAAATCTATATGATTTTTAGAAATAAAAGAATTTTTTAAAAATTATATATAGATGTGCATTCTAGCTTTGACTCTGCTATCGACTGTGTAACCTTCAGCCTGTAGGCTCAGTTCCTCACTTCTAAAATACAAGGGTTAGCCTAAGTAACCTCAAAGGATCTTGTAATCCTGATAGAGACATGAAATAGTGCATGAGGGGCAGATCTGGACTGAGGGAGACCTGGGTTCAAATCCTTCCTCTGACATAAATTTGTGACCTTGCACAAGTAACCTTACCTCTCTGTGCCTCAGATTCCTCATTCTTAAAATGAAGACAATAATGCTTGTACCTACCTCACAAGATTGCTGTAAGGTTCCAGTGAGATAAGCCATGAAAATTACTTTGCAAAACTTAAATGTCACGCAATGTCTCATTAGGAACATTCTATGCATCTACTGTTTTTGAATGCTACCAGCCCGGGTAAACTCTTGTGAAATTATATTAGTTTTTCCATAAGAAGAAACTAGAGAACTGGAAGTACTAAATATACATGCAAATCTAAGTTTGGTCATAAATGGGGCAATGATAGACTCCCATGAACAATTAATGTACAGCCTCCTCAAACTCATAACTTGATTTGCCTTTTCATGTTAGAAAAAAATCTATTTGAACTTGGCTACCACAAAGTTGTATCTAAATATCTTTATAAGAGTTTAGAAAGGATAGAAACAAGTAAAAATCATGTGAAAGAAAATTCATAAAAATAAAGCTAATATGTAGTATTTATATATTGCTTTAAGTTTTTTAAAACTCACACACACTCACACACACACATTCACACACACACACACACATACACACACACACACACACACACACACACACACACACTTGAGCCTAGTAAGCTATTATTGTCTCCATTTGACAGATGAGAGAACTGAGGGTCAGAAAACTTAAGTGACCTACCTGTGGTGACATAGCTAGCAAATGTCAGATAAGTGATGAATAATAATTGTAACTAATATTTATATAATGATTTATGGTTTTTAAAGTGCTTCCAAATATTCTCTTTTTCTGCTCACAACAACAATGTGAAGTTGATGCTATAATTATCTTTATTTTACAGATGGATAAACTGAGGCAATGCCTTGCCCAGGGTCACACAGATAGTAAGTGTCTGAGGCTGGAGAACTCAGGCGTCCCTGACACCATTTGTTATGTCTCCATATCTCTGTTGACTTCACCTCCAGTGCTCTTTCCACTACACTATTTCTTTTGTTCCTCTTTGTGTTTTGTATTTAGACAAAAAGGGAAAATGCAAAGCTTTTTTTTTCTGAACCTATCACTGACCCTAAATAGAATGAGCAGTTTAGGAATAACTTTCTCCCCAAAACTCTTTCTCTGATTAATGTCTTTCATGAGTTTCACTGATTTGTTGTTGTTGTTCGTCCTTCATTCCTAAAGAAGACTAATGACATCACAAGTGTGATTTCTTGACTTGCACATCAATTGGTTTTGAGTGAGTCAGAGCTGTCTAAAGTCATGTCTTTATAGATAATCCCTATCTCCTTTTTGCTAATCACATATTACAATTCTCTGATGTCTCAAAGGACCTATGACCATAGTCCCTAGGCTGGTCACTAGTTGTGGCAACTAGTTGTAAAGGAGAGGAGGCTGGGTCCTCAGTGCAATGCTGAGAGGGAAGTTTTAAGAATGAATGAGTGAAAGAAAGAAAAAGCATCTGTCACAGGCTTGCTGTGTGCCTCTCACTGCACTAAGTATTAGATATACAAATAGAAAAAAAAAGGCAATCCTGCTCTGAAGAATCTCATACTCTAATTGAGAGAGAAAACACATATAGGACAGTTCAGCTATTGGCCAGATAGAAAGATATAGAATTCCTAAGGGTCAACCAGGAGGATGGCAACGTTCCAAGATCCTCAGATTGTAGAGGATCTACAATGTGGATATAGTTCTCTTCATATATGTAGATATAGTTCTCTTCGTCTTTGTTCTCACTTTCTGCTGATAAACACAACTAAACTCTGGTTTTTTTCAAGAGACTAATAAATTTGGTAAGCCATTAAATAACCTGATCAAGAAACAGAAGAAATGCAAATTAACAATTAAAAGAAACACAAGACAAATTCACAAGAAAGGGAATTGTTTTTAAAATTTAAAAACTACATATAATTAAGTATACCTAATTATTTATATAGACATAATTAATCATAATCAGCACAACTGATAATTAAAAGAAAATTGAAAAATATTTACAAGTAGAAAATATCTCAACTACTAAAACAAGAGCAATCTTAATTCACTGTCAGAAAAAGTCATTGAGAAAGGTATACTTAATTCAACTACTAAGCGGGAAGACAGAACGAACTGGGGAAGAGCCTTAGCCTACAACTCTACGCCAGATGGAGTTAAAAGCAAACCCAATAAAACAATTAAATAGCAAATTAATACCTAGACTACAGAATTATTTTTTTAAATAAAGACAAAAGCAAGTTTCATTAAGAGACAAATATAGTCCTGATATCCCAAAATGCTGCAAGACAAAGAAAAAAAGAGAACTCTAGACAATTGAGCTAATGAATGTTGGTAAAAAGGATTTTAAATGAAATCCTTACAAGGAAAATATAACACTATAGACACAAATAATTCATTATGACCAAGCTGGATTCCTACCAAGGATACAAGATGGTTTAACAACAGAAAAACTATTAGCATGATTAATAATAAAAGCAACAAAGATAAAAATCATATGATTCTTTCAATAGAAATGGAGAAAATAAACATTCCTATTTGCAGATGGTATAATGGTGTACTTAGAAAACCCTAGAGAACTATTGAGAGAACTGGTTGAAAGGAGAAGGGATGATTATGATCTAAAGACAAAAAGTATTGCTTATATTTTTCAAAAAAAATTAAGGTATACAGACCACTTGAACATGTGATTATCACCAAGTGCAAGAAAACTTGATTTTAAAAAACTTAAGATCTGAAAATTGTGTTATTCCTCCTGATCCTCTTTCAGCACATTCATCTATGATAAAATAGTTTTGCAGTTTTGAAAATGTCCAAAGTATAATTTTGCTCCATGATCACAAAATGCAATCCTTTTGCACTGGCCTAACTAAAACATCTTTTAGTTAGACCAGTGCAAAGACAGAAGTTATTGACTGACTACCTCAGATGTGCAAGTTTCCCAGTTTCCTGTTTTCCTTCTAATTTGAAGTGCATTGGTTTTGTTTGTGTAAAGACTTTTCAATTTAATATAATCAAAATTATCCATTTATATCAAGTAATATTCTGTATCTCTCGTTTGGTCATAAACTCTTTCCTTATCCATAGGGGACTATAATGGTCAGATTTCCAGTACCAGCAAAAGCCTCTAAATCCCTAAACGTCTGAGAGGTCAGGAAGTGGAGGGAGCAGTTCTAACTGAGGAGAACATCTTTATTCTTTCCCTTTCTACAAAATACTGTCACCTCAGACCATAACCTAATCATCATCATCATCATTATAAATATTTCTATTGTGCTTTAAGGGTGATAACATGCATTAAAGACATTGTATCATCTAAGCTTCACAAAGATTGGCCATTCCCCAATTGATGGGCATCCCCTCAATTTCCAATTCTTTGCCACCACAAAAAAAAAGCTGCTAGAAATATATTTATGGAGAGATCCTTTCCCCTTTTCTTTCATCTCTTTGGGACACAGACCTAATAAGTGATATTGCTGGATCAGAGGGTATGCAGAGTTTTATAGCCCTTTAGACACAATTCCAAAATGTTTTTAAGAGTAAGCGGACTAGTTCACAACTCCACCAACAATGCATTAGTGTCCCACCTTTTCCAAAAGTCCTCTAGAAGTTGTTATTTTTTCCTTTTCTCTCATGTTAGCTAATCCAACAGGTGTGAGGTAAGATCTCAGAGTTGTTTTCATTGGCATTTCTCTACTCAGCACTGATTTAGAGTATTTTTTCATGTGAGTATTGATAGTTTTCTTCTGAAAACTATCTATTCATATATATTTAACATTTATCAACCTGGGAAATGGTTCTTTTTTTATAAAATTTACTCAGTTCCACATATATGTGGAATGAAATGTCACATTTATCCAAGAAATTTGCTACAAAAAACAGTTTACCAGTTTCCTGTTTTCCTTCTAATTTGGAGTGCATTGGTTTTGTTTGTGCAAAGACTTTTTAATTTAATGCAATCAAAGCTATCCATTTTAAATCAAGTAATATTCTCTATCTCTTGTTTAGTCATAAACTTTTCCCTTATCCATAGATCTGACAGGTGCATCTTTCCACACTCCCCTAATTTACTTATAATATCAACCCTTATGTCTAAATCATATATCCATCTTAACCTTGTCTTGGTATATGATGTGAGATGATGATCTATACCTCCCTTTCTACAAAGGCTATACTTCCCTTTCTGCCAAACTGCTTTCAGTTTTTTCCTAGTGATTTTCAAATTGTCCAGTGTTGAGTTTTCTAGCTCTACAGAATAATTTTTTGGTGGTTTGATTGGTATGGCACTGAAAAGGTGATTAATTTAGGTAGAATTGTCATTTCTATTGTATTGGCTTGGCCTACTCATGAGCAATTTTTAAATTGTTTGGTTTCCAATTGTTTAGTTCTAACTTTGTTTATGTAAAACATGTTTTGTATCTGTGTTCATATAGTCCCTGGGTTTCTCTTGGTAAGGAGAATTCCAAGTATTTTATATTATCTACAATTATTTTAAATGCAATTTCTCTTTCTACAGCTTGCTGCTGGACTGTGTTGGTAATATGGAGAAATATCAGTGATTTAGGTGGGTTTGTCTGATATCCTTCAACGTTGCTAAAGTTGTTAATCATTCCAACCAGTTTTTTAGTTGACTCTTTAGGATTCACTATGTATACCATCGTATAATCACAATGAGTGATTTTTTCCCTCATTGCCTATTTTTTTAATTCTTTCTATTTTTTCTCTTATTGTTATAGCTAGCATTTCTATTACAATATTGAATAATAGTTTTCCTAATACTGAGCCTGCCCTGCAGTCCTAGTATAACTCTCTGATTATAGCATATGATCTTCATGATTTGTTGCTGTAATCTCCTTGCTATTGTTTTATTTAAAATGTTCGCCTCAATATTCATTAGGGAAAGTGATCTTCTGTTCTTGTTCTTCCTGGTTTATGCATCAGCATTGTATGTGTGTCATAAAAGTAACTTGGTAGGACTCCTTCTTTGCCTATTTTTCCAAATAGTTCATATAGTTTGGGAATTAATTATTCTTTATATATGTGTAGAATTCCCTTATGAATCCATCTGGTCTTGAGATTTTTTCTTAAAGAGCTCATTGGTGCCTTGCTCAATTACTTTTTCTAAGAGACGATTAATTAAGAATTCTATTTTCTCTTCTGTTAATCTGGGCAATTTATATTTTTGAAAATATTCATCTATTTCATAATATATACCTCTGTTGTGCTGATTTCCAATCTTAAACCAATCAGTTGTTCCATGTGTGATTATAAATATTGCTTCTTAGCCCACATATAGGTTCCTCAGGAGACAAAAAAGATAATCTAGTACCCTCTTCTCTTTGAGAACTTGCCACATTTTATTGTGATCTGAACAGTCAAAGGCTTTAGTGTAATCAATGAAACAGAAGTAAATGTATTGGGGGATTTTTGCTTTCCTGAAATTCCTTTGCCATAATCCAGGGATATTGGCAATTTGGTCTTTAGCTCCTCTGACTCTACAAAATCCTGGCTGCTCTTCTGGTAATCCTTAGTTCACACATTGCTGAAACCTGGCTAGCAAAATCTCAAATGAGAGCAATTGTTTCATAACTCAAATATTTTTTGACATTGCCCTTCTTTCAGGTTTTGAAATTAGCTGATATTTTCCAATCCATTTAGTTTCTTAAACAAGCCACTATCTAGTTTCCCAAATTTGCTGGAATATTAAGTATAGCACTTTAGCAGCAACATCTTTTAGGATTTTAAATAACTCAGTTGTAATTCTGTCTCTTCCACTAACCTTATTGTTAGCATTGCTTCCTATGACCCAATTCACTACATTTTCCAGGATGTATGTTTCTAGATTACTAACAACACCGTCAAGGTTATTAGTGACATTATGATCTTTCTTGAATAGTTCTTGTATACATTTTTGCCACTTCTTAATCTCTTCTACTTTTGTTAAATCCCTACAGTTTTAGTCTTTTATCTTTTCCATTTGCACATGAAACATTCCTTGCTACTTCTAACTTTCTTGAAGAGATCTTTTGTCCTTCCCATTCTATTCTTTTCTATCTCTTCCTATCTCTTCCCATTGCTCACATTAAAAAAAAACCTTATCTCTCCTTGTTCTCCTCTGGAATTCTGTGTTCATTTGGGTAAACTTTTCTCTTTCTCCTTTCCCTTTCCTTCTTTCCTCAACTATTGTAGTGGGAACCACACTGGCATTCCCAGGATGGCTGCTAGCACAGGTTCTTAGGTCTACTTTACTAGGAAAGATAGGATCAACAAAGGGTCAGCAATCTTTTTTAATTATATTCACTAGTTCAAGGTGAAGTTCAACCCTGAACTTCAGAGAAAATACAAAGAAAATGGAGAAAATACGAGCAGGGAAATAAAGACCAGTAGAAAGGGCTTCTGACTGTTTGAGAAATTAGCACAAACCAACAGACAGGGCTTCTGTCTGATCTGCTGAGCACAGATCAACAGAGAGATCCAACTGTCTGATCAAGGCAATACATACATAGTTACCAGAGAGAGAAGCACCAACATCTGAGTTTTTCAAAGTGGGGGCGGGTGGGAAGGGGGCTTCTCTTCAATGGCTACCCAGAATCTCATCTGGTCATATCACCATGAACATTCTTCCAATGAGTGAGCCCCAAAATAAAATGCTAATCTCAGAATACATATATATATATATATATATATATATATATATATTATACACACACACACACACACACACACACACATACCTTTTTTTAGAACCAGAGGTCATCAAAAAACCCTCCTGACTCAGTGCCTAATTAGAAATTAACAAAAGATGTGAAAGCCTTCCTAGAAGCAAGCTTCCCCTAAGCATGCTTCCCTTAACTGCCTCCACTTGAGGCCTATTAATGGGTGGGGAAGATCTTACAACCCATTAACATAACAGTTATCTGTAAAGCTTCATGAGACAGTCATTTTATGTTCTTACTTTTCCTTTTCTTTGGAATGTTTTTTGTTACTGCCTCTGTTGTAAACCTCTGCCTATAGTTCTTTAGGCATTCTTTCTACCAGATTTAATCACTTAAATCTATTTGTGACTTCTGATCATTTTCCTTACTTTCTTTGATTGAGAGTTGAATTTTGCAATAGAAACTCATAATCTGAGCCACAATTAGTTCTGGGTTTTGTTTTAACTGATTGTGTAGATTGGTTGCAAAGTATATATAACATTGACCATCTGGCAATATCCATTGTAGAGTCACCTTTTGGGTTATTGAAAAATAGTACTTTCTATGACTGGTGAATTATCTTAAAACTCTATGAGTCTCTGCCCTGCTCCATTTTGTACTCCAAGGCCAAACTTTCCTGTTATTACAATTAAGTTTTGATTTCCTACTTTAACATTCTAATCCCCTATGATGAATGTGACACCTATTTCTTATTTCTGCAAGATAGTATAGGTCTTCATAGAACTGATCAACTCTGGCCTCTTCAGCATCAGTGGTTGGGGCATAGATTTGCATTACTGTGATGCTGAGCATTTTGCCTTAGATTCAAACAGATATCATGCTGTCATTTTAGAGATTATGCCCCAGTACTCACTCCTTTATTGACTATGAGGGCTACTCCATTTTATCTAAGGAGATTCAAGAGCCCATAATAGTATACAGAATGGTCACCTGGATTGTATTGGCCCATTCCCATTCATTTAAATTTACTGATATGCAAGATTTTGATATTGAATTTTTCCATCTCCTGTTTGACTCCATCCAGCTTACCTTGACTCCTAAATCTTACATTCCAGGCTCCTTTGCAATACTGATCGTTACAGCATCAGACTTTCCCTTCCGTCACCAGACATCCACCGCTGAGCTTCTTCTCTGCCTTTGTTTGGCCCAGTAGTTTCCTTCTTTCTGGAGATACTTGTAGTTATCTTCCACCCTTTCTCAGCAGTGTGTTGGGCACCTTCCAGCCTGAGGAACTAATCCTCCAGGATCCATCCATCCCCCTTATATTTTTGATCAGTTTAATATTGTTCATGGAATTTCCTTGACAAATATACTGAAATGGTTTGCTATTTCCTTCTCCAGTGGATCACCTTTTATGGAAAGAGAGCTGTCCTCAAATCCAGAAAGACCTGAGTTGAACTTCTTCCATGTCTGACATATACTAGGCAAGTGACTCTATGCAAGTCACTTAACTCTCTCACTGTCGTAGGTAACTCTCAAAGACCATAAATCACAGAGAAAATGTCCATCTACCTTGGCACAGGGAATCTCATCATCCATGAGTTCCCTCTATCAATAGAATCATAGGTGTAGTCCCAGAAAAATGCAGCTTGTTGAGAAAAGGGGCTGTTTTTAGCTTTGTGTCCTCAGCAGAGAAGGTTCTAACCTGCACTGATGGAGGAAATGTACTCAACCAAGAACTCCCTAAACCTGAAAAATTACAGGCTTAGTCACTATCCCTATTTCTAGCATCTAGATGTGATTGGAATGTAAAAAAGACAAATAAGCATTCATGGAAAGAATGAATGAGACTAGGACTCCATGATATATTCTCACCTCTATATCTTCCCTGTCCAAGCCCAAGGACAATCGGGTCCCTGTACATAAAGAGAATGATTTCTGCCTCCAAGTGTCTCAGATATCTATGAATGTGACTAAGAAGCCAGATGTGCTGTATGCAAAATCATATGTTCCTCATCTGTCACAATAGACAGTCTCCAAAATATTCCATCTCTCTGCCATTTTTTCATTGGCTGCCCTCCATGTCTGGAATGCTCTCCCTCCTCATCTCCACCTCCTGGCTTGCCTGGCTTCCTTTGAAGCCCAGCTTAAATCCCACCTTCTACAGAAAGCTTTTCCAGCCCTTCTTAACTCTCGGTCCTACCTTCTTGTAATCACTTTCTATTTGTCCTGCTTATAGTTTGTTTATAAAAATCTGTTTACTTTCAGCCCCATTCGTTTGTGAGCTTTTATCGTTGGCCTCTTTTTGTATCTCCAGTGCTCAGCAGAGTGCTTAATAAATATTGATTGATTGAAACCAGTAGCAAGATGGGAAGGAGATCAATTTATTCTTTATGCATCCTCCAAAATGAGGCACTTAAAAGGGTTTCAGGCTGTGCTCCCCTGGGTGCTCACTAAGGTCCTGGACCCGAAGACATTTCTAGCAGACCATTTAGTAGAACTTAATGGATCACAGAATCATAGATTTTCAAATTAAAGGTAACTTTTCACAAATAAAGAAACTGAGTCTCAGAGTGACAGTTGAATAACAAATTCTGGATTTGGAGTCAGAAAGATCTCAATACAAATCCTACCTTAAATGCTTATTAACTATAGGACCCTGGGCACTAGCTTGCTCATTTGTAATGAGGGTGGTAATAACCCCTACCTCAGTTGCCTCATCTGAAAAATGGGTATGGCAATTGTACCTACTCAGCCACCAGCACACAAGATAATGTTTTCAACACTTTGTAAACCTTAAGTGCTATATAAATGTTTGCTATTTTTAAGAGATTTGCTGGGGATCACATAAGTAGTGTCAGAGTCAGGATTGTTTTTTTAAAGCCTGTCCTGGAAGAGAACAGGCATTTTAAAAGAGCATAGGATGCAAAGGACAGAGGTATTCATGTTAATAACAGCTGACAATTAAATTTTCCTCCCCCAGCAACCCAAAGGCAGAGATATAATATCCTGTCACTTGAAGGCAAGCTGACTGTGTTTATGATCTGAGAGCAAAGAAGTGTTTTCCTACTGGGAGCATGTCAGAACAGCAAATATTTCACCATCTCCTAGCTGCTTTCTGATATTGTCTTTGCCAAACATTCAGATAGCAACATTGTCCTGGAAACAGGAGCCCTAGCTGAGTGGAAAGTAATTGCTGGACAGTCTGCCTGGAGTCACCTGGGCACCACTTCCATTCATCAGCTAGGTCCTGTAGGTGGAGACCTTGCCACAGCAACCAGGAACACACAGAGGGAAGGGCCAGTCCAGACAGCTGCAGAGTCCAAAAGAAGGGAAATGTGGGGCCATAATCCTGCTTCAGCTCCACCAACAGGAGGGAAAATCATTCATTTACCCAAAGAAAATATCCCCATTCCCAAAGGAAAGAGGCAAAAAACAAAAGTGTCAACTCTTGGGTTATATATCAGCTGTCAACATCCAGGAAATCTGAGAAAGCAATCAGAGCAGCATCCAAACACACATACACACACACACACACACACACACACACACACACACACACACCAGCCATATTTACAGATGAGGAAACTGAGACCAAAAGAGAGACAGATATTCACCCAAGGTAAATCAGCACTAGTATCAATTTGGCAGACAATCCTAGGTGCCCATCATAACTCTTTCAGCCTAGAATGTAAGACTGTGAAACAGTTCACATGTCTCAAAATTCTCCCTTTTATTTTACTTAAATTGTTTTTGCTTGAAATATTATACCTATTGGATAACTATGGAACCCTAAGCTTCTTCCTCTTCAGCAGATAAGGAAATACTGGAATACAGCCAAGTCACAGAAAGGCATTGAATTAAAGGGCAGGGAAAATGGGTGTTAATTCTCACACTTGGGAAGCAAGGAGCGTTTTGTTGTTGATTTTTACAAGGAAGCCTTAGGGTAAATAGTGTATTTGCTGAGTGAGAGCAGAACGAAGATAAAAATGCATCTTTCCCCCAGATACTTGATCTATGGAAAGGTTTCCTAGCTTTAGGGGAGGATTGAGGAGGAGGGAGGGAGGTCTACGAGTTTTAATTTAAAGGAAGTCTCACTTTCAGAGGAAAACCACTGGCAGGGTGAAAGAGGCGGCTCTGACTTCCTCCAGTTTGGCAGCAGGGTAAGGATCCTCCAGAAGCCAGTCACTGTGGTTTGCCTCACTCCCTGATAATGACAGCTCCTGCTTCAACCCTGCCCACGGAAAAGAAAAATTGGGACTCTAAAAATAAGAAGGAAGAAAAGAAGACCCATGCTCTTGTCAATGCCAGGAACTTGGAGGTTTGGATGAGGGCCATGAGATACCCTGTAATTTATTGCCCATTTCCACCCCAAAGGAAGCCAGAATAAAGACCTGCCAAAGAAAAGGGGGGGGGGGAAGTGGGAAGTAAAGGAAAAGAATGAGTGGAAGGGAAGGAGGGAAATATAGACAGATAATGAAAGAGGAGGGAGGGAGGAAGGAAGGAAGGAAGGAAGGAAGGAAGGAAGGAAGGAACGAACGAACGAACGAACGAACGAACGAACGAACGAACGAACGAACGAACGAACGAACGAACGAACGAAGGACAAAACATGAACTGGGGATAGAAATACAAAAGGGAAGCACTTCCCGCCTGTGAAGAGTTTCTATTCTATAGGATGAGACAACAGATACCTGGGCAAGCACCACCAGAATCTCTCCCCAACAGATAGATACAAAGGTGGAAATCGAAGCAGCTAGGGATTTTAAGAAGCTTCCTGTACAAAGTGATCCCAGAGCTGAGTCTTGAAGGAGATTCTTCAGTCTAAAAGATGTAGTTAAGGAGGGAATATTTTCTAGGCAAAGGGACAAGTCAGGGTAGAGGCACGGAGCTGAAAGGTGGAGTTAGAGCAATGACAAATAGTAAGAAGCCCAGTTTGATGGAAATGTCTAGCAAATGAAGAGAAATAATGTGTAATAAGACTGCAGAGGCAGGGTAGGAGTGAGTGTAGAAGGGCTTTAAATGGAAAATAAGCGCAGCTGATACTTTCTTCTAGAGCTAAAGGAACCCCTGGAGTCACTGAGTGGGAAGTGATGTGATCAGACAGGCACTTTAGGAAAATCGCTTGGGCAGCTGTGTGAAGGGTAGATCGGAGTACAGGGTGAAGCATGGAGACCATTCATAAAGCTATTGCAATAGTCTAGGTGAGAGGCGATAAGGGTCTGAACTAAGGGAATGGTTATAGGAGTGGAGAGAAGGTGATGACAATAGAGGTAGGAATAAGATTTTTGTCTGGGAGTATGAAGGGAATGTGAAAGGGGATAGAGGATGATGCTCAGATTGTCAACCTGGGTTATGTGAAGAATGGTGGTGCCCTGAACAGTAATAGGGAAGTCGTGGTGATGGAGAAGGGTGTTACCAAGGTCCTTCATCTTCACCTCGGCTTGACAATAACATCTCTTTGAGGGTGTGAGCTATATTATTCATTCTTCTGCCACTCACTACTCCCACTATGGCTAATGATCTCCCATCACCTGTCATTTTAAATTGTATGCCCCATATGAAACACCCACTTGACTTTCAATTGTTTTGTCCTCTTTTCCTGTTATCCCCATGGAATATGTGAGGAGATGGGATACTCTTTCACCCACCCACTCCAAGAAAACCTCTTCTCCCAACATCTGATTAGGGTAAAATGAAGGTCATTGGAGGTTTGATCATTCTTGGACATGGAAAGATAACGTTTGGAGATGCAAGTGAACAAATTGTATTGGGGTATGGATATGATGCACGAATCCCCCCAAAGTGATATAGCCAAAGAAACTAATAGGTAGATTTAAAAAATAAATGAGGTCTATATGAGTATTACAGATGTGGTATCCTTAGACTAGAGGTGCCAAGTGATGCAGGGCAGCTAGGTGGCGCCACAATGGATAGAGCATTGGACCTGGAGTCAGGACCACTCATTTTCCTGACTTCAAGTCTGGCCCCAAACATTTACTAGTTGTGTCACCCTGTTTGCCTCAGTTTCCTCATCTGTAAAGTAAGTTGAAGAATAAAATGGCAAGCCACTCCAGTATTGTTAGAAAACCCCAAATGAGGTCATGAAGAATCAGATATGACCGAAAAATGACCAAACAACCAAACAATGGGCTCATTTATGATTGGTCTTTTTTTTATTTTGCATTTCAACAGATCTGGATTGCTGGCCTTATTGGGACACAGACCCAGACAGCTTGTCTGAGGTGCATATGATCTGCGGATCCACAGAATAAGTTTTGACTGCTGGCCTCAAAGCCCTGAACAAACAACTACAAAGGCTTATTATCCTTTGAGGAGCTTTGCACCTCTTTGGGTTTTCTCTGAGTTTGCTTATTTCTTCAAAAATGTGTGTGTGTGTGTGTGTGTGTGTGTGTGTGTGTGTGTGTGAAGTGTCTGGGGCCAGATTTGAACTCAGGTTCTCCTGACTCCAGGGCCAGTGCTCTATTCACTGCACCACCTAGCCACCTCTCCTGTGTGTTTTGCAGACAATTATTGGGGGAATGTGGGGAGTCCTATGTATTTCAGGGAGTCTTTGGAAACCTTTGTCCAGACTTCCACTGGTTGTCCTATGTGTTTCAGGAATCCTTGGTGATTCAGGGCACCACTGTGTTTCAGGAATGCAGAGGAATTTTTCCCACATCATTCTCTTATCTCTTTTGAGACCAGACTTTCTCTCTTTATTGGGCCTGTAAGGTTAAAAAAAGAGGACATGGAGAGAGATAACTTGCGGTTTCTTTTTTTCTTCTCTCTATTTTTTTCAGTTTGTTCATGCCTTCGTGAGACTCAGGACAAGGGTAACCTATAAAATTTTGTAAATGACCTCATTAAATTTTATAAAGATGAACTTGGAAGTAAATGTCATTCCATTTCCAGGCCCACTAGCCATGACAGCCTTGGAATATCATGGAAAACTATGAATTTGCACATGGTTGGGCTTTGCTAGGACTCTAGTACAAGGCCTTCAAAGGCCTGAGTCTCCTCAAGGCAATGAAGTGCTCTATAGAATTGGGATTCCTGACAAACACACTGAAAAAACTTAGTGGTTTTCTGGCAAAAGCAAATTTTTAATTTAGAAGAGAGTGTGAAAAAGTCACATAAAGAAAGTGATCAAATCTGTTGCTAGAACCAAAACAATCAGGTGCGTGTGGCAGAGGTCCTCAACTGCTCATATATTAAGCAAAGTGACAAGTTGAGTCTACGCCTTGTTGTGTCTTCATAAAATAGGAAGAAGCTGGAAGTGGATAAAGATGGAACTGGAAAGACATCTGGTTATCGCCTGGCTGAAAAGTAACCGTGCCTTCTGAGGCCTTTACAAAACTCATGTTGGCAGCCCTGGAAACAGTTTCGGAAGTCCATAAAGGAAGCAATTGAAATGTGACCCCGTACCTCTACCAGAGGGCACTAGGGGGATAGGGGTAAAAAGATTTCTTCAGTTGTCTGCCTTTCATATAAGATATTCACTCAGTAAGAAATAGAGCACTGATCAGAGGGAAAAAGAGAGACACTGGGGAGGGAAGAAATTTCATGGAACATGATTCAAGGGACCATGGATTCAGGGGAGAATTAGCAGCAAAAACTGGGCACTAAGCTGAGGAAAGGAGCAGGCCAAGAAAGAGCCAAGTGAGCAACCTGCTCAGTCAAGATTCTGTACCCTTCAACATAAGGACACGCTTGAAGGGAAAAGACTTCAGAAGTCTTGAGATTCCCTGACCACATGTGGCCCATGCATATGTGCCTTACTACCAATGTACTGTAAGCTTGTGCTCTTCCTTACTGATGTATGAATTTGGAGACCATGTACTTCCAAGTTAATAAGGAAAATGGTTTTAGTTACTGTTCTTGCTGTGCTATCCCAGGAAATAATTAGTAAATAGTATTTATCTAGTTCTGTCCACTGGTTAACAAAGGTAAGTCCTCCAATGGGGGCTTGTATACCATAGTTTTGAAATAAACACGTAGTGTGCCTTGGAACCCAAGGTATTATTAGCCACCACGGTCTTGGGAGAATTAGCCCATGAATGTTAGTATTGAAATGGAGATACTCCCAGAACTGTCGACCATTACAGATGAGAAAATTGAAACCAAGAGAGGTTAAGTCAAATATTTAATATCCTGTTTTCCAGAATGCTTGAATGGGACCTGAAGGTCCATTCCATTTCTGGAGGAAACCTGGACATGAAGCAAATTCTGAATTTCCCTGTGGAAACACTGAATGGAGAGGTGAGCCAAAGAAAATTACTTAGCTAGAAAGCCCAAAGTTTAAACTCAGTCCATGGGAGGCCAGAACCTCTATCTGGGGCTACCCGTAAAGCAAACAAAATCCCTTTTCCTCCCAGCCCATTGAAATTTAGGTAGATATCCCCTGATTTAAACCCTGACCCTGACCCTATGTCAACATCAAGATGTTATTAAGTGAAATGCTAATGTGCTGGATTTCTTTTTGAGCCCCTGGGTATCTGGGATACCTTCATAATGCATGGCTGCATGACAGGGATTTTTCTCATATTTCATTCAGGATGATTTATGACCAAAGCTACCAAAGTATGAAGGGTATAGCTGATTTACTGATGAGGAAACCAATGATCTAAGGGCAAAAAATTAAATGCCTACGGCCATCAAATTAGAAAGGAGCAGAGTCAGAATTCAAATCTAAGTCTTCTCATTCTAGATCTTAGATCTTTAACAATTGGAGCTGTCCCTTAAAAAAAAAAAAGATAAATGAGAGTACACCTCCCTCCCTTCTTTGGAGAAGTGAGTGATTATGTAATCTTTTGAGGATAAAAGGTGTTGGGGATTCTTTTGGCTTGTTTTGGTAGCACTTACCAAATAAATACTTCATGGTGAAAAAAAACCACCACCAGATATTTACAAGTGGCTAGGTTGCTTCCAGAGATAATGGCTAACAGCTCTTAGAGAGTTTCTAGGAATAGCTAGACAGCCGCTTTTACATGTGTTATAATAGAGATAATTCATCCACAGACAACCTGAAATGTCTTGGTGATAACTAGCTAATGCCATAAAAATCAAGGCTTTCTTTGTTGCTTTGGTCATTTCTAGACTTAAGAAAATGAAGAAATGTGTATTCAACTTTAAAGTGTGTCATGCAGACAGATTTTTTTTTACAGAAATTTACCTGCACATCTCTGCAAGGAACTCTCCCTTCCAATGAACTGCAGTCTCTCCAGAGATCTGTACAGATCAGGCGGTCAACCAAACTTCTGGGTTTGAAATACATTTGAATCCTTCTTCGCTAGAACAAGTAAAGGCTTGCGGTTGTTGAAAAGTGTATCAAACATCTCCTCTGGAGGAGAATCTCTTTTCTCTGAATACACTCTCACTTTCTGGCTGAACCAATTATACTTGGGGCTTATCATCTTGTTAGTTGAGAGGGGGGAGGGGGGAGAGGGAGAGGGAGAGAGAGACAGACAGACAGAGACAGAGACAGAGACAGAGAATAGATAGAATGGTAGATGAAGAATATTTATTATTAATCTCTTACTATGCACCACAGTACTAAGTCCTGGAGATAAAAATATAAGCAGGCATGAACAGTGCCTGTCCTCAACGCACTCACATTCTAATGGGGTAAGACTGCATATACAGGTGCCCTGAAGGCTTATATCTATAGTAAGGAGACTAGGGAGAACATTGTAGAGTTCTGCATGCTGGCAACATAAGGAAAAATCCTACTCTTTCAGAACTTGGGAAGTCAGAGGTGTAATTCATAAAGGAGGGCTATGCCCAAGAGTCTGTGGGTATCATGGCCCAAGTTCTAACAAGAACAAGGGAAAAGTTCACCTATAGGAGATAGGGGAGCAGAGGATGAAGTCCAAGGTTTGTATGCTTCATTGAATTTTCCTGTGAATATGTTTTATCCCCCCAACTAGATTATAACCTCCTTGAGAGAAGAGACCATTAAACCAGTCATCTGTCACTCACAGTACTGAATACAGTACCTTGCATATGGAAATGTTTGGTGAATATCTGCTCATTTGTTGACTTATTAATCTTTGTAACATCAATCAGATTTGGAAACCACATCTCTGTAACTTCTTGCAAAAACCAGAGTGTCTCTATATGCTCTAGATTATAATATTGTCAAACACACAGGTACTTATTTTTCTTTAAGGATGTTATACCTAGAACTCTCCTAGAGGAGTTTGAGTGGGTGGGGGAAGGGATCTATGAGGAGGAAAGGCAATTCATGGAATGGGGGTTCAAGCTAATTTCAGAGAGATTTTTATATTTTAATGATTTGTTAATATATTTCAGACCGTGCCTACAAGACTTCATTGAATCTAGATGCTGCCATATGCAGGACTGTGAATGGAAGGCATGTTGTGAGGGGGAGGAGGTTACTCACAGGTAACTGGAGCACCATCTGGTGGCCAGTCAATATTCCATCATCCCCCTCGATTGGGTAAATGATTGACAAATCATGTGACTTTTCATTCAGGGGTGTTATCCTGCTCAAGAGCCCTGCCTGGACCTCGGTTTCCTCATTTATAAAATAAACGTTTGAACTAGAGACATATTTGTCTCACTTTCTGCAGAGGTCCCTTCCAGACTTAAATCCATAATGCTGTGATCTTATGAGCCATCCCATTGCCCTTAGGAATCTCATGGCCTAGGTTCAAATGTTGTCACGGATACTTAGCAGCTCCATGACTATGGGCAAGTAACTCAACCTCTCAGAGACTCAGATTCTTCATCTGTAAAATGGTTCTTATGGCAAGAAGACCTCTAGTGCCCGCTTCATCATGTGGTTTCAAGGTTCAAGTAAGATAATAAACATAAAGGACTTTGCAAATTGAGAAGCACCATTTGCTGCTTGTTGTTCAGTCATGCCCAACTCTTTGTGACCCCATGGACCATAGCATGCCAAGGCTTTCTATTCTCCCCCATCTCTCTTGCTTCCATGACACTCTCTATCCAACTCCTCCTCTGCTGTCCCCTCTTCTTTTTGTGTTCAATCTTTCCCAGCATCAGGGTCTTTTCCAATGAGTCCCATCTTCTCAGCATGAGGCCAAAGAATTTAAGTGTCAGCTTCAGTATTTAACTTTATGATGAATAACCTGAATTTTTATCAGTTGATCGCGTCCAACTTTTTGTGACCCCATTTGGGGTTTTCTTGGCAAAGATACTGGAGTGATTGGACATTTTCTTCTCCAGCTTATTCTACAGATGAGGAAACTGAGGCAAACAGGGTAAAGGGACTTGTCAAGGTCACACAAGAAGTACGTGTCTGAGGGTGGAATTGGACTCAGGTCCTCCCAACTTCAGGACTGAGGCTCTATCCACTGCACCACCTAGCTGTCTTGAAAAACACTTATATAAGTGTCAATTTGTTGTTTTCATCATAAGCTGCAGAGATCTAAAGACACAAAGTCTAGTCAAAAGGCTGTGAGCAGATCAGCCTGACCAGATCAAAATGTTCTTTGGATCAGTAACTGGAGATAAGACTAGAAACTTGAATGCCAACCTAGAGAGACCAATGAAGCCAGGTTGAGGAAGATGGACTTTCCCTTCCAAAGTAACAGGATCATTAGAAGTTTTTTTTTTTTAAAAAAAGAGTAACGTGGGAAGGAGAGAGATGTTCTAGGAAGGTCAACCTGAGAGCAGGGGAGGACACAGAGGACAGGGAGAACCTAGAGGGAAAGACCTCTAAAGCATGAATGAGTAAGGAGCCTGTGGTACCTTCTATAGAAATGGGAAAATCAAGAGGAATGAAGATATGGGGGCTTAGGCTTGGGCTGGTTGAGTCTGAATTAATAGGAAGCTGAGGACCATAGAAATACAAAAATTAAGAATTGAATTGTAAAGGACCTTCTAAATCATCAGGTTCTAGATCTCAAGCTGTAAGGGACCTTCAAGGCCTTCTAGTCCAACCTCCTATTTTATAGATGGGCAACCTGAGACCCATAGAGATGAAGTGACTTGTCCAAGGTCACAAGGTCATAGGGTAGTGATGTCAAAGGTAGAATTTGAACCCAGATGCTTTGACTATTTCCCATGTCCCATAGCATCTGTAGTCTAATCCACTGTGATCTAGATGGAGGAGAATGGATAATAAAATCAGATTTATATAGCACTTCAAGGTTTGTGAAGGTTTTACATGGTGTCTCATTTAAATCCCATAAAAAGCCTGTGAGGTAGGCATTACAGGTATTACCACTGTCATTTACCAATAAGGAAATCGGGTCTACCATAATGACCATGTAAGGCACTTAATGCCTCTCTGCCTCAGTTTCCCAATGTGGAAAATGAAGGGATTGGACTAAGATCCCTGCTTGCTCCATGATTCCTTTACAAAGATGGAAAAGCTGAGGTCTGGAGCATTAGAGAACTGAGCCTTCATTGGCAAGGCAGCCTTGAGAAGACAGTCGGGTTCTCAGCCACTGCCTGCCGTCCCTTCATCCCTTTTCTGCACCCAAGAGCCCACTGTGCCCTGCCAGCTTGCTGAGAGAGTATGATACCCTCTGCCACAGGCTGCCTGCCCCCTGCCCTGCCCTGAGCTTCCCTTCTTCTGGGGGCAATGATGCCCAGTCCAGCCTGGGCGTGCCTGCCAAGGGCATGCCTGCAGACCTCCCCCACCTCCAGCCTCCAGCAGGCCTGGGAAACTCGTTGCTATGCTGCCTGAGCCAAACGCCCTCGGAGTCACCTGACTTCCTCCCTCCAACACTGAGGAGTCATCCAACTTAACTTCCCTTTGTGCAATAAAGCCTTGAGAGGAAGCTGTAATGGGCTGCATTATGTAATGGTCCGATTAAAAATAGCAGGCCTGCCGCAGAGTACTTCCTTCCTCAGGCCCAGTAACCCCTGCTCAGAGGACACACACTGGTTACCCCAGCAACCCCCAGAAATGACACTGGGGGAGAAAAGCAACAAAAAGCCCTTTTCTGGCTCCTGAAGGAAGGGCTGCTTTCCAGCGAGTGATCCCGTGAAGGCAGAATGGGCAGCCCCTTAGCGATTCTGCTCAGGTGCCCATGACCTTGCAAAGCCGGCCCAGCAGGCTTTCATGGGCCTGCTTCCTTTTCCCTTGTTCCTTTGAAAGACAGACAGAAAGAAAGGGAGGGAAAGGCACTTCAACTGGTCATTTGAACAATTAAACAACAAAGCGGAATGCTTGATTGAAGATGCATTATAGCAATCTTCCCCAGAAAAAGCGGGGGTTTTCTTCTTCTTTTCCATGCCCAGACTCTTCAGAAATGTGCACTTGGCTTCAGGAATTCTCTCTCTGTTGTCCCGGCTTGTTAGAACTCAGGACGTAGCTGTCCAGAGAAGACCTGATTGAAAGAGCAGGGCCTCCCCAAAGGGAAGCATCTCAGCCAGAGAGTTTAAAAGAATCTCAGCCACTGGCCGGGCTGTGAGCAGGAAGCCGAGAAGGGAGTTCTCTGTCCCAGACAGCAAAGGCTGCTC
>CM053601.1:8043272-8104185 GCA_028646575.1 Pseudocheirus occidentalis
GACATGAGATGTAATGGGGAGATAGTCAGAGGACCTAAGTTTGGCTCAGTCGATCAACCAGTGAGCATTTATTAAATGCCTACTATGCACCCATCAAAGTACTGCTGATACAAAAGGAAGAAAAATACAGTGTCTGCTCTCAAGGTCTCACAGTCTAAAGGGGAAAACAACATAAACGGCCATGTGAAGAGAAGCTAGAGACAGGATAACTTGTTGTCATTGTTGTTCATTCATTTCAATCAAGTCCGACTCTTTGTGACCCCATTTGGGGTGTTCTTGGCAAAGATACTGGACTGGTTTGCCATTTCCTTCTCCAGTTCATTTTACAGATAAGGCAACTAAGGCAAACAGGGTTACAGGAATTGCCCAGGGTCACACAGTGAGTGCCTGAGACGGTATTTGAACTCAGGAAATGAGTCTTCCTGATTCTAAGCTCAGTGATCTAGGCACTGCCCTATGTAGCTGACCCAGATAGTGTAAGTGATGGGGGGGGGGGGGGAAGTGTACTAGATAAAGGGGCGTCATTAACATTAAGGAGCATCAGGAATGGCTTTTTGCAGAAGGGGAGCTATTAATTGAGATTTGAAGAAAGCCAGGAAAGTCAGGAGGCAGAGATGAGTACGGAGAGAATTCTAAACGTGTAGACAACCAGGGAAAATGAACAAAATCAGGAGCTAGAGCGTCTTAATCAAGAAACAACAATGAGACCAGCATCACTGGATTCCCAGCATACTGGGGTTGGGGGTGGGGCAGAAAAGTGAGGACTAAGAAAATGGAAAGGTGGGAGGGGGTCAGGTCATGGAGTCTTTGAATCAGAGCATTCTGCTGTGTGGCCTGAAGCAATAACTTCTCCCCTTAGAGACTCAGTTTCTTTTTCTTTAAAATGAGGGAGTTGAATTTCCAGCTCTCAATCTGTGTTCTCATATTCCCGTCCTTTCTGAAGAGTGATGCAGGAAGGAAGGAATGAAGGAAGGAAGGAAGGAAGGAAGGAAGGAAGGAAGGAAGGAAGGAAGGAAGGAAGGAAGGAAGGAAGGAAGGAAAGAAGGAAGGAAGGAAGGAAGGAAAGAAGGAAGGAAGGAAGGAAAGAAGGAAGGAAGGAAAGAAGGAAGGAAGGAAAGAAGGAAGGAAGGAAGGAAAGGAGGGAGGGAGAGAAGAAGGGAGGGAGGAAGGGAGGGAGAGAGAGGAAAGGAAGGGAGGGAGAGAGAACAATAGTATTTATATAGTTCTTTAAGGTTTGCGTATGGCTTACCAATGTTATCTCATTTTATCCTTACAACAACCCTGCAACAACCCATATTATAATCCCCATTTTACTGAGGAGAAAACTGAGTTAGACAGAGGCTAAATGATTTGACCAAAGTCATATAGTGACCAAGGGTCTGAGGCAGGATTTGAACTTTGGTTTTTCTGCTTCCATGTTTAGCTCTGATACAGCATGTGCATAGATAGTAAATACAAAGTATGCTCAACTAATCACATATAATTGTAATCTCATCAACGTGGACATTTGCACAATAAAGACTACAACCCATCCCAAGAGAGTCTCTGTAGTGCTTAATGTTGACCATCTGTTCCTCCTAGAGACTCTCCTTTCTGGGTTCTTGTGACCCTGTTCTTTTCATTGCACCTGTGTGACTGCCCTGTCTCAGCCTCCCTTGGTGGATCCATCCTGTACTCCTACCTGTAGCAATAAGAAGGATAAAAATTGAGGAAATGCCACCAGATTGGATCACAAAGCAGTCACTGGTAACTTTAGAAAGAGCAGTTTCAGTTGAGTGATGAAATCAGAAGCCAGACTTCAGTGGGTTGAGAAGCGAAAGGAAAGGAAGGAGAAGCATTAACAACTTTTTTTCCCATAAGAGAATAACTGGAAAGAAGCAGAGACATATAAAACACACACAATGGCTTGAGAAAGGAGTAAGGTCCAATGAAGTTTGTTTGTTTGTTGGGTTTTTAACAACGGAGTAGACACGGACATATCAAGGCATTGTGCCTTTAAGCACTGATGATACAAATGTTCAAGAAAAGAGAATCTCCAACTTCAAGAAGTTTACATTCTAAGAGAAAACTAACACATACAGGGTAGCAGTGGCTAGCGAAGAGTGGTGATCTTTGGGGAAGATGGAAGAGGAAGAAAGAGGGTACATGGGTGCATGAACATTTGTATCATCAGTGCTTAGAACAATGCCTTGAAAATTAAAAAGTGCTTAATTTTCATTCATTTAATAGACTGGGGGGGTATCATTAATTGTTGGGCCTCTTATTTGAATTTCTAAGACTATGTGAAACCTAAAATATGCTGCACTATCAGAGGTCAAATGGTGAAACTTGACCCCTTTAAGATATGGGTTATGAGAAATCAATATGGCCTCAAAGGAACTGGCCCCCATGCTCATTTTCTGCTGAGTTCTTCTATGAAGACTACTGGGGGAGCTGTTCTTCATTCAGATTGTCCTCTTGGTTTTCTAAGAGAAATAAAGCCAGCTTTGTCAGCAAAATTTAGCATTCACTAGAAGCTTCAGGTCCAGAAAGAGAGACATACTTCCAAGGAATCTCACTGTAACTCATGCATATGTATATCTTTGTTGACCTGTTAATACAAAATATTTATTATGTAAAAATATCCTCATATTTGTATATGTTCCCAAACCTATAATCTATCATTATTTCATAATGTAGGAGGTGACATGGCTCTGGAGTCAGGCAGACCTAGGTTCAAATCCTACCTTGGATACTTGGGACCTTGTGCAAGCCTCTTGGTTCCTGTGGACCTCAGTTTCTTCATCTGTAAAAATGAAGTGACTGAACTCAGAAACATCTTCTAAGCTTCATTCTGGCTTTAGATACATGAATCTAGGACTCCAAGCTAGAAGTGACCTCAGTGATCATTCCATCCAATTTCCTTATTGTACAGATGAGAACACTGAGACATGAGAAGGGTCAGGAGGAGAACTTTACAGGGGCTGACCCCTCACCACTGAGAGTACAAAACCTTCAATTACAAACAGAGAAAGGAAAGGTTCAGGGAAGAAGGTGAAGTCTGGTGCTGCCCCATTGGCCTCTCTCTGAGTATCCCTATGCATGCACATCAGCCTAACTGGCCATCCTCTAGAGATAGCTCGGAAAGGAGAAATCCTTAAGTATCATCCAGTTTGTGACCTTGTAGGACCCCAGTTTTGAATCTCCTCACTTCTACTCACCAGTTCTGGAGACTGCTGACCATAGAATCAAGACACCAATTCACTGGTGTAGGGCCCACCCTCTACATGGGCCCTTCACAGCCACTATTGTCTACAGAAATAGGATTTCTTGGCAACTTATTTGAAGACATTTCAATGCAAACATGTGGATCTTGTCATTCTAAATAAAGCAAAGACAGTGATTATGAATTGTTTCATAAGAAGGAATTCATTTCAAAGCTCCAGGCCAAAATGATGATGCATACAGTCTGAGTAAATATACAATGTGGTGACAGAATCACTAGCATCAGATGCTAATTCATCAGTGTGGGAGGAAACACTGAATGCCAGGCACTAAAAAAATGTTGTCTCTTGTTAAAAAGACAAGGAGGATGTGGCTTGTCTCCTTCAAACAGTCTGGTAGGTGACTGGCATAGGGGAGTCAAGCTGTATTCTCCAATAAGCCATCTTCCCTACATTTCGCTCTATTGCCTTAAGAGTAGGGTCCTTATAATCTAGGGTTCTCACGAAATGGCCTTCATTAGTGACAAGGTTACCCACACTGAGAAAACCAGACTCCCAGCATGCTGAAGAAGCAGCCTGAATGGAGATTGGAAATCAACTCCTAATTCCAGAAATGGCTTTGGATGTCATCTAGTCCAAATTGTTCCATTTATTCGTAAAGAAGCTAGGACCCAGAGAGCTTAGGTGGGATAGAATGGAATAAACATTTATGTAACACCTACTATGTGCCAGGTACTATGCTAATAAGCATTTTACAAATATCTCAACTGATCCTTACAACCACCCTGGGAGGGAGGTGCTGTTATTATCTCCCTTTACAGCTGAGGAAACTGAGGCAGACAGAGGTTAAGTGACCTGTCCAAGGTCACATTGCTAGTAAGCATCTGAGGTTGGATTTGAAGTCAGTCTTCTTGATGCCAGACCCAGAGCACCATCCACTGCACAACCTAGGTACCCCTAGTGATTTGCCTGAGATCCCAAAGGAGCCAGAGTTTGAACTCTGATTCTCAATTAATCAATCAAGATTATGTGCCTGTGTGCCAGATGGTAGGGATACAAAGAAAAGCAAAATGCTTGAGGAGCTCACAGTCTCCTGGGGAAAACAATATACAAACACACATACAAGCAATTGTAGACAAAGTTCAGTAGAAACACTCAGTATTTCTTGAAGTGTGTCTTTGTGCCAGGCACCAAACCAGGTGCTTTTGTTGATGTTGGTTATTCAGTCTCCTCTGACTCTTCATGTCCCCTTGGGCACAAGCAAACCCCATGGGGGTTTCTTGGTGCAAATCCTGGGGTTGTTTGGCATTTCCTTCTCCAGTGTGTCCCCATTGTACAGTGAATTGCCCAGGATCACACATGGTTTTGAACTCAGGTCTTCCTGTTCCCTTCCCAGTGCTCCATCCACTTCGTCCCCAGGGTAGGTGCTGGGGGTTACAAAAACAAAAATTGTCACAGTCCTTGCCTTCAAGGAGCTCACATGATCATGAATTTAGTATGCTTTCCATTGCATCACCCTCCCAAATGGATTATCTGTGGGTGTGTCAGAAGTGGGATTCATCTTTTAGGTCCTACCTGGCACCAAGGCCAGCTCCTTCCAGTACCCCGCTGCCTCTCACATTCTCACCTGGTTCCAGGAATAGAAGAAAAGTCCAACTTTGCTGAAACTTCATGATTCTGAGTCACGCTTCTAAGTTTTGTCGTACTTAATGAGAATATCCCTTCCCTCCAACCTCATTTTGTTGTTGTTCCTGCTGTTACTGCTGTTTTGACTGGACCTAGCTCAGCTAGAGAACTCTTGCAGAGGGATTCCTTCTACCAAAGCTGGGATGTGCCTGCTCTAAAATTTACATTTTGAGGGAGGCCCTTGGGCAACTGAGAAGTGAAGGGACTTACCCATGGTCACACAGCTAAAAGGTCTCAGAGGGGAGCCTTGAACACAGGATCTCCCAGCTCTGATGTCAGCTGTCTCCAATCATGATGTCACTATCTAATGTCAATGCAATATCTAATCACACTGCCTGTCCTGGGGAGAAAAAGAGAAAAAGATAGAAGTGGTGTCAGGGTCTTTCCACCAATTTCCCACAGATGATGCTCCGCCTAACAACCTGAGGCCTTCCCCTGGTTCTTTTCCTATTCCCCAGATGCCAGTGCAAAAATACTATGTTTGCCATTTGCAAGCATTAAGGACCACCTATAATAACAACCACCATTTATACAGGGCACTGATATTTTCAAATGAATATAAGAGCTAGCCCTTAAGCATTACTATAAGGCTTGCAGAACACTTTACATAGGTTATCTCTCCTGATCCTCACAATAACCCGGAGGAGAAGTGCTATTAGTATCATCCCTATTTTAAAGGTGAGAAAATTTGAGTCCAAGTGCAGTGATGTGGTCTGTCCAGGGCCACCCAATTACTAAGTGTCTGGGGGAGAATTCAGACTTAAGCTTTCCTTACTCCAAGCCCAAAACTCCCCACTGCTATAATTAGCTAGCCCTTTTGAAAGTCCTGTACTCTCATCCATGATTTCATTTGAGCCTTCCAAAGGCTCTATGAGGCTGGAATTACAGACTTCAGTATCCCCATTTTACAAAGGAAGAAATTGAAACTCAGACAAGGTAACTTGTAAACCACATACTAAAATTATCTATGTCCTACAACATTTCTTATTTGCTTTGTTAAATATTTCCCGATTACATTTGAATCTGGTTTGGTCTACCCTCAGGAATGTTGTGGTTGTATGTGTCCAGTGGGAAGCATGTTAGATACCTCTGTCCCAGAGGCAAGATTCAAACCCAGGCCTTCCTGCCTCCTGATTCAGCATTCCATCCACTCCAGCAATGCAGTTTCCATGTCCCCTCATAGTATATCAGAGCATAGTAAGAGGACCAACAGTCATTTCAAGTCTTTATTAGCCAAATTTATCTTCGTTTACTTTGTTTGGACAATAACTAAGAATTTTTTTTCCATTTAGTTGGTGAAGTATCTCAAACAATCTCTCCAAAATCACATAGCCAGTGGAATGGCCAAAAAGTAGCTGCTTGCAATCCTAACTTCTTAAAAAAATAAGTCAGAGAAAGGAATTTGCACCAAATCCACAATCCATTAAGAAGACAGAAACCCCATACAAGATTTTATCAAGAAAAAAACATGAAATAATATAGAACTGAAGTACATAGGCTCCCACTCAAAAACCTCACTCCCAATCCAGTCCGGGTGCCAGGTACAGGAAATGCAAGCAGCTTTGCAGACTTGTAATTCAGGGTCCAACTGTAGGGATCCCCTCCTGATCCTCCCAATGGCATTCCCCCATTGTGAGCTCCCCCTGCTCCCACAAGAGAGGGCAGGCATTGATTATGTTGGGTCACATGAAGGAAAGGAATGCCCTTTAATGCTCAGCTGAGGTGACACTTTCTTAAATGTGGCCCTTCCTGATGTCTCCAGTTGTTAGTGACCCCCCCCAATAACTTTGGATTCATTTTGCATTTATTTTGTGTCTGCCCGTCTGTGTATATGTTGTTTCTCCCTAGAAGAATGTGATCTTCCTAAGGACAGGGACAGGGTCCTTTTTGTCTTGTCTCTGTAGAGGATAATGCCTGAAGGTAAATGCTTAATGAACAGTTTGTTGAGTTCATTTTACCTGAGCAAAGGAAGGGGGGAGGGGCGGGCGCCTTGATCTTTACATTGCCTTACACTATGTTTTCCAAGTTCACAAATGTCTTAAAGAATTATTCATTGTCAGGAGATAAAAAGGGGTTTGAGAGGGCTTGTACTGCGGGTTTGTTTTTCCTTAACTCCGCAAAATCCCTTTGCAGAATTCTGATGCCTCCCCCAACCTAAACCTAATATTAGCAAATGTTTTAGAGCCAATGAATTTCTGCCAGTGAATGGGAGAAAAGACAAGTTCTAATCTTTGGCTGGTTTGTCTCGTCCCTCAACTGCCACCCAGAATCAACAGCACCTTCTTACAAAAGCTTCCCAGCCTCTGGCTGGGCTCCAGGCAGACACTGGGCTATGGGGCCAGCTGATCACACAGCACTCTGTCTTAGCCCGGATGTGGTCTGCTTTGGGAGCAAGAAACATGCAAATGAGTTTCTCATGGACCTGACACCCTGCCCCAGATCCCATTTGTTCCTGCTGCAGACACTGAACTACCCTGAAAATGGGATAGGCAACAGCATAAAGAAAGAAGGAAAAGGAAACATTCAGAATTAACTGGATTAACACTACTTGCTGTTTTCAGGAAATACACCATGAACAATAGAACCCCACATCACTCCCCTCTCCTTCCCCCACTCAAAAAAAAAGAAAAGAAAAGAAAAGAAAAGAAAAGAAAAGAAAAGAAAAGAAAAGAAAAGAAAAGAAAAGAAAAGAAAGCCAACCCTTTAAAATGGAGTTCGAATTTGCATCTTACTGAATTTAGAAAGGGGAATGAAGAATTCCAAATCTGGTCAGTCTCACTCATTTCCCAACAGAGAGCACTTGGGGGAACATAAATGCCCCAAATCAGAGGCAAATCTAAGCACTCTACACTTTTTAAAGTAGACTAAATGTTTATTAGAAACTTAGCATTGAACACCAGTACAACCCAGCAAATTTGCTTAGCAACTACTCTTAGAAAAAGGAATTCATGCCAGTGCTCAGGGTCCTAGAATTCTTTTACTCCCTTCCTCTAAGACCCCATCAGGATTCTCTGTTTATTCTTCTATTTTCATTCTTAATCATAGTTAGTGTGTATTCTGTTCTGTTCCTCTGCTTCTAACTGTTAAACTTTGCATTTTTTTCATGGAGGTATTTTTTTTTGATTCTTTGCAAAGTTTCATTTGGGTTTTTTTCCTTAAATTTGGTGTCCTAAAATGCTGTATTTTCCTACAGGAAAGTAGCACTAAAATGATGTCTTTCATCTCTTTTTTAATATGTAGCCTATATCTGCTTAGCCTCCCCTAAAGCATGCTAATGTAAAACTCTTAAAGATTCAAGAAAATGGGAGAAAAGAGCATCTGAAAGGGAACCGTGGGTATATTAGAGACATTAAAGGGGAGGTAAAAATGGAAGCACTATAATTAAAACACGGAGAAATAGCAACTACAGTTGGGCTACATGATCATTCTCATGAAATGGCCAGAAAGGGATAGAGACCCAGAGTACTCCAAGGGCACAAAACAGATATAAAGAGAAAGAGTCAAAGTACTGCAATCTCCCTCAAATATACCAACTATGTGGCACAGCAAGGCTACACAAGATCTAGGGGCAACCAACCTCACCTGTTAGCCACTCTGCAATTAGGTATTGGAACTGTCATCAGTCTGAGTTCTGGGGTAATTCAGGTGTATATTTTAAAATTTTCTCTTTAATTAATAAAATTACACCTTCTTTCTCAGTAATTATTTAGTTAGTTTAGAGCTCTTCACCTTTCACTCTATGAGCTATCACTTCATAAACTGGAGAAACTTTTTCCTACATAAAGAATAACTAAGTTCTTAAACTCTTTCTGCCTCTATCTCTCTCTCTCCCTCTCTCTTTTTCTCTCTTTTTTTCTCTGTCTTTCTCTGCCTGTCTCTCTGTCTCTGTCTCTCTGTCTCTTTCTCTCTCTCTCCCCCCTTCCTTCGTTGCCTTCCTTTCTCCCTCCTTCCCTCCCTTTTTCTTTCTCTCCCTCCCTCCCTCCCTCCTTCCCTCCATCCCTTTCTTCTCTCTCTATATATATATGTATATATATATATATTTGTATGTATGTATATGTATATATATGTATGTGTGTATGTATATATCCTTGGATTTACTCAACATTAAAGCTACCATCATAAAAGTTATAAAAATTCTTTTCAGAAGTTATTAAAATTAAAGTTCTTAAAGTTATTCTACAGATAGATATAGATGTATCCTGGCATTAATGCAATATTAACATTTTTAACAATGTAATTAATAATATCACAAGGAAATAATAACTATTTTGCTGTGAAAAAGATCACAGCTAGTTATTGATAACAATCATAATTGCAGTTAACATATTTACTCCTTGAAATACACTTCCATTATTTGGTTCAGTCAAGGTACCAAGAAAAATATATTCTCAAGGATTTTCTTTATTCTCTCAGAAATAGAAAACTTCAAATAGTTCTCTCAAGAAAGAAGTCCTCTCCCACTTCCTTCTCTGCCTTTTCCTGTTTCTCTTCAGCCACAACAAGAAAACAGTATTTTCAGATTCTCTAAACAACCTGTCTCCAGATTTACTTATTAGAAAATCTTTTTTGTAATTTTTTATAACAGTTAAGACTTCTTCCAAGGAAGGTTTCCTTACTTTCATTCTGTCTTCTTTATGGTTTCTCTCAAACTACCTCCTTTAATTCTCCCTCCTCAGTTTATAAAACACAATCAAATCCTAAACATTCCACTTGATTATCAAAGCTACAGTTGTAATAACTATAGTTAACATAGGAAAAACTTGAAACAGGAGTTAGATACATAAACACAGAGAAGTATTTTTATAAATTATAAATTTTGTCACATATATACTTATAAATTAAGTGAGGATATTAAGGTACTCAATACTGTGCCAATAGTAGGCATTTCATATCAACATGCTTTTTGAATTAATAAAAGATTTCCTTGTTTTCAAGATATCATTAATGGTTCAGAGCTATGATTTCATGAGTTTGGGAAACTGTGAAGTGAAGCTACTGCAAATGAGTAACTCATTGACAAATTATAATATTATAAAAATGCCTGGGGGAGCAGGGAGTTTTAGCAACTTACCTCTAGTCTAACAGCCAATATGTGTCAGAGGTAGGATTTGAACCAAATCCTGACTCTGTGACTGTCCCCCCTTTTACTCATTTGACCACCAATCAACAAGCATTGTGGACTAGCTTGGAGGACTAGCACCTCTGGTGTGAGGGCTTGTTGAGTCCTTTTTCAGGGCTGCTCATCTACCTTTGGCATCCAACCACTACCCAACTCTGATCTGTATCTCCAAGAAGCCACAGTGTGCACAGTGGCCTCACCCCTGTAAAACCATCATAGCAGTTGGGCCAAAACAGGTTGAGGGTAACGGATAAGCTTCAAACCCAGCAGTGAGTTGAGAGCAAAGGTGTTTACTCCCAGCATGTAAAGACTTTCACCTGGCAGAATGGGCACATGAGAATAATTTGTTCCAAGGGTGATAAAAGCAGCTAAAGCAAGTCTATACCAAGACCTGTAGACATATAATTGCAAAATGCTACTTAAATAAAGAACAACTTTAAAAAGCTAGAGAGATAGTGAATGTGTGTGCAGCATAGTGTCAAATATACTAAAAATGACAAATCTAAGTAAACCCTTAGTACAATGCCTGATACACAGTAAATACTTAATAAGCACTCGTTAACTAGCTGACAAATAACCTCTCCATTCTTATGAGTTTAATTTTCATCACTATTCAGAGAACCAAAAAACCAGAATATTCAAAATTTTCCTCTCCCCTGAGTTTTAGTTCCCTGGAAACATTCCAAACTCAAAATCACAATGATAACAATAATGATACTAATAGCATTTTTATAATGTTTTAGAGTTGGGGAAATGATTTCTATGTATCGCATTTCATCCTTTCAATGAGTATGGGAAGTAGGAACGATTATTAGCTTCATTTTACAACTAAGAATACGGAGGCCAAGAAGTTTAGTGACTTGCCTACAGTCACAAAATTATTAAGTGTTTGAGAGGGTATTTGAACTCAGGTCTTCCTGATCGAGTCCTACACCCTAACCACTGTGCCTACCCTAGCTGTCCAAAATATCGTCTTCTTTTAGCCCAAACGAATCTGCCTTCCAAAGATCCCTAATTTTATTAAAGGCATCATTTTCCTTTTAGCTTCCCCAGTGTAGACCTCATCATTATCCTGGACTCCTCACTCTCACGCACTCCATATGTCCCATCAGTTGCCAAATCTTGAAGTTTCTACCTCCATGATACCTTTGTCACCACCTTAATTCAGGCCTTCTTCACCCTTCCCCTACAATATTTCAACAGTTTTCTAAATGACCTCCCTGCCTCAAATCTCTCCCCTCTTCATTCCATCTTCCTCCTGGTGATTGAGATGATTTTCCTTAAGTGGATATCTGACCATGTCACTCTCATACTCAATAAAGCCCAGTGGTTCCCTAATTATTCTTGAGTCAAATACAAACCCGTCTCTTTAGCTTTTGAAGCCCATCCCAACCTGGCTCAATCTATCTTCCCAGTCTCCCTTTATATTATTCCTCTTCCTGCACTCTGCAGTCCAGTCAAAGCTGCCTTCGTCCAGTCCCTCCCATAAGACACATCATTTCCCATCCCAGTTCCTTTGTCCTATCTGTCTCCTTTGCCCAAAGTGCACTTTCTCTTCACCTCCATCTCATAGAATCCCTCTCCTCCTTTAGGAACTAGCTGAAGCACATCTTGTGCAGAAAACCTTTTCTCCCAGCTGCAAGTCCCAAAAGACTTTTCATTTAATTACCATGTTTTTGTTTTCTATTATTTGCTATACACTTAGCCCTCTTCCCCAGAGAATTTAAACTCCTTTTTGTCTTTATGGGCCCCACAGCTGGCACATAGTAGGCATTCAATAAATACTAAATGGTTGAATCCTTAAGTTGGAAGATGCCTTAAAAGGTCATTCTACCATTCATGTTATAGGTAATGGAATTGAAGCCTAGGTAAGATGTGAACCCCAATCACCTGACTCCAAAGACAGTCCTCTTTGAACCATGCCACATGGTCTTGCTTAACTGTTTTCTTTGTAACCAGGAAGGATCCAGCAGGGTAGAGTTGGTATGTGGAGAAATGACTTTGATGTAAAAGGTAAAAGACATCAGCGTTTGTCCGATGTGCCCAGCTTCTCCCTCTGTCTGCCTGCATGTCCTTAGGGTATAAAGATCAGCACAGAGGGAGAGGAGAAAGAAGCCCCTGCCCCTTTCGTGGCCTTTTAGAAGCAAGTTTGACTACTCTTCACCTCTTCATTTTGGTCTATTTGTGCGTCTTGTTGAAGAGGAGAATATCTCTTAATGATTTTAAATTGCAAAATAACTGTCTTACCTAAAGGGTTATTTTTCTAAGTAATTTCTTACACATACTTTACATATATTTATTTATTTTCACATATTTTATAACTGGTCTAAGCAAGGGCAGAAGAGTATTTGTCCTTTGTCTCTGTCTCTCTCTCCCCACTCCCTCCTTCTCTCCCTCCCTCTCTCACTCTCTCTCCATCTTCCCTTCCTCCTCCTCCTCTTCCTTCTCCTCACCCTCCCCCCACATTGGTTTCCTCTAATGCAGCTGGTAAATATGCCCCCAGAATCTCTAGAGATGTTCAGTGTGATTGTGTCATGCTCATGATAGCCATTGGGTTAAATTTCTTAAGTGATTTTCTCCTAATTATAGGTCCCTCTGAGAGCACCTGAATTGTAGCCCCACTAGGATTTGTAAAATATACTTTCATGCCCCCAGACAGTGGCTAAGACTACCAGTCATGTACATTCCATCAAGTCTGTCTAATTAAAGCTAAGCAGTGTCGTGTGTGCTTAAAATGTCAGTAATTATACCTGACAGCAGGAACCTATCAGTGTTTCCTTCTTTGGAATTAAACTCAGATGGAGGCTGAAAGAGGCAGGAGATGTTAGCTGATCATTTGCTCCATTCACACCCTCCTAGGGTGTTAAGCTTCAGTTCAGGAATGGGTGGATTTAGAAAAGACAGACAAGAATGGGGGTGGTTAGGAACTCATTCCTATGCTACCAGTTAGCTCTGACTTGATGGACTCAAGAAGTCTCTCTTTCTCAGACTCCCAAGGTCACTTATACATGTACATATAGTCTACCTCAAGAACTATATTTGATAGAAATAGGTTTGCATGACTGCATATGTATATAAGAATATTAAAAACTGTTTTTACATGTAATTGAGGAAAAAAGAACTATATTAAGTCTACCTTTTCAGAAAAGGAAACATAAAGGTAAAAAAAAAAGCAATTGGTGACCCAAGATAATCAATCAACTTGTTGAGTCTGTATTCCACATGGAATCAGTAACAGACATAAGAGAAAGACCACAGTCCATCCTCCCACTGCCTCATGCAAAGTCTAGGGGCAGAGTACACTACTTGCCACACAGTAGAATCAAAAGCAAAGAGAGAGTCAGAAGCAGGCTCTTCTTTTATCTGAGAACGTCCTACCCCACCCTTACTCCTACCAATGTCAAAGTCCAGGGGAAGACAACAAGATCATTCATTACTAGATCCTACTTTGATACTGCAATGAAAAGTCCCAAAATTCCATATGTTTGACTTGAACCAGGAATAGCTGCAAAGTATGTTCCATGAGATGGTCCCTATAGATACTAACACTGTATCTCTACACTGGAGGGAAGGGAGCACATGGGAAGAAGATGACTAGAACCATTAATTGGAGAATCTAGGCTGGTTAGATATGGTCAGCCCTCATCACTGAGATAAGCAGGAAAAGCTCCAGGTAGGAGCTGAAAAAACAAGAGGGAGGGGGAGATTGGAGCAGAAGCAGCTTCATGGTGGAATGATAGCCAGAGGGACAGAGATGACACAAAATGAAGGAATATTTTTGCATCTTATAACAGGAGGCCACAAAATGAGTGAGAATCTGTTTGCTAATGTTTTCCACATACGGCCTGACATTTTGTACCTCACGCTCATAAAACTGGAAAAACTGACACAAAAGAATATGATGTATGCTGGAGGAGCTGTGGGAAAGCAGACATATTGATGTACTATTGATGAAGGTAGAAATCAGTCCAACCTGGAAAACAATTTGGAACTATGCCCCAAAAGTTACTAAACTGTGCACACGTTTTGACCAAGTGATATCACCAGACCCCAAAGAGATCAAAGACAGAGAAAAAATACTTATATTTATAAAATATATTTACTGTAACTTTTTTGTAGAGGGAAAGGATTGAAAACCAAAGAGGTAGCCACTAACTGGTGTATGGCTGAACAAATGCCACTTATGTAATAGAATATGATTGTGCTATGACCAAAGGAACAGTTTCAGAGAAACTTGGAAAGGCTTGTAATAAACCAATGTAGAACGAAGTGAACAGAAAACAGGATAACAGTTTATACAATAAAAGCAACATTATAAACACCAACATCTTTGAAGACTTACAATCTCTGCTCATGACAATGATGGACAGAAGTTACAGAGGAACAAAGATGATGCATGCTACCTACCTTTTGACAGAGAGGTGACAAACTCATGAAACCAAATGAGAAACAAAGTTTTCCCATGATTAATGTGGGAATTCATTTTGCTTGACTCTACATATTGTTGCAAGAGACTTCTTTTTATTTGTATTTCCAGTAAAACAGGAGAGGGTGGAAGGGAGAAAAATAATTGCTCCTAATTGGAAAAAGAGAAAGAACATTTGGATTATTACTGGTAACAATGAACTCTATTTTTATAAGAACTTATGATTTGCAAAGTCTTCCTATGACTAAAGTAGTGTAATTGTCATCCCCATTCTATAAATCAGTAACTGAGACTCAGCAAGAGAAAGAGAATCTAGTCACAGTCTTCCACTTCACTCCTCCAGAGTGTCTAGAATTATCTAGAGTTATACAGCTAATGTCAGAAGCTGGACTCAAGCACAGAGCTTCTGACTCACTATTTCACCATCTTATCTCCTCAGTAGTAGCCAAGCAGAAAGTCTTCACTTCTGCAATTTGGCCAAACTTGCTGTTCAGTCAAGTGAAATATGCCCAGTGACAGGATAGCAAGAACCAAACACCAAAGCCTTGAAGAAATGACTGCTATTGATCTTTTATTTTCAATTTATTTAATGTTACATACTGGTTCATAGATTGCAATGACAAAAATAAAATGGAGAGGCATCTCGTGGGTATTGCCAGGCTTTAACATACTACAAAAAAAATTCTAAAGAGGAAGAATAAAATATGTTATCAAAGAATTCTGGAGTGCAAATGGAAAGACTATTTTTAAACATTTAAAATATATTTAATAAAAGATTATATATGCATGTACATATGTATGTGCATAAATATATAGTTGCCCATGGATATGTGTATATGTGTGTGTGGAGAGAAAGAGAAAGAGACAGGGAAAGAGAGATTGAGAATGAGAGAGCATAGCCTTTTGCCTGTGAGAGGTTATAGATTTCTTTAGCTGAAATTAAAATCTGAAGGGAAGGATATTCACTCCCTCCTTTGGCCCCCACCTTTGGAATATGGGTGTTACTAGACTGACCCAGATATATCTTTCTCTTCCTGCTGGGTATAAACTATTCTCTAGTCACTGCCCTCAGCTTCATCCCTCAAGAAAACTTTCTTGGGATTCAAACCCCATTCCTATGATGGGTCTGACACACTCCAAAATTGTCATCCCCTCCTTACCTTTTCAACTTTTTCTTATATTATTTCCCTTCAAACTGGGGGAAAAAACTGTCCCTTGGAAAACATACAACCTTCTCATATCTCTGTGCCTTTATTTAGGCTCTTAAAGCACAACTCCAAGGTCATCCCTGTTTCTTATCCCTTACTGGTATAGAACTTTCCTGTTTAGTTTAGACCTTCCTACTGTGTTTTTCCAGCTAATACCCATTTCAGGAGATGTTTCCAAATCAAAGCATCATGTTTCTGTTTCAATTTCTGCTTCCAAAGTTGGGAAATTTTCTTTAAAGTAGCAGCTTCTATCTTGAGCATCAGCATGTGAAAATATGCTTGCATTTTCATAAGTCTGTTATTTCACATCAGAAAGTAGGATCATAGGATTACGGAGTACGCAAGCTGGAAAATGCCTCAAAGATCCAGTACAACCCTTCATTTTATAGAGAAGGAAAAGGCCCTAATTAAGCAATAAACTTCCTTCAAACAAGTGAAAATATGATTAGAGTGAGAAGAGACCTTAGGCATCATACAGTCACTTCCTAGATGAAGAAATGGAATCTCAAAAAAAAAAATGGAGTCTCCAAGGGGTGAGGTGACCTGCCTAAGAAGTCACTGCAGGTTACTGGAAAACCAGCACTGGAACCCAAGGTTTCTGACTCTTCTGCTAGGGCTCTCTTGACTTCATTGGATTTATTTTCATATCCCAGGCCTTGGTCATAGGCCATTGTAGTCAATTGCCCTCCATGACAAATCTGATGATGAGTAGTCATGAGGCATGTAGACATCGGCACATCCATTTTCTGAGTTTTCACAAATAAGGACAAATAACTCACTTGTGCCTATAAATCTCAGAGCAATCTGTATATTACAATAGCAGAATGAGAAAAGAAGCCAATGCTGGGAAGTCTGTGACTGGAATGACAATCTTAAAACTCTTCTTACACATTTCATGATGCAACTGAATTTCCAAATGGGGAGTATGATTGTAGACAACAGTGACAGAACCTTCTAAATGTGTTAACTTACCTGAGCCGAAGAGCAACTCTGTGAGATAAAGTCTTACTGTCTTCATCCTAAAAATGGGGAAGCTGAGGCTGAGAGAGTTTAAGTAAGAGGTCAAGAGTCATACTACTAGCAAGTGCCAACAGCATTGAGCCCAGGTCTCTCCTGACACTAGGTCCAAGACTTTTTCTATAATACCACACTGACCCCAAAAGATTTTATCTATTCTTAACCTGGAGTCAATGAATGTGTGTTTCTGTGT
This sequence comes from Pseudocheirus occidentalis, assembly GCA_028646575.1. Lineage (NCBI taxonomy): Eukaryota > Metazoa > Chordata > Mammalia > Diprotodontia > Pseudocheiridae > Pseudocheirus > Pseudocheirus occidentalis. The sequence goes on from CM053601.1 coordinate 8,060,125, forward strand.
GTGTATATACACACACACACACAAATACACATATACATACATACATATATACACACAAATATATAGTTCTACATATGTTTATAATTTTATTTCAGTATAATTCATTTCCTTTGTAATCCTATGCATTTTATTTTTTAAAAATTATTTTGAGAAGTATTCCATAAACTTTACCAGACTACCAAAGAGTCCTTGAACACACACACACACACACACACACACACACACACACACACTTAAAAACCTCTGGGATAAAATGCTCCATGTCTCAAAATATGGTCCTCAAAAATCTGAAAGTGCCCAACATTTTTGTTTCAATCTCAAGTCTGGTGTTGTTATTATTACTTTTCCTTTCAAAAAAGAATTTATAAAAAGAATTTACAGTGAGAATATCACCATGCCTGTGATGACAAAGGATGAATGCTAACATTCTAAGACTCTAAACTAAGAGCGGATAGCTTACAGTAGCAAGAAGTCAATAGTATACAAAGCCACAGAGAGATTAAGAAAGGATTTAACCCCAAAAGGGAATTTTAAAATTTAACACATCATTAGAGAGTAGCCATTGTTGTTCCTTGAAACTGAGAATTACTCCAGATAACCCAGTGTCTTCTGTCAGTTCCAATCTTGCTTCTCTTCCTTGGGTTCAGCCTTTGCATCTCCCTCTGTCTGGATCCACGTCTGGGGATGCATGCTAACAGCACCGATACATACCATCATGCACTTTTTTCTCTTAATAACCACAACACCAGGAATGTTCAAAGAGAGACAATGATGAGAAAGATTCTAATAACTCATTCAGAAGTTAACTACAGGGGCTGTGAGGAGACCTTTTCTTCTCCCAAAGACACAATGTGAAGCAATTTTTAAAGGGGCCACTTGCTATAACCCATTAAGCATCACCCCATGACATCCCTAGAGGCCATAGCTTTGAAGCCTGAGTGAGTACAATCCACAATGCAACATGATCCCCAGGACAGCCTATGATCAAAAAGCCGCATGCCCCTCTCTTCCCTAAGATCCCCTAGCCAGATAGACAATGGTATTTCTTGGAATAACATAAACAACAAAAAAAAAAAGTCCATTGCCGATCATTCCAAAGCAAAATAGTGGTTAGAGTCAAGGATAACCTACCTTGTCTCACAGGAAATCTCTCATCATGAGAATAGAACACATAAAGACTTTAACGTCCCATATGCTGGAATCAAAATATACAACAAAATATCGATTACATTGGACTAGTTGAGGCTGTTTCCTCTTCTTTCTTCCTCTGTGGCAATTACCGTTTGGCACAGAGCCACTCACCTCTGTCTTTGGAACCAATGACAACATAAATGTATTTAAAGAAATGATGCAAATGTGCACCTTCCCCAGAGAAGTCAGTTGAATGGTAGAAGGGGCAGATTTAGAGCTACAAAGGGTTTAAGAGATGGCTTCATCTAAACTATTAACTCAACATAAGAAAAGAATGAGCAGAGAAGGGTTTTCTCCAAGGTTTCTGGACACCTTAGTGTTAGGAGCAGGATGGGAACTCACCTTTAAGATTTACAAAGTCCTTTCCTCACCCCAACTTTATTTGGCAAGGAATGTGTATCATCATTCTTAGTTTACAGATGAGAAAATTGAAGGTCAGAGAGGTAAAATGACTTACCCCCAATCACCCAGACAGGAGATGTTTATCGTTGAGATTCGAACCCAACTAGTGATTCCCCAGCCAAGAGCCACTTCCACAAGCCGTTCTGAGCTATTTCGGAGCGACTTTTGGCCAAAAACTGTGAAGATCCTTTTTCATGTGTTATGTCACTGACTTACATATGTGACCAGGTCATTTCACCTTCTCTTTAATCGGAGCCCCATTCTCCAGTACTTGACACAAAGTAGCTACTTAATAAATACTAGCAAGCTAGTATCATTACTATAAAATGAGGGCATGGGACCAGATCGCCTCTGACGTCCTTTCCAGCTGTCCGTCTGTGGTCTACGATCCTACAATCCTAGGTAAATTGAATCCTGAGACACCAAGCCAAATTTTTAGAAAGGGCTCCTTCATCCTTCTTCCCCCTGCAAATTCAATAACAAACATTGAATGACCAAGTAAACAGCTCTCCTGTGACAAGTCTTACTCCACCCCCCATTCCTGTAGGCCCCCTGCACTGCAGGAGTTGCTTAAGCCATAGCTCCACCCACTTGCTTTTTGGAATAATGTTTGGTTCTTTTTTTGGCTAATGGCACCACCCTCCCATTTCCCCTGAGTGTCTAGTAAAGACTATATTACTTCTATGTAATGACTGTGGTCAGCTTGGACAATCCAAAGCACAAATGGGCACCATCTTGATGGCAAGTTAATTTTAGCTGCACTGTTCCATTTTAAGTACACAGCCACTGGAGAGGATGCAGAGTAGTTCAGCCAAAGAGGCCTTAAATATGAATCCAACAAACCACAGCAAAGAATCAAAACGGTCCATCCTGTGGGAAGGAACACAAGAACCAAGATGCTCAGGATAATGTGGCTTAAGGAGACATTCCAGCAAAGGGTGGCCACATGAATAAACAGATGAAGTCATCCCCATCAGGTGAACAATGGTCTCAGTGTGGTGGCTTTGGCCTTCACCCTCCCTTGTGGACAATAGTCCATGTGTAACAGGGAATGACAGGGAACTCATTCTGTGGCCCAGGATCTCGAAGGTAGACTCATCGAGGTTTCTGGCCTCTTTTTAAGGCATTTTTTCCCCTTTCCTTAGAGCGCTCGTTCAACTACTGTTTTCAAGCCCTATGACAGCCTCAGTATCTGGCGGAAGGTTTCAGCCTGTTATTTTCTCCAAATCTGGGTTTCAATCTTGGTTAATGTTTGCCCAGAAATATGTAATTGCGAACTTCCTCCTCCTAAACCGTTCCAGAGCAGGGGGGCTTGCCATAGACTCATCCTAGTATTATCTCCTGGCCTCGGGGCTCATGGCGGGTGTGCTCTCATATTCACAAGATCTGTAACCCTTTCACTGCCAGGAAGCCAACCTGCTACATGGTCTGCAGCTGTGGAGAAAAAGACCTCGGCCTTCAGGGAAATGTTCATTTCCCTTCTCTTTGTGAGTAGGCCATTTTCGCTGGGGTTTTTGCTGAAAATTCCCTGGCCCTTTTCCTCTGCAGTTCAGACAATTCCTGGTTGATACAACATGCTTTTAATAACCATGATTCAGTCCTACCATATGTAAAGCTTGTTGTTGTTGTTTTTAAATATTCACTGGAATTCATAAAGACTGCAAGTAAAGAGAACTTCTTGAACATCCTTTCAATGTAAAAGTAAGTCCATCAGTCAACTAGTGTCTTTTAAACACCTACTGCATACCAGGTGCTGTATTAAGCAAAAATAAAGCAAACCAAAAAAAAGTCCTCATTTTCCTGGATCTCAGAGCCTAATTTAAAAAACCAACAATATGTTAACAACTAGGTACAAACAAGACATAGGCAGGCTAGACTGGAGATTCTCAGCAGAAGGAAGGCTCTAAAATGAAGGAAGAGTGTGGAAAGGCTCCTTGCAGGAGATGAAAGCTTAGCTGAGACTTGAAAGAAGGCAGGGAAGGCAGGAGGCGAATGTGAGGAGGAAGAGGATTGGTGATATGAAAAGGCAGCCTGGCATGAGAGAGAGGGCTGAAGCTGGAGTCAAAAAGATCAAATTTCAAATTCTGTTTCTGACACTAGTGTCACCTTGGATCAGCCACTTAGCCTCTGAGCCTCAGTAAAATGGACACAATTATATCCAGGCCAACGTAAAGATTCTTGAAGCAGGGACGGATTTCTTTTTGCCTGACATATTGGAGCTTAATAAATATGTATTAAATTGAATTAAATGTTAATTATATCCGATTCAATCCAATACCTATTGTACTGACCTCACACAGTTGTTTGGAGGTTCCAACTAGATGATATCGGCAAAGGATTTTTCAGACCTTATAATACCATAGAAATACCAGTTATTGTCTCCACCTTCAGTCAAGCCAACACAGTGGGTGGTGTCATATAAACACACTTCTTTTTCTTGGCATCACTGACTCCAGAGGCAGAAGATCTTGGTTCAAATCTTGTCTCTACCCAACATGAGATGTGTGACCTTGAATAAGTCACTTCCAGTCTCTACCATGAAGTTTCTTCATCTGTAAAGTGAGGAGGTTGGACTAGGTCAGAGGTTCAGAACTTGGGATGTGGGAACCTTAAGAGAAAATTTTAACAACTACATTTTAATATAATTTGTTTCTTCTGTAAGCCTATGTCCATGATGTCCCAAAAGTCTTAGTGCAGTTTTAAACAGTATTTTATATTATGCATTTTAACTTGCCACACTGGTCCATGACAAAAAAACAAAGTTTAAGAGCCCCTGAATTAGATGATCCCCAAGGTTCTTTCCAATTCAATATTTTACCATTCTAGGTTTATGTTGAATCCACACCATGAAAAGGATATGTAGACCAACACCCGAAGCATCTATGTTGTTCTTGTTATGTGAGTTTCCAACAACCCAAACTTCAACTTCTATATCTTGGTGGGCAAGTCCTAAGGAATTAAAACTTATAAGAACATAAGTCTTATGTTATGCAACAAAGAGAAGAAAACTCTTGCCCAGGATTACATGATGTGGGATCACAAATCATAGATTTCAAGCTGGAAGTCCTTAGAATCCAATTAGTCCAAGTTCCTCATTTTACTGATGAGAATTTAATTGTTTCCTTAGCAGGGTCACATGCTCATTAAGCATCAGAGATAAATTTCAAACCTAAACCCCAAATTCTATCCTCTATGCCACGCAGCCAAATGGAAGATAGAAGATTTGTCAGAAATATGCATGTCTACTCTAACTCTGAAAATACTGAGTCAGTTCACCTGAAGGCAATTATTCTATCAGACATTTGCACAGGGTTGTAGCACTGGTGTGCGGGTAAATGTTTAACAACCAATTCCGCAGAGCAGGGAGCTGAATGAACGACACATTTGGAGGTTTAATCTGTGTTGTTAACATTCTATCCATTACTTTTTTTAGGTCTAGACAATCAACAAGATAATAACTCGAGCCTTAATGTGCTGAGTTTGTTTATAGTTTGCTAAACATTTAACACTCGCTTATCACAAGCCAGCATATCCCTGGTTATAAGGGTTGCAAAGTATTTTACAAATACACACACACACACACACACACATACATAGATGTATCTAAAAAGTTCTGGACATCATTGTGTGCGTGGAGACTTACATATAACAAGTACACATCCTAGCAAGCCTGTGCAAAATATAATTTTGAAGGTTTCTCTGTTGTTACTGCTGCTGCTGCCCAGTCATTTCAGTCATGTCTGAGTCTTTGTGACCCCATTCAGGGTTTTCTTGGCAAAGATACTGGAGTGGTTCACCATTTCCCTTTCCAGCTCATTTTACAAATGAGGAAATTGAGGCAAACAAGGTTAAGTGCCTTGCCCAGAGTCACACAGCTAGGAAGGGTCTGAGGCCAGATTTGAACTCAGAAAGTTGAGTCTTCCTGACTTTAGGCTCAGCACTCTGAAGATTTCTATAGCTCTAAAGCCTAATGAGAAGAAAATCTCCACATGCCCTGCAGATGAAGCACTGTGTTCCTCCATGCAAGAAAGTATTGTTCTTTCCCCCAAATTTTTCCCTATCTCTCTAGGCAACCAAAGGGAATCCATATTTCCATCTCAATTCTTTCCCAAGGAGAAGATCTTGATTCTTAGCTCATTAAAAAAAACCCTATCAAAACTATCAGTTCATTAAAAAGCCAATGGAAAGATTTGGCTTGCTAAATCGGAGTGAGAAGTCATCCCTTGGAAGATAATAGAATATTAGCCAAATTAGGTCTTTGTATAACCAGATCCTTGGAAATGCTATTTATATGACAATTATATAATGGCTTTTATTTGGAGCTAATTTTTTTCATCTGTACTTATGGGGTTGCATAGGTACAGAGTTATTAGAATGAGTTATTAGAATCTTTCTCATCATGCCATACTGACTATTTTGAGACTCTTTCCTGTATGACACTGAGGAGCAAGTAACCCCCAGATATTTATTCTGGTCTGGGGAAACAGACAATGTGATCAAAATGTGTCCCTGTCTATTTGCAAGTTTTCTGAACTAAGGGGAGATTGCTCTGGTTGTCTAGTGCATTCTCCATTACTTTTTAGGTCTAGACAATCAACAAAATAAGAATGGGTATTTGATGCATGTTTAGACCACCTAAGTTGGCTTCATCCATGGGAAGACACTGGGAAACCTGCTTCCAAGAGACTCAATGGGCCTCTTTGGACACATGCAGAGACATCTGTCTTGGTCTACCGTACTGTTGGGATCAGTCTTTGTCCATTGACTTTGTAGCCAGAACAAGCTGCGTCCTTAAAACTGCAGCATATCACGTGGTCATCTGAAGGTGAAGGGAACTCTTCATATGTGTAATAACATCCTATTATACTCATGGTATTTGAGGAAACACCCAAGCCAGTCATCATCACTCTCCTCTCCCTTCTGCTCCTGCCTCTCTGGACTTCCCCTCCATCCAAACAGACTTCTCACCCCGGAAGATACCTTCACCCTATCCTTGGTTTGATGAGCTCCTCCTCACAACCTTGTTTGGAAGACGTACCAGTCAGCCAAGTTCAGTCCTCTCCCAGCCCGAATAACTTTATCTCCACCATGCCCCACGCGGTACCATCCCTCCTAACCATGCTATGCACACACTGCCTCTCCTCTCCCTTTAGAATATAAGCCCCTAGAGGACTCTCTCTTTTTGCTTTCTGTTTGTATTGCCAGAACCTAGAACCTTGTCTGGGATGAAGTAAACAGTTAATAAATGCTTTCTCTATCTAAATCATCCCCATCTCTACAAATATAGATCCACTGATTCCTAGAATAAAATTCTGCTCAATTCAACAAGCACTTATTAGGCACCTGTTAAGGGTTAGGTGCCATGCTAGGAGCTGGGGCTATAAGGACAAAAATGAGAACAGCTCCTTCCCTCGAGAAGCTTTCATTTGGGGGGGAGATAGCATATATCTAGATAAATAGGTCTAAGTAATATTTTTTTAATTACTTTTTCTTTGTTGTTGAGTTGTTTCAACCGTGACCGACTCTCCATGACTCTGTTTGGGGTTTTCTTGGCAGAGGAACTAGAGCAGTTTGTCATTTCCTTCTCCAGTTCATTTTACAGATGAGGAAAATGAGGCAAACATGGTTAAGTGACTTGTCCAGGGTCACACAGCTAGCAAGTGTCTGAGGTCAGATTTGAGCTCAGGTCCTCCTGACTCCATTGCCAACCCTCTATCCGCTGTACCACCTAGCTGCCCCCAAAATAAAAACAAAGTCTTATGAGGTGGCATGCTAATATTAGTGCAAGGGGATCTAGAATGGCCTTTTGAAAGAAGTGGTAATTGCATTAAGCCTTAAGTAAAACCAGAGATCCCAAAAGATGGAAGTGAGGAGGTTAGTATTTCAGGCAAGGGGATATGGTGTGAAGGCATGGAATGGAGAGATGAAATATAAAGTCCAGGGGCTGGCACATGAGTTTATGGGGTTGGCACATAGAATATGGGAGGAGATATTGAGAAACAGGTTGAGAAAGATAGATTTGAGTCAAGCTGTTAAGTGTTTTAAATGTCAAACAGAGGAATAATATTTTATCTTAGAAACAATACAAAGCTTCCAAATTTGCTTGGGCAGGATGGTGATATGGTCAGACCTATGCTTTAAGAATAGGAGCAGGTACTCCCTGCCCTGACCTATAAGATAATAAGAAGCCATTTGAGAGCCTAGAATTTGATTGTAAGCTGCCTTAGACCAGGAAGCAGGTCAAGCCCAGCTGCCTAAGAGAATTGCTAAGGGAAGCAAATATGGGAGAGACTGTCTCCTCCTGGAGGAGGAGATCTTGATCAGAGAATGAGCTTACTTCAAAGGATCTGAACTTCTCATGGAGTCCTTGTAATATACCTAGGAGAAACGCTGAGGAAAAAGCTTCAGGACCAGCAGAAAGCCAACTGGGGGCCTTCTATGCTGACCCCAGCAATAGTTACAGCAGATAATTGCTCTGCCTGCCTGCCTGGCCTGTTGGCAATATCTTGCCATTCCCTGATCTCTTCATCTTTCTACGGTGAAGGTTTTTGTCCAGTTTCGCTTATGCTAATGCCATCCTTTTGAGATCACCTCCCATAGAGTTCATGTAGTCGCATATTGTCTCTCCCATTGGAAGAGGAGCTCCTGGAGGGCAGGAACCTTTTTTTTTTTTTTGCCTGTCTTTGTAATCCTCAGTGCTTAGAACAGTACCTGCTACAGTAAGTACTTGATAACTAAATGCCTATGAATCAGCATTGTCAGTAGGGCTGCCTTGCTGTGGTTCCCAGCCCCTAATACTGGTGAGGATGAACCAAAGAACGGGACAGTTGACGTCTGCTTTCCCAGTGTGAATCCTTCTTGGTAGCTTTATAATCACTTTCTAGTATTTCACTGTTTTCATCATCTTGTCAAAATCCAGAGGGATTCTGTCAAAGCCAGGAACTGGCTACCATACTTTATCACTCCATTAAGTACTATATCAGCCACCCTTTGATCGACCCTGACCACAACCCCTTTCAGGTTTCTTTCACCTAGATTTTGAGTCTCTGAAATTCTGCATGCCTATGAATTACATGCCCAGAAGGCATTTCCCCTTCCTGCTGAACTGTAAATATTGGGAATGCAGCAAATGTTTGCTGTGAGGCCATCATCACCACCTTGCTGCCTCTATAGGTTTTACAAACAGGTTTTCCAAGTGAATTTGGGATGGTTTTCATCACCTTACAAACCCAAGAGCTGATTCTCTAATACTTTCCAATAGTAATTTTCTCTAACACAGATAACTGCTCGTTCTTTAATGACTCTGTTACACGGGTAATCCAAGCTTCTCGTGGTTTTTCCCCAAGATAACATGGGAAGATTCCAAATTTAGGTCAGTGACATGATTACAGAAAAATGCTTTTTAGAAATGGGGCTCTACTCTAGGAAAGGCTAAAAAAAACAAAATAAATGAAAATTAAAACAAGATACTAAATATCAAAATTGAAAGAATAAACAAAACAAAAAATAAACTTGGAGTATTACTTTTAAAATATTCAGGATCCAGGGTAGCTAGGTGGTTCAGTGGATAGAGCACCAACCCAGGAATCAGGAAGAGCCAAGTTCAAATCTGGCCTCAGACACTTATTAACTGTGTGACCCTGGGCAACTTACCCCAATTGTTATATCTATATCCAAATGTGTGTATGTATATGTACACACATACACACAGGTAGATAGAGATATATTCAGGATTAAAATATGGAAAGACTTGCATGAACTGACACAAAGTGAGCAGAACCAGGAGAACATTACACACAGTAACAGCAATATTGTGTAATGAGCAGCTGTGAATGACTTAGTTACTCTAGCCAATACAATGATCCAAGACAATAGCAAAGGATTCACAAGGAACAATGTTATCCACCTATAGATAAAGAACTGATATCATCTAAATACTGAGTGAAACATACTGTTTTCACTTTCAAGTCTTTTTATACAAAATGACTAATATGGAAACATTTTACATGTCGCATATGTACAGCCTATATGAGATTGCTAACAATCTCAGGGAGGGGGAAGGGGATAAAAAGGAAGGAAGGATAGAATTTGGGACTCAAAACTTTAAAAAATGTTTTTAAAAATTTGTTTCAACATGTAATTGAGGAAAAATAAAATATTTTTTAATATTTGGGATTGAAAGAAAAAGTCAACAAACACAAAAAGATTTTGAAAATATGAGCATCTTTTAAAAAGTAAAAGGTAAAATAAAAACTTCAGGAAAAATCCAGACACTGAATATTTTCAAATTGGAAAGAGAAAGAAAAAATGACCAAGTGAGATCTGCTTGGGTCCCTACTAACTGAGACTTTCCAGTTTCTACAAGGCAAATCAAAAATAAATGAAAAATACCATAGCTCCCACATGTAACCACTAGATTAGTTTAAGGAGGCAGGTCCTAGCTGCCAATCAGCCTTTAAGTCGAAGGACCTGTCTAAGCATGCCTAGAGAACTTTTCAAACCCAGAATGCCAAGGATGAAAATTCTTAGCAGCTATCTCCTCCTCCCCTATACAGAATGCCAAAATGGATGTTCCTAGCCCATTTGTTTCTCTGACTTTTCTCAGCTCAAACTTTAAGAGGAATATTAATATTGGGGGATATTACATTGGGCTTAGAATTAAGGAGACTCATCTTCATGAATTCAAATCCAGCCTTAGACACTATCTAGCTGTATGACCTTGGGCAAGTCACTTAACCCTGTTTGACTCAGCTCTTCATCTGTAAAATGAGCTAGAGAAGGAAATAGCAAACTGCTCTAGTATTTTTGCCAAGAAAACCCCAACTGAGGTCACAAAAAGTCAGACGCAACTGAAAAGAAAAGACAACCACAATCTGGGAAATAAAGTAACCAACTTCGACTTACTCAGAATGTAAGATGGGGCAGAATCCCACTTACTACAGGAAAGCAGAGGAAACCTGGGCTTAAACTAGACAATTTAGTTAATAAACAGTATTAAGAATCTCTCTCTTTTTTTTCAACTTCTCCAAACAAACAGAGGAAGCAATCTCTGCGGATTCAGGATGTGACCCCAGAGAGCTGGCCTGCATTAAGGAGTAGGCTGCCTCTCCTTTCATAAAGAAGAGGTAGAAAGTAGAAGAGAAAACCTAGCTCTGAGCTGCCCCATGGCAAAAACTGGTCTGGTCTGGAGAGAACTGGCCTCTCCCCCTTTTCTTTTGGGAGGCGGTAATTATGAATGCCACCTAGAGGCTACATCTATATTTGTAAACTTTCAACAAAATTGACCCAAGAGGGTTTTATCAAATATTAAAATCTTAAAAACAAAAGGATTCTTGTAGAACAAAGACCAATTTTAGGCCCAGAGGGAATCTAAGAGACTAGAATGGGTAAATGAGCACTCTTGGTTTCCTCCCTGGAGAGGTGAGGAGTTGAAGAAAGTGTCACCAAGCCTCCTTCCAGCCCTTCTCAATCACAACTTGTTAGGCTACACCCCTCAGATCATTCCGTGCCTCTCTCCCCTCTGGAAATAGCTTATTGTGGTTTACTGGCCCTCTAGACCTGATATAGTCCTCCTGGCCTTTGGATCAGATGGCGCTTCCCATTCTCCCAGGTGACTGAGCCAATCACATCCAGGAATACTGGTCATCCTTCAGTCTGGCCCTGGCCCTGGGCTGTCTACCCCTGTTTTCCAAATCCTGCTGTCTCTGACTCAGTGGAAGAGACTGAATCTTCCCCCCTTCAAGTTCAGACCAATTTGTGTTGGACTCTGTCAAGTGTTGAAGCTGGGAGAGACCTTCAGGAACATCTGGTCTAACCCCATCCATTTACAAGTCAGACAAGAGAAGCCCAGGAAGGGAATTATTGTAAAGCAGTAGTTCTCAATCTGTGAGTCACGACACCTTTGGGGATCACCTAAGACCATCAGAAATATAGGATCTGAGACACATCTCCTCTATCTGCCTCCAGGCTGGCCTGCCCACATGCAGATATGCCCACATACAAGTACTAAAGGATCATGGCATTAGGAAGGCTGAGAACCATTGTTCTAAAGTATTTGTTCACTGAGGCACTGTTGTCATACTCAATAGCTATCTTGACTAGGGTTAGCCTCTCAAGAACTCCCCATGTTCGGACAAGTTCTGCTGTCTCACAGAAGTTTATGGGGTGTTCAGGGAGGACCAGCCCCTCTGGGGGGAGGGCTCCAAGCCCTTTTCAGGGCTGTTCATCCACCTTTGGTGTCCACCTGTCACCCAACTCTCACCTGTGGCTCCAAGAAGGTGTAACACGATCAGTAGCCACACCCTGGTAAAAAAAAATCTCAGCAGACAGATTAAACTAGGTTCAGGGTAACCTATAAATGATGAGTTAGGTAAATAAGTTAGTTAGGGGGATGTCTACAGCAAACCTGTGAAGACTTCCCCTGGTGGACAAGAATAATTTGATCCAACAGCCCTGAAGGTGGCTGAAGCTTCTGTGGAGCACTTGGGATTCAGTCAGACCTAAAGACACCAAGGTCATCCCCTGCATCCCAGGTCATCATCAGTCACCCTGACTTTGTCTTGCCAGTGGACTTCTGTGTATCTGGAAGGGGGAGGGAGGCTGATGACTTTCTGCAGCTCTGCCTCACTTAAATCCAATACACTCACAAGTCAAGGCATCACTGGTCCTAAAACAAGGAATGAACAAGAACAGTCCAAAGTATGCTAAAATGAGACTGTGCAGTGACCCACTGCTGTATGCATTAAACCAGAAGCAAGAGTAACAACTATCACCCCTTGGAGAGTTAACTCTTGCCATGCTGTGGCCATTTTTACCTGTTTTCCCCTCCAGCTTCTCAGTAAGGTCCTTAAGGTCAATGTCCTTGGCCACCTACCAGCTGTGTGACCCTGGGTAAGTCACTTAACCTTTCAGTGGCCCAGGCAACTCTTCAAGACTAAAGTTGCAGAGTAGCACCCAACTGACATTGTTAGAAAAAAGTTTTTTAACTGGGAATTACCTTGTCCAAGAAAAATCACAGAAGGGGAGGTGGAAGAGAAGAAGGATAATAAGGATGAATGATGATGATGATGATGATGATGATGATGATGATGTTGATGGCGATGGTGATGATGATGATGATGGTGATGGTGATGATGATGATGATGATGATGATGATGATGGTGATGGCCACCACCATGAGGAAAAATAACAACAAAAGAAATAATAATTAAACATTTATTGAATAGATTATAAGATTGAGAACTAAAATGGACATGAGAAAATTAATCCAACCCTCTCAATTTAAAAATGGGGAAACCAAGGTACAAAGAGCTGAGTGGACTCGCCCAAGACCAGAGAGGCAGTTAGTACTGCCACCAAGCTAGGATGCCAGTACTGGCCTTCTGGGTTTTCTCCTCCACCAAGGTGGGTTTCAGCTTCATATCTGCCGTGAATTATCTACATGGTTCATCTGGGTGGTTTGAGGTATAGCAACTCGGCAATGTCTCCAATAGTAGATAATTCATACAGCTTTCAAATATCCTTTTTCATCTCTCTCATTTATTTTTGAGAACCTGAGATTTTCTTAGCTGCACTGAAGCAAGAATGTGCTTAGGAATGTGTGCTATATTGTATTATATCATAGAAGTGAACTAAACAAAGCCCCCTGTGACCTGATGTGACTTGGCAGTGTGCCAGAGGAACAAGGCTGACTTCAGGCCTGACTAAAGTGGTAATGAGGACAGAGCCAACAGGGCTTGACCCAGGTCACCAAATTTAGAAGGTTCTAGAATGCAAGACTACACCAGCCCAGAAAGAATGAGGTTTAGTACTAAGTTCACAATGATAAGTTAAAATAGATGTAACTATAAAACAGCCGGAGTGAGCTCTTCCCTTTTCTTCCTCCCACCCCAGATGGCCACCCCAGCAGCAAGGGCCCTATCTCTCTAACCAGTCCAAATGAGGGCTTGCTTCCTGCCATTTGCCTCGAGCATTGTTTTTGATTGTGGTATTTGCCCTAGGTGTCAAAATTCATAGATACAACACTTCCCCTAAGCCCTCCATAATTAATGTGGTTTCCTTTTTTTTGTTGTTTTCCTGTCTTGCATGGTTGGAAAAATTGCTTTACAGAAATGACTCATGGTTGAGCCCCTAATCTCTCTCTGTTTTTGACATTTCTGTTTACAGAAATGCTGATGTGACGAAGTTATGACTCCAAAGATACGTTAGAAAAGGAGTGGTTTTAGTCCCTTTTATAAGGAATGATGAAGAGAGGGAAAGTAGGAGGGAAGGAAGGAAGGAGGGAAGGAAGGAGGGAGGGAGGGAGGAAAAGAAGGAAGGAAGGAAGGAAGGAAGGAAGGAAAGAAGGAAGGAAGGAAGGAAGGAAGGAAGGAAGGAAGGAAGGAAGGAAGGAAGGAAGGAAGGAAGGAAGGAAGGAAGGAAGGAAGGAAGGAAGGAAGGAAACTTTCACATCTTTTTCTTTCTTGGGGAAAAGGAGAGATTTTTTCTTCATTCTCAAGATTCTGTTATTTACAGGGTTAAAGTACAAAAAGAAACCATATTACATGGGATATTTAAGATCCAATCACTATATCCATCTCACAAAAAGCCACTAAAACTGGTTCCGGCAGAGAAGGAAGAAGGAAAGTTTATTAGAAGAGACCACAACCTCGAAATAGCCCTAAAGCTGGAAAGATAATGTCAGACTCTGTTAAGACAAAAGTGAGCATAGCGTCCTGGCACTGGAACTTTGGGAAAGCTCTTAACCCCAGGGACCATGCAATACTGGGCAAGCATACAGGACCCAAAAATCTGTCAACTGTGACAATAACTGGCTGTCTCTTCTATGCCGTTCTCATCATATAAGCTCAACCTGAATGGTGCCAAAACAATCCATCATTTTATTTTATTTGGTATTTTAATGCAAAACAGGTCTCCCAAGACCAAACTTGAAACTGCATTTTCCAGACCTTTTGACAAAAGATTTCTTTGGTTTCCTCTGAAACCTTGTCCAATGCCAGCAGGGCAAATGCAGCTCATATCCTTGCTCTGGCCTCACTGACTTGGTTGGGGTTCAAGACCATCTAACTCCAGGAGGATCTAGTTGAGAAAGGAGAGGAAGGAAAAGTCATGTAAAAAACAAAAAAAGAAAAGAAAACCCACTGCCCAGTCCTGCCTCTTTCTCGCATATCCAGCACAGGGATTACTTCTTCTCCTAAGTCAATGACGGCCATAACAAAGCAGATATTCTATTGACTTTGACCATTTTAAAATGTGATGCTGCTCCTGAAGCAAGTGACTTAATACAGATTCAAAGAACCTGGGTTCAAATACCAACCTGCCCCCTGCTATTGATGTGACTTTGGCAGATTCCTTCCCCTCCCTGGATCTCAGAAAACATATTAAATGGAGGAGGGACTCGCATGGCAGATGGAGAAGATGCCAGCCTCAAAGTCAAAGACCAGAAAATGTGCTTGGGTTTCAGTTCTGACACTCATTGTGTCATGTGACCATGGGTGAGTCATTTACATTTCCTAAGCTTCGGTTTGACTCTGTAAAATGGAGCGAGCAATGTGAACACACAGCAGGGAAGTGCTTTGGAAACTTTCAAGTCAGTCAAATGGGAGCGAGGAGGAGGAGGGGGCAGTGTTGATAGTAGCAAAGGTAATAAATGTCAGTGGTGACGATGGTGACAGTGTTGATGTCGATACTAACAATGATGAAGTTGTGGTAACAACTCTGAATTCATTATTTATAATCATGATGGCAATGATAATGATGCTGACAATGAAGAAGAATGAATCAATGAACAAATGAATAGATGAATTAAAAAACATTTATTAAGCATTTACTATGAATAAGCTCTGTGTTAACTGCTGGGAATACAAATAAATAGAAAAAACAAGACACTACATATTTCCAGGGAACTTACATATTAATTGGAAGATAATAATTTTTAAGTTAATTTACAGAGCAGATTTAAAGGTCCCAAAGTCTTAAGGTTGCAGCCATGATGGAGATGGCAAGACCCAAGAGCTCTTAAGTTATATCAGGACGTCAGTGACAGTGCTGAGGTTGGAAAGGGCATAGAGAAAGAAAAGATCAGGCAACCCCATTGGTGGCCTGTCTTCCCACCATCCAAAAAGATCAGGTGGGCTCCTACTGAGAGAAGAGGTAAAGAAGAAAAGATATTCCTGGTGGTGGCAGGGTTTCTCACCACCAAACCATCCTAAATAAATTCTGGATGTTCCAGACCCGGGGGGGAGGGGGAGTGAAGAGATAAAGCAGGGGAAAAGAGTAGCCCTAGTGGCCATGGGTTTTTCTTCCACCCAACCACCCCAGATGAGTACTGGACTATCCAAGGTCAAAGGAGGGAATAAGATGATAATGACTGGGATGTTGTTCTGATGTCATTGACAACACCAATAATGATGTTAGAGATGCTACTGAGACAATGATGATGGGATTGTTGGTGATGACAGTGAAGATGATGGTTATGATGATGCCGAAACTGATGCCAGATTCAATATGGCGTGCTGATGTTGATAATATTAACAGTTTTGCTAATGAGGAGTCAAATTAGATGAGCCCTAAGAACACTTCCAGTTCTAAATCCTATAAAGGTTCCAACCTCTCTAGACTAAACTTTAAAAAAATACACACACCATCCCATGGTAAGATTAACAATCTGCTTTCTATAACATCAGACAGAAGCACTGAAGAGAGTCTGGTCATCACAGTGAGGTGACTCCTCTCTAACATCTGCAACACACAAAGCAAAAAAGAGCAATGAAAACGATGGATGCTCTTGTAAACTATGACACACAAGGTCTTTTGAGATAGGAAAGGTCCTTAAAAATCTGAGACCACACTCAAAGCTGTTTCAGAATGGTAGAACCTGTCAAAGCTTCACTCTACAGATATAACCTTGTAGAATTCAGGGCCATTTTCATACCATGAGGTAGAATCAGAAGAAGACTCTAGGTATAAAAAAACAAATATTTACAAATATTCACTGCATTCAAGAAACTTACATTTTACTGGGGCATACATTGATAAGAAAATTAAAATGCATTAAAAGCAAATCCAAAGTAATTGAGGGGTATAGGAATTTAAGAACTGTCTCCTATAAACCATGATTGAGCTTGAAGGAGGTGCTAGGCATTCTATGAGGTGGAGGTCAGGAAAAAGAATTTCAGACATGGGAAACTTCCTTCAGTCTGTTTTGAGCAACCCTGCCCAGGGGAGAGAAAACATTAGAGACCAATGCAAATGTCCGGTCCACTTAGCAAGTATGTCTTTTGGGTGAAGTGTGAGTGACAAGACTTGAAAAGATGTATTAATGCAATTTGGTTTTTACTGTTCTGAGTCAAAACTACCAAGAAATAACCCAATGAGATTGGATCGGAATTCAGTTTCTCATCTCAACTGCCCTATAAATGAGGAGGAAGTTCACCTTAATATCATTCCTCATCATAAATTAATGGACTGCTGTTTTCTCTTCCAAATACAACTCTTTTAAGTTTGCTTAGCCAAATTGAGTCATCAGATTTAATTACCATTGGGTAAACCAAGGGTAACTCCATGGTTACCCCACAGTAACACAACCTCAAAGAGTCTGAAGGGCTGGCCATTGTTTAGTATACTCTACCTGGTATTTTCTGTACGTGCAAATTCCTCTGCATGACATTCACTGCTCTCCACAGAGATCATCAGCTTTATAGCCATGTCTTGTATTACTATTGTCCAAACACCTGTTTCTGCCTCCATAATATATCCTCTATTCTGGTCTCCCTGATTTGTTTCATTCTTTTCCCTAGTATGGAATACCGTCCCTCCTCTTCACTTGTTGGATTCCTACTATATTTTAAATGGCATCTCAAATGTCATTTCATTTACAAAATCCCTGATTCTTCCCCCCTTCTCAGCTAGTAATGGCTTAATACACACACACACACACACACACGAGTATTTTGTTTTGTAATTTATGGGATGCAGTGGCACAGTACAAAGAATGCTGGATTTGGACTCGAAGGAGCAGTGTTCAAATCCTGCTGCTGCCAGTTACTATCTGTTGCTTTCTACAAGCCCATTTACCTCTCTGGGCTTCAATGCTACATTAGTAAGACGAAGGGATTGTATAAAATGTTCCTTCCAGCTTGAAATCTACAATCCTATAATTTATTCTTATACCCATGTAGATCCCAAGTCCTCCTTCTAATAGAAGGATCCAGAAAGATAGCCAATTTGGGGGCATTTTGTGGGCAAACCTCCATGAAAAAATCATGTCTCATGGGCCCCCACTGATAATGTTGTCTTTACTAACTAACCCTACCAGAGGTTACATTAACCAAAGGCATTTACTCAAATGGCATAACAAGCAGTGATAAGAAAGATTCCCCTTTGGGAATTGGTGGATTACCACAGGTTACCACACACAACCACAGGGTTTAGGACACATACAGAACACGTGGTCATTGGGGAACAGACATAAAGAAGCCTACACAAGCCTTAAGAAAACATATACTGAAGGCAATTCACACCTCCAATTTTGCAAAGTTATCCTGCTACTCTCCAATACTCCCTGCTGGGTAGTCAGCTGAGCAGCTATCCTTCTTCTGGCTTCTCTGGCTTCCTCCAAGTCTCAGCTAACATTCCTCCTACGAGAAGCTTTCCCTCACCTCCTTTAATGCCATAACCTCCTTTCTGTGCTTGTTTTCAATCAATCCTGCATATTTCTTGTTTGTACATAGTTGTCCACAGAATGTCTCTCCCATTAGACTTTTAGCTCCTTAAGGGCAAGGATGATTTTTTTTGCTCTTCTTTGTATCCCCAGTGCTAACTTGGTACAATATCTGGCACATAGTAGGTGCTTGTTGATTTGATCTGACTTGTTGCCATCTGCTAGGCTTCACCTGTGATGCAGATTCTGCCTCGGAAGAGGGAAAAGTATTCACAGGAGATAACTTTAAACGTGAGCCTAATGATTTTGTGTTTTATTGTTGAGATGATAGTCAGTGGGTTGATGCAAAGCAGATGCTTCATCACTGCCTGAATCTCCCCTCCCCCAATCTATTAATACTTATAAGAACAAATGGAGGAATTTCATCCCATTTCTCTAATGCTACATTTGATACAACACATAGACTATGAGAGCAAAGTGTGCCTGCTAAAACCATGTTATTTGTGCATGTATCTAAGTCCCAATGGAAATGCTAAATGGGTCAGTTTCTATATATGTCAGATCCTTGTGGACCTAACTAGCTCCATGAAGTAGAATGAGTTTGCCAGTGGTAAGACCTCTCTAGTGGATAAGATTTCAGAAGAAACAGGAGGATGGGACTAGTCACAAATGGCAAGGCTAATAAAAAGACCCATAGAACCATAGATAACCTACAATTGTTCTTTGTCTAATATAAGATCCTGTTCCTTGCTAGTAAACAAATCATTCAAATAATCAATCTAGTGTGTATTAGCACCAACATATTTCAGCTGTAATCCTGGACCTCACCATTTACTATCTCTATGCCTCAGTTTCCTTACCTATAAAATGGGGGAAAGATAGCTATGGTGGCCTCCAAAGTCCCTTCTGGCTAGAAATCTATTATCCTGGTTTCCCTCACCGGTTCCTCTTCTACCTTGTTGTGATCCCTGACTTTGACCCTGTTAAAAATTTCAGATATCACCTCCTTTCTCAATAATGGGTTCTTCCTCTCATACATTATATAGTATTTTGTTGTGTAATTCATGGGATGCAATGTGGCATGGGAAGAATGCTGTATTTGGATTTAAATTCTCAGAAGAGCTTTCTCCCATATGAAGCCATATGGCCCTATGAAAGAGCCTCAGTCCTTGATATCCATGTTTATTCTTTTGAATTTTAGGTAAAAAGAATAGAACTTCTGACTACGTGAGTTTCAAGGAGTCAAGAGGGCATCCCAGCATCCTAACATTTCAGAGTCTGGGTTTGTATCCAGAGCTGTATCAGTGCCCCCAAGGAAAAACAACGAACCTCAGAAACAACCTCTGGGACCCCCATCCAGTGATAGCTGACACAAGGGCTGGTGCAGCAATGATGCAGCAATTGGGCAGGAATTTGATGGGACTAAAGCTATGTGTGATCTAAGCTAAGAGTAAGCTTACTCCCCTCAGAGATGAACATAGTATATATGCTATACTCCCAGATTTGCTCCCAAATCATTGGGAAAGATGTTGACACATTTGTTCTCACAATGTACAAAGTTAATATCTCTTTGTAGAAGCTAATCAGTGGTAAGTGATTCAGTGGAACAGCAGCAGAAGTAACTAGTGTCTAACAGTATAGAGGATACCACCAATGGGGGCTCACACCAATGCCAGTAGAGAAGAGACATCACTAACCCCTCAAGATATCCTGGAACCCTGAAAGGGAGATGTAACTAATGTGGCTCTAAGAAAATGAGCAAGACAGTACTTGTTACACTTGAATTGAGTTAAAATTTGCCTTTTTGAAGTTTCTACCAATAGTTTTTATTTCTGCCCTCTGGGGCCAGGCAGAGTAAGTGAAATTCTTCTTTTAATGTTCTTTTCCTTTGAGCGCCATAGTTACTGAGGTAGCATGGAGTAGTGGACAGAAAGCCAACCTTGAAGCTGAAAGACCTCCATTCCAATGCTGTGTGACCCCAGTCAAGAGATAATTTCTCTGTGCTCTAACCAGCTCTCTAAGACTATAAACTACAGAGAAAGGACTTCCCTGCATGAATAAAAAGTTTGCTCATTGGGCAGATCCCTACACAGCTTAAATCATAGAGCTAATCCCACTACCAATACAGGGTAGCATGGTTTTTACTCACACCATGATTGTGGGTCTTTCCACACATCTCTTCCTAAACCGCCTTCTTGTACCAAACTAGGAAGGACTCAATAAGCCCCAACCAACCACAACCCTTGATGGTTCTCAGACACAAGCCCAGGCAGACAATACATTGAGCATAAGCAGAAAGATGGGTTTTCCTTATGTCTCACGCATGCATAATAGGAGGACTGGATAAGGAGAACCCAACCTTTAGAGGAGGCTTAGATTTTTCCTTTGTGAAAGGTTATACATGGCATGTGCAGATTTTTCCTGCTTAGTTCCAATCCAACATATAGAGGTTTGGTCAGCCTACTTCAGTCCCCAGAGTGACTAGAAAGCTGAAACATTGTGGTGATGATGAGTTTTCTGATTGGCTTAGGAGACAGAGGATGGATGATTCAGGGGGCACAGAACTGGAACTGAGTTTTCAAAAAAATTTAAAAACAAGCAGTATTTCCTTCCATCAGTTCTATCTGACTTTTCATCCTGGTGGCAAGCAAAGAAAAAACTTCTGGGAGTCGTCTGGTAGTAACCGCCCTTTAGGTAAGTATCTGTCATTAGTCCATGTGAAGATAGTGCCCTTCTTTCTTTTGTCTCTTCTGTGTTTGTTCTTTCTTAATCTTATGTGAGTGAGTATTCCAGGAAAGGAGTGCCTAGGCTTCCAAGGAATTCAGAAGATCTGTCAGAGAAGTCTCACCAGCAACCAGAGCTAGCTCAGGCAACCAGTGAAAAATCAGCACGGTCTCAGACTGATGCACTGGACCTGGGTTATCAGTGAATTAAGCCCTCAGAGAGTCAGCTGAGTTGATCGAGGAAGAAATAACTGTTCAGCCATTCAGTCCTGTTGGACTCTTTATGACCCTGTGAATCATAGCATGTCAATGCTGACTGTGGGATTTTCTAGGCAAAGATATTAAAGGAGTTTGCCATTTCCTTCTCCAGTAGATTAAAGTAAGTAGAGGTTAAGTGACTTGTTCAGGGTCACACAGCTAGTAAGGGTCTGAAGTTGGATTTGAACTCAGGTCTTCCTGACTTCAGGTCTAGTGCTCTCTCCACTGAACCACCTAGCTTCATCCTACATAAATATGCATACATATAAATATCTACACATATATAGAAAATATGAATAGATAAATAAATCAAAATACATAGAAGGTAAATTTGATGGGGTTTATGGAAGATTACTATCCCCTGAGGAAATCAGAAAGTGTCTCTTACATAAGGTAGCACCTAAGTTGTATCCTGAAGGAAGCCAGGAGTTCTGTGAGGCAAAGACAAGCATTCCAAATGAGGATGAGCCTACATAAAAACAAAGAGACAGGAGGGAGAACATGGATGATAAGTCCATTTAGTAAAACCACTATAACAAGGTTCTTAGTGAAAAAACCACTTCCAACCCACTATTCCCTGGACATAAGTCCCTTCTCTGGGTTCACTCTCCCAACCACCACTGGTATTTGTAGTTTGGTTCTCCAGAGGGCACCTGACTACTCAGAGTAAGGTTCTAGGAGTAACCCTGTGGTTTGACAAAGTTGCCAACACTGTTCTTCAGGCACATCTACAAGTATACCCCTTATGAATTCTCATCCAGACCCAATTCTCTTTTAGAAAAAAAATATGTTAAGCACATACAGCAAGAATAGTTCTTATAGAAACAATCCTCCTCCAAAGACAACCAGAAGTATATTCCCCCTTTGCACCTAGAAAGTGCCTTGGAAAGTGGACTCAAACTGCAGAGTACATGTGGCCAAAGAGTAAAATGACTGCTCCTCTCCTTTTCTCCCTTTTTGGAATCCTCATGACATCGCCCTTAGGTATAATTATCTGCTGGGCTCCAAGAGCTGTTCCTCATATAGAGTCCTGAAGTTGCCTTTCTTTCATGTCTAGATTGTGCTTGATTTGTCCCAGCTACTAATATAGGATCTGGCAGCCACCACTGCTTCTCCAAAGACACAATTACTGTTGTCATATTTGTCTGACCTTGCAAACATTCAGAATTCACAAGGTTGTTGCCTAGTCAATGGAAGGAAAGGACAAAGAAGGAACAATAGAAAACTCTCTCCTCTGCCTCCTCCTCCTCCTCCTAATTCCCCATGAGGCATTCCTCATCACTGGGCTTGACATCCCTAGACTCACCTCTCCTAAAATGGTCAAACCTCCAGATATGTGTCTTATTTAATTTATACCCCCATGGTTCACAATTGGTTTTCTTTCGCCAATGACAAAATATTCCTTGTGTGGTACCCTCCGCTTTTGTTCAATGACTCGAAGCCCTTGTGAGCCTTTCAAAATGACTAAGTAGTTATTTTCTTTTTTTTTTTACCAAGCTCCACCCCATTTATTTATTCATTCATTCATTTGTTTGTGTGTTTGTATTATTCTGAACTTAAATATCAAAAAAGAAGTATTTGATTGATTGGTTGAGTCAAGATATGTGGGCCTCCTGCAGTGTATACCTGCTGAGAGCTTTTCCTATTATTTGTGAAGAAAATGTGTTCTTATTTCTATAAAATTTTAACCTGGTAGATTGATCTTCTTTGATCTTTTGGACGAGGAAATTTTAATCGTTCTACAACTACCTCAGAGGAATGAGCCCTATATTCTTTTAAAAATGTACAGGGTTGTTTTTTCTTAATTACACAGGTTTTTATTTAGACAACTTCTTGACTCGTTATTGTGTATTTGTGGCCAAATATGCCAAAATTGTGTGTGTTGAGACTGGTAAATCAAACTCTTTAATTGTTCTAAATGTGTTATCCCCATTTAAGTTTTGACTTCAGGATGCCAGATTCTCTCTTAACATAACCTCAAGTTTTGTCCTTGAGAGGCTTCAGCTCAGTCTATCTTGCCTAGAGAAGAATAAGACAATTGTACTGCCTTGAGCTGCTGGCTCAGTCTGTCCTCTGGGTTCAAGCAGATGGCCATAAATCTCTATTTTTCCATGGAGTACATTAAGGATTTTCTACTCACTAAATCCAAAGGACATTTTCATATCAATGAAAAAATTTTCCACCAGACAAAATAGTTCCTTAATGTGACTTTCAGAGAAACCACGTAATTTGACATCACCCATGAGCAATA
This sequence comes from Pseudocheirus occidentalis, assembly GCA_028646575.1. Classification (NCBI taxonomy): domain Eukaryota; kingdom Metazoa; phylum Chordata; class Mammalia; order Diprotodontia; family Pseudocheiridae; genus Pseudocheirus; species Pseudocheirus occidentalis. The sequence goes on from CM053601.1 coordinate 8,083,610, forward strand.
TGGGATTAATACAGTATTTTGATATGATTTTTCTTTGCCTTGAAAATCATGCTCAGTCCTATTCAAGGGTATTTTGAATATATTTAAGGTCAGACAGAAATCTAGTGTACTTAAGCTATATCCCTGTAAGGACCTCATGGTTTATATCAACTGTTTTTTGTGTTATCATGCTGGTGGCATGTGTTAAATAGTGAAAATTTTCCATGAGTACCTCAAACTCTATCACAGTATCATCATGCCAGAGATCTATTTTATGTATTAGCAATACGTAATTAAGCCATGAGTGTGGAAGTGAGTCAAAAGTTTCCTAATAATCAGTAATAAAGGTGCTATAAATGCCACCATATGTAAATGTTGCTGAATATTCAGGTACCTTGATCAACAATTAATTGATTAATAATGAGTTGCACTTTTAGTGCTTGGAACTTGTTGGCAAATCCTGTTTCTGTTCTCTGTTAATAGTTTTCTTGTAAGTGCGTGTATATATTTGGGCAATGCAGACTGTAATTGTTTTTTATAAAGCATGTAAAATGTGGTAGGCCTATATTTGGAAAGGCACTTACTTAATGGTGTTCTGATCTTTTAGTAAAAAAAAAAAAATGTGATGCCTATTGTTAAAAAACATGGGATCAATTTGTACCAGTAAAGTGCTTTGGGATCACCATAATTCACACACCTCTATGAACTGTTTGAGCCAATAATCGTGGATTTCATTACTTCCTGATTTTGTAGAATAGCTCGTCTGTCAGCCTTTCACACCCTCACCCCTACCTGCCACCCCTTCCACTCCTCACCCTGCCCCCTGCACTCCTGGCTTATTATTGCTCATTATATCGGCAGTAGGCAAGCTTTGTGTTTTGTGCTTAATCCGATTTATATTTTTGTCACGTTGGAATTATCTCAACCATATACAATCTTGACTCAGTTTTGCCCTTGATAGGACCAAACAACGGTCCATGTCCTGCATGGCGGGTTCATTCTATTTTCTACTTTCTTGACTTTTCAAGATTCTGTTGCAGAGTTTCTAAATAGTAGGGAATTATGTATTGACTTTTTGCTGCCCTTTGACTCTGCTTCCCTTCATCTTTTCACTTATTCTTTCAAATGCTGACTAAAGGCTTTAAGAACTTCTGGGTATAGTTTTATTTTACAGATTCTATTCTATATATCTATTTCTGTTGGCTTTACTCAGACAATAGGATTTTTGTGTTTTCTACTGCACATACTGAGTCAACATAGATGTAATAGTCAGTCAATAAGTATGTGTTAAGTGCTGGCTGTGTGGAAGGCACTGGGCTGGGCCCTGGGGAGAAAGAGAAAAGCCAAAGGCACACAATGTCTGTACCCAAGAAGCTCAGATTCTAATCAGAGCTATCGCATAAATAACTGGAGGGGGGGGAAGAAAGAGACAGAGTCAGAGACAGAGACAAGAGACAGAGACAGAGCAAAGGTGGGAGGTAAGAGAGGTGGCACAATGAGCAGAGTGCAGGGCTAGAAGTCAGTAAGATATGAGTTCAAATCTGCATTTAGGCAGTTAGCAGTTGTGTGGTCCCAGGCAAATCATTGAAAAATTCAATTTTCTCAAAAGGAATTTGAGAGTTTATGGAAATGAAAGTGGAACATTAGTGGGCAAAATCAAGGGGAGGACGATCTCCTTATGCAGACGAGGTAGAGTAGAAGGCTAGGTCATAGGATCTGAATAGACTGAGAAACTGAGATGTTGAGATATTGGAGGGACCTCAAGTTCCTTCCCCTGTAAATCTTAAGGAGTTTGGATTGGATAATCTCCAAGGTCCCTTCCATCTGCAAATATATAATCCTATAATCCTCAATAATCTCTAGGGTCCCCTCTAGCTATAGATGACTACAGAGCAGACATTGAGAGAGTAGTACCATGACTTGGCCACTTCCCAACTCCCAGGCTATGACTAAATCCACTGGTCCATTCACTGGCTAGGGAGGGCAGGTGCTGCATGGGGCTGGCACCTAGCCTTTGCCTAGGGAAAAAAATTACATGATCACAATCAAAAGTGGAACCAATGATGGGCAAGACAGGATCTACAGTGGCAAGAGAAGGGGGTTGGGCAGCAGGCCGAAGACTTGGGAGTCAAGGAAACTCTTTAAACTTGGACTAGCGACTCCCGAAAAAAAAATGACAGCAATCAGGAAATAGTCCTGAGGGTGGCCTGCTTCTGTCAGGGCCTATCAAATGCACCCAGGGGTTACCTCACATTACTGGAAACTGCCCTTTGAACTCAGCCCTGGCTAGTATCCCAGGCAAACATAACGTAAAAGAGTCTTTCCTCCTTGGGGCCCGCGTGGGGGTGTCCCTATAGACACTGGAGAGCTGGTTGCAACAGGTTGGAATGAGGCCCTGAGCCAAGAAAACAAGCCCTCACCGGTATTATTTCCTACTGCTGGTGCTGTTTATTAAAAAGTTTGGGTTTTTTATGTCTGGCCTTATCCACCCTCCCCCTTTTTTCTGGACTGCACTGAAGGTTTAGGAATTATTAAAGAAAACACTGGTATTACTTCTTGCAAAAAAAAAAAATTCTTAATCCAGCTTGAGGTTTAAAACTTTGCTTCATCAGCCATCCCAGCAGTGCAGTCTGGTTTGGGGGGAAAAGGGTGGAGGGGCTAGTGAATTGTTCCCCTCATTCAAAACAAATTCTCTGAACTCCCGGGGAATTAAGAAACAATCCTCTCGTTAAACCACACAAATGCTTCAGACCCAGAGAGAAGGAACAATATCTCTCCTCAATTGGCTTGAACACCCAGGATTCAAATAAGCAAAAGGGGAATCGAAAGGCTGAAACTCAGAGTCCAGCCCATTGATCTCCCACAAGAAGTCATGGTTATTCTTGGATACATGCAGGAACAATCAGGAGGCTTGGTGGCCTTCTGGAGCTCTAGCAGATTTCTCAGTACAAAAATTCAGTTTGGGGGATCCCTCAAGAAACCAGGCCTCCTACAAACGAAGGACTCAAGACTAGGCAGCTACAGGGAGAAGCTTGCACTTCAGTGATGGTGCAAATGACCTCTGAGGGGACCCAGGCAGATGCTCCAATCCAGAGCTGCCAGAGAAAGAAAGTGAGAAAAGAGGTCTGAGAACGACAGGGGGAACCCTAGAATCTCTGTCAGAGACTTGCACTCTCAACCATCAGATTTTCCATTTTCCATCAAGTTGAATCTTAAATCCTTAAACTGTATTTTCCCTCTCTGGCTCAGAAAGGCTATCCAAACATTTCTAGCTGAGATCTGAGGAGCTGGATGGGAGATGACCTTAACAATTGTCTAAGAATGGGAACTGTTCCTGAAACATACTTGCATATCAGTTCAATGGGGACCTGATCTTGAGCCTTTCTGAGTATTATATATAGGGAGTGCCAGGGTGTAGCCCTTGAGACTGGCTACTGAATCCTTCATGAGGCTTAGGATCAGTCAGTCAATCAGCAAGTATATATTTAAGTGACTGCTATATGCCAGGAACTGAGCTCGTTGCTTAGGGATACAGATACAAAGAATGAAATAATTCCTACTGCCAAGAAGGTGGGTGACATTTGAATTGAGAAGGCAACAAATATATAAACTAAAAGTAAAAAGTTAGCAAATATGTATATTTTAGTTAAATGCAAGGTATTGGGGGGTGGGGTGGGCTTTTGGCAGTTGGGAGGATCAGGAGAGGGTCCATGAAATCATAGAGGCCTTTGGGACCTCAGAAGTCACCTTAGGCCATTGAGGGAAATAAGGCTCAAGAGGTAAGTCATTTACTTATAGTCAATAATATGGAAATAAAAAGCAGAGCAGGGATTCAAACCAAAGTCATCTGGTTCTAAAGCCAAGGCCTTCCCACTGTACTAGGCTGTGTCTTAGCTGTTTGGTTGCTAACCCCATCCCCAATGCCATAACCACCTGAGCAAAACAGATATTGTAAAGTGACCTAGATTTTGAATCAGGGACTAGGTTTTATCAATATATTATCCTTCCTTCCTCAACTGCTTTTTCTGACCTCTTAACTCTCCCACATTCCTAACAATCAAGTGCCTCCCCCATCTTGAATAGAGGAAATAGCACTGAATTTGAGATTAGAGAAGTTTGAGTCCCAACTCTGCTAATTATAAGTCAGACAACCTTGAATAATTAATTTAAGCTCTAAAAGCCTCTGTTTCAATTTAAATAATGATAATAAAATCAATCAGTGATCACTGAGTGATAATAGGACAAGATAGCAAGGACTAGACACTAGAGAACAATGTGGATTCGAAATGGTTAATTTCAGGGTCAATATTTGTAAGAGAGGAAAGTTAAATCCAAGCAGGAGTAAGAATATGAGAAAGTACTATAAGATGGAAGGAGGGGTAGGAAGGAGAGAGAGAGAGAGAGAGAGAGAGAGAGAGAGAGGGAGGGAGGGAGGGAGAGAGAGAGGGGAAGAGAGAGGAGAGAGGAGAAAGAGAGAGAAGAGAGAGGGAGAGAGAAAGAGAGAGAGAGAGAGAGAGAGAGAGAGAGAGAGAGAAATAAGTTATGCTCAGAACTTTTTTAGCATAGAAGTGGGTGGGTAATGGCAAGATATGCCATGTGGACAGTCTTGTATATGACTAATGTAGACCATGGGATCTGAGAAGGTCAAGGTACTGGGAATTTAGGGTATTACCCCAGCATAAGGAGTTGGGGAGAAGAGGGAGACAATAAACCAATTATGGAACTACCTAAAAAAGGGGAGAAATGATTTGGGGAATAGTAGACAATAGCTACTATAATCTGGATAGGATGATATGTTTTAATAGAACTTCAAAGTAGTAGAAGTTGCTGTATTATGGGGGCAAAAGGAAAACCAGAACCGCAGGAGAACCAGGAATATTCAAGCTTCTCCAAGAACAGAATGTCAGGGGTATGAGAGAATGTGTAGTCAATGCTGGGGAGGAGGGCTGGAATTGCAATATCATCTAGGATGTTAGGTCTCTGAGAGTGCTTGAGGACAGAAATTAGGATGGAAAAGTTCAAAAGGAAGCGACATATATTAGCTACGAAACAGGAAGGATTGGGAAGTTCTGGAGTGATTCATCAAAGAAGCAGGGTTGAGAAAGAAAGGTATGAGAGAACAGTAGGTGGGGGGAGAGGGGAGCAGAGGTTCATTCTTAGGGAGTCAGTGATTAAGTATCACAGAGATTTGGAGAGTAACAGAGTAATGGGAGGTGAAAGTGTTCTAGTCACAGGAAACAGGAACGAGTGAGAGTAATTCCTGTTTCTCTATTAAATGCCACTGTTCTATCTCTGAGATTCTTTCCAACTAGAAAATCCTCACCTCTATGATCTTACCTTCCTCCTTTCTCTTCTGACCCTTACTCAACACAAGATCAAAACACATGACTTCATCGATAAGTGTCTCAGCCTGGGAGTGGAAATGCCTGGACTCTCATTTCCCCCACACGGTGCCACCCCCATGTAGCCGGAAACAAAGCCCATTCCCTTTTCTAAAATACCCAATATATAAAATGAGAATTGAACACTCAAAGTCTTCTGACAGCCTATGAATCGGCCATAAATGAGACATGAAAATGAATTTGGAGTCAGGGACACCCAACAGCAGCCTCAGGTATTTATGTGATTGAGCACATCATTTGTAAAATGAGAGAATGGACTCAGTAGTCCCAAAGGTCTCTTCCAATTCTAAATTGGATTCTATGAGCCTGTGGTTCCAGAGAATCCAATCCAATAATCCAATGAATATGTATGAAATGCCTACTATGTGCCAAGCACTGGGCTAAACTTTAGGGATACAATTGATAGACAGTCCTTTCCCTCAAAGAGCTTGAGCTCTAAAGGGGGAAACACCACACAAAAAGAGGCAGGGAGTGGGGTGGGGGAAAGGGAGGAAGAAACCAAGGTCCTGAGAGCTTCAGTGATTATTGCAAAGTCAGAATTTGAATTGAAGCGCTCTCTAAATCAGCTGCTCTTTCTACTACCTCATCCTTCTTCCCAGAAGATTTCATTCATCCCCCCACCAATTTTCCAGATAAGGAAGGAAATTTAGACTATCTTAAACAAAGAAGATCATATGGAATATCCTGGACTTAGATGGGAAAAGAACGTGTCATTCTGATAAACAAAGCCTCCAGTTTCTGGTATCTGGTCCACAGAATATACCTCAGTAAAATGCCTGTTATACATGAATATAAGTATATACACACATATGCATACATACATGTATATACACATATATAAGATACACACATTTCTATGCACATGATCATGTAGAAGTGTATCTTAATTAGTTTTCCATCATATTCACCATGACCAGAGCCATAACTAAGAATTTAGTGGTCAGTCTTTGGCAAACAACATTTTATAATAACAAGTAACATTTTATAGCATTCATATACTATGTTCCAGGAACTGTGCTAAATGTTTTACAATTATTTCATTTGATCCTTCTACTAAAAGCAAACACCCAGAAAGGCATTCTCAAATCAAACTTTCAAAGACAAATTCAACCAAAGAATGGGTACAGATTCCCCATCCTGGGGAACCAAGGCTCATGAGCATAGAGAACAGGACATTAAGACACTGCTTTTCAGGAAGCAATCACTAGTGGAATTAACATGGTAGAAGGAGCTCACTTGGGATGCAATGACCGGGAAAGGAGGAAATCAGCCATCTTCCCTATCTCAGCTCCCTATTTTAACTAAGTCTTGCTTACTAGGCCCTAAGATCAGGTTTGCTTTTTTTCTCTTTCACACACAAGGTAAGTACTCCACAAATTTCTAATCCCTGAGCCAAAGTCTCAATTGCACTACCTTAGTTACATCTCTGCCCATATTCCCAGGCACAGTGCCTCAAACCACAATTGTTCTTCTGTTGATTTATTAATTAAAGGAAGTATTCAAAGCAAAGGCCCAACTCCCATGGGACACTATTTTTCTAGAGCTCTCAAAGGTGTTTTCATTCCTGTGGAAGTCAAAACTCAACAACTTATCCAGTAATATATTTTAATCAAAACATTCTTTGTCTGCCCATTTCCCAGACAGAGGCTTAGTATAGGTTGTTAAGGGGTGAGAAGGGAATTACAGAGCCGGAGAAATCACTGAGGAGGAAGTAACTCCTACCAGGACTCTTTGCTTCCCTCCTCCTCCCCACAATGAAGCTGAATTCCTCCCAGTTCAGACATGTGCTACAGCACCAATAAAAGGAGCCCTGCCTCTCTTCCTCCCAGGGATCATGGCTGCCTTTGTGTTTTTTGTAAGGCCAAGCAATAAACTGTCACTGCCAAGCATCTCTGTTTCACTGGAGATGATCAAAGTGGAAACAGGAGAAACACCCTCTTGGATGACAAGCTGGCTTTTAAATTGAAATTTAAAAAAGAAGAATCCAAGTACAAATCCATAGCGCTTCACTGAGCTTACCTCCCCCTCACTGTCTGAATCCCAAATGTGTTTCCATTCTGAAGCAAAAGGAAGATCCTTTGGCTAGAAGTACAACCCCAGGGTTGCAACCATTCCCCTCCTACTGAGGGAGGAGAGGGCAGAGCAGAAATGGAGAGGGGAGAAGTCTGGGGAAGGGAGAAGACAGAAGAGCTCGCCCCTCTCAAGGTGGGGTCCATTCTCGGCAATGAGACCATGTCAGTAGCTCTTTTCTCCAGAAGAAAAATGAAAAAGAAAAATCTGACTGGGGGAGGGGGCAATTTATTTGGTGCATAAATCAAGGTTATTGGTGAGAACACAGAGGAGGGATATAGCAGAGGGTAGTGGAGGAGAGGGCTGGCTTGCAAGACATATAAGTGAGATTCAAATCCTTACTTGGAGGAACCTTACTTCTCCCAGTGGTAAACCTCCAGAGACCAGGAAATCTTTCTAGTAAGTGCTTAGGAAATTGATTGATTAATTAACTTTATAATTACTTAACCTCTCTAGGTCTTAGTTTCCTCACTTAAAAAATACGGTAGGACTAGACTGTATCTAGTTCTTCATCTAAGACTGATCAACTCAACAGCATAGCACAGAGGAAAGTGTCAGGTGTGGAACTAGTCATAGCACCTGAGTTCAAACCTAACTCTTCTGGGTCCTACCTATGTGATAATGGGCAAAGTCTTTTAACTGGTCTGGGACCCAGTTTCATCATCTGTAAAATGAGGGGGCTGCATGATATAGTGGAGAGAATACTGGCTTCAAGCTCACCTGCAGGCAGAAAGGTCCGTCAGTGAAGACTGTGCCTCTATAAAGCAAGACAGACAATCCTAGAATGGTGGGTATCCTCCCTTGGGTCACACAGTGATGTTCGGACTGCATCCCCAGGCATTGAATCAGGAAGGAGTACTGCAGGCATGTGCTCCCATAGAGAAATAGATTAGCATGAAACGAAATGCTGTAGGGAGACTTCCCAAGACTCCACCCTCTAGCAAACTCCCCTCTTCTGTGAAATAATAATGATAATGATGGCGATGTGCTAAATTTAACAATAAATATATGACTTATAAGAATGATATTTCTATAGTTCATTAAGGTTTGGAAAGTACTTTCCTATATATCTCACTTAACCCTCACAAAATTATTATTCCCATTTTACAAATGGGAAAACTTATGGATCCCCAGGGTCATACAATGAGTAGGTGTCTGAACCCAGGACGTCCTAATTCCCCATGCTAGCCCCTACACCACTTAGCTGCTTAAAAACACAAGGGTGGGACAGATGGTTTTTCAAGTCTATGGTACCATGAACTCTCAAATTGGTAGCACTTTAGGATTGTCCAAGGGTTTTTGTCTTGTTTTGCTTTGTCTCAGAATAGTCTTGTGGCTCCAAATCAAATGACTGAGACCCAAGCTCAAATACTGCCCATGCTACTTCCTAGCTGTGTGGTTTTGGAGAAACCCTCTAATCTCTCTGGACCTCAACTTCCTCCACTTCCTCCATAAAAGATAGTCTCTTGTAGAGACGCTTAGCCTCTGATCCATGACTTTGTTGTAAATATTATATATATACATGTATAAATACATATACACATACATGTATACATACATATATACATACATATATGTGTGTTGGTATGTGTATTTAGAGATATACATATATGTGTATATATGTGGTGGGGAGTATATATGCACACACATACATATATACATATACAGTAAGTTACAAAGAGAAATCAATTATAGTGAAATACTATATTACATATAGTATAAAGAAAATATTACTGTATTGTGATATATAAATATATACATTGATAATATTCCATATAGCTGGTTTTACTATATTTATTATATTATAGTACATAGCACACATTACTATATTCTAATACTTTAAAATGTATTGACAATATTTCACTGTAATTTATTTTTTCTTTTCTTTATTTTGATAGCTTATTCTTTTTTTCTTTATTTTATTCTAGGCATTTACAAACATTACTCTGTGAGAGTACCCAGAGGCTTTACCAGACTGCCAGAAGAATTCATGACCAAAAATAAAATAAAATAGGTTAATAACCCCTACTCTAAGGTCCCTTCCCATTCTCAGAGCTAGGAAACTAATCTAGAGTTCCCACTGGGATTCCTAAGTGATCAACTGAGTTCCCAGGAACCATCCAGGGTGGAAAGGAGATAGGGAGGCTGGAGGCAGGAAGGGGAGGGTGGGTAACTTTTCAGGAAGGAGGACATCCCTGGAGGGGAAACAGGACACCTTCAAGATTAAAACTTAGCTAGAAAGGGCATAGAAGATCAGAGAATAGCCTTTCCAGCATTCCCTAGTGCCTGGCGGAGTTCAAAGGTTTTCCAAGCCTAAGGCATTGGGCAATTATAATCTCACTGTAAAAGAGAGAAGGTTAATGAGTAAGCTCTGAAGGAAGTTACTTCACATAATGACGACAGTCTCTCTGAACTCAATGTGAATAATCAAGTCTGTACTGTCAGCATAAAGGAAGGATAGCTATAGGCTAGGAAGCCTGCTGCTTAGTAAGGACACCTGGGGGAGGAAGGGTCCCTTTACCTGCCAGAGAAGAGTGGAGACGTTCCCAGACCTGCCTGAAGACTTTAAAAGGCCAACAGTTTGACCAACCTTCAGCTCACAAAGTGGAAACTTGGTTAGTGGGAGGAGCTTGGGGGAAAAGCATTACCAAGGAATCACAGAGCAGCCCAGAGAAAGGAATGAGGTGTAATCAGCCAGAAAAGCAAAACATTCCCATTCCCGGCTGCCAGCCACTGCCAAAGTGAGGATAAAAGCTGGAGATCGTCTTTGAGGAAGAGGCAGGCGCGCTAATGCCCTATTGATGGAGCTTTGAATGGATCCAAGCATCCCGCAAAACAATTTGTAATTATGTGAGAAAAGTCACTGAACTCACATCCTTGGATTCAGTGATTCCACTCCTGGGGAAATCCCCTCTCCCAAAAAAAAAAGTTCAAAGACAGAAAAAAGCCATGACACGTCCGAAATATTCATCCGGCCATATATTGTGGCAGCAAAAGTGCTCAAACCAGAAGCAGATGCCCATTAAGTGGGAAAGAGCCAAATAAATACTAGTACTTGAATACACTGAAATATTACTGTGCATAAGAAACAACAGATATGAAGAATTCAGGGGAGCGCATGGAAAGTTGTCTGGGCTGATATAAACCATGGAGAATCAGGACACACACGGGATTTAAAAACATTTCAAAATCAACAAAAAAAAAAATGCTGAAGAACACCTGAGCTTGGACAAATTCCAATGGCCAGTCTTGGTCAAAAATAATAAATGAAAAAACATATCCCCCTCCTCTCTACAGAAGGGGGGAGGGGGGGCACTGCGGGGGTAGATTGGTACATACACTATAAGACAAATTGTGGTGAGTAGCTTTGTTGCACAGGTTTTCTTTGTTATAAGGAAAATTTTTGTGTATGTGAGAAGGAAGATGTAGTTGAAACCAGATGCCAAAAGAGAAGTCATCAAGAAGGGCTGGGGAAGGGGGGTGGAGAGGGGTAGGTACTACTAAGGAAATGAAGGGTTCATTCATACAGCCCAACTATAAACGGCATTGTACTAGGTGCTGGTGACACAAAGCAGGATAAAAGCAGGCTTTGTCCTCCGGAAGCTTATACTCTACTAAACTGAAGCGGTAACCACCTGAGCTACGTCTTCTCAATTGCATGCCTCTTTTTCTTTAAAAAATTATTAGAAATATAATTATTAGAAACTTTTTAGGAATCTAGGGCAGCTGGGTGACTCATTGGTTAGAGCGCTGAACCTGGAATCAGGAAGACCTCAGTTCACACCCAAACTCAGACACTTACTAGCTGTGTGACTCTGGGCAAGTCACTTAACCTCGTTTCCCTCCGTTTCCTCAACTATAAAGTGAACTAGAGAAGGAAATGGAAACCTCCCCACTATCTTTGCCAAGAAAAATCCCAAGTGGGGTCACGGAGAGTTGGACATGAATGAAATGACTAAACAACAAAATGAGGAATTTAATGATCCTCAGCAAACATGAATATGCGTGCCCCAACATGCATGCTAAGTTAGGGTCTCCCTTAAGCTACTGCTTCCTTTAAGAGAATGCTTCCACTGAGGTGAGAGGTCCCTCAAGAAGCCTGCTTAGTGTGTTACCCAAAATAAATTCTTTACTTGATTTGGAGGCAACCCAAGCAAAATCTTTTGAGATGATGCTGACACACATACTTTGACCACCTTCATTTGCACTCTGAATCTCACCAATGAGGATGATTTATGTTAAGGGGACTGCTAGTGAATTTTAGTGTGCCCAAGTAGAAAGGGACAGATTTTTTTCCAGAACCCAATGTGATGATCTTATGCATTGAGGGAATCATTGGAAGAGTTTCCAGCCAAGAGCGTTTTCTAATTGGAGAATGTGATGATGTCTAGTCAGCCCTAGGTCCCAAATTCCATACCATGTCTTTTGGAAGCTCAGTGTGGACCAAGCAAGGAGAGATACTTGGTAAACTTTGTAAAAATGTGTTTTATTTTGTTGGTTTACTTGAGAAACTTTATCAAATGTCTGTTCTGTGAATCTTCAAAATTTTGTATTTAGAGATAATTGTGACTTTCATCTGTACGTTTGAAATTGCACATGATAATGTAACATTGGTTGTTTTGAAACTCTGTTGGATGGTCCTGGGAAAGTGAGTAGAGAAGGACATTGTCCAGGCCTCCCTCCTCACAAGCCACAGAAAACTGAAGGAAATTTGGGGTGAGGACCACCCCTACCTAGTAGCCAGGGACAACGAATTTCAAACAAGGGAAAATGTGCAGCCTTGGTTTGTCTGGGCACGTGCATTTCACCAAACATGGAGACAAACTGAGGCCTGGAATAGCCTTGTAAGGGACTGGATTTGGAGTCAGAAGACCTATGTTCAAATTCTACCAGCTGGACAAGTCATTTCCCCTCCCTGGGTCTCAGTTTCCCCCTCTCTCAAATGAGGCATTACTCTAGATCTTAAGGATTCTTAACCTTTTTGATTGTGTCTTGGACATTTTAGCAGTCTGATGAAGCATATGGACCCTTTCGAGGAAATGTTAGATTTCAGTTTAGAGATGAGTAAAAATTAAGATAAAATGTTTCTGAAATCTTCTGAAATCTAACCAAGAACCCATGGCCTCCCGATCAAGAACCCTGAAGTTCCTGGACCATCCCTCTCCACCATATGCTACTGTAGGGTACCAGAAACTTGACCCTCTCCAGTGCCAATCTGATAACAGACAGACAGAAGGCCAGCACCTCCTGTTGCCTTCAGTGGAAGCCACAGACCTTTCTCTTTCCCAATCATTCTAGCAACTTCCTTAAAAGGCAAATAAAACCACCAGGACTTTAACAGAACTCTCACTTTCTACCTTTCTCTGTACTCTTTTGCAGAAAAACATAGTGACAATCACCTGACTTGTTGCTTGGTGTGATGGTAAACTCTCTAATCACTACTGGTTCATTTCCTTATTCATTCTCATCCTGGGTTCTAAAGTCATCAAGAAGTGTGCTCAAATACTTCCTCATAAATTAATTTGCTCATTGTTCGGGTTCTGATGCTCTAAGTGAGTGTAAATAGCAATTATTTCTGCTTTGGCCGGAAACCCTAAGGGTCTTCCTTTTTTTTTTTTTTACTAAGTAAAAGAGACCATTCTTTGCCTCATTTCTTACCTAGCCTTAGTCACCAAATGAGTGTTGCCTCAGTCAAACTGAGGTTTGGGAAAGATATTAGCTTAAAAAGACCAAGGTCTCCCACTGCATCTAGAGCCATCTCCAATCATTCTGATCAATATCTTACCACTGGACCCAGATGACTCCAGAGGAGAAAGTGAGGCTGGTGACTTTGCACAACCTTCCTTCAAATTCACTAGCAAATCATGGCATCACTTTCCCAATGTCACGGTCCTCTTTGAGAATGAAGGGCAAACACACCACAACAACACAATTTATGGCATTAACCCCACCCTCCTTTATACATAACCTATAGAAACTTCTCTCTTTTTCCATTAACTTTCTCTCTATAAAAATCAAGCCCCCTGGCCTCATAGGCTAAAACAACATCAATGATGCTGTTCATATAACCAATTCCAGTAGTAAATAATAAAACAAAGATCTAAATGTTCATGTGCTTTGCAGTAAGTTTGCAGTCAGCATCAACTCTGTGCTCTTCAAATCCAAAGGAAAGAAGCAAGGAGTAGAATAATCTCAGACATGCCACCATTGGCTACTACTCTTCAACATCAAAAACAGTTTTCTCAAGACGATGCTCAAAGTCTCTAGGGAATTCTCTTTATAATCTCTCTTCATAAAAGCAGAGTTTGATGTTGTTCTCTCTTGATTTCTCAATTTCTCAAGAAAGAAGTTTTCTGAATTCTTCTTTCTCTGTGCCTCACTCGGTTTTACTCGGTCTTGATAGCTAAGTATTCTCCCTCTCTCTTTAAAGACATAGTAAAAATATCCAAGTGTCTTTGAGAGAGGCTTTTTTTTTTGAGAGGGTTCCTTTTTTTTCTTTTCAACATATCCCTTCCCCCAGGTGTTTTTGTAGCCCGGTGTATTGTTCTTTCATTGGCCCTAAACTCCCAAGAGACCGCCTACTCCAAGTATCCCCTTCCAGATCTCTCTTTATTTATACTTTCCCTAAGGGTCTTCTCTGCTAACTAACCTGGTCAAATAATTTACCAGAATGTTTAGTAGTTGCTAATGGGTTGTTTTCCATAGCCCTGGGTTACATATGTACATTTCAGCAGTGGACATTTGTAGAAAATGCTTTATTCCAAGTAGTATAGGGAAGGAGCTCTGGACTTTGACTCAGGGGCCAAGCCCCAGTGGGGCTATTTACTTAGTTATGTGACCTTGGACCAATAACCGCCCCCCCTTTCTAGACTTCAATCTCCTCAGCTATAAAAGGCAGGAATTGGAGGAAGTGGTCTCTAAACTCTCTTCTCCTAAATCCTAGGTTTTAATGGCAGGAAAGAAATACTTGGAGAGAAAGTTAGGCTTGTATTCCACCAAATTTTATCACATTGGTTAAAGAACACTGAACCAAAAGAATCTGATAAACATTAATTTAGCACCTACTGTGTACAAAGCACTATGCCGGTCTCTGGAAATACAAAGACATCCCCATATAAGAAAAAACCCAAGCCATCTGCAAACACCTTAAATGTTCAAAATCTCTAATGGTCAAAGATGTGAAAATTTTTTAAATCTCTGCGGTTTTACCTTATACTCATCAAATTGGCAAAGGTGGTACAAGGGAGTGAGGCATGGCCAAGCTCACCAGCTTTGCTCTGCAGTCTTCCAATGTCGAGCAACTTTCTGTGGCCCATGTTTGCAAAAGCTATACCCAATTTCTCCTACTTTCTTTCTCTGTTTGCCCTTTCTTTCTCTCCATTGATTATATATGGCTCTGATACAGAAAGTGTCTACTGATTTGTTTTCCATCGACCATTCACAGTCATTCCCTTCCAAACTCTATCCATAGCTCTACCTTGCTTGCTCCTGGGACAGTGTTCAGTTTCTCGTGAGTCATTTTGGAATCTGCCCTCCCTCTCAGTCCTAGTGGATAGAGTTACTTGCTCCAAAACTTCTCAGGAAATTCAGGCTTCTGTATCACCTGTATCAGGGCAGTTTTTTCCCCTTTGATGACTGTGAATACTTGGTTTTCTCTGGTTCAGTCGTGGAGCTCTGAGACAGACAAAGAAGACCAAAACATTAAAATTTTATGTTTCAGATGAATGCTCCTCTGGTCATGAGTCCTTCATCTCCACTGCCATTCCTTTTTGGCAAAGTTGAGGGTAGGGAACCACTGGATCAAGTTGGAAAGATACTTTTTAAAGGCAAGAAAGTCAGGCTGAAAATTCATTCTGTGTTTTAATGGAAGGGGAAGGTTTTGATTTAAAAGGATATATTTTCAAAGTATGTATTTTATTAAAATTAAGGAGTTCATTTTTAAATTAAGTTTTCTTTTTCCAGCTTTTTGGATGAATAAAAATCATGCTCTGAATGACTGAGTATTCAACAAATGAGCCCTGTCTAAAAAATATTAAAATCCCTGGGTGAGAATGAGGGAAGTCTGAAATTCCTTCGAACTCTAGATCCATGATCTTATCAATCAATCCACTGACATGTATCAAATGCCTACTGCAGGGACTCAGTGGATAGAAGGTCAGGATCTGGAGTCAAGAACACTGAAGTTCAAATCCAGCATCAAACACTTACTAGCTGTATAACTCTAGGCAAGTCACTTAAACCTGTTTGCCTCAGTTTCCTGTTCTGTAAAGTGAACTGGACAAGGAAACTGTAAACCACTCTAGTATCTCTGCCAAGAAAATCCCAAATGGGGTCACAAATGGTCAGACACAATTGAAATGAATGAACAACAGAATATTCCAAGCACTGTGCTAAACACTGGAATAGAGAAGGAAGCAGAAGAAGCTCCTGCGTTCAAGGAGCTCAGAGTCTAATGGACTGTGTGATCTCTATGAACACCAGACCTCAAAGTAAGGGCACCCTCCTAATGAAATATTCAGTGAACATCTATGAAAAGTGGCAAAGGATGAAAAAATTAATTACTGATGAGTACTTTGGGGAAACAAGGTGGAAATTTTCAAAAAGAGAGTTTTTATTTAAATTGTTCATATCTTTTAGCCCAAATATCCTATCACTGAGGCACATGTGCTCAATGGAGGTTGCTAATGGCAAGAGAATATCTCTCTGGACCAAAACTCCAGAATCACCTTTGAGATCACCAAGAGATAAAAACAAAATAGGCACTAGTCATTGGTGAAATCATTGGCCAAATTATGGTACATAATGGAATGAAATAATGCTGTAGAATAAAAGGGATTTTAAAAAGTCAAAGAAACTGCAAAATCTCTATGATGTGCCATTACAATAAAGAAAAGTGAAATCAAAAGATTAACATATGCATCGTTTCCAGGAACATAAATGAAGGCCATTTCAAATGCTAACAAGATTCAGATAAAACCAAGAAACAACCTTGACCTGGTTTAAAAGGAAGAAGAATTGCATGAGTCCAGATTTATAAATTTATGAGTGTAGGGAACTCCCAGTGTGAAAACTCCCTAAAATGAGCATTAATTCATTTGTAATCCAGAGCCTCAGAGAGCTTCTTGGTGTTAAGTGACTTGTCCACCATTATATAGCTAGTATATGTCAAAGGAAGGATTTGAACTCAGGTCCTCCAGTTATAAGATTTATTTGCCATCCATTCTTCTACACTGCCTCTCCCATTAAAGTTAAAATACACTTTCACATTCTTTCTTTTAACAAACTGAAAGCTACTAGCTGGAATTGAATTTATTGAACCTAATTGAATTTATTCTCTATGTTGTTTTCTTTACTTGTCTGGGGGAATTAAACTTTGTGATATGGTTAATTGTGAGTTTGTTAAAGTTTGTATTCTGTACCAATACCAAATTTATCAATAAAAAGAGCATCTTCCAGGTTCTTAAAAAATGCTCAATGAAACCTAAGTGAATATAGTATAGGATGACTTATAATTAAAGTAAATGTACAGGTTTTTTAAGTCAAATTTTAAGAAAGAGATGTTTGTTCTTCTTACATAATATCCATCTCTGGGTCGTCAGAAGCTAGATAATTACAATTCATTAGTCATAGAATTATGTATGGTAGAAGGTGAAAGAAAATGGTGCAACCCTCCTCCCTCATTCTATACCACACACACACACACACACACACACACACACACACACTGAAAATGAAAGGTCTTTGATTTTGGTTATGAGTGTCTGCATATAATGAATACATTATATTTATCTTTAGTGTCTAACAGTGTTCTTGGCACATTGTAAATGTGTAATAAATAATGATTGATTGTTATTTTAATTACCCTAAATGAAGCTTAAAATACCAGCAATAACAATATGATTGGCACCTTCAAAATTGGTGTACTGGGTGAAAATGCAGGGATTGCATTAGGTAGCCTCTGAAATCTCTTCCAAGTCTGATGTCTTTTAGAACCAGAAGGCAAAGTTGAAATTGAATTTGAATTTGAATTTGAAAGAATCCATCTGTCACCTCCTGAAAGAAAATCCAAAATGAAAGCTCTCAGGAATATTATACCCAAAATCCAGTCTTCCTGGGTCAAGAAAAAAATACCACAGGCAGCCAAAAAGAATGAATTCAAGAACTGAGGAGCCACCATCAAGATCACACAAGATTTAGCAGACACCATTGTAAACAAGTGGAGAGCTTAGAATATCATATTTCAGAATTCAAAAGCTCTAGGTTTACAGACAGGAAAACAATCTACCCAGAAGAAGAGAATATAAACAGGGGGGACCTTTTTAACAAAACAGATTCCCAAGCATAACTGATGAAAAGCTCAGAGCTGAGTAGGAAAATCTGAGATACAAACATGACAAAAGAGAAGTTTAAAGAGAGAACAATAATGAGAATTCAAAAGGAACTCTAAACATAGTTAAATTGTTTACATTTTTATATGGGGAGATGATGTATGTAGCTCCATAGGACTTTCCAATTGCTAGGTGTCATCAAGAGAGTTTCAGGAAACAAAGGACCAGGATATGATTCTATTGTGTTTGAATGATCTTAAAAGAAAAATGGACTCAGTGGAGAAGAGAAATACACTACGAGAAGGATGAAGGGAAAAGAAGAATAGGAAAATATATTTTACATAAATGGAATTCAAAAATGAACTTATATAACATAGAGAAGGAAGAATGGGTGAGTCAAAGAACAAATTACAGAAAAAAATTTAATTTATTAAAGATAGTGACAAGGAGACAACATACCAAAATAAATGGGATGTAGCTAAAGCAGTACTTAGGGAAAGATTTATATCTCTATACCTGCTTTATCAATAAAAGAGAGAAAGAACAGATTGATCAATTACACATGCAACTTAAAAAACTAGAAATCCAATCAATTAAGAAATCTCCCCTAAACACTAAAATAGAAATCCTGAAAATCAAATGGAAAATTAACAAAATTGAAAGTTAAAAAAAATTATTAATTAATTTAAAAAAACAACCAGGAGCCATGTTGGAATAAACCAATAAAATAGATAAGCCATTAACTAATTTGATTAAGAAAAAGAATGAAATCAAATTATGTGTCAAAAATTTAAAAGGTGAATTTACTACCAGTAAAGAAGAAATAAAAGGAATTCGTGTTATTCCATTCAACTGTAGGCTAATAAAACTGACAGTCTAAATGAAATCTACTAATACTTACAAAAATACAAATTGCCCATCTTAGAAAAAAAATGAATAAGGAATCAATGAAATCCCAAAGAAAAACATCTGGATCATATGGACTTGCAATTGAATTCTATCAAATAAAAAACAATAAATGGCAATTCTACATAAACTAATTTTTAACAGGTAAAGAAGGGATCCTACCTAATTCCTTTCATGAAACAAATATGATCTTTATACCAAAGCAAGGGAGAGTCAAAAACCAGAAAGGTGACTGGAGAAAAGGGCCACCTTAAGACTCATCTGCCCCAGGCATTCAGTCACTCAGAAATCATGTTCTGGAGCTCTCTTTGCTTCTGATATAATTGTAAGCTCTGAAGAGACCTGGAAGAAATCTCAGAGGCCTCTGAGTCCAGCCCAAACTCACTTTACACATGAGGATTGGAGGTTAAGCCATCTGAGCTTTCTCCAGGCTCAACATAGACCTGTAAGTTTTTCTTAGAAAAAGAGTATCAGAGATTTATGAGGACAGTTTAAATTACACTTTGACTGTCCCGTGATTTTCTCTGTCAGTATCTGGAGAAAACACAAAGTGAAGCCAAGTTCTCCAAAGTCACAGCAAAGGTCAAAGTATGGCATGATTGCCTTTAGATTGCGGACCACCTAAGGGCATGAATGGTGCCATCTCTTAATCCAATGCTTAAGCATTTACGGCTAAAACATCAGGGTACTAGACTTTATGAGAACATCACAGGACATTTCTTCAGACATCATTTTTCTATTCATCATAGGGATGACATTGTAATGAATAGAAACCTACTTTTCTAGTATACAGTAAAACCTCCTGAACTTAAATCCTACCTTTCCAGAACTTTTTAAAACATAATCACAGAATGCATTGAGGTTATCAATGTATATCTATAAAAAATAAATCTATCTATAAATATTTATATCTATCTATATTTTATCTATAAAAATAAAGGTCAAAATGAATAACTTTTTTTAAAAACTGCTAAGAGGAATGTTTAAATTACTTTTTAAATGTTTCTGAAGAGTGCAGCACTGCCACAAGAATTATCATGTTTTCTGATTCAGAATAGAAGGACTTAGGTTCACTTATGGAGTAAATCACAACCAGCCTCAGTTCTTCATTTGCAAAAGGTCAGAGCTGGGCTAGAAGACCTCTAAGATCCTTACTACCTCTAAATCGATGATCCCTAACCAAAAACACAAGAACTGTTTACATACAAAGAAAAAATGTGCTAATTAAAAATAACATGTTTATTGACCTGACTGCAGAGTTCTCTAAATCTTGGGGCATATAAGACCATGGATGAGAGGGAGAGAGTACAAATCAATAGCCAAATTATTGGCTATTTTAGAGTACAATTCCTGGATATTTTTTTCATCCATTCATTCATTCATACATGTTTTTTTCATTGAAAACAAAGTTCAAATCCAAGTCAAAAAAAGAAAAAGAACACCAAAGTCAAGTCTAAATGAATGCATGATCCAGATATAAAGACCGATTATATAAATAATCTGGAGAAGCAAGGAATAGTTTACCTGTCAGATTTATGGAGCAGGGAAAACTTTATGACCAAAGAAGATTTGGAGAACATTATAAAATGCATAATAGATAATCTTGATTACATCAAATTGAAAAGTTTCTATACAAACAAAGCCAATGTAACCAAGATTAAGAGGGAAGTGGGAAATTGGGAAAGAATATTTACAGCTAGTGTCTTTGATAAAGGCCTCATTTCTAAAATATACAGGGAATTAAATAAAATGTACAAGAATGCCAGGCATTCCCCAATTGATAAGTGGTCAAAGGATATGAACAGGCAATTTACAGAGGTAGAAATTAAAGATATATTTATGCACAAGATATAATGCTCCAAATCACTATGGATTCATGAAATGCAAATCA
>CM053601.1:8104685-8121487 GCA_028646575.1 Pseudocheirus occidentalis
TTCTTTCTTTCTTTCTTTCTTTCTTTCTTTCTTTCTTTCTTTCTTTCTTTCTTTCTTTCTTTCTTTCTTTCTTTCTTTCTTTCTTTCTTTCTTTCTTTCTTTCTCACCCTCAAGTACTTATTAGCTGTATAACCCTGGGCAAGTCACTTAGCCCTGTTTACCCCTATTTACTCATCTCTAAAATTACTTGAGGAAGGAAATGGCAAACCAATTCAATATCCTTGCCAAGAAAAACCCAAATGGGGTCATGAAGAGTTGGACATGACTGAAACAATTCAAAATCAGTGTCAGGGGAAGCCATTGAAGATAAGTTATTTAGGTTATAGATATAGAGTTTGATGGGCTCATATAGGAGTTTAATGTAATTCTCATTTTTTTTCCACAGGAAAAAAGCTAAAGCTAAGCTCAGGGAAGTTATGGGACTTTCTCATTATCAGAGGTAGAATTTTAAAACTGTTCTTTTGATTTCTGAACCAGAATGACTGAACAACAACTTTTCATATTAAGGAAGTATTAACTGTGCTCATTGAAGAGAATAGGGGTGACTGGCTGAGGACAGGGAGGAGTAGAAGGCCTGGAGGTCGCATTGATCAATTGCAAGACCAGGGTGCTAGACGGGCCCTCCATGTGACTACTCTCTCCCCTAGATGCAGCCCATCTATTCCCTCCATGATTCATCTCTTGGCCATCTAAAAGGTTACTACCTTTAGGGGTAGCTAGGTGGAGCAGTGAATAGAACATTGGCCCTGGAGTCAGGAGGATCTGAGTTCAAATCCAGCCTCAGATGCTTGACACACTTACTAGTCATGTAACTTTTGGCAAATCACATAACCACAACTGTCCTAGAAAAAGCAAAAAAAAGGTTACTATCTTTGGTTGGAGCAGGGGCAAGTACCCTCAGCACACTAGGTGCCTTCCTCTAGGTCTCTTAACACAGTATGCATACCATTAAACCATGTTGGGAGGTGATGTGGAACAATGGAAATAGAATTGGCTTCAGCATTTAGGATTTAAATCCCCCTTCTGATATTTATTACTTATGTGACCTTGTGGGAAATAAATCACTTAACCTTTCTTGGTCTCAGTTTCCTCATTTTAGAAATGAAAGGGTTGGATAAGATGTCCTCTTTGATACCTTCTAGGACTATTCTCTTATGTCTCTATGTGATTTGTTTATTTATTTATTTTACTTTTATCACACTACTAGTTCCCTGAACTTTTGGTCATATATTTCAGTGATGATGTCTTTTGTTATTTCTCTTCCACAATCATTGATTGGTCACACATCACAAGCTCCTCACAACCATGCTCAATTTGCCACTTGGGCTCTTTGGAAAGTGTGGGGTTTTATGACTGGCAGCCAATCAGCATCCCATGGAAATTCTTCCATTGTGAAATGCCATATGTAGTCAGTAGTGGCCAAAATGGCCCAAAGATGGTTCTCTCTGTCAAATTCACTTTCTCATCTAGTGAGTCAAAATTGAGTGGTTTCTTAGCATGCTGCCAAATTTCCTATCCCCTCCCCCCCATATAAGTGACCTTTACTTTGAAGACTCTTGGCTGTAAAGGAATGTAGAATATAGTAAAACCTTTCCTTAGGTAAGCACTTTGGGCTCTCTCTTAAGGAGGGATGTAGGAGTCTAGGAAAAGCAATGAAAGGGATCAGGAGATTTCTGAGAAAATGAAATATCCATTTGTTTCGAGGTCTGGAAAAGTTGTTTCCTCCTAAGTTATTAAAGAGCTTTTGGAGAAATCATTGTGTTTTTCTATAATCCCTTATTCCTGGTAGTTGCTGGTGAATCCATTCCTTCCTGGTAATGAATATAAGCCCCTAAACATTAATGAAGCAGACATACCGTCATGAGTGAAGGTATGCTGCCTTAATGAGCTGGGAATTTATCTGACACTGGGATAAAATGAGTGAACCTGAGCAGACACCAGTGGTGGTGATGTGAAATCTATCCATATTTCCTTAAAAGTGTGGCTCAAAAACGATCAGTTTGCCAGAGCAAGAACAAAGAAAGCCCATGATGATATGGACTCTTTTGCAAATTTTTCTTCTCTTTTCTGCCTTTGAAGTCCAGTAGAGCTGGCACTCATTGGACCAGGAGTGGAGAACTTGCAGCCTCGAGGCCACATGTGGCCTCAAAGCTGAACTATCCAATGGAAAAGGAAGGAGCATAGGTTCTAGACTCCTGACCCTAATAGCTCAACCATTAGGAAGCCACCACTAAGTCAGGGAATAAGGTGGTAATGGGCACATTAAAGACAGGACAGTGTGATGCTAATAACTTTAAGAAATTTTTTTAGAAAACTTTTTCTCATTCTTATAATGGTGTAGCAGATGTAATGCTGCACTTAGATTCAAGATCTAGATTCGAATTCTGTCTCAGATATTCAATAGCTGGGCGACTTGGGGCCATTTAATATTTGTTACCATAAGAATGCTGATCAATTAAATAGGAACAATCACAAGTACAATGCTTTTTAAAACAACATTGTAAAAGTCAGATGCCATAACGTACATAAATGAGTTTGTAGACCCCCAAAACCTATGTGGTAGTTTTTCTCACTAATCTTTTCTTTATTCTCAACAAACTTCTTCCCCTTCTTTTCCCTTTATTCTTTTTTTTCAGTGACAGTGCATGAATTTCAATTGATGGTCCAGTGTGAGAGAGCAAGGAGGTGGTAGGACAAGTTTGAGTTTTATTGCAGGCTTTGAGCTCATTTAAAAGTTGGAGACATTTGAGGAAATAGGGAAACAAAGAAGTGGGAATAACCCTGAAAAATGTCTCACCCCTGTTGGGAAAGTCTTCCTGATTTTCCCCTAGTTTCTCTTGAGGCCCCCAAATGCAACAGACAGGTGTCTTATGTCCAACAGCTGGCAGACAGTTTAGAGACATTCATCAGCAAGGAAACACATTGCATGATAATGATCCTGCGAATGTAGAGAGAACAGCTTCTACTGTCACTGGCCTCAATAATTCATTATTCAAAGAAATCACTAAATCTGTTCTAATAAAGTTCCCAAGGATTGCCTTTGCTCATCAAAACAGATAAATATATGAAAAATAAGCAGGGTTAGAACTGACTCAGGCTGGTTCACTTTTTCAGTTTCAGGATTAGCGCAAATCTAGGCATTAGGAGAATAGATATCCTTAAACAAAAAGAAGTTTACTCAACAATAGCACAGAAAGGCTACTCAGCAAATATACAGTTGTGGTTCTGCTAAGTGCAGCTATTCTCATGAATGCTTTTGCCATAATGATGTAGCTGGTCGGTGGGGTTATACAGAAAGGGAAAGTTCATCAAATGTTCGGAATCATGCTTATTCAAGTATCATCATCATCATCATCATCATCATCATCATCATCATCATCAACATCATTCCTGACTTTTGGGATGTTAGAAACCTGGCATAGGAAGTATTGGAGGAGAAAGTACCCAGAAAGACACACAAGATCTTCAAAAGAATGAAGAGAAGACATCCTAGGCTTTGTCTCCTGATTTTGGAAGAATAGTCCATGTATAAAAGCAATTGATCCTCATTAGGTACATCTGCTTGGAAGCAAGTTCCTAGAAATGTCTAAAATGGATAGTTTTACTTCTCCTCAGAGCAGTTCTAATTCATGAAGGAAATAGTTTTTGAGGTGGGACATCCAATCTTAAGAGTCAAGAACAATGATAAAGCTGTTGTTTTTAAGAACTTTGATCAATGCAATGACAAATCACCATTCCAGAGGACTGGAGATGACCTAGGCTACATTCCTTCTGCTGATAAGTAATAGATTCAATATGCAAAATAAAACATCCATTTGTATGTGTGTATACACAACTATATACACACATACATATATGTATGTATGTATAACTATATATATGCACACATACATATGTAGCATACAGTTCTCTTTATTATAAGCAGATTAATTTAGTTATGAAGAGGGCAGAAATATTTTATGTAAGAGAGGGAATTTCTATTAGTTATAAGAGTATGGACTCAACTAAGATAATGCCTATACTTTGAAAACCTTGAAACATCCTAGAAATTCAAATTGTCATTTTTATTATTAAAACCTTCTTTAACTCCTCCTATTAAGGCCTAAATTCCCTGCTTACCTAACTTTTGCATTTCCTTTGTGAGGCTGATCTAGAGGAGGTTGAGAATACATTCTATAACTCAATCAATCAATCAATCAACCAGCATTTATTAAGCCCCCGTGGTGTGTCAGGCTCTATGTTAGGCATCAGTGATATAAGTACAAAGAATGATGAGGTATTTGCATTCTAATGAGTGAGACAAGCCCCCAAATAGATTATATGTCCAGCATAAATACAAAGTGTATAAATACAAAATAGTTAAATTCAAGGGAGTTTGGGTGGAGGGAAAATTAACAGTTGTGGGAAATCAGGAAAGATGAGGCAAAAGAATGGTTCTTGAACTGTAGCTACAAAGCAGCAGTGGGGAGGGAGGGCAGTCCAGGCATAGGGCACAGCTAGTGATAAAATGTGGAGATCAGAGAGGGGGTGTTGTGTGTGAGGAAGAGAGAGAAGAGCAATTTGAATGGATTGCAGAGTTCAAGAGGCTCTTTGTTTCTCCTTAGTTACATGGGTTCCTACCTTTGGGTCCTCATGATGTCTCCAATGTGTGGATAGAGGGATTGTGTGCAGATGAAATAGCTACAACACAGCAGCAAACCTGTTAAAAGCAGATATCAAAACTCTGACTGAAATTAGGCTTTTGGATTTAATTGCAGATTTTAGTTTTACTATTCTGATGATAATCAGAAGCATCTTCCTCATTTTTATACTTGTGTCCCTGTGAAAAGACGAGATGCATGTGTTATAAATGAATAGGTACTCATATTTCTTTTGTTTCTTTCCTGTGTCACATACACACACACAAACATATATGATATGTATCTATATTTATCCAGGTGGATAGATATAGACATATATGTACAGATATAGAGATATAGCTATAGACACCTAAAGTAAACTTTAATGATCACCTCTAACATCCTAGTAAAACACTCCTTGTGAGATCATATGTTTGTAGGATATTTCTTGATCTGGACATTGACTAGACTTGAGCATGATGTAGTGGTAAAGAACCCTGATTTGAAAGACAGAGGGCCTCGGTTTGAATCCTGCCCCTTCTTATTGTGGGATTTTAATAATAGCCTGCATATATAAGATACTTCAAGATTTTACAAGTGCTTTAAAACCTCATTTTATCCTCACTACAATTATGGGACGCAGATGCACTTATTTACACCCATTTTAAAGGTGAGGTTGCAAGCAGAGGTGAGGTGATTTGCCCAGGGTAAATGTCTGAATCTGGATTTGAACTCAGGTCTTCCTGACTCTGACTCCTATGCTCCATCTTCTATACCACTTAGCTAAGTAGAAGTTTTGTGTCGGGGGAAAATGGGAGGGGAAGGGCAAAGCCTACAACAGTGGAGATCCTGGGGAGGCTGATTGAATAGATAAAGAGCATGGAGAACTCAGGGAAAAGTACACATGAAATATATCATTTAGTAGCCTGTTATTTTAATAAGACTCAGAAGGTATAAAGCACAACTGTTTCTATGATGCCAAAAGGCTGTAAATGCTGTCAGCACCCCTTAAATTTTGGCACCCTGGGGTGAAGCCCTCATCACCCCGCCCTAGTCATTGCTTTGAGGAAGTTACTTTTACTCTGTAAAGCCATCTCAGAAACAACACTCAAAATCTAAAGTCAACAAACATCCGTACTGTAATTCATCATTCATTCATTCCCAGATTCTATCTGTGATTTGAGGACCAACCTTGCATAGTACAAGAAACTCATCACTGGAAAACTGGCTACTAGCTGATAAACTTTAGGGCTGTCTTCACTGAAGGCTTGTCGTATGATTTAACAGCTGTTTTCATGATGCCACACAAATTCAAAATCTGCAAACTGCTTCAACCCGAGAGCAGGAGAGTAAAGAAGTAAGTTACCCACTGAAATCTTAAGTAGCCCGTGATTTTGAACAGCCTTTAACAGACTCTGACCTCCATACTTCCTTCCTTGTGTGACTTCTTTTTCCATTTCTTAGTATCCATTCAAGTATATGCAAGGTCCTACACATACGTACATACATACAGAACATGCACATATATACATAAACATGCATATGTATATACATACACACACATACACACCTTATATGTATGCTTCAGGATTGTCAACATACTCCTGAATTATTGTTCCCATTGTAAGTTGATTAAGAAACAGAGGCTTGGAGAGTTGAATTGGTTTTCGCAGGATGCTTCTGCAGCTCATGGGGCCTCTTGTATGTCATTTTCTAAATCATTCTATAGGCCATAAGATGCTGAGTACTAATTAATTTTAGAAGTGATTGGGTCCAAACTCTATTTTACAGATGAGAATACTGAGGCCAAGAATGAGCCAGGGTTACATAGTAAATAAATAGCAGAGTCAGATTTGGAACCCAGCTCCTGATTCCTAATCCAGAGATTTTCCCATCATATATACCATGCTGCCTCAAGGAAAGGTTTTCTGGTTGCTTTGTTGAGTACACACTGCCTTTGGTTCTTGTGATGAGACCATTCCCAAAGCCACTGACCACTAGGATAGCTTACATCGCCTGGTTGTTTGTGGTGAAGTGCCTGATATGAGAATGAAATCCAGAATACTAACGGACAGTCTTGTTATGCCTACAATTAGCAGGGTAAACATCTTAATAGGCATAGGACATACCAACAGATGTTCCAGTTGCATGTCTGGGAGAAGATATTGTTTGCTAATTCTCTGACAACTTGGCCTCTGAGACCTCAGGAAGTTTCTTTCCCCATGAGAGATTTACTGTGATGAGTGCAATGGATAGTACAGAAACAAGCAGGATTTTCAAAAGGTTAAATACACTCTGAAAAAGGCAGGCATTCATTCATGCTGGAAGGAAAGACGTACAATGTTTTCAACAGAACAGAGATGGTGCATTAAGTGAACTTCTAGGTAAGAAGAGGGATAGACAAGACAAACTGGGGGTTGATGTGGCTGAATAATGGAGACTATGGGAATGAAGTATTTTTGGAAGAGATATTTCCATGCACTTGGTCCAAGGATATACTGAAGTTGGGCTTATTGTTAAATTTTCAGTGTGAGCATTTTTGTCTTGGAAATTGGCAAATGGTATAAATCAGGGTTTGATTTATTATTTTGTTGATTGTCTAGACAAAAATGTGATGGGAAAATGCTACAGTGTGGCAGATTAAATTTAAAAATGTATCTTGAGTAATTTTTTTTTCTGAAGAGCCTGTTGTTAAACACTTGCCAGCTCTTCCTACATCAGGATAAAGACAAATGAAGAAGCCTACAGTAGATACAGCAACAGGTCTAGAGTCATGAAGACCTGAGTTCAAATCCAGTTTCATATACTTACTAGTTGCATGACCCTCAGCAAGTCACTTAACCCTGCCTGCCTCAGTTTTCTCATCTGTAAAATACGCTGGAGAAGGAAATCGCAAGTTATTCTAGCTTTTCTGCCAAGAAAACCCCCAATGGAATCATGAAGAGTTGAACAGGACTGAAATGACAGAAGAACAACAACAAAGAAGCAAAACCTTCCATAAATTGCTCGTAGAATGATTACTAGGAATAGTTAAATCAAGACCATGTATTATATTCCATGCTATGGATGAGAATCTTATCCATTATTCAAATTCAGAATGTGTCATCATGACTCTAAAGTGCTCCTAAGAACATCACTTGCCAAAGAAATTCCTAAAAAGGTAATTTGTCATCCATTTCCTCAACTGAAATAGTCTTCCCTAGTGGAAGTGAATTAGTAAGCATGTTGCTGAAATCTCTGGGTTCACATCTTGGTTCTGTCATTTACTGTCTGGGAGACTTTAGAGTGAACCACTAAACATCTCTCAGACTCAGTTTCCTTACTTATAAAATAAGGGAGTTGGATTAGATGACTTCTGAAAATTGTCTTCCATCTCTAAATGTATTTACTAGCTATTAATAAAGGTTAGCTTTTATATAGTGATGGTTTGCAAAATTATACATACATTTATCCTCACAATGGGCTAATTTAATTGTGTACATATAATTCTCTCCTAGTAGAATATAAGCTCCTGGAGGGTAAGACTTTCTATCTTTTTTCTTTTTTCATCCTTGACACCTAGGACAATACCTGACAGTTACTAGTTTTTTCTTTTCATTAAGTGCTTATTAAATGGAACTGTGGGACAATCTCAGTCATCCTGACTTACATCTAGCCACTGGATCTAGATGACTCTGGAGAAGAACATGAGGCTGGTAACTTTGAATAGCCCTCCCTCCTTCAAATCCAATTTACTTTCAAGTCATGGTATCACCTCCCAGATGTCACATTTCTCTTCTAGAATGAAGGACAAACACCAAACAACAACAGCAATTAAATGGAAGTGAACTGAAGTAGAGACACTGAGAAACCATTTCCCATCTTCTTTTCTCAAGAATGTGCCAATGAGTCAGGTTGGTATGTAGGTGCTGTGGGACTGGGAGGTAGGAAGACCTGAATGCAAATTAGGTCTCAGACATTAACAGCTGTGTGACCATGGGCAATTAAATAACTTAATTATTTAATTGTCTGTCTGAGTTTCCTCATCTGAAGTATAGGGGTAATAATAATATCACCTACCTCCCAGGATTGTGAGAATAAAATAATTGCAAAAGTGGTTTGTTAACCTTAAAGCACTATACAAAAGCTGCTGCTGCTGCTGCTACTACTACTACTACTACTACTACTACTACTACTACTACTACTACTACTACTATGACTATGACTACGACTATGACTACTACTAAGACTACCACTACCACTACTACCACTACTACTACTATTACTACTACTACTACTACTACTACTACTACTACTACTACTACTACTACTACTACTACTACTACTACTACTGCTACTGCTACTAAAATTGTAGTTTGAACAGTGGACTGAACTCCATCAAGTAAACAGATAATTTTGTTTTAGAGATATTTAATAGAGACTAGAAAGTACACACATCACTGAAGGAAATTCTTACTTCAGTATACACATGCAGTTCTGTTAAAAACAACTTCTATGCATCCAAAATAGAACTCTGGACAATAATCTTTAAAAGGAAACATGCTTAATCCTAATTTGGGTAACAAGGTTTTCAGAGTCAATACTTGTCTGGGGACTCACCAAGGTAGGGGTGTTCCTTGGTTATTAGAAAGAAGAGGAAAGGGATTTGTGTCCTCTTGCCTGAATGGAAGGAAGAGAGAGATAACAAAGAAGCTTTTTGACTTACTTATCACAAGATGAAAGAAAGGAGGTGAGAGAGAGAGAGAGAGAGACAGACAGACAGAAAGACAGACAGACAGACAGATAAAAACAGAGAGACAGAGACAGAGAGACACAGAGAGACCTTTCTGACCAACAGGGAGAAATGAATATTTGAATATTTGTCTCTTTCCATTCTGAAATCCTACTATTGTTTTTCTTACTGGTCCACATTTGGTGCTCTCAATCAATCTTGTTTCACTTACCCAGTCAAGAATGATTACGGTTTAATAAGGCACCTCATTTTGCTACCTGGGTGGATTTCTAATCTTAGGAGATTCTGAAAAGTCTCCATCTGGGTCTATAGTAAATGGGATGAAGAGTAACAGGTAAACACTGTATGAGTTGCCCGTTTCCTTTATCGGACATGATTAGGCAGAATAGTCCTTGGATAGATATAAATATTCCAATGGATCTGTCTTCTCATAGATCTGAGCAATCCCTTCGGCAATGCAGATTTACTTCATCCATGCTTGCTCATCCTATTTGATTTTTGTATTTGTTTCTATACAAGAATATAACCAGGGGTCCACACAAAATGCTGGAACATATTCCTTCCTGTCTCTTGACAACATAAAGATGGTATCTTTTTTTTTAACGTTACCATAATTTCTATTAGACCTTCCAGAGAAGCTTCTCATGTGACAAATTTTTTGAGATAAAACGAGAAAGAAAATTAAGAAGAAAAAATCAGCATAACAAACCAACAAATAAAAAAAGTCTCAAAATATGTGCTATATACAACATTTGTAGATTTCTATCTTCTTACATCTCTCCTTTTGAAACTTAGCTGTTATTTTAAAGTTTTTGACATTTATTTTTAATTTTTTTCTGGTTGCTTTTGAAATTTTTTTACAATATTGTAATAATGCACATTGTTCTGTCTCCACTCCACTTTGCATAAATTGAAGTCTTTTCATGTTTTCTGGATTAATTACATTTATTATTTCTTACAGTACAGTAATATTTCATTACATTTATGCATCAAAATTTGTTTAGTCATTTCAGAATTGATGGACATCTATGTTGTTTCCGATTCTTTGCTAACACGCAAAAATATTGCTATCCATATGTTTCCTGTTTATATATCTTGAATGACAAATTTTTGCCAGAGAAATTTGGTGCAAATTTTTCTATCTTTATTGTTTGTCTTCTTGTCCTAGGTGTATTAATTTTGTTTGTGCAATTTTTTTCAGTTTCATGTAATGAAAATTTTCTCTTTCATTTTCAGTAATGGTACATCTTCTATCCAAGATATATTTTGTTCTTTTTATGGCATTATCATTAATATTAATGTCATGTGTTTGTTTCAAATGTATTGCATTATATCAATAAAGTATTAGTCTGAACTTAATTTCTGCTAGTTGGCTTTCTACTTTTACCAAGTTTTCTTTTTTTAAAAATACAACTTGGTGACAGTATATGTTATTTTCATGTTTTTGGGGGGGGTTGGGGTGTGTGTGTGTGTGTGTGTGTGTGTGTGTGTGTGTGTGTGAATTTCTGTCATTTGTTTGACAGGATTTTATTTAAAAATTTGAATCAATATTCATTAATGATACAGGTCTATATGTTTCCTATTATGTTTTATCCTTCTCTAGCTTATGTATTAGAGTTACATTTGTCTAAGAAAAGCAGTCTGGTACTCACTTTCTTTTGTAATTCTTGAGAATAATTCATGTATTAGTGGTACTAACTGTTTCTAAATTCTCCTGTGATTCCATCAGGACCAGGAGCTCTCCCTTTCTCCCTCATTATTCTACATGGTAGTTCCATTACAATCATTGTTTTGTTTTTTCTTCTAAGTTTGGATTATTAAAAAATCTCTACTTTATCTTCATTTGGGGTATTTTCTGCTTTTGAAAGTATAGGAATCCCTTCTTTTGTGTTCTCAGTTTTGTTATCATATAATTGTGCATAATAAATTTTGATTTTTTAAAAGTTTCTTCTGATTTTGATGTGATTTCACCATGTTTATTTGCTATTTTCTTGTTTTGATTTTATGCTCTTTTTAATTAGATTGGCTGAAGCCTTGTAAATTTTACTAGTCTTTTAAAAGGAAACAGCTTTTATGGATTTTGGTTTGTTTCTAGGTAATCTATTTTGCCTGTAATTTTTAATATTTCTTCTACTGTGTTTATTTTAGATTTATTTCCATTTTTTTAAAAAAAGTGAACATCCAGATTGCTCATATTTTCTTTTCTTTTTAAAATTTATTTGTTTATTTACTTTTAGCTTACAAGATTCAGTTCCACAATTCCTTGAGTTTCAAATTTTCTTCCTTCCGTCTCCCCTCTCATCTCCCCCCCCCCACCATCGTGGTGTGCAATCAAGTATAGGATCTGCAAATACTTTCACACTGGACATTATTCTGGTTGTATAGAAGGGTTATAACCAATGGAATGAACAATGGGAAAAAAAAGAAACAAAACCAAACATGGAAAAGAATGCTAGCATGTAGATTGCTTCAGTCTCCATTTAAACTCTGTTCTTTCTAGATCTTCCTCTGAATGTAGATATCTCCTTCCATCCTGAGACTTGTAGAGTTGTCTTATCACTGTGCATTGCTGAGAAGAATCCAGTTTTTCAAAGTTGGTTGTTAGACATACGATGTGTCTGTGATTGTGTACAAATTTCTGCTCTTCTCACTCAGCATCAGTTCATATAAGCCTCTCCAGGTAAATATGAAGTCCATCTCCTCCCCATTTCTTATAGCACAATAGTATTCCATTACATTCATATACCACAACTTGTTTAGCCATTCCCCAATTGATGGGCATCCTCTTAATTTCCAGTTTCTTTGCCACCACAAAAAGAGCTACAATAAATATTTTTTTTACATATGGGTCTTCCTCCCACTTCTATGATCTTTTTGGAATACAACCCGAGAAGTGGTATTATTGGGTCATCTTTTCTTTTTCTATTTTGTCAGCATATGTTTGTAAGGATATGACCTTTCTTCTGTGAACTACTTTACCTGAATCCCAGAATTTTGGGTATGTTGTTTCATCATTATAATTTTCTTTCACACAATTATTATTTCTGTGATTTATTATTTGATCAGTAGTTATTGAGAATTTCATTATTAAAACTCACTTTGGGTCTATATCTTTTGTTTCTGCTCCTTGAATGGATCATTACTTTTTTGTTATATTTTATTATTAGTTTTTGATACTCAGCACCTCAACTACCTCCTTTACCTTTGCCCTTTGATTAGAAGGCTAGAGGGCTGAGCAATGAACTTTTCCCAAAGTCATCCTTCTTATTGACTCAGAACTTTCCAGCTAATTCTCCCCTTCATAAGCCACAGACTGTCTTTCTTTTTCTTATATGTATTCCTAGTGTTTTTTACATTTATTTGCAATATTTCTGAGCCCCAATATATGATCAATTTTTTAAAATAAAAGTGGTGCTAATAGTCAATTAAACAAATATAGATTATGTGCCTCCTACCTTTAGTGATTAGAAGCACTCCTTAATGGTGATTTCCTCCCCACTGACCAAGATTTCCCAACTTAAAGTCATAAATCTGATCTTTCCTGTGACACAGTGTAAAACAGCTTGATATTCTATTCATACATCCATCCAACTGCTCTACATTCAATCATTTAAAAATAGCCATTTCGGTCAGAAGGATTCACTATGCTCTTTTCCCCCAGAGTGATTCAATTACTTTGGAATTGGATTAAGTGATTTGAGAAGAAAAATGCCATGAAACACAATATTATCAGTATGAACCACATACAATTCATTTCTCCAGTAACTTTTCAAGACCTTAGTTTGGAAACAGATTCAAAGATGGCAGGAAACTTTAGAAGTTATTTAGTACATTTTATAAATGAGCAAATGAAAGCCTAGAAAAAAGTGACTGGCTTAAAATTAAACAAATACTGAAGAGATGATATAAGGCTCAAACTCAGGTCATCTGCTGCTGAATCGAGGGCCCCTATCACTGTCCCATCCTGCCTTCCTAAACTGCCTATGTATTAACTTGATGCTGATTTATTAGATGCTACATGCAAGACAATAACTTTCAAATCCAGCATGGAGCCTGTCATCTTGGCCATAATTCTTCCAGTTCCTGGACGGGTTTTTGAGTGAGTAGCCCATGAAACTGTTAGGATATTTCCTTTCTATGGTCCTAATCTCTAAATTCTAATTTGTCAATATCTCATGAAACTACTAAAAAAATACGTCACTCTAGAAGTTTGGGAGAGCCTGTGGAAATTGGAAATATACATAGAGAAAATGGTGGAAGTCTGATTTCAACTCATTTGATTCCAAAGTAAAGTTAGTATTTAGAAAATGAACAAGACAGCACATTGGGAAGGTTTCTTAGTTACTTACAGAATAAAGAAAGGCTTGAGGAGTCTTGGCCCTGGAACACAAAAGTCTCAATTTAAACAAAGTTGGCCTGAAGTAACATTTCAAGGTAAGAGAGACTTATCCTGGTCATACTCTAATAATTCTGTTAAGATCCCTTATCCCAATACCCGGCATCCCTCTTCCACCCCAGGAAAACAATGCTGCTCTCCTGATAGCAATACCATCTACTTGGATGGCCTGAGATTCTAGGTACTACAACAGGTATTGG
Source organism: Pseudocheirus occidentalis (assembly GCA_028646575.1). Taxonomy (NCBI): domain Eukaryota; kingdom Metazoa; phylum Chordata; class Mammalia; order Diprotodontia; family Pseudocheiridae; genus Pseudocheirus; species Pseudocheirus occidentalis. The sequence goes on from CM053601.1 coordinate 8,118,633, forward strand.
AAGATATTTGTTAATAGAGGAAGTCATGATTCAAGATTCTCTAGGACCCAAAATCACTAAAACTTTGGAGGCTTTTCTGTGGAGTTCCTAATGGATTTATTTTACTTTATTCATTCATTTGTTTCTATTTCAATGTCTGTTTTTTACTTTGCTATACTTACTTATTTCAAAAGAGGGCCTAGGGGCAGTGATAGTGACACAGAAAAAGAGGAGAAAAGAAAGAAAACATCACCAGTGAGATGTGTATAAAATACACAGAAGAGGGGAGAAGAAAGTTTAGATGGGGTAAAGATTACCTTATTAAATTTAGTAGATGCTTGAAAAGAAATTCTACATAATAAGTTTTATAAACAAGTCTCCATTCTTTGCATATTGAAGTGTTTGTGCTTGTGGATGTTTAAGATCATAACAACTTTTTTTTAAAGTAAAAGATGGTTTGTATGTTTTCCAGTTGTTAGTACAATACACTTCAGACCAACAAGGCTTCCATCACCAGCACCAACTGAGAAAAAGAAAAAGAAGCTGTTGAGGTTCCTCATGATGTGCCCTCTACTTTTTACAGTTAGATTTTTCTTGGAGGTCACTTTTTAGGATAGGTATTATGGCCAAACCTCCCCCCTCCCCAAACAACCAACCCCAAACAAAAACAAAACCCTTCCATCATAATTGTATATATTATATAAAATCCTTGGGGGAGGGGAGATTCAAACCTGGGTTTTCATCTGGGAAGGAAGTTTGCCAGGAAGGAATGTAGCTCTAGGGCAATGGATTTATTTTAAAACCACAAAAAAAGTAAACAATTGCCACTATTGCACTGAAAAGCTTAAAGGAAATGACAATATTTTTTTTAAAAGGGGAAGCGAGTTTGATATTTTATGATTTTGTTTGTAAACTATTTTTGCATTTTATTTTTTAATTTTTGCCATGAGTATTGGTGTGAGAGCACCATGACAAAAATGTAATATGAACCCCAGTGAAAAAGAGAATCATATGGACTCCCAAGAGGTCATAGAACAATAGCAGGACTCAAGAATGATTCAAAAGAAGAGTAAAACTTTGGAACTTTTAAAAGATGATGTTAATAATGAAAGTAGGTCAGAAATCAGAGCTCTTGATGTAGAATTAAAATAGACTCACATAAACACTCACACCCATATGCTTGCACACAACAATAGCATGGCGTCATATTCAGAGTTGACCTTAGCAACAGCAACAAGAGCTATGTCTGGGTGCCATCTCTGACACATTCTGGCTCTGAGACTTTACCCAAGTTACTTAGCTTCTTAGTTCCTCATCTAACTCTAATATTGCAATTTGTGGAGAAGCTGCTGATGAAATCACAGAACTGGTCCCATTCTGCCACCCTCTTCCCATGAGAACTTCATACGCACAAGCATACAAACAAAAGGATGACTAGGCATGCCAAGGACCATGAGACCTTTGAGTTGGACTTGCACCTGAAAACTTCCATCTGTGGACATATTCTCCTGCTGGACAGGAGTCCCCTGAGGGAGCAAGTGAAGGGGGGGGAGTGCCTAGGGGGCAGCCCAAGCACAGAGGGCGCTGCCCTCAGGGCTTCCCCACGTCATCCTCTCTCTCCTGACCCATCTATGGTAGGCTATCAGCTGATATCCAGGCTGGGTAGACTACATAGCAGCCATGCCCCAAAGGACAAGGAATAATTGTTAGGAATAACCTTCAGGATTCCAGATCAACAGGATTCCTCCAGAGGTGATGCCACCTCTGGACGTGAACTTTGTGTGATCTGTGCTAGGAAGGAAATAAGCTAAGTTATGAGCTTAATCCTCTCTCAGAGACTGATGTAGTATGGGTGCAATGGTAATGGGAATTTGAAGATCTTCCCTACACCTTAATAAGCCTAAGGGATTGCATTGGTTCTACAGTGGGGGATGTGGGGGGTGAGGAAGAGTTGTGCCTCCAATGGGTTTTGGAAATAGTTCTATGTTCTTGCTATGTCTTTGAAATAAACATGTTTGTAAAAGCCAAAAAACAAACAAACAAAAATTCCATATGGGTTTTTCTCCATCAGCATGCGAGCTCCTGGTGAGTCAGGGCTGTCTTCCTTTTTATTTGAATTCTCCATTGCTTAGCACAGTGTTTTGCACATAATATGTAATAATAAAAAGGCATTAAACATAATAAATGCTTCATTGAAGAGAGGGAAGGAGGGAGGGAGGGATAAGGAGAGGGAAACGGAGAGGGAGAGAGAGACAGAGAGAGAGAGACAGAGAGAGAGACAGAGAGAGAGAGAGACAGAGAGAGAGAAAGAGAGAGAGAGACAGAGAGACAGAGAGAGACAGAGAGACAGAGAGACAGAGAGACAGAGAGAGGTGTGAGAAGTGTTTGGGATCACAGTTTTGAGATCACCAACATCTCTGTCCACATTGATCCTTCATCCCCTTATTTGAGGATACATACTGATGTTAATTCAATCATTGCTCTAGGAAAGAATGTGTTAATCTTCTCCCCTATGCCTTTAGTCACTATATATCAATATAGTGATCACTATAACAGTCCAAAGAAAAATATCCATACTATGCTTTCTCCCCCTATTAGAACACTGCTAGAGGGTAGGAGCTATCTTTGGTTTTGTGTTTCTATCTCCAACCCTTAGTGAAGTGTCTACCATATAATAACAATCTAAATATTAGTTCCTTCCTTCCCTCTTCCCTAGTCAATGGGTTTTCCTTCCTTCCTCCCTCCTTCCCTCCCTCCCTCCCTCCCTTCCTTCCTTCCTTCCTTCCTTCCTTCCTTCCTTCCTTCCTTCCTTCCTTCCTTCCTTCCTTCCTTCCTTCCTTCCTTCCTTCCTTCCTTCCTTCCTTCCTTCCTTCCTT
>CM053601.1:8121987-8154220 GCA_028646575.1 Pseudocheirus occidentalis
CATCCATCCACCCATCCATCCATCCATCCATCCATCCATCCACCCATCCATCCACCCATTCATCCATCCATCCATCCATCCACCCATCCATCCATCCATCCATCCATCCATCCATTTTCCCTTTCTTTTTATCTATACATCTATCTATTATTGATCCATTATCTATCTATCCATCATCTATCTCTATCATCTATCTATCTATCTACCCTATCTGTCTGTCCATCTGTCTTGTTTGTTTGTCTATCTATCTACTTATTCAACTCTCTCAGCTCTACTCAAGCACAGCTCACCTTCAGTCTTCTCCTTTCCATTCTGGAGATGCTTCCACTCAGAGCTGTCCTCCCCTCCCTGCCCCAGTATATCCTGTATATATCTTGTTTGCACATAGTTGCATAGTGTCTCTCCTCCATTAGACTGTGAGCTTCTTGAAAACAGAGGCTGTTTTTTGTCTTTTTTTATATCTTAATATTTAGCATGGGGCCTGAAATATGGAAAGTGCTTAATAAATACTTATTGACTGACTGATTGTTGATCCCCAGACCCCTATTAAGGAAGTGCCCCCACCATGCTTCTCTTCACTCCCCAAACTTTTTCTTCTTCCCATGTCATGCTTAGCACAATGCCTGGCACATAGTAAGGCTATAATCAATACTTTCTCTATCTAAATTCTAAATGATATGAAAGGATTAATGTGAGAAGATAGAAAGTATGAATATAGCAACTCCAACTGAAATGATTTAAGCAAGCAATCAGGGTGGGATGGAGGGAGGGAGAGACAGACAGACAGCCAGAGACAGACAGAGACAGAGAGACAGAGACAGAGAAACAGAGAAAGACAGAGAGACAGAGGCAGAGAGGAAGGAGGAGGAAAGGAAAGAGAGACAGAGAGACAAAGAGAGCACAGATTTTTGAGTCTCTGACCAAGTTAGAGAAGTTTCCAAAACCCCAAACAGTTGCCCCAGCAAGGAGACTAACAGTGCCCAGTCACCACATTGGCCAATACCCATTTAATCAAGGAGAAGTGGGTTAACATTAGCTTAAATTAAAACCCTATTTAGGAACCCTTGTTGCAAGAATAACAAAAGACCGTAAGTGGTCATTTCAAAAAACAGCCTGAAACAATTGAGTTTTAGAACAATACAAAGCACTTAATATATGTTTACTGATAGAGTGACTGTTTGAAAATGAGCCTGTGGTGGGTTTGTTCAAAGAATCAGCCGAGCAAAAGTAGCTTCCTCAAAATACTTGTATTTTATACAAGAATTATAGCTTGCATTTATATAGGGGAGCAGCTATGTGGCATAGTGGATAGAGTGCTAAGCCTAGAATCAGGAAGATTCATCTTTCTGAGTTCAAATCTGGACTCAGGCACTTACTAGCTGTGCGTGTGAGCAGGGCAAGTCACTTAACCTTGTTTGCCTCAGTTTCCTTATCTGCAAAATGAGCTGGAGAAGGAAATGGAAAACCACTCTAGTCTCTTTGCCAAATAGGGCCATAAAGAGTCAGATATGATTGAAACAATTAAGCAAAAATATTTACATAGAACTTTAAGACTTACAAAACATTTAACATAGATTATCTCATCCAATCCTCATGATAAGCCTGTGACACTGAAAGAAAATCCATTTTCCAAATCTGATGGTATTTTCCTAGATAATTTTCCATTATCTACTTCAGGATTCTAGTGGTACCACCAGTGGGCCTAATCCTTCAGTACCCAATGGACTATGTGAGGAAATGGAAATGGGCAATCTTTGCAAAGATGAAATTAGAGAACAACTGAATTTGGCCAAGTACGTTCAGAAGATATCCAAGTGGATCGTGACTCCTTCTTAAATCCGGGAATTCTGGGATTGATCTTTAAGACATTTCCAGGAGGAAGATCAACTTTTAGAAAATCATGCATAGTACATTTTTACACACAAAAAAGTAACCAAAAAATCAGCTACTGTTGACCGATTTTTTCTGTATTTTCACATCAACAAAATCTTTTCATTACCACAGTCTTTTCATCTTACCTCTACATATAATAGTCATTTTTTTCTTTTTTTATTCTGAACTTAAGAAATAAAACAAACATCTCCATAGCAAAGTATAATAAAAAAAGATTCCACATGAAACTGCAAATCTATTATGTACAACTTGCTGTTCCTCTTAAATATATAATAAAGTTACCATGTAACTTTCTCTTTTTTTCCCCCTCCCCTTTCCTAACCTAACGCTAGGGATGGCTACCGTTAGACATAAATATGTAAAACCACATTACACATACTTCTGTTTATTAGTTCTTTCTCTGGATGAAGATAGCATCTTCTTTCATAGGTTCATTGTAGTTAATTTGGAAATTTATAATAGTCAAAATGACTTGGTTGCTGAAAGTTGTTCTTAAAACCGTAATACTGTTGATATATACAATATTCTCCTGGTTCTGCTCATTTCACTTTGTTTTTTTTCCCATGCAAGTCTTTCCATGTTTTTTTCTAAAATCATTGAAATCATTTCTTTTTTATTTCCTTTCTTATTAATTTGTTTATTTTTAGGTTTCAACATTCATTTTCACAAGATTCTGAATTAAAAATTCTCTTCCTATCTCTCCCCTACCCCCACACCAAAATAGTGATCCTACTGAGTACTCCCTTCCCCAATCTGTTCTCTCATATCCTCCCTCATTCCCCCCCCACAACTTTCTAGTAGGGCAAGATGGATTTCCATACCACAGTGCCTATATATCTTACCTCCCAGGTGCATGTAAAAAAGCAATTTTTTAAACATTTGTTTTTAAAACTTTGAGTTCCAGCTTTTTTCCCTTCTTCCCTCCTCCCCCACCCCCACTGGGAAGATAAGGAATTCAATACAGGTTGTAGATGTGTAGGTATTGAGGATAGTATATTTCTACAGTATATTTCCACATTAGTTATATTGTGAAAGACTAACTATATTTCCCTCCATCCCTACAAACAAATATCCTACCCCCCCTCACTTGTTCTGTTTTCTCCTTTGACCCTGTCCCTTTTCAAAAGTGTTTGCTTCTAACTACCCTCATCCAAAATTTGCCCTCCCTTCTATGATCCACCCTTTTATCCCCTTCCCTCCTACTTTCCTATAGGGTAAGATAACCAATTGAGTGTGTATCTTATTACCTTCTTAAGCCAAATTCAACCAGAGTAAGGTTGACCCCGTTTCCTTTCACCTTCCTGCTCTTCTCCTCCATTGTAACAGTTTTCTCTTGCCTCTTTTATATGAGATAATTTACTCTAACCTATCTCTCCCTTTCTCCTTCTCCCAATATATTCCTCTCTCACCTCTTAATTTTATTTTTTAGATATCATCCCTTCATATTCAACTAATCATCTGCCCTCTATGTATACATGTACATATATACATATATATAATATATATACACTCTCACATATGTATTTATACACACATACACCCTCCTATATGAATATATAAATGTATGTGTGTATATAAATTGCCTTCAACTATCCTCATACTGAGAAAAGTCTCATGAATTGCAATGATTATTTTTACATATAGGAATGCAAATAGTTCAACCTTAATAAGTTTCTTATGATTTCTTTTTCCTGTTTACCTGCTCATGCTTCTTTTGCTTCTTGTATTTAAAAGTCAAATTTTCTGTTCATCTCTGGTTATTTTCATCAAAAATGCTTGAAAGGCCTCTATTTCATTGAATGACCGTATTTTCCCCTGAAACATTATATTTGATTTTGTTGGGTAGGTGATTCTTGGTTGCAATCCTAACTCCTTTGACCTCCAGAATATCATATTTCAAGCCCTTCAGTCCCTTCATGTAGAAGCTACAAATCTTGTATTATGCTAATTGTGTTTCCACAATACTCAAATTGTTTTTCCTGACTGCTTGTAATATTTTCTCCTTGTCCTGGGAACTCTGGAATTTGGCTATAATATTCCTAGGAGTTTTCTTTTTCTGATCTTTTTCAAGAGGTGATCAGTGAATTCTTTCAGTTTCTATTTTCCCTCTGGTTCTAGAATATCAGGGCAAGTTTCCTTGAGAATTTCTTGAAGGATGATTTCTAGGTTCTTTTTTTTAATCATGGCTTTCAGGTAGTCCAATAATTTTTCAATGATCTCTCCTGGATCTATTTTCCATGTCAGTGGTTTTTCTAATGAGATACTTTATATCACCTTCTATTTTTTTTTCATTTGTTTGGACTTGTTTTATAATATCTTGGTTTCTCATAAAGTCATTAGCTTCCATTTGCTCCAATCTAATTTTGAAGGAATTATTCTCTTCAGTGAATTTTTTAAATTCCTTTTACATCTGGCAATTCAATTTTTTAAGGCATTCTTCTCCTCATTGGCATTTTGGGCCTCTTTTACCATTTGAGTTAGTCTATTTTAAAGGTGTTATTTTCTTCAGTATTTTAGGAGGTCTCCTTTAGCAGGCTGTTGACTTGCTTTTCATGGTGCATACTTATTTTTCTTCCCAATTTTTCATCCACTTCTCTTACTTGATTTTCAAAATCCTTCTTGATTTCCTCCATGACTTATAACTAAATTATACTTTTCTTGGAAGCTTTTCATACTGAAGCTCTGACTTCATTGTCTTCTTCCCATTTAATGCTTTGATCCTTTTTGTCCCCAAAAAAGGGCTTCTGTGGTCTGATTGCATTTCCTGTGCTTGCTCATCTTGTCAGCCACTTACTTGACTTTTGAGCTCTTTGCCACGATAGAACTCTGCTTCCCAAATGGAGAGAGCTTTGTCCCAAATTGCTGGGGGTTTTGCAAATGCTGTCAGAGGTCTGAGGAGGGTGCCCTATCTATAGACACTTTAAAGTGTCTATACTGACACACTGGCATTTCTTATCCTAGGACCTCCAGCCAACACAACTCAGATCCAAGCAGGATAAAGCAAGAGCAATTACCCTCTGAATGGTCACTTGGTCCCCTCTACTATCTGCAGGCCAGTAGCTCAGGAGGCAGCCACACAGAAGCTGCTGCAGCCACCACACCACTACTACCTCACACCCCAGAGCCAGGGGTCAGACCACACTCTTAGGTCACCAGGTTGCAACAGAGTTCTCCACTGACCTTTTGCTTTATCTTTGGCATTTATGGGTTGAGAGGTCTTGAAACCACCACAATTGCTGGTGATTCGCTCTCCTGAAGTCTGCTCTGGTTGCCACTGGTTGGGGCCACCCTGGGGCCAGAACTGCACAGTTCATGCAGCAATGGTTGGGCTCCCAGCTCTATGTGATAGACTCTTCCTGTCGGCCTGCCAGGCTGCCTTCGGTGGGAGATTTGTTTCTCTTTGACGCTTTGTGGGTTTCATAGCTCTAAGATTTGTTTGGAGTCATATATTCCAGGTATTGGAGGTGATTGTGGAGAGCTCATGGCATTTCCTGCTTCTACTCTGCCATCTTGCCTCTGCCTCAACATCTACAAGATCTTAATGAGAATGATTGTTTAATGTGTAGTATTCTTTCAATGAAATCCTGGAGAGAGAAGGAGCAAAATTTCACAGATTTTCTACAGCGTGCCACATACATGGAGTTACACAACTGAATGTGAATTATAGAGGACACGGAAACTCATCAATGCTATAGTTTGCTTGTTTTTACAGCGCTCGATCCGTGAGAGTCGTCATAGCAACAGCTGCATTCGCAGGACACTCCTCATACATGACCTCATTTGCTCCTGACAGCTTTGTCAAGCACAATAGACCTTACTCTACAGACGAGGAAATGGAAGCACTGTAGGATTTTGTTTTATTTGCTCATGGATATATGACTGGTAAAGGCGGAATTGGAGCCCAGTTCTTTTTTATTCTATATCACTGTGCCCCTCCGTTGGGCAAGCCACTTAAGCTTTCCAATCTCCAGTTGTCTGTTCTGACAAGGGAGATAATTATATCTATACTCTGTCTCACAGGGTTGACATAAGTAAAATGCTTTATAAACTATAAAGGTCCTAAAAATGATGAGTTATGATTAACATGATGGTGTCCCCAACGTACAAAAAGAGTGAAAGGAAGTGTGTTGTGTGAATCCTCTATGAGGGGTTCATATAAAGACATAGGAATCCCCTGAAATGAAAATGCCTGGAGGCATCAGAACCTACAGAGCAAGAAATAAGTCCACAGTCTATCAAACTGTAAAGGTGGAGAGTGATTATGAAGGGTAAATGACAAGGGTGAGAATCATGCCTTGGATCTGCTTGAACAGAAAAAGGAAGTGGCTCTTAAGCGTTTATGAGAAGTTTGTGAATTATAGCATGAAGGCATATTCAATTCAAAGAACAAATGATCAAAAGCTGGAAGAGATCCTATTGTTTAGTCATGTCTAACTCTTTGTATACCCATTTGGGGTTTTCATGGATGCTGGAGTAGTTTAGCCATTTCCTTCTCCAACTCATTTTACATATGAGGAAAATGAAGCAAACAGGGTTATATGACTTGCCCAGGGTCACACAGCTAGTAGTGTCTGAGGACAGATTTGAAGTCATGAAGATGAGTCTTTTCAGTTCTAAGCCCAGTGCTCAGTCCACTGTGCCACCTAGCTGTCCATTAGAAGAAATCCTAGAAGTCTTTTAATATATTGTTGTTTATTCTTCATTATGGAAGAGGACCAGTGTCATCAGGAGGGTGATGGCTTTACTTGCAAGTGAATTGGATTTAACCTTTTCCTTTGGCAGATGAGGATAGCAAAACCAGAATGGTTAAGGGATTCGCCTTAGATAAGCCAGTTACAATGCAAGATGCTGCCTACAAAGGCAGAATGAAATTGTCTTTACTGCACCAGGAGTTATTGGGTAGAATGATGAGAATTGGTGGGCAACTCTTCTATGTAACTAGAATTAACAGTGAAATGATTTCTTTATTAAAGTATCTAACAGTGGTATAAATGTGCACTCCTGGGAAGCAATCCAAGTCCATATAACAAAGATATAAATGGATTAGATTTTATTAGTTCCCCATAGAAAGGCATTAAGTATGTGTCCAGCTGGGTAAAGAGAAGAGGAAAGCTGCCTACTAGATCTGTGGTGGTTGGTATTAATAATAATAAATTATTAAATTTTATATTAAATTTCTATGGGTAACTATTAATAATAATTTATTATTATACTATATAATAATAATAGCAACTAGCATTTTTATAGCACCTCAAGGTTTGCAAAGCATCTCACAAATACCATCTCATTTTATCCTCACAACAACTCTGGAAGGTTGTTGCTATTATTTTTTCCATTTTATGGATGATGAAACTGAGGCAGAGGTAAAGTGACCTGTCCAGGGTTACAGAATTGTGATTTTCTTCACTCATTACCTGAACAAAGATTCCAAAGTAGCTCCAGATAATTAAGGGTATTTGCCCTGAAGTAAACTCTTCTCCATTGTCCCCTAATAATGCCCTAGATCCTCCATTCTTTGGGAGCTCATGATCAAGATTTTAGGAGACCATGAGGTTATGGAGAACTGTATCCACACAGTCCACTTCTCCTTCCCCCATATTTATGTAAGAGACAGAGCTGCTGATGGTCAATGGGGACTCTCAATGGAAAATCACATAATGGTGGAAGATTTAGAAAGAATCAGTAACACAAGGGCTTGTCTTTCATGTTTGAGAGGCGCCAGAGGAAGCGGGAAGAGGACAGACACCAGTCTCTGATGACTGATGCTTTCTGCTGTTTTCTCTCATCTATATACAGTGGTGTGCTGGCAAATATTTAACAAATGACTCTCTAAGGGGAATTAATGTATTCATAACATTTTGTTTAATCAGCACTATTAACATTTTCTCCACCACTTTCTTAAGTCTAGATAATCAAGAAAACAGTAAATCAAGCCCTGGTTTGAAGCATTTGTGGATTTCTAAATTATAAATGCTCACATTGAAAATTTAACAATTGATTCATTCAAGCTGGTCTAAATTGACGCCAACACACTTGTAGCCTATTATTACAATAATATTACAATGTTTTGCTTTTGGATCTAAGTAAAATGTTTTTCTTTATTATAATATAAGGTCTACATGCTTTTCTAGGGCTGGATCTAAATAGGATTTTTGAGAAGGTGGTGGAGTGAGGGGTTGAACCAAGCAGAGTCCCTAGAAACTAAAGACCAGATAAAACCTTGGTGAAAATTATAAGAAAAAGGAGACCCAAGGAAGGATGCTCACAGTCTCAAAAAATCTGACATCCTGCTCTGTGTGTACAGGGAGATAAGAGTTCATGCTGATTGTGACCTGAGCTGAAGAAAAATCTCCAAATCCTGCCTGCCAGGCAATGAAGTTTGACTGGCACAGTCCTTTGGATAGTGAGTGTTCTTCCCTTCCTTTCTTCCTTCCTTCCTTCCTTCCTTCCTTTCTTCCTTCCTTCCTTCTTTCCTTCCTTCCTCTCTTCCTTCCTTCCTTCTTTCCCTTCTATGTTTTATTTCTTTATTCTTCCTTCCTTTCATTCACCCTCCGTATTTCTTTTTCTCCTTCCTTCCTTCCCATTCCTGATTGACACAGGGGTTCTGACCCACTCTTGTTTCCAACCTGGACTAGTTTATCTCACTAGCTCATCTTGGGCAGCCAAGTGTCCACCTTGCTCACCAGAGCTCACCATAATGGTGATAGAGTCCGTATAGACATCTGATCATTAGCTTCAGTCCTCCCGGTGCTCAGAGCTCTCAAACTCAATTAACCCACTACTTATTGTATCAGCTTCCTGAGTAATAAGGAGCCACAAAAAGGTACATCCATTCTTATTTGATTATAGAACTTTAAATTCTAGATTCTTTCCCTTCCTCCCTTGTCACCCACCCCCACTGGAAGGACAAGCAACTCAATACAGGCTGTACATGTGTAATTATGCAAAACATCTCCACAGTGGACATATTGTGAGAGACTGATAATATGTCCCTCCTTCCTATCCCACCCCCACCCTTGTTCTATTCTCTACCCTGTCCCTGTCCCTTTACAGAAATGTGTACTTCCAGCAGCCCTCCCTTCCACCCTGCCATCCCCTCCATCATCCCACCTCACATCCCCATCCCACCTACTCTTCTGTGTGGCAAAATACCCAGTTTAGAGTTTATGTCATTCCTTCCCTAAGCCAAATTCAATGAGAGTAAGGTTGACCCTTTCACTTTTGCCTTCTTGTTCTTCCCCTTCATTTTAACAATTATCCCTAGCCTCTTCTATATGAGACTATTAACCCCATTCTGTCTCTCCCTTTCTCCTCTCATTCTAATCCTCTCTGATCTCAGAATTTCATCTTTTAAAGTATCATCCCTTCCTTTTCAATTGATTCTGTGCCCTCTATGTATACCTATATACACATACTCAGATATGTGTTCATACATATATACAAACCCTCCTACATAGACATATGTGTATGTATACGTATATATATTTGTATTCCCTTCACCTATCCCGATACTGAGAAAAGTTTCATAAGTTACAATTACAGTTTGTCCACATTGGAGTGTAAATAGTTCAACTTTGATAAATTCCTTGTGATATCTTTTCCATGTTTACTTTCTCATGCTTCTTGTATTTGAGTGTCAAATTTTCTTTTCAGTTCTGGTTTTTTTTTCAGCAAGAATACTTGAAAGTCCTCCACCTCATTGAATGACCATATTTTCCCCTGGAACATTATACTCAATTTTGCTGGGTAGGTGATTCTTGGTTTTAATCCTACCTAGTTCCTTTGACCTCCAGAATATCATATTCCAGGCCCTTCGATCCCTTAATGTAGAAACTGCTAGATCCTGGGTTATCCTGATTGTGTTTCCACAGTATTAAAATTGCTTCCTCTTGGCGACCTTTAATATTTTCTCCTTGATCTGGGGACTCCAGAACCTGGCTATAATATTCCTAGGAGTTTTCTTTTGGGGATCTTTTTCAAGAGGTGATTGGTGAATTCTTTCAAGTTCTCTTTTGCCCTCTGGTTCTAGAATATCAGGGCAATTTTCCTTGAGAATCTCTTGAAGGATGCTTTCTAAGTTCTTTTTCTGATCATGGCTTTCAGGTAGTCCAATAATTTTTAAATTGTCTCTCCTGGATCTATGTTCTAGGTCAGTGGTTTTTTCAAGGAAATATTTCACATTGCCTTCTATTTTTTCATTTGTTTGGATCCATTTAATAGTATCTTGATTTCTTATAAAGTCAATTGCTTCCATTTGTTCAACTCTTATTCTGAAGGAATTATTCCCATCAGTGAGCTTTTGAGATTCTTTTTCCATCTGGGAAATTTGACTTTTTAAGGCATTCTTCTCCTCATTGGCTTTTTAGGCCTCTTTTGCCATTTGAGTTAATCTATTTTAAGATGTTCTTTTCTTCAATCACTTTGTTGACTCTCTTTTCATTATTTTCTTGCATCATTCTCATTTCACTTCCCAATTTTTCCTCCACTTCTCTTTTGTGGTTTTCAAAATTCTTCTTAAACTGATCTATGGCTTGTAGGCATTCTTCATGTTTCTTGGAAGCTTTTTGTGAGGGAGTTTTCACTGTGTTGTTTTCCTCCAATTCCATGCTTTGATCCTTTTTGTCCCCAAAAAAAGATTCTAGAGTTCAGTTGCTGTTCTTACTTTGCTTCCTTTGCCTGCCCATATTTCCAGTGAATTATTTGAATTTTTAGCTCTGCGGAACTCTGCTTCCAGGGGAGAAAGCTCTGTCCCAAATCACTGGGTTTTTTCCAGCTGTCGGAGCTATCAGGAGGCTACTGCAGCCCCCACCAGCTTCGGTTCACTGAAAATGCACCCCTGAACCACCACCCAAGACCACAATCTGGATCCAAGCCACTCACCACAAGAGCACTTAGTCTCTGAGTGATCACTTGGCCTCCCTGCAGTCTGCAGGCTGGGAGCTCTGAAGCAGCCAGGTAGAGGCGGCTGCAGGTCATGGCTTCTACTGCTTCCTTGCCCTGGAGGCAATTTGGCCAGACAGCTTTTCTACCCCAAACTTAGCTGAATTCCACTGACCTTTCACTTAGTCCCTGTTTCTTATGGCTTAATAATTCTGGAAACTGCCACAGCTGCCACTGATCCATTCTCCTGGAGGCTCCAGCTGTGACTTGTCCTGGCCGCCCCCAGGGCCAAGCCGTGGTTTCAGGCTGGGCTGGTTTTGGCTCCCAGTGCTGTGACGAGCCCTTTGTGCTGAGCTGACTTCTGCAGGAGATGTGTTTTTCTGTATTTTTGTGTGAGTTTTAGAACCATAAAATTTGTTTAGAGTCATATTATACGGGTATTTGAGGTGGCCGTGTGGGAGCTGCGGAACCTCGCTGCTTCTATGCCGCCATCTTGGCTCTGCCTACAAGACTTTATTCCATTTGAGAATGTCATGACAGGGGACAAAGGGTAGAGGAAGTAGAAAGATAGGACGGACAAAATGTCCCACCTTTTCTGCTCATTATTTGACCATAATGCCGCTTTCCCTAGTCTTCTGGGATTCCTTCACCCCAGCAAATGTTTTTACCAGGCAGTATGTACTCTAGGGTTTAGGGACGTATTCATTATTTTCCCCAAGGAAAAAGGCTGATCAAATTAAAGAGAGACCACACTATTAAAAATAGAGCTTTAGCACTTAAAAGGAGTGGGGTAAGGGGAATTACAGGTCATCTAGCCCAACACTTTCAAATATGAAGAGATAAGACAAGGCAAGATGACACATAAGAAGGCTGAGACCCATAAAAGAACAGAAATATATCAATTTAAGAACAAAATCATTGAAAGTCTGGAGATACAGATTTGTGGAACCGTAGCTTTAGAGCTAAAAGTGACCTTAGAATTCATCAAGTCCCAGCCTTTCCTTCGATAGAAAAGCGAGCTCACACCGGTAGTTAGGGGCAGAGTTGGCGTTTGAACTCAGACCCCTGAGGCAGATGGGTAACACAGTAGTTAGAGCACCAGGTTTGGAATCAGGAAGACAGCCTAAATCTGGCCTGAGACACTTACAACGTGACTCTCAGCAAATTGATCTACCTGTTTGCCTCAGTTTCCCCATCTATGAAAGGGGGACAATAATAGCACCTCCCAGGTTTGTTGGGAGAATCAAATGAGACAACAATTGTAAAGCATTTGGCATACAGTCGGTGATTAATAAATGTTTTTTTCTTTCCCTCTCCCTTCCCGATCCATTGTTCTTTTCATTATATCATGTAAGTCAAGAATTCTATTGGATAAAACACTCTCTCCAAATACAGGCTCGCTGTCCCCTAGTGATAGGACCAGTATTTTCTTGACACAGCTTCCCTGAAGACCACAGACCTCAATTTTCTTGACACAGTCCCCTCTCCCAACAAAGCCTGATTGACTACAGCTTGCTTGATGCGTTTTCCTGGTCTGGGGCCATGAAAGGTCTGAGCCTATGCATTTGGGGCCCTCTTAGACTTGGTGGGTGCTGAACCATGGGAGTCACCACACCCTATTGTCCTATTGACCAGGCATGTTTCCAAGTAAAACCAAGGAAGGACTTTTCCAGAGAAGCCGAGTCATTATATCAAAGACTAAACATTTCTGTGTTTGAAGCCTCTGCATTGCAAGCAATAAGTTAACTTGGGAAAACATTATGATATATTGCAAAGAGAGATGGATCTGGAGTCACGGAGCTTGGATTCATATCCTGGACCTGCCATTGATGACCTTTGTGACCTGGAACAAATCACTTGCCCACTCCAGGCCACCCTTTCTTCAGATGTAAAATAAATACATTTAACTGGAAGACGTCTAAGGTCCGTTTCAGCTTCAAGTCTATGAATCTCTGGGTTGCCAGTTATTTTTTCCCCTTAAATTGGAATGCTTCTATAGAATGGGTGCACCATCGATCACTTCCTGGACAAGCAGCCTAATTTTAATCTCAACTGGATTAGCTTTGTCAGCAGCCTGCCAGAAATAGGAAACTGAGGGGAGACACCCATGGAAACTAGCAGAGTGTGAAGCCATGCTTACTATAGCTTAACAAAAATTGTCTGGGGGCAGGGGAGGGGTTAAGGAGAAGATTGGTAAGGGAGAAGAAATTAAAGAAATCTAAAGATTGAGAAGAAAGAAACTCTAACACAAAAATTTTTTTTAAAAAAAGACAAAGCCAGGCTGGATGATTCCCAGGAGCCATCTGCACAGCTAAAAGCTTCTTCAATTAAAAAAAGACTCTACTGTTTCCCAATCATTGGTTTCTATTCCCAGGGTCACTGTATAGAGCACAATCCAAAATGGCACTTGGGAATTCTTGGCCAATCTCGTGGTCTGGTTTTGAGGCTGCATTTTTCCCCTTTCTTTTTTAGTTCTGAGGATGTAAGTATTTATCAGTCCTGTAGCCCTGCCAGCATTTGTTGGAATGAGCCAAAGGGCCCTGGCACAGAATCACAGGGACTGGCGTTGCTAATAAATGCAACAGGCCTCCTCGTCGTGGAGTAATTCTGACTGAAATTCAAACACCAAACAACAAACGCTCTTCTGAACTGCTCTGTTCCCCATTAATTTGATGTGTTTATTAGACAAGGCTGCATTCTTTCAAGTTTATTAACAACAGATTAAAAAAAACTGCCAACAAATCCAGGGTTCTCTTTCTACCACTGAAGAACTTGTGTAGCATCCGCTCATGTTTTGTGGGGTCTGATGGGAAACCCAAATGAAAACTTTAAAATTCAATCCCATGAAATTACAAATGCAGTTTGACATATTAACAGTTAAGGTTGGCATCCAGCACCTGCCCATTATTCATCATTGGACTCTGTGGTTACGTTTTGCTGCCTAATGTTTGGTATTGATTCATACCATTCTTATTTCAAAAAGTAACCTACCTCTTAGCAAGGGCATGCAGGTGAACCTGAGCAAGGCATTTCATCTCTCTGGGTCTCCTCACTCATAAAATGAAGATATTGGAGAAGATGACCTCAGTTGTCCCCTAGAACTTTAAATTTAGGGTCAGGATGCAAGTTACAAGGACTTTAAAGCAACACTAAGACATAAAAGACATTAAGATGATGGCATTATTTAATAAGGATATCACTCTTGTGTCAGAGTGCTCATAGCGTCTCATCATTTTCTATACTAAAGCACGGTTCTTGAGTTTGGGCATGGATTGACTTTGAAGCAGCCTCTCAAGAAATAATAAAGCAACAATACTGTAGAGTAGTGTTGTATGGTTTAATTTAACAATTCTTTGTTAAAACGTGACTACATTGTGCACAAGGCACGGTGCTAGATGCTAAGGAATGGAAAGGGGCAGGAATGAAGAGTGGTTGACTCTATGACTTCACCCAGAATCAAAGAATTGTGTCTATCAGAGACAAGCCTCCTTGACTCTCAGATTGACTCACTGCATTGGGCCCCTTATAGGGCAATAAGAATACAAAGACAAAAAATGTAGAAAGTACCTGTCTTCAAGAAGCTTCCCTTCTGCTGAAGTATACCACACACATACACAAAAGTACCATAAAATGATTTCTAAAGGAAGAGTTCATTCACAGCTAAGGTGATCAGGAAAGGCATTCTGAAGTGATGGCCTCTTACTTGTTCATTAAAGGATTCCAAATGGTGGGGGATGAAAAGGGGGCAGGGCGGGTGTCATTTATGCAAAGGAACAAAGACTTTCAGTAAGAAACTGGGGCAACATGAAATATTCTACATTCCAACCTAAGTGTCAGTGTTCCAGTAGCTGCTCCCTGGGGTTTAACAAGGTGAAATCCTGTAACAGATCAAATACACTGGGAGGCAATGGTTTAGCTCCTCTGTTATCTATAGCCCTGATTGTAACTTCCACAGTTCAGCCCAGGAGTATTCTTTATCCCATGGCAGAGGTCACAAGGCTCCCATAAAACTTCTGGGCAAGTCTGACGTTGCTCTGTCTTCACGCAAACATCTTCCTGGACTTGGGGGATTCTATTTTCTTACAAGATGGAGACAAAGTCATCCTTGGGATTCAGCTTTTACAGCCTTTGAACGAGTACGATAAAGGAGAAGCGATTGTAATGGCTGCCCCTCCAGATACCCTAAATTTTAGAGGCACAGTATCACGGGGCATTGCAGAAGACCTGACTTTCAATCCCACCTCTCTCTCAAACTGGTTGTAATTGGGGTGTACTGGTAAATGTTTAACAATTATGTGTCCAAGGGCAGCTAGGTGGTGCAGTGAATAGAGCATCAACCCTGGAGTTAGGAGGACCTGAGCTCAAATCCAGCCTCAGACACTTGACACACTTACTAGCCATGTGATTTTGGGCAAGTCACTTAACCCCAACTGCCCTCCAAAAAAAATTTTTTTAAATATATGTCTCTAGATGGAAAAGGTACATATGACACTTTTTCAGTTAAACCTTCATTAGTCACAATATATTCTTCATCATTTTATTGACTGCAGACAATCAACAGAACAATAAGTCATTCCCTGCTTTTTATCTTTGCCAATTTCCAAGGTTCAAGTACTTACATCAAAAATTTAGCCAACAGCTCTCTGAAGTCAGTTTGGGAGGGCTTCAGCTCTGTGTATGGTCCTAGGCAACTCACCCAACTTCTCAGTGCTCTTAGGCATCTCTGAAGTTAAAAATTTCCTGGAATACTAGTCTGCTTGGAAAAGTAGTTTCCTCATGTTGGAGCTCCCCAAACCAGAGAAATCACAAATCCTGTTTCTGTTCCTTTCTTTCACAGGTTATATCAAGTTGAACCCAGTTATGCATGACTTTAAATAGTACCTAGGTATTCTTACAAGCTTTTCCATATCTGTGATAACCAAAAAGATTCATCTTTGACAAATTTGCAATCATAGGACTGTTGTCTTTGCAAAGCATAGAATTCAAGCAACATCTCGATGAAAAAATTCCCTCCTCACTCAGAGAGAGAGAGAGAGAGAGAGAGAGAGAGAGAGAGAGAGAGAGAAAGAAAAAGAGAGAGAGAGACAGAGACAGAGAGAGACAGAGAGAGACAGAGAGAGAGAAAGAGATCTGCTGGGAAAATTCTAGCCCAGTCTGTCGTTGCAATATCTGGGGTTGTCCCCAGAGCTTCCCAGACCACCAAAGTTCAGCTCAACAACTCTAAAATTAAAATATTAACTCTTTTAAGCCCAGATCATGTTCTCATAATTTTACAGGATGTTAAACCTCAAGGTTCTTCTTATCTTAGTCTATGACTCTGAAAATGGCAAAAGCCATAACAGCAAGTGTCAAAACACCAAAGAATGGATTTATCAAAAAGTAATTGTTAGTGGCTAGAGAATAGGAGGGCAGGATTTTTTGTTTCTCCTCTTATATGAGACTCACATTGAAGCTTGATTTTATGTTAACTATGAACAGATTTAAAAACAAAAATAAAAACAGATGTGTATGTACCTCATATCCCATCAAGAACAAACAAATATAGGAACATGTCTCCTTAGCATGGGGAAGCTATGTGGCACAGTGAAAAGACTTCTGGGTAGGAGAGTCATAGGACCAGGATTCTAATCCCAGGTCTACCATTTATTACTGATGTGAACTTGGGCCTGATTGTTAACCTTTCCAGGCCTCAGTTTCCTTTTCTGTTAAATGAGAGGATTAGACAAGATAACTTCTAGAAGACCTCTAGGAGCCTATGATCCATATTTTTAAAATATCAACCCCTACTCTGTCAAAGAAATTTTAGTCAAACTGCAAGTATTGTGACTATTATATGCACATGTACACCTGGCCAACTTAATGAGGTGAAAGAATGTAGTCTTGGTTCAAGATATGGATTGCATTTCTCTGTAGCAAGTGTGGATGGACCCAATGAGAACAAACTGAGATGACTGAGAACAGACATCTCCTCCTTAGATAATTCCAAGGTGAATGGATTGCATCAGACGATTCTAAAATCTGAGCTGTACAACTCTATAAAATGGGAAATGTAAGCCAAGGAGACTGTTGACAAAACCAAGAAATAAGAGAGATTGGGTTTCTGGAGGATGAGGGAGGAGGAGCCTGGCTGAAGACAATTTAGTGGAAGCCAAAGATGGAGGCAGAGAACCTCAGGTGGAATGCTGGGTCTACTATTTCCAACGCGGAGTCCATAACAAGTCACTTTGCCTCTTTTGGCCTCATTTTCTTCATCTACAAAATGAAGGAAAGGACTGACCAAGATGACCCCTAAGGTCCTTTCCCCACTAACGAAGATGCAATGACAGAGTCTATCAACTCCAGAGATGCCAGTGTCAGAGAGCAAGTACATATGAATGAATGAATGTGCATTTATTAAATGCTTACTTTGTGGCAAGTTGTGTGTGATTTGTCCTTTGTTCTTGAAGAGGACAGAGCATGACATCAGGGAGATGATGACATGACTTGCAATTGACTGATTTGAGTAAGGGAAAGCTATGCAAGGTCACCAGTCTCACTTTCTCCTCCAGAGCCTTCTGGTCCAGTGGTCTGATAACTATCGGGATGACTAGAGAAAGCCCAGTATGCAGTGGAAGACCTTGCCCCTTTTAAACTAAGGTCTTTTCAGGTTCTCATTTTGAGTGAGGCAACACCCATTCAGTGAATAGGGCTCTTTAAGA
This sequence comes from Pseudocheirus occidentalis, assembly GCA_028646575.1. Lineage (NCBI taxonomy): Eukaryota > Metazoa > Chordata > Mammalia > Diprotodontia > Pseudocheiridae > Pseudocheirus > Pseudocheirus occidentalis. The sequence goes on from CM053601.1 coordinate 8,139,459, forward strand.
AGTGAGTCCTGGAATGACCCCTTTAATTAAAAAAAAAATCAGATTGGGACGGAAGACCCTTAGAGTTTCTGGCCAAAAGAGAAACATTCACTCTGAGCCAAGTACTGAAGATATAAAGAGAAAAAACGAAACAGTCCCTGCTTTCAAGGACCTTTTGTTTGTTTTTTACTTGCTTGACCAATTCAGCAATCTGTTCTTTCTCTCTTTTATTGCTGTATATGTTCAGAGATATAAATTTTGCCCTAAGTACTGCTTTGGTGGCATCCAACAATTTTTGGACTGTTGTCTCATTGTCATCATTCTCTTTAATGAAATTATTGACTGCTTCTATGATTTGTTCTTTGATCCACTAATCCTTTAGAATGAGATTATTGTTTCCAATTAGGTCTTAATCTATGTTGACACAACCTTTTTAAAATGCAGTTTTATTACATCATAACCTTAAAAGTGTGCATTTAATGTTTCTGCTTTTCTGCATTTGGTTTTGAGGGTTTTATGCCCTAATATATGATAAATTTTTGTGAAGGTACCATGTACAGTTGAGAAAAAGGTATACTCCTTTATATGCCCATTCAGTTTTCTCCAGAGGTCCATTATATCTAACTTTTCTAAGATTCTATTTATCTTCTCCACTTCTTCCTTATTTATTTTATGGACTGATTTATCTAGCTCTGAGAGGGGAAAGTTAAGGCCCTCAATTAATATAATTTTACTTTCTACTTCTTCCTGTAATTCATTTAACTTTTCCTTCAAGAATTTGCATGCTATGCCATTTGGTACAAATGTGTTTAGTATTGATATTACTTCATTGTCTGTGATGCCTTTTAGCAAGCTGTACTTTCCCTGAATATCCTTTTTGACTACATCTATTTTAGTTTTTGCTTTGCTTGAGATCATGATTGCTGCTATTGTTCAATCATTCCAGTCATATCTAATTCTTCATGACCTCACTTGGGATTGCTACCCCTGTCTTTTTCACTTCAATCGAAGCATAATGGATTCAGCTCCAGTCTCTTATTTTAACTCTGTGTATGTCTCTCTTTCAAATGTGTTTCTTGCAAACAACATATTGTTGGATTCTGATTTCTGATCCATGCTGCTGTTTGTTTCTGTTTTATGAGTGAGTTCATCCCATTCACATTCATAGTTATGATTGCCACCTGAGAGTTTCCCTCCATCCTATTTTCTTTCATTTATCCTTCTCTTGTTCTCCCCCTTTTTATCCTGTCCCTCCAATAAAGTCTATTTTCTTTCAGAAACCTTATTTCATTTATATATCTTCCCTTCTATCATTTCCCCTTTTCTCTTATCCCTTTTCCCTCTTCCCTGTTAGGAAAAATAGATTTCTATTATCAATTTAGTATAGAAATATATATACATATGTATTTACATACATATATATCCCTCTTGATATCAATTTAGATGTGAGTGAGGTTCAAGTGTTGCCTCTACTATATACCCCTATTATACCCTCTACTATGAAAGCTCTTCCTTGTGTGTCTTCTTCCTCTCCTTTCTACCTCCTCCTAGGGCATCTTTTTTATCCATTTGTTTATATTTATCCATTCATCATCAAAATAATTCATCCATTATTTTTTATATCATTCCAACATAATTGATGTGTTCCCACACCCTCTTTCTATGTGAATTCTTCTTTTGCTGTACAGTCATTTTTAAGTTGTGTCTGACTTTTCATGACCCCATTTGGAGTTTTCTTGGCAAAGATATTGGGGTAGTTTGCTGTTTCATTCTCCAGATCATTTTACAGATGAGTAAACTGAGGCAAACAGGGTTTGACTTGCCTAGGGTCACATAGCTAATAAATATCTGAGGGCAGATTTGAACTCAGAAAGATAATTGGACACATGATGTGGCTGCAAAAAGGAGAAGGTGACCTTTGGCAGCATTCAGAATAAGAAAGGAAGGAGTTTCATATCTTCCTGGTTCCAGTGCTCTATCCACTGTGCCACCTAGCTGCCCTGGAGTCAGGAGGGCCTGAGTTCAAATCTGACCTCAGACACTTACCAGCTGTATGACCCTAGGCAAATCACTTAACCCTGTTTTTCTCAGTTTTCTCATGTGTAAAATAAGCTGGAGAAGGAAATGGCAAACCATTCCAGTATCTATGCCAAGAAAACTCCAGATAATATCTGTAAAAGTCAGATTAATGGACTAACTAACAAATGTATCCAGTATACAGCTTGCTTTGTCTATGTCTGTTTGCATCTGGTCTCCTCCATTAGATTGTAAGCTCCTTGTGGCCAGGGTCTGTCTTTGTCTCTTTTGTATCTCCAGTGCTTAGCATGGTGCCTGGCAGTTAGTAGGTCCTTAATAAATGTCAATTGATTGATTATCACTTTTACATAAATGGCAACTGTAGAATAAGATAACAATTAACAACACTAAAACTAGTATTCTTCTAGCGCACCAAGTTTTGCAAAGTCTTCACATAAATTTTCTTATTTGATTCTACCAACAGTGATAGAAATAAAACTCTCAGAGACATTCAATGACAGCAGGTAAACATAGGTCCTCCAGATTCCAAATCCAACACTCCACTTTATGGTAGGCTTTTCTTGAAACACTCCAAGTTGGCTTTTCTACATATTTGTTAAAATGTAGTGGCCATATTTGAACAAAATAATCCAGATACAGCCTCTCAATGAATGAATGAATGGATGAATGAATGAATGAATGAATGAATAAGTGAGTGAATGAATGAGTGAATGAATAAATGAAACTCCTTCCTTTCTTATTCTGAATGCTGCCAAAGGTCACCTTCTCCTTTTTGCAGCCACATCATGTGTCCAATTATCTAAGGAGACTCATTAACCTCTTTTTACCTTTCCATTGCTTACTCTCTCTCTCTTCTCATATTAAGGCCAATGAGAGGGTAAAGTCAAGGCTTTATCAATTTATTATACTGATGCCAAAAAAGGTAGATACTATCACATCTAGTTTGTCTGAAAGTAGGTGGTAAATAGTGGGTGAGCATTCTCTCTTGACTTCCTCCTTTCTTCATGTGCCACTCTCCACCAGTTTCTCCTCCAACCTCCCCTCAAGTAGAGGTTTGTTTGTTTTTTCTAATTGATCTCTGGGACTACCTTTAGAAGATGATCTGTTCAAATCCATCAAGGGAAGACAATGGGAAGTAAGTGTTGAAAGCCAAGTGACATACCAACTCCAGTTCATTCTACAGTTCCCACCAAGCTTCTAAACTGAATTATGTTTGGGAATGAGCCTGGACTTATCTGTTCTTTCTATGCTTTGGGAACATTTTAAAGTACAAATCAGTAAATTTTTTTTGTTTGGCTTGGATTCACAGCTGAGAAGAAAAGTCCTAACAATTAGAATGAGTCTCTCTCTGTCTCTATTTCTTTCTCATTGCTAATGTACGCCACAATTTAAAGTCTCCTACTTCTCCTTTGTTGTTTTTCATCTATTAAACATAGACCAGTATGGGGGGAAAAGGAAATGGGAACCAAAATTATTCACAACATCTTGATGGACTAATCCTCCAATCATCTGGTTGTTTAATATCAGAAAGTCCCAAGCCCCTATAGAAGGAGAAATAAAATATAGCAAACTATGCAAAAGGACAGCAAAGTAGCTGGTCTTATCCATTGTTTTTACAACTACTTGATGTATTTGGATAAGATGGGGCAGTTTCTCTGAAAAGATACCTTTCATAATTGTCAAAGTACTCAGTCACTTCTTGTCCCCTGCCTGTGAACAGGGAATGTTTTCTTATTCTAATAATAAATCCTGCCAATCATCTCCCCTTTTTTCACCCTTGGCTGATTCCTGACTTCCTCTACCCCTTCCCTGTTACATGAAATGCTTTACTTATCTATCCTAAGTTCTACATCCTGCTACTGACTAAATAGGCCTGAAAGGTTATAAAAACCCACTCTGTCTCCCAAAGAGTTGAACCCACCATCAGCAAGGGCAGCATCTTTAGCCTCCTAACAAATATCTTTGATATCACTGTAGCTTCCTATCTTATGTCCCAAACTCATTGAACCCTCAGTGAAAGGTATACCACACCCAAGGGTCCCACTTCTAAAGAAAATTCCTATGGGAAAAAATAAGTCCGAGGGCAGCCTAGATAAGTAACAATTAGAAACAATGACCTCAATAACCCAAAAAGGGATAAACCCAAAGACATAAAGTACTTGGAGAAAAACTCACTATTTGACAAAACTGCTGGGAAAACTGAAGATAGGCAGAAACTAAGTTTAGATTGTCATAAGCCTTATCAAATAATGAGCTCAAAATGGATAATTGACTGAAATATAAAAGGTCACAACACTTTTTTTAGTGGAAGAACACACGCTAGGTATCCTTCACAGCTGTGACTAGAGAGAAGGGAGTTCCTTTTCTCCCAACTGGAAATATCAAATTTATTTTCATGAGTGAAATCCTTGAAAGAATGAGGAAATAACTCATAAATCCTTCTCCTCTTAATTACATACCAATGCCTATGTTATATCGTATTTATTTTAACTTGAAGCTGGTCTTTTGGCTCCCTATCCTGCCTTGGTCCATTCATTCTACGAAGTTTCCAAAGTGGAAATACGCGTTATTTTCAAGGCTTGTTGGTGGAGCTCGGTATTTCCTTATTGATCCTATGACGTGAGCAATTGTTGTTGATGTTTTCTTTGTTCTTCATTCTCAAGGAGGCCCAATGACATCAAGAAGGTAATGTCTTGATTTGCTAACACAGAAGAGACATTTAATATAAATGAGAACTATGTCCCATTTATTTTGTTCAAGGAAGGAAGTTTAAGCATTAATAAATAAAGCTATCTTCATTAAATCGTCTGGTTTCCCTTGCCATCTCACTTCCTCTGCTTTTTCTTATCTCTCTTCGATAGAATTAGCTTGCATAAAATTGCTTGTAAAGCAAACCTATCTTTCAACTTTAGAATGTTTTCTCAATAATCTACTTTTTTTGTATCAGTATCAGGAAAAAGGGGAGAAGTAAGGAGTTTTTAACCAACACAATATTGAAGAGCTCAGAAAAGATAATAGAATTTCAAGTACATGAAATGGAAAACATTTTGCAATAATAACATTGGTGTAGCTAGTTAACCAAGGACAAGAAGAGAATCTCAGTTGGGAGGAGGAGGATCTTTACATTAAAGTTATCTAAGGAACAAATAGTCAAAATAGACAGAAATGTAACACAAATATATAAGCCAAAGAGGCATATCTTAATAGATAATGGTCAAAGAATGTGAGCAAACTGTCCTAAAAAGAATAACAAAACGTTAACAACCCATTACAAGAAGAGTTGCTCCAAATTTCTAATAATGAGAGAAATGAAAATCAAAAGAACTTTGTGGCTTTGTCTCATACTAAGCAAATTGTCAACAATATAGAAAGGTGGACATTTTCAGTGTTTGAATGACCACTGGAGGACAGGATCACTTACTTGGAAATTGGGCCAACCATTTTGGAAAACAATTTGGAATTAAACCAAATACATGTACTAAAATATCCGTACTCTCTTGAAACTGAGGTTTCTATGGTAGGTAGATTCCCAAAAGAGATTAAAAATACAAATAAATATCTTGTGTTTACTAAACTATTTGTAGCAGGATTTTTGTATCAAAAAAAAAGGAAACATTATGTGCCAAAAGATTGGAGAATAACTACAGAAAAATATGACATATGAATGTATTCCAATATTATTCTGACATAAATGATGAATAAGAAAAATTCAAAGAATCATGGGAAAACACACATAATGAAGTGACCAGAACCAGAACCAGAAAAGTAATAGACATAATGACTACAACATTGTATTTATGAAGAACAATAGACACCCTGGGCAAATCATTTAACCCTGATTGCCAAGAAGAAGGAGGAGAAGAACTGAATGCTGCTTCAAATATAATGGCTAAACCTGGCTCCAGTTAAAAGTTAAAATGTATTTTTCCAGCATCATTACAAAGGTGGGGGAATATGGATCTAGGATATTGCTAATAGATAATATTAGCCAGTTGATTTATTGGTTGTTTTTGCTCATTTTTCATTTTCTTTTTAAACATATTTCTTATAAAAGATAGTTTTAATTGGAAATTCCCCATCAATTGGGGAATTACTGAATAAGTTGCAGTATAGGATTTTGCTATAAGAAATGACAAGCAGAATGATTTCAGAAAAGCCTATGAAGATTTACATGAATTAATGAAAATGAAATGAGCAGAACCAGGAGAACATTATACACGGTAACAACAATATTATATGATGATCAACTGTGAATGACTTAGCCATTCTCAGCCATATAATGATCCAAGACAATTCCAAAGAACTCAGGATGAAACATGCTGTCCACCTCCAGAGAAACAACTGATGGAGTCTGAGTGTAAATCAAAGCATACCATTTTTTCATTTTCTTTATGTTTTTAATGGTGTTTGCTTGTTTTTTTCTTGTTTGTCTTCTACCACAACATGACTGAGATGGAAATATGTTTTACATGATTGCACATGTATAACCTATATCAAATTGCTTACCATCTCAGGGAGGGAGGGAGGAAGAAAATTTGGAACTCACTATTTTTTTAAATGCTGAAATTGTTTTGACATGTAATTGGGAAATAATAAAATATTTTTAAAAATAAACCATAGTTCTTTGGGAGAGAAGAGGATATATTTGCAAATAAAAGTCATGTAACAACAAAATACTAAGACACAATTATTTCAATTGGGGCAAAGAAAAAAATAAACAAAAAGAAATCCAATTATTCTATTATATTTACCTACTAGTTTTCCCTGTTATTGACATCCATATAGCCCTTCTGCTTCCCAAATATTGCTCCTATCTTCATTGGGAGAAGGAAGAAAGAGATCGAGGCTTAACTGATTTAACATAAAAAAGCAAAGACAAAGATACACAACACAGAAAGGCAGAAGATGAAATCCAATCATATTGTGTTTAATCACCTTATTTCATTGTACAAATGATTTCCTGATGATTATCTCTTCTTTCATGCAAAGTAGAATAATTCTTTTGGATGCTAGTGCAACATCCTTATTGTATAAAAGGTAACCAAGATCCAGAAAAATGAAGCAACATGCCCAAAGTCACATAGGTGGCAAGAAGCAATCCCAGAATTCAAGTCCACATCCTTTGACTCCAAAGGTATCCCTTAATTCCCCTGCTCTAGGCTGTCATCTACCATAAAGGGCTATCATCTCTAAAGAACAATTGGAAGGTCTGATTCATTATATGCAAAACTTTCCCAACCAAAAGCATTTACACAAGTAAAATGTGCTTCATTACTAGATGCAACTAGCTTCTCCACAATTGAGCCCACAAACAATCCACAAGTCTTGGAAAAGATTTTACTGTCTTTCCAAAAAAGAGTTACATAACAGAGCAAACACTAGCCCCTAACCACACACTCCTGTATCCCACTCCCCAACCCACCCCCCCCCAAAAAACCAGGAAATAAATGGATTTCCTTAAAGGATCTTGAAAAAAATTAGAAATTGAGTTGCTACACATATCACAGATGTGAGGTATCTGAATATTAGCTTTCAAAATTATATTTTAAAATCTCTCTCTCTCTGTCTCTGTCTCTCGTTCTCTGTCTCTGTCTCTCTCCCTCTCCCTCTCTCTCTCTCTCTCTCTCTCTCTCTTTCTCCCTCCCCACACTTTCCCCTCTCCTTGGCATTTACCAACAAATAATTCACACCTCCACTTTTTCATTTTAGATGCATAACCCTGTCGTTATGAATCCAGTTGAAGGAAATCAACTTCAGGCATCAGTATCAAAGGCCAATGCAAATGGTTGAGGTTTGGAAAGATTTCTAAATACTGTTTTACGTTCCTTTACAAACTGTCAGATTCACAGAAAGGCCCTGAAATGCACTTTTTTCACGTATATGAAGTGTGTGAGGGGGGAGAATATATTTTTTCTTTTTCATGTAATTTTGCTACAAAAGCAGCAATTTTTTTTAAATACAGGAGGGACATTGGCAGTGGAGGTATGGAGGTTGTAGATCTAGCTTTTCCCAAAATTAGTGGTATAAATGTGTGCAGGTCAAACTGTCTGGGTCTGAGCTTAACCCATATAAAATGAGAGAGGATTATACTAGATTCATTCAATTTCAACAAGTCGCTCCTCTCTGCCAGGCACCATGATTGACACAAAGGAGTCCAAAATGAAAACAAATTCCAGCCCCTCAAAAAACTTAGATTTTATTTGGGGGAAACAATAGCTACACAGGAAAGTAGCTACAAGATATGTACAAGGTAAATTCACAATGAGTTGGGGGATTGACTAGAAGGCACTAACAATGTGGAGGAGCAAGCTGGGCTTCCTGTAACATGTGGTCATCAAGTTGTACTCTGAAAGAAATTAAGGGTTCAATCAATCATCTAACCTTAATTAAGCACTTACATTTGCCAATCATTGTGCCAAGAATTGGCAATGAAATGCAAAATAGAGTACCTGCCCTCAAGGATCTTATGTTCTAATAAGGCAGAGATAAGGAGTTCCTTCCAAATAGCCTCTGTAAAAGTATGGAGTTGGAAGATGGATTGTCAAGCATGAAGAACAACAAATGGCTGGAATGCATTGTGTGTTGAGTAGAATAGTTACGCAATAAGCCTTAAAAATGATCAAGCATCAGATAGCAAAAGGCTTTGCATTTTATATTAAAGGCAAGAGAAACCAAGCTTTCTGAACAAGGGAATGAGTCAGATCTGGCATCCTTTAGGCTGCTGAGTGGGGGATGAATTGGAGATGAGAGAAGTTAGAAACAGGAAGACAATGAGGAAGCCATTGTAATATTCCAGGCAAGAAGGGATAGGAGCCTACACTAGAGGCAGTGGTCATGTGAGTTGAGAAAAGGGAATGACAGGAAAAGATGTTACGGAGGAAAAAATGAGAAAACATGGCATCTGAATATGACTAAGAGTGAGAGTCAAGTGTGACTTCAAACATGGTGGATTCAACTAGTGGTTCCCTCAAAAGAAAGAGAGAAGCTACAAAGCCACGATGGGTTGGGGGGTGGGGAGGAAGAGAATCAGTTCAGTTATAGATAAGCTGAGTTTAGGGTGCCTAGAGATATACAGCTGGGAATTCCAATAGGCAGTCAATGATGTAAGTAAGCCTGGATTTCAGGAGAGAGAGAATAGGGAAAGATTGACAGAGTGTGCCAAAAGCCTTCATATAGTTTTATGCTATTAGAACCTTCCATTTCTAATATCAGGATTAGTGCAGTTTTAAGTTCTAATACTTCTGATATTAGTCAGCTCTCATACCTTAAAACAGCCTTAATATTTTGGGATATACTGTATAACTACGCCAACTATTTGCATAGAAATTATGGTTAAACTCATAGAATGGGTGATAATTGATTATTTGTTTTAAAAAAAATTGTTCCTAGCTCTAATAATATGTGGCTTTGATATTAAGGGTACAAATATAACATATAGAGATTCTGTGTTGAGGTACTAATCCAAAGACTATTCAGGGATGAATTTTCCCCAAAAAAGCAACACACTTGTCTGCAGGATCTGATTGGCCCCTGCTTTGCTTGATACAAATTCCTGGTCACATAAGGAATAAAAAGTCTTACCCACATGGCGCTACAGCCCCTCTGATTTGGTGAATGTATAGACACAACACAAATCACTACAACCTGCCCTGCTGACTAGATAAGTCTCCATAAGGAGATGAATAGGCTGTTCATATAAATGCTAAGTGCAACTCTATTCTTCTTTTACATGCTTGTTACCATGGGGTTAAGTAAACTTTTTATTAACTGCTCAGTGACTTAGGAGTGCCTCAGTTTATACCCAAATCAAATCTCAACTAACAGGGAACCAGCATCAGTCCCTCCCCTAAGCCCTTGATCTTCACACCTGATATGTTCAAATAGATATCAATTAATTAATCAATCCATAAATATTCATTTAGCATCTATGTGCCAGGCACTGTAGGAGGTGCTAGGCACAAAAGTACAAAGAATGAAATTACCTCTATTCAAAATGTACTTCTATTCTAATGGGAAAGATAATATATGCATGGGAAAACATACAAAACATAAATATAATGTTAATAAGTGTCAACCTATACCAAGTGATTAAATACAAGGTATTTTTGGAAGAAGGGTACTAGCAATTTGGAGATCAGGAAACATTGTTAGTATTTTGGAATCTAGAGATAGCTTTCTAGTTTTCTTGTAGACCAATGAGCCCAGAACTAGAACTAAGGTACAATGACCAGAGCTTTGCTCTAGCAGTAGAAGGTACCAATAACACCATCTTCCCTCCCCAAGGGGACATCATGACTTTGGTTCTTGAACTCAACCCCCTAGCAGTGACCACTCTTTTAATAAGAGAAATTTTGTGGGACTCTGAGCATGATTCCTGTCTGCTGGTGGTAACTCCATTGTTGACCTTCTTAACTCCTGACTGTCTCTGCCTTGATCCAACATTCTCTTGGGACAAAAATTCCCAAGTATGGTTCTCAATCAGAAATCCTATTTTTATACTGTAAAAAGATACTTCTCAGTCCCATGCAGGACATTGTTATCCTATTTCTATTTCAGATATCCTACAACAATTTCCAAAACTCACCCTCCACTTCTGCCAAACAATCTGATCAGAATGGTACTCATTCATGCCTCATGGCCTGCTTTGGGAGGACTAATAGCCTTCCTCCAATTTTTTGCTTCACACAAATCAGTTCATGTGTTTCACATTTGAGAGAGTTGGACTCAATCATTCATCTAATCTCTCTGAAGTTCTACTATGTTCTAGGGCCAATGCCAATAATGACCATAAAACAGGTTGATTTCAGGCTAAATTGCCCTGGAAAATGACATTTTTGATTTTCATTGGCACCTTCAAGAGAACATATTCTTTCACAGTTTCTGAGCATTTCACACTGAAAAACTAGCAGCATTCTTTCAATAATCATTATAAGAAAACATTGTTTAAGGGTTCAGATTCATTCCTTTATCCTGTTGCCTTTCTTTTTTTTTAACATTTCAAGCAAATAGTGGTACCACTATTGATTGTCACTCGTCCAGTCCTTACCTCACTACTGCTAGCAGTTTTTATCAATGCTGTAGAGACGACCCATAATCAAAACCATCCACACAACTTCCATCTGTCTCTTCTGCTCCCACATGAAAATTGGCAGAAAATTCTCATTTAGAGCTGCAGCAAAAACCCACAGAAATTGGGCATAAATCCTTCATGCCGGATTTACCCAAAACAGGATATTTTCCTGCTTCTGAGAACTCAATTCCATTTTGCTTCCAAAAGTGGAGAAGAGCAGGTGCTATGTAGAAACCCCAAATAAAACTCAATCCAACAAACATATCCAAAGCACCTACTGTGGGCAAAGCACTGAGCTAGATAATAGGGATGTAAAGACAGAAATAAGACAGTCACTATATTTGGGAAGCTTACATTCCACAGGAGCATAATCCTCCATTGTAATAAAACACAAGGATACCAAGATAATGTTGAACAAACAATATTTCCTTCCCCTCCCTCTCAAACCCTCTTTGAAGCTATCATTGGAGAGCCTTTTCATGTGGAATCCTGATTTTTCCCCTCAAGGAAGAAAGGCTGAAGCTTGTCCAGAAGCAGAAATCACTCCTTCCTCTATTTTTGTTTCATTTGTAATGCCTGGAGTAATGAATGAAATATGGCTAATATTCTCATTTCTCTTTGGTACTCTCCATTTGCAAGGGATTTTAAGTAAGTTGAACTTCTAATCCAAAAGACATTAGTAACTACTTATTTCTGTCGGTCTACTTTTATTTCAGTTAGCTTCTGAACAGCCCTGGTATTGACTTTAGCTATTCCAAGAGAGAACTGTAAACAATTTGGGGGTTCATTTCTTTCTCATGTTAGATGAACATGGCCCTTCAGGGGAGGTCAATCAGTTCTATGAGAGACCTGAGTTGGAGAAAGGTGAATGTTAAAGGTTATTGATTAAGTGGAGTTCTCATTAAAGGTCCATGATATTTAGATCAGTTCATTTCAAATTCTAACATTGCATGGGAGTAATTCATTTTTTTAGGTTATAATTTTCTTTTTTAAGTTTCTTGAGAGCAGAAGTCGTTTCATTCTCTTTTTTAAAATTGCTTCTTTCTTTGCACTTGAGTCCCTCTCACCTTTCACACTACCTAGTACACATTTTTGTTGTTCAGTCATTTAACTTGGATTCAACACTTCATGATCCCATGTGTTTTCTTAGCAAAGATCCTGGAGTGCTTTGCCATTTCCTTTTCCAAGCTAGCACATAATAGTGTTCAACATGCTATTAATTGATTGCTTAATGACCAAGATGGTGTCACTCAGACACTTCAAAGTCCTAATCAAGGCTCAGATGTATTTCAGCATGATGGCCACAGGAGAGGTGTACGCATAGGAAGACAATGCAAAGACATGAAGAATCTTGAAGCCCAAGGAGAAAATAATGCCCAAAAGAATGCAGTTATTTAGTTGCAGGGCAGCAGTTGATTACAAAGTCTTGGCTGCCAGTTCCTTTTCAAAAGCTAGTTCTACTACATCTGCTATGTTTATGCTGAATTTGAAGAGATGGCAAACAAAGAGAAGAAATGTCCATTATGCAATTACATATGAAGATCTCATATGAGAAAGAAGGCAAAATCACAGAGGTGGGATAAGAGTGGAAACCTGGAGAATGGGCAAATGCACTATGGGAGAAAAAAGCAAGAAAGAGCAGAGAGGAGGACTGGTAGTTAAAATGGCAACTTCAAAATCATAAAGAAGTACAACTTACCCACATAAACCTCATAAAATACTGCAAATGTCCCCAGAAAGATCAATGATAAAGAAATCTGAAGAAGAAATACAGGTGAGATGACTATATCCAGATCAGAACAGCACAAAAAAAATAATAACCAGAAGGCAGTGGAGACAGGTAGGCGTCACATCAAAGAGGCAAACAAAGAAGCAAGAAGAGGCAGAAAGAGGGGTCACAATTTGGGAGCAAGAGAGAGATCATATAAGTGTAGAAGCCATCAGAGGTCAGGAGAAAGGTCAGGCAAAGGAAGGTAAGAAAAACTTAGTTAAATAGCTTAGAAGTCATTGGAGGCAAAGGGAGACATAGTACTAATAAAGTAAGCATGAGTTCCCACAAATGGACCCAAAGTCAGTAAATTCTCTGAATGGATCATAGGAAGTCATTGGAGTTGTAGTCATTGAAAAGCTGAAGCTAGATCCAGACCTTAATTTGTCTCACAGGGAACAGAAACAGCTTCCACAGGTCACTCCACTGGGAGTCAAGGAAAGAGAAAGGGCCAACTGGGCACTTACACCAGAGGAATGGTGTAGGAGTCTGAGACTTGAGGGCCACAGCAGGGAATACAAACATCAAATGAGGATCCTAGAAGCAGAAAAAGATAGAGGCTAGCCAAAGTTAGAACCTGCAGTGAATCATCAAGAGAATGAAACAGAAATTAGAAATTAAGTTAGATTGATGAAGTCTGAATGCAGATTGAAACATACTTTTTCTAAACTTTTAAAATTTTTCTTTTTTCTATCTGGGTTTTTTTCACAACATAACTAACATGAAAATTTGTCTTGCATTACTGCACATGTGTGACCTATATCAAATTATTTGCCTTCTCAATGAGGAGGGAGAGAGAGAATTTGGAACTTAAAAAATCAAATTTTTAAAAATTTGCACATAATTGGAAAAGTAAAATATTTTTAATTAAGTTAGAAATTATGACTTGACATGAGTCACTTCATTGAGATTTGCAACAGTGTAGGGATATATAGAAGAAAGAGAAGACTGGGGGAAAAATGCACTATCCAAGAGTTTTAAAGAAGACTGGCATGAGCACAAAATTCTTATCTAAAAATATGAGTAAACAGAAGAAAAGACTTCACACATTAAAGAAATACTGTAAGTTAATTGATACTGAAGAAAGGAATAACATACAACAACTATAATCAGAGCTTAGAGGGGGAAAAAATGACTTGGCCACAAAGACTACAAGGGGGCTGGAAAAAATAAAATAAGTGATGAGTAAAATGTAATTAGAGTTTTGGAGGGGAGGGGAACGCAAAAGATAACAAACAAGAAGTGAACAATTTTATCCAAGTAGTGAAATCCCCAGAAAAAAAATCTGAAATACAGGCAAAAATAGAAAGTACAATGATTGGGGCGGGGGCAGAGCCAAGATGACGGAGTAGAAGCAGCAAGGTCCCGCAGCTCCCACACCGCCACCCTAAACACCCATAAAATATGAGCCCAGACAAAGTCTAGGAAAGTCTAGGACTCTCAGACTCACAAAAATACAGAGAACACAGCTCTTGCTGAAGGCAGCTCGACAGCAGGGGCTCAGTGCGGCAGCCAGATCAGAGGCTGGAACAGCTGGAAGCCAAGACCGTGGCCAGGCCTGGGGCAGTGGTAAGGAGCTGAGCTGAGGCCCGCAGCCTGCAGAGGTTCTACAGCCTCCAGCACCCCCACATCTGCCAAGGCGTGAGGAGCAGGATGGGAGAGAGCGCACTGCAGCAGAGCAGAGACCCAGCAAGCCAAAAACCGCAGCTGTGGCCAGGCAAGACCTCAGGGCGGCCACGAGGAGCAGTGGAGCCTCCCAAACAGCAGCTTGAGTCTACTTCAAAGAAAATCTAAAGCACCAGCCTAAGGGGATCTTTAAATCTTCAGATACGGTTAGTGAAAGTGAAACTTTGAAAATTAATTTGGGGAGTAAAGCAGTTCGGCCATTCTGCCCCTGGGCCAAAGAAG
>CM053601.1:8154720-8175624 GCA_028646575.1 Pseudocheirus occidentalis
TGACTCGTGTCAATACATGGAAAGAAGTAAGTTGTAAGAAGACTGGAAATGTATCAAGGGGCCAGTTGTGAAGCCAAACTGAGGATTTTATGTTGGGTCCTGGAGAGAAGAGGGATGATTGAATAGGGAGATGACATGGTCAGTCCAGTGCTTAAAGAAGATGAAATTCACAATTGAGTGGAAGATGGACTGGAGGGGGGAGAGATTTGAGACAGGGTGACCAGAAGAGGACTATTTTAATATCTGATCCCTAAAGAACACTGAAATTTTTGTTTTTCTATAGTTTTCTACTTCCCTGTCATCAGGTTTGTTTATTTGTTTGTTTCATTCTAAGCTCTTGGAGAATAGAGATCAATTCTGTTTAGTCAATTAACTTTAATAGCTAATATTTATGTAAGACCTTAAAGTTTGCAAAACATTTTACAAACATTCTCTCATTTAATCCTTACAATAACAATTGTACAACTTTGTAGATGAGGAAACTGAGGCAGGGTTCCAGTGACTTGCCCAGGGTCGTAGAGCTAGTAAGTGTCTGAGCAGTATTTGAACTCAGGTCCTCCTGACTCCAGATCAGTCACTTTATCCACTGCTTCACATGGCTGCCTCTTTAGAAAGGCATCACATCTGGGACTTGTAGAAACAAAGTAAATACCATTTAATAGTAATTAAAGCTAGACGTTTTTTGAGTGACCTGATCACAAGTGAGCATACTTCCTGGATGAGTAGGCAAGTTGTTTAATGGATGAAATTTACAACTGATAATTCCACATAGAAAAGAAAATAAAGTTGTTGACTTTTTAAAATATCAACATCATTGTCCACGGTCATGTGATATACCTAAAATATACTAAACGTAACAGTCACCTAAAAAGCCCTCCAGCATAAATGCATTTGAGGAGAATGCAAAAAGCTTGTTCTTCTGTGGTCTCCATCAAATGCTACTTCCAGAATGCCGAGAAATTGCTTGTATCTCCAGGATCAGAAAGCAGGGGGCTGCTCACCTCTCAAGTTCACCCAAATGTTTCATTCGGGTCAAACATTCAAACTGTGCTCTCTTTTCTAGGTTGAAATGGCAAAATCATAATGATACAAAAATTTCCAACTCACTGTTCACTAGAGAGTAGCAAGATTTGTTACTCTAAAAATAACCCTGAGCAAAAGAACCACCTATCCACCCTCAGATTCCAACTTTCAAAACCTTCTGAGAATGTTTCTCATCTTCTCCATTTATTGACCATACACATTTTAAAAACAAGGAGTTTGGAAAGAAGCTGAAACCATTTAAATCAAAGAAGGGGAAAAGTGAATGAAAGTTGATTTATGTGATTTGATTGATGTGATGAATCTTGCCTCATTTTAACCACAAAACATAAGCTAGGGTTACTATACTTCCCCATCACACATCCAGACCAAGAGATGTAAGGACACACACACACACACACACACACACACACACACACACACACACACACTGTCCTTCGCCAACCTATGAATAGGTGCCATCAACCACAAGTTTTGCTATGGAAAGCTGATGGCTGATAAATCCCTCTCTTCATTCTCCCATCTTTTGAAAAACATATAGAAAATCTACTAATTATTTTCCTGATCCACAATTTTGATTGCTTCATCAACATGTACAAAGAGAGCTCATGATTCCAATACTTTAGACATTTTGGTTTTTGTTTGTTTCTTTGAGGAGAGAAAATGGTTAAAGCCTGGGAATCCTTAGATTTCTTTGTATAAGCTGATGAACTACTCAATGTACAGGGATCATTATTATCCAGATTATTATTTCTGGCCCTACAACAAATAATCAAATCTCCCTGAACCCTTTCCAAACCGTGTTCTACTCACCTCCCTAAAGAAATATCCATTATAATAATTGTTGCTTCTCTTTCCAATTTCAACCATCTACTTCTTCTTAATTCCTCTGTTGCACTGACCTCCCTACTCCATTTTTTGATACAAGATGAGGGGACATTACTCAATTCCTCCCCCCAAAATTCCCCTCTTCCTCAATTTGTTTGCTTGGAAGAGAATGTGGATGAATCCATCATGTCTTTCACAGGGAGTTCTTAACATTTTTGCTTCCTTTTGTAGTTTAGAGAAGCCTATGGAACCCCTACTCAAAATAATGCTTTTAAATGCATAAAATAAAATATATAGGACTGTGAAGGAAACTGGTAATGTTGGCATGCGGTTATTCAGATATTATATAAACATATGTGTATATACATTCTTAAAGTCACAAATCCCAGGTTAATAATCCCTAATCTCTAACCTAGACTTTCTCACCCTGGAAGCCTCCTCCTAATATCCCTCATATAAATCTAAGAAGAGAAGACAGCTTCCCAGCTGAAAGAGGAAATGCCAACAGCATTTGGGGGTTAGGTTTTGTGTCCCAAGAAGATTCCTGCTGTTTCTTTCTCTCCCTTGGGCCAATTCATGAAAATAAAATGGATCAAAAACCACGTTTGGCCATTCTAAACCATTTTTAATGTGGCTAACAATGCATGTGTTTTGTCCCCTAAATGTCTGAATCGGCTCCTAGATCCAAAACGGACTTGTCAAGTCTTCCAAATTATTTAAAAATAGTCTTTTTTTTATCTGAGTTCAGTCAATCTTTTGTTTAACTGATTTTTTGGTCTACATGATGTGCCCATATGCCAACCAAATGCCATATTTTTAACACCAATAATCTTCCAGGGATGTTTTGTTCCTACAAATCATAAAACAGGACCACCTGATAATTGAATGTGTAGGTACCAAAAATGGAATGGAGAGAAGCAGGCTGAGACATATCATCACCAACAATGACATGGTAGAAAAGGCTTCAAGGGCATGTCTGACCAAAACTAAGAAGTGAGCTGACCTCAGTGCAAAACCATGGTATAAGAAACACTGCAAGTACCAGCAGAAGGCCTCTGACATGTTGAAGAGAGGCCCTGGGGAAGATTTATAGAAGGACAAGGATAAGAAAGACACAAGATGAGGTAGACACAATGGGATAAATCCACACTACATGTTCATGAGATTTGGGATATGTGGAAATCTGATAGAAGTTTGCTATGAAGTAGCCAGTGTGATCAGTTATCACTTTAATAAGGAGGACCACAGCAGCAGCAAACATTTACATAATATTTTGTGCCAGGCACTAAGCAAAGTGCATTATGATTATGATTTCATTTGACCCTCCCCAGTCCCCTGAGATATGAGTGCTAGTATTACCCTCATTTTACAGATAAGGAAACTGATGAAAACAGGACTTAAATTCTTTCCCCAAGCCATGCAACTAGAACTCAGGTCTTCCTAACTCTGAACCTGGTGCTTGATTCACTGCACTGCCTAGCTGCCCCATAACAGGTTACAAAAGGTTAGGGAAAGGAAGCTCTCTACAAATCCATGTTAAGATTCAGATATTTCCAGGCTTCTCTTTAACTCTCTGAGAAGAGTGGTCTGCTGGGAAAAGTATTTAAGCATCAGAGTGATAGAAGAGCAGCCACTAGGCTCCCACCACAGGTGCTGGGCTAGCTTTTCCCTAAGGTCCTAATTCCAGGCAAGTTAGGTTAGTTTTTCCTTAAAAAGCATTTAAACAGTCCTTGAAACTTAATTGACTCAGGTGACTACGCCCTGAGCTAACAATGTAGTACACTGATAGCTTAAGTGCAAAACTTAATTGAGGAAGAGTCTCTCTACCTTGACACATACTACTGACAAATCCACAAGCATGACCAATGCTGAGGCAAAGAAGCTGCCACCAACTGAATCAAAGCTGATCCCTGGCCATATAGCCTGTCTGTATTATGGCTAAGTATACTTCTCTTTTGTTAAATGTACAGATCTAGTACAAAGGTAAGCAAAAGAGTTAATGTAAAATTAACAAATTGCTGGAGAAACTTGAGCTAAAACAGTTATGTAGTCTTTTAAATGGAATTGCTAAAGAATATATGTATTTCTCAGTACCATATGGAACTTTTCTTAAAAGCAACTATGTATTAGGTCACAGCAATATTGAAAATAAATGTTTAAAAGTTAGAAATAATAAACACATTCTTTACAGATGATAATGAGATGAAAATAAAAGTCAGTTTAAGAGCATTTTAAAAAATACAGAGACCCAAATGAAGACTTAACAATGAAATCCTAAATAGTGAATGATTAAAAGAACAAATCATGGAAATAATTAATAATTATGTGATAGAAAATGATAATGATGAGATAACATTAAAATTTCATTAATGCAGCTAATGCAGTCTTTAGAAGGAAAATTATATCCTTAAATGCTGAACATTAGGAAAAATAGAAAAAGAATAAAAACTGAAAATGTATTTTTAAGATAGAAAGTCAACAAATTAAAACAAAATCTTCACAAAGGAATCTATATCAAATATTAAGAGAAGTAAATTGGAAACCAAAAAATAAAATAAGTAAATTATCAATTAAACTGAAATATCCAGTAGACAGTAGTGATGTGGAATGAAAATATTTAATAGGCAATTGATGGTATTGGATATATGGATCTATGAGTCATCTATGTAAAAATAATTAAATTAATAGGATCTCATGAAATCAATGAGAGAAAGAAAAGAAGGCTACACAAGACAGAGCCTTCAAGAAAAGGAAGAGAGGGAGCCTTGTATGGATGATGAAGCAGCAAAGAAGATTGAGGAATGACCCAACAGACAGAAGGAAAACTGAGAGAAAGCAGTGTCAAAAAAGCACAAAGAGGAGAGAGTAATCAAAAGTATCAAATGCAATAAAGAGGTAAAAAAGGATGAAGACTGAGAAAATAGCATCAGATCAGGGAATTAAGGGATTGTTGGTGACTTCAAAGAAAGTAATTTCAGTGGAGTTGAGGTCATGAACCACATATCAGTGATTTGGGAAGTAAGCAAAGGAAGAGGGAATGAAAGTAATGGATGTAGAGAGTTTTTTTTCTAGGAAAAAGGGAGAAGTTATAAAGAATGATAGGGTCTAGAGAACATTTCTTAAGATTAAGGAAATCTGGCACATTTGAATGGAATAGGGAAGAAATCATTGGATAGGGAGTAGTTCAAGATTAAAGAAGAGATGATATAGGGAAATTTGTAAGAGAAGAAGGGAAGGGATGGTACCAAAAATGCATGTATAAAGGATGGCCTTGACAAGGAAAATAGTTATCTCATTGTCAGAGGCTCAAGGTAGGGAAGAGAGAGTTGGACATTATGCTATAAGAGAAGCTGAGTTTGATGAACTTCAGCCTGAATGGAGACAGGATCTAATGAGAGTCAGTGTCTGTCTGTCTGTCTCTGTCTCTCTGTCTGTCTCTGTCTATCTCTGTCTCTTTCTCTCTCTGACTCTCTCTGTCTCTGTCTCTTTTTCTCTCTGTCTCTGTCTCTGTCTCTCTGTCTCTCTGTCTGTCTGTCTCTCTCTCTCTCTCTCTCTCTGTCTCTCTCTCCTAAATTTCTGAGAGCTTTAGCTTGGGTCAGCCTTTAAAGTAAGGTAGTATAGGAAAAGATGAGAGAATTCCACATTCCTCAAGCAGAGAAGGATCAAGATTGGAAATAATTTGGAATGAGCTCCCTGAACACAGGTCACTAGGATGGAAGGATCTCTAAGCAACATGTCTCCTAAAGTAAAAGGCTAGTTGCATTTTCCTACATATGTGAAATTAGTCCTCAGATTGTTGCTGTTCAATAATTTTTCAGCCTTGTCTGACTTTTTGTGAACCTATTTGGGCTTTTCTTGGCAAAGATACTGAAGTGGTTTGTCATTTCCATCTCTAGCTCATTTTGCAGATGAGGAACTAACGCAAACAGGGTTAAGTAACTTGTCCAGGGTCCCACAGCTAGTATCTGAGGCCAGATTTGAACTCAGGAAATTGAGTCTTGCTGACTCCAGGTCCAGTGCTCTATCCACTGTGCCACCTAGCTGTCCAGTCCTCAGATAAATCCCTACATTTGTAGCAAAATGGTGCAAAATAGAAACCATGGTGTAGGCAATAGAGATTGGAGTCCAGAAGATCCAAATCCTGTCTCTAATGCATGATCTATGAGATTATAAGCAGGTCATTTCATTTCTGAGTGACTTCACCACTTACTCCTCTCAAAGAGTATAAATTATAGATAAGGTGATGATCTGCATTAATGGAAGGAATTTCCACACAAAGAGTTCCCTTCCTACAAAAGGAATGACTCCCATACTCCCATACTCCCAAACCTTTACAAGACAACTAGCTTGAGGATTGGTTACACTAAATCTTTGATCCTAAAGAAGGATAGATGAGATCTAATTGGGTAAAGACTTCGTAGCCAGAGAGATTCTCCCCCAGAAATAGCTTCTGAATTCTCAAGTGCTAACATCAGAAGTGAGAATAAAAGCAAAAAGTGGGACCATTCTTCACATGATCTCAGGCAAACTTTGTATTCATTACATTCCATTTACGGATCTTTTGCTCCCCCACTTTGTAATATGCCTGCTAATATTCCCAAAGACCTCACTCTGTCCCCACATTAATGTTTTAATAACTTTGTCCTTTTTCTAAATAAATCAGGATTGTTTGGGGAGTTTGTAAAAAAAAAAAGTAATTGAAAAGAGAAATTAATCAAATTCTGATTGTCCTCTAAAGGAATGACTTTGAGATTTAAACTTAGGTCTTCCTGACTTTAGGTCCAACATTATCCACTCCACCACCCAACTGCCTCAATAAACACAGTGTAACACAAAATATTCCTTAAAGGACTAAATGTTTAAATTATATTCAGGACATAGTTCAAACAAATCTGAAGAGAACATATATTCAAGTATTTAGCACAGTACTCAATGAATAGTGAGCATTTAATAAATAAATTTTCATTCATTTATAATATTTAATATATATTATAATCACTTTGATAATATTTTATCATATTTTGCTGAACATTTTATTGATATTCATTAGGGATATTGTACCATAATTTTCTTCTTCTACTTTATCATTGGCTTAACTATCAGAACATTGTTTATTTTATCAAGTAAGTTCATTTCCCTTCCTTTGCAAAAAATATATATATTATATATGTATATATATACATATGAAATAATAGAACTGTTACTTGAATTCACTTATAAATTCATCTACTCATAGTTAATTTTTGTTTGGGGGCTTTGCGAATTATTTGATTTTTTCTGAGATTGTGTATTAAAATTCTTTAGTTTTTATTCTGTTCATTTCAGTATTTCAGAATTCTATGACTATTCATTTCATTTAAATTATCAGTTTTTGGAATATAGCTAGGCAAAAAGTTTATAATAATTTATTTATTTCATTTTCATTTGTTATAAATTCTTTTTTATTTTTTATATTTAAATGTTGTTTTCCTCTTCTTTTTATCAAACTAATGACATCAATTTTATTTGTTCCAGTTTTAAAAATCAATTCAATGGGGTTTTTTTTGTTCAACTGTTCTTTGATTTTCATAATTTCTATTTTTGTGTTTTATTTAAGGTTTTGATTTGTTCCATTTTTTAGATCCATTGGTTATATGCTTATTCATTTTTCTTTTCTTTCTTTCTCTTTTTACATGAGCATTTAGAGATTTAGGGTTAGGGTTAGGGTTAGGGAACTACTTCCCCAAGAACTGTTTTGGCTACTTGAGAAATGTTTTGCATCTTGCTTCATTTTTATCATTTTCTTTGGTGAAATTATTTGTTGTGTCTTTGATTTGTTATTTGGCCCACCCTTTCTTTAGAATTAAATAACATAGTCATAATTTGTTTCAATCATTTCTGCGAATGGACATTGTTGATTACAATTATTTGTGTTGTAGTAAGGTTGTATTTAATATTTCTATTTTGCTGAATTTTCTTGTGAATTTTATACCCTAGTGTGTGGTCGGTTTTTAAAAAAGGATAATGCATAGCTCAAATATATATGTATATGTGTGTATGTACATGTACATGTACATATATATATAATTTTCTAATGTCATTGAATAATTGAAGAGATATATTATATCTCATGTAACATCTGTCCCTGATTCGACTCTCTCAGGACTGGACTTGTCACATCACCACTTGAGGGTTCCAAGGTACTCTGAAGAGTTTGGAAGACTTCTTTCTCTATCATCAATTCAAACCCCGTATTTTAGAAGGGGCCAGTGAATGGTACCCCTGTTCCATTTAACTGCTTCATATCAATTAACTATTATGAAGTGGCATTTATTTCACAGATAGAGTAAGAAAAAAATATATATATATATATGTTCCCCAATATCTTGGAAGTAGGATGTCTTCTGCCATCTTGGTCTCAAGGAGAGTGAGGAGTAGCAGGGGAATTAGCCTCACAGCTGAGCTGGTTCTTTTTTTTTATAGTTGACTTTTTTTTATTAACACATATATATGTTTACTTATCTTCTGGTTTGTTGAAGCAGTAGGTTAGACAACACTTGCCACAATAATGTCTGTCAAAATGGCTAGCCATAAAGACTCCAACACCACATTCACCACAAGGGCACTCTCGTCGTAGGCAGCTAATATTGCCATTCTCATCAACCTTGTAGTACTTTAGAACAGCAAGCTTAACCTTCTTTCTCTTAATGTTTGTTCTTTTGGGGAGTGGTGTAAGACTTCTTTTTTCTCTTCTTGGCACCACCACAAAGCCTCAGAACAAGATGAAGGGTGGATTCCTTCTGAATGTTGTAGTCAAAGTACGTCCATCTTCCAGTTGCTTGCCCGCAAAAATCAATCTTTGTTGATCAGGTGGAATACCTTCCTTATCTTGTATCTTGGCCTTGACATTTTCAATAGTATCGGATGGTTCGGCCTCAAAGGTGATGGTCTTCCCCATCAAAATCTTCATGAAAATCTGCATCATGGCACTGGGTCCACCTGAAGACAGAAGAAAGGTAAAAGGGATAGTCAAAGGCAGCAGGTGAGAAGTAATGAGGCTCCGCCACGGAGCGCAAAGGATGCACACCAGCTGAGCTGGTTCTTACTGAACTTGAGGCTCAAACATTTACTCCTCAGGCTGTCAATGTTGTGTAGTTGTAACATGTGACTCCAGTATATGGATTGTAAATCCCTGTGGTTTGGGCTCATAACCCAGATTAGAAATTCCACTCCTTACATGTACAAAAGAAAAAAGAGAATGAAAAGACTGAAGACAAATGTCTGTTTCTCAGGAAGTCACATGGACTCAGGGAGGAGAAACAGGGTTCCAATGGCCTTTCCCCTTACAGCCTGGTTCTGTAACTTAAATCATTAAGTAATGGAGTCAACTTACTGATGTAAATATAGTAAAGCCCATGGTTGATCTCACTCACGCCCTTTAAAGGTAGATATTGTCAGAGATGGGATTTAACTGGAATTCTCTGCCATTTGCCATTAGAAGACTTTTCTACTACAGTCTATTGACCAGGATCTCTTACATTTTTGTGTGTTGTGGATCCTTCTGGAAGGCTGAGAAACTCTATGGAACCCTTCTCAGAATTATATTTTAAAATAACTAAAGGAAATCCAGAATTTCTGTTGGAAATTATTGGGAAATGAAGCTGTAATTTTTCCCATTGACATTCACAAACCTGAAATTTCTCCAGGGACCCTGTGAACTCTAAGTTAAGAACTTCTGTCCAGGTGGCAGAGCCAAGATGGCGGCATAGAAGCACGAAAACTCCATGTGCTTCCCCCATAACCACCTCAAATACCTTTAAAATATGGCTCTAAACAAATTTTAGAGCTACAGAAACCACAAAGTGACAGAGAGAAACAAATCTTCGGCTGAAAGAACCCCAGCAAGCTGGCAGGAAGGGTCCATCACAGCATGCGGGGAGCCAAGCCCAGCCCCATGAGCCTATGGTTTTAAGCCCAGGGTGGCCCCAACCAGCAGTTGCAGCAGACTTCAGGAGAGTAGACCACCAGCAGCAGTGGTGGTTTCCAGAATTATCAACTCATAACTGCCAAAGAAAAAGTAAAAGGTCAGTAGAACTCTGTTGGAACCACATGGGACTAGAAGTGCAGTCCGGCCTCTTCCCCCAGAGCAAGATGCAGCAGAGGTTCAGTAGCCTGTAGCTGTGCAACTGCCTCCACATGGCTGCTTCAGGACTCCTGACCTACAGATTGTAGGGGGGACAAGTGACCACACAGAAGGTAATTGCTCCTGCTTTAACCTACCTAGATCAAGACCATTGTCTTCGGTAGTGGTCCTGAGGTGTGTGAGCAGTGAACCAGAGATTGTTGAGGCAGCAGAGAGAGTACCCAACCAATAGCTCTGGAAGCTGTGAAGACCCAAGCAATTTGAGACAAAGCTCTGGAAGCAGAGTTCTACTGTGGCAAAGAGCTCAAAAGTCAAGTAATGGAGCGGCAACATGAGCAAGCAAAGGAAGCAAAGAAAGTACAATGTTAGATTCCTTTTGGGGAAACAAAAAGGATGAAAGCATGGAATGGGAGGAAGACAACAAATTCAGAACTCCTGCACCAAAAGCTTCCAAGAAAAAGATGAATTGGTTACAGGTCATGGAGGAGCTCAAGAAGTATTTTGAAAATCAAGTAAGAGAAGTGGAAGAAAAATTGGGAAGAGAAATGAGAATGATGCAAGAAAATCATGAAAAGAAAGTCAAACCCTGACTGAAGAAAATAACACCTTAAAAAATAGATTAACTCAAATGGCAAAAGAGGCCCAAAATGCCAATGAGGAGAAGAATGACTTAAAAAGCCAAATTTGCCAGATGGAAAAAGAATTTCTAAAGAGAATAATTTCTTCAGAATTAGATTGGAGCATATGGAAGCTAATGACTATGAGAAATCAAAATACTATTAAACAGATGCAAACAAATGAAAAAAATAGAAGGCAATGTGAAATATCTCATTGGAAAAACCACTGACCTGGAAAATAGATCCAGGAGAGATCATTTAAAAATTATTGGACTATCTGAAAGCCATGATCAAAAAAAGAACTTAGAAATTATCTTTAAAGAAAAGGAAATTTGCCCATGGGTTGACAATTTGCCTCAAGGAAAATTGCCCTGACATTTTAGAACCAGAGAGCAAAATAGAACCTGAAAGAATTCGTTGATCACTTCTTTAAAAAGATCCCAAAAAGAAAACTCCTAGAAATGTTATAGCCAGGTTCCAGAGGTCCCAGATCAAGGAGAAAATATTACAAGCAGCTAAGAAGAAACACTTTTAATATTGTGGAAACACAGTCAGGATAACACAAGATCTAGCAGCTTCTACATTAAGGTATTGAAGAGCTTGGACTATGATATTCCAGAGGTCAAAGGAGCTAGGATTAAAACCAAGAATCACTGACCCAGAAAAACTAAGTATAATATTTCAGGGGAAAATATGGTCATTCAGTGAAATTGAGGACTTTCAAGCATTCTTGATGAAAAAACTAGAGTTGAATAGAAAATTTGACACTCAAATACAAGAAGCAAGAGAAGCATGAGAAGGCAAACAGGGAAAAGAAATCATAAGGGGCTTATCAAAGTTGAACTATTTACATGCCTACATGGAAAAATTATAATTGTATGTTATGAAGCTTTTCTCAGTATGAGGATAATTGAAAGGAATATAAAAGTGTGTACATATATATATTATATATTTTAATATATGCATTCATACATATATATGTCTATATAAGAAGGTATATGTGCATATGAATACACATGTGAGTATGTGTATATATGTGTACAGGTATACATAGACAGAGGGCACAGGAACAATTGAATAGGAAGGGATGATATGTTAAAAATAAAATTAAGAGGTGAGAGAGGAATATAATGAGAGGACATAGAAGAGACAAAATAGGGTAAATTATCTAATATTAAAGAGGCAAGAGAAAACTGTTACAATGGAGGGGAAGAACAGGAAGGCAAAAAGGAATGGGTCAACCTTACTCTGATTGAATTTGGCTTAAGGAGGGAATAACATACACACTCAATTGGGTATCTTACCCTACAAGAAAGTATGTAGAGAAGGGAATAAGAAGGGGGGTGATAGAAGGGAGGGCAGATCAGGAGTTAGAACTACACTCTTTTGAAAAGGGACAGGGTAAAAATATAAAATAGAACAATGGGGGGCAGGATAGGATGGAGGGAAATACAGTCAGTCTTTCACAGTATATCCACTATGGAAATGTTTTGTGTAACTACAAATGTACAACCTATATTGAATTGTTTATTTTCCCAGTAAGGGTGGGTGATGAGGGAAGAAGGGAAAGAATCTGGAACTCAAAGTTTTAAAATCAAATGTTTTAAAACATGCAACTGGGAAATAAGATATACAGATACTTGGGTATGGAGATCCATCTTGCCCTACCAGAAAGTTGGAGGGGGAGTGAGGGAGGATATAGGAGACTGAAGATTGGGGGAGGGGTATTCAATGGAATCACTGTTTGGGGGTGATGGGTAGAGGAAAGACAGGGAGAGAATTTGTAACCAGAATCTTGTGGAAATGAATTTTGTAAACTAAAAATGAACATAAAATTTAATTTAAAAAAAAAAAGAACTTCTGTCCTAGAGAGATGTTCCAGTATTTCTTCTAAAGGAATTTCAAGGCCTGTGAGAAACATGGTTAGAGATGGAAGAGACTTTATAGATTTTATCTATGCCAACCCCCTCATTTCACTAATGAGGAAACTGAGGCCCAGAAATGTTAATGAAGATGACTAGGATGTGATAAAGTCAGATTTCAAGTCCAGATTTCTTGGCACCAAATTGACTGTTATTTCCACTACACCCCCGATTTTGTGTCTTGTATCTTTTCTTCAGTGGTTTGATCTTGAGGATGACCAAAAGTCAGCTAGGCTTTTTGAGAACAGCCTAGGGCATTCAATTAACATAGCTCTGTCTTTGATTCCTACCGGAATAAACCTGTAAGCAGACAGCTGTTTCTCGCCAGCTGAAATTCTAGTCCTGGGTGGGATGGAAGAAGTTTATGACTTCAGATGAGAAACAGGCAGGAACAGATTGGATTCTTATGCCAAGTTTCTTTCATTATTGCCATGGAAGCAAGAGGAGAAATGCAGGAAAGAGAAAGCTTGGCCAGGCTAGTGTCTTTGCCCAGATTTTCTGCTGGGCGTCAGGAGTCTTTCAATATGTTGCAATCATTTTTTACAAAAAGTATGCAAATATTGATTAATTCATAGCTATAGAAACTACCCACCCCCAAAAAATACTGTTTGGGGCATAAATAAAGAACATTTATTTGTCTTTAGACTTAGAACTGGAACATCTGGGAATTAACATTCTAGGCCAAGAATTAAAAATGTATTATTAAGCTTTATAAATAAACATCTGGGTTGACTTGAAGTTGAAATTTTAATGTTCCAGTTAACTTGACTTTGGTTCTAAATAGACTCAATTCTGAGCAATTAGATGCATCCCCAGTTCTTGTAAGTATCCTCCTTTGATTCTTTGAATGTGAAGTGGTATGGAGACATTCTTTGTTTTCCATTATGTGTATACACACATATAAATATATATATATATCCATATACATGCATAAATATGTATACAAGAATATATGTATGTATAATCCCTCCTTGTATCTCCAGAGAGAAAGAGAAAGGCTCTATGGATACCATAACCCAAAGGTCATGGTTAAGTCTAGCACCATTAGTGTTACAAATTCCCTTTTGTCCTCACTCTCCTCCCAACCCCACTCCTTTATAGAAAACATTGGCTCACAATGCAATAAAAATCAATTAATCTTTATCTGAAAACAAAAGTCATTATAAAAGGACAGGCAGCAAATTAACAAGGTTTAAAGGGAGTGGCATACTCCCAAGAACTAAGTAAATGAAGTTCACTAGCATTAAGGCAGGAAGCCAAAAAGGGAATTGGAGAGTGGATAAATTCACCACATCCCAGCAGCAGTAGGGTAGGCACAGTCAAGGAAAGAGCCAAATCCTGTCCAAGCAGATTATTCCTTTAAAGGATCAATGGGTCAGACAAGGCTCCAATTACTAATGATTATATTCAGATGAGGGTAGAAATACCCTTCATTCACTGATGGCATTCATCATGTTCTTCATGACTGGGATTTTTCCAGGTGGAGAAAACTATACTTCCTATTCTTCCCTTTTCCAATAAGGAGCTACATTCATATACATATACACATGTACACAGAAGTTTGCATGTATAGATGGTTGGTTGGTTATGGAAATAACTGAACACCTGACCTTCCACAGATAAGATGTCATATAGACTTTGAGTTCTTCCCTCCTTTTTTGTCTTGTACAATATGGGCCCTGTGCAAACTCAAGTCCTCTTTTAAATAGAACTACTCAATAGTTGGTTAATAAAATCCAGAACTAACCACAGGTTACTCGGCTTATCTCAACTAAAAATTAGCCCCACTAGATACATATGTACACACAAACACACACACATACATACACATATATATATATATATAATTTTAAACAAAATTTTGCTACAAAACTCAGTCACTTTTAGCAAGTCCTCAAAGAGTGTTGTCATTTCACAAAGATGCCAACCAAAACTTAGTGGCTTTTGAAGCTTCAGTCAGTCTTGAAGTCAGATGCCCTGAGTTCCCATCACTTTCCTGCTACTTACAGTATGGCAGAAAGAATGTTGGAATGAGTATATGAAGGCTTGGGTCAGAATCTTGTCTCTACTTGGTATGACCCTGACCACATCACTTTACCACCACATGAGTCAGCTTTTTCATCTGCAAAATGAAGATGTCAGACCAACCTCTAAGGCCCCTTCCTGCTCTAAAGTTATGACCTTATCTATGCAGCTTTCAGCAAGTCACCACTCCTCTCTAGGCCTGTTTGTTTCCATATAAAATGGGAAATTGAGATGAAATGATGTATAAGAAGCAGCCAATGTGCTGTAGTAGAAAGAAAGCTAGATTTGGAATCAACAGATGCAGGTGCAAATCCTGACCTTATATTATGACCTTGAGAAAATCCTTTAACCTCTTTAGGTCTGTTTCTCATCTGGCCCTAAAATTTTGGTCCTCTGACCTTTCCCAGCTCTAAATCCTATGATCTTACAATAACATTTTCAGAAATCCACAAATTTGACCGTAGATGGGAAACTAAAGGTTAGCAAGTGACCTCTCTCAGGATCCCAGAGTTAGAGCTGAGTTAGAAGTGACAGAGCCCAAGCATCTCATTTTACAGATGAAGAAACTGAGGCACCTTTCCTGAGGTGGGGCAGGTCATAGGTGGTAGAGCCAAGATTCCAATGCAAGTGATCTGACTCCAAAAGCTTCTCCCACCCAAGTCTTCCCATAAGCACAAAGTCCTGAGCCTCAGCTGAATCTCTTTGATTTTCTTTCCTTGCTTTCTTTTTGAGCCTCCCCATCTAGTCCTTGAGAGTCCTTTCTCCTCCCAACTTCCTTGAGGTCATGCTTAGAGGGTGCTGTGGATCCAGCCTCAGTGCCTGGGCCTGGAGTCAATCAGAAACAGGCCCCTTTCCCTGAATTGAGATGCTTTTCATTTCCTTTGGCTTATGTGAGTAATGAAATAGGAAAACAAACAAAGACGATAAGTCCAGTATGTTCAAAGCTAATCCCTTTGCATGACGTTGTCTACCAGGGCTGAGCACCACCAGCAGGCTGAAATCCAGCGTGCAGTCAAGAACTATGTTCCCATTTGTTTAGAAGGGATTAGGCCCTGCCATTCCCTCGGAGCAATGGAGAAGTGCTCCTAGTCCCCAAAGCCTCCTGCTATATTTATATGTGCAATCCCATATTATTTTTCCTGGTGTTATAGCAACAAGGAGTTCAGTGTTTACCGACCTATCAAGTTCTGACAGGTCAAACTGCAGCCTTTGTTCATTTGCAAAGCCTGGGACCTGAAGAGCATGTGAGCCCATCTGTCTGAAAGGGCAGTGCTGGAGGGGAGAAGGGGAGAAAGCAGGAGCTCAGGCCTCTTGGCCAAAGGGAGTTTGTCAGTGAATCCCCCACTGGAGGGAAAGGATCAAGAGGCATTCTGGCGACAATTATACACAAAGAGAAAGAAGAACCCAGACAAGCAGGCAGAACCAAATTCCTGCTCCTGTCTTCTAATCCCAAGGATATTTTTTAAAAAGTATTTATATAGCCCTCTGGCATGTAGGGTCAGGGGTAAGCAAAAGCATCCTACGACAAGAGATTTAGAGCTGAAAGGGACTTTAGGAATAATTTATCACACCCCCTGCATTTTATAGATGAAGAATAGGCCCAGAATTATGAGATATCTAGCCCAGACCCACACAGTAGTGGTAGAGTCAGGATTTGAACTCAGGATCTGAGAAAAAATTTAGTAAACTGTCCTTGCCCCGTACTACACAGACAAAGTGGGGAAAAGAACTAAGAATCACTTAAGAACCACTCCGATTTTATGAACCTAGGTCTTTTTGTTTCCTTTTTGTTGAAACTAACACAAAATGGAGAACATTCTGAAGACCTTCCCAGGTCCTCCTTGGTTCTCTGAACAGATCAGTTCCAACTCCAAGGCTATAGCTGTTAGATAGGAGAATGGCATGGCATGGTCTGGATTTTGTTTGGAGAGAAAATTCTGCAGAAAATATACCTGCTGACTCCTGAAAAGACCTCTTCACAAGGTGATCCACAAGGGCCTAAGGATTTCTTCCTGGCCTGTGAAGAGTTCAGGCCCGGTTCCTTGAAATTTCAAAGATGGAAATCCAAGCCTGACAGAAGATGGATAGTAAGATGCTGCGGTGGCACTCCTGAGACACCTTAATTACAATTGGAGGAGGTCATGAACACTCTGGGAACAGCATCTTAGATAACCAGTCATTCAGCTGGAGCCTTTGAGCTTTAGACCAGGACAGTGATTAAGACCCAACAAAACGGAATGGGGACTTGCGAGAGTTCTTTCTTTTCTTCTCTTTTCTTCCTTCCTTTCTTTCTCTCTTCTTCCCCTGCTTCTTTTCTTCTTTCCTCCTTTTCCCCCTTCATTCCTTTGTTCCTTTTCTTACTTCCTTCATCTCTCCCTTTCTCCATTCATTTCTTCACTCTTTCTCTCCTTCCTTCCTTATTCCCTCCTCCCTTCCTTCCTTCTTTCCTTCCTAAATATTGGTGTTGCTTCAGTTTAATTTTTAATGGCTTGCATTTAACAATGGAAAGAATTTTCAAATTAAGTGATTTGTGTCCATGATTTTAATAGAAAAAAAAAGTTTTAATAGAAGTTTCTGCTTACACACATGATAAAAGTTCTCAGCAAGCAATCCTTTTTTTTTTAAGGTGTAGGCTACAGACGTGGTCATTTAAATGAATGTGTTCATTGCCAGTACTGTGTTCAGTTCTTGGTAGCTCAGTATAAGAAGGGCATTGATAAAATGGACAGTGTTCAGAGGAAGGCAATCAGCATGCTAAAGGAGCTAGAACCCATGTAAAAGAAGGAGTATTTGAAAGAATTAGGTGTAGTTAGGCTGGGAAGAGACAGGGAGAATGTGATAGTTCTCTTTACCTATGTAGAGGTCCGTCATGTGTAAAAGAAATGAGCCTGTTCTTATTGTCCATACAGGCAAATCTATGAAGAATGGATGGGCAGATTCAATCTAAATAGAAAAAAGGCTGTCCTGACCATGAGAGCTATTCCAACATAGAATGGGCTGCCTTGAGTGGCAGTGAATTCTTCCTTAGGGGATGATAACTACTCAATTCTTGTCCAGCTATGGGCTGAAGTACATAGCCAAGGTTTCTCCCAATTCTGAGGTTCTAAAATTCTAGATGCAATTTTTAAAATTCAGTTTTATATTACTATTAAGGTCAATTTCTTTCCCTCTCACCTTCTGCTCCTCCTGTCCCTCACTGAGAAAGCAAGCAAAACAAAATCCTTTCCAAACATTCATAGTCAAGCAAAGCACATTTCCACATTGGCCATAAGAAAAAAAAAGTCTTGGCCTTTTCTCTGAGTTCTTTTGCTGTCAGAAGATCAATAGTATTTTCATGAATTCTCTGGAATTATGGTTGACTATTGTGTTGGACAGAATTCCCAAGTCTTTCAAATTTGGTTGTCCTTATAACATTTATGTTATTATATAAATTGTTCTCCTGGTTCTGCTCACTTCATTTTGTATCAGTTCTTAGAAATCTTCTCAGGTTTTTCTGAAACCATCCTCTTTACCATTTCTTAGAGCACAATAGTGTTCCATCACATTCGTATACCATAACATTTCAGTCATTCATTAACTGATGTGTAGCCCCCACCCCTGCAGTTTCCAATTCTTTGCAACCATGAAAAAAAGCTGCTATAAATGCTTTTGTACATATGGATCCTTTTTTCTCTTTCTTTGATTTCTTTGGGGTATAGATCTATTAGTGGTATCACTGGATCAAAAGATGTGCATAGGTTAATAGTTTATTTGGGAACAGTTTCAAAATAGCTTCCCAGAATGACTGGACCAGTTCACAACCCAAACCAATAGTGCATTAATGTACCTATTCTCCCACAACACCGCAAGCATTCGTAATTTCCTTTTTTTTTGTCAACTTTGCCATTCTGATGGGTATGAGGTGGTACCTCAGAGTCATTTTCATTTTCATCACTCTAATTACTAGTGATTTAGAGGAATCAGGGGGCAGAGCCAAGATGGCATCGTAGAAACAGCAAGGTTCTGCAGCTCCCACTTAGCCACCCTAAATACCCATAAAATATGACACTAAACAAAGTTTAAGGCTCTCAAACTCACAAAAATACAGAAAACATATCTCTTGCTTAAGGCAGCTCAGCAGGGGGGGGCTCATCTGGCAGGCCGGGAGTTGAGGCCAGCCAAGCCTGAAACCAAAATGTAGCCAGGCCCCAGGGTGGCTGGGAGGAGCTGAGCCCAGCCAAGCCACAGCCAGTCTACAAGAGAGAAGATCTACAGCACCTTGAGCAACTCCACATCTATCAAGGAATGAAAAATAAGGATTAGAGAAAGGCAGCTCGGCAGCAGGGGTTCATCTTGGCGGGCCAGGAGCCAAGGCCAGCTCAGCCTGAAACCAAAATGCAGCCAGGCCCCAGGGCCTGGAGGAGGAGCCAAACCTCCTAAGCCATGGCATGAGTCTATTTCAGAGAAGATCTACAGCACCTGAAGGGATCTTTACATCTAGAAAGCCAGGATTAGAGAAGGTCAGTGAAAGTGGAACTTTCAAACTGAATTTGGTGGAGGAAAAGCAGTTTGGCCAATCTGTACCCAGGGCAAGGAAGCAGTAGGGGAAGGGCAGGAACTGCTGTAACCAGCAGCTGCCCCAACTGGGCTGCTGCAGAGCCCTTGGCCTGCAGACCCCACAGAGGGGCTGAGTTAATTGATCAGAGCCAAGTACTCTTGCACTGAGCATCCTGGATCTGGATAGTGGTCTTGGGTGGTGGTCCTGGGGTGCACTCTCAAAAGCCAAAGCTGGGAGGAGCTGCAACACCCCCCCTAATAGCTCCGGCAGCTGGGAAAACCCCAGCAATTTGGAACAGAGCTTTCCCCCCAGAAGCAGAGTTCTACAAAGCTAAATAAAAAGAACAACCAATTAATTGACTGGCCAACATGAGGAAAAGGAAGCAAAATAAGAACAGCAAAAAAGTCTAGAATCCTTTTTTGTGAACAAAAAGCATCAAAGTGTGGAATGGGGGGAAGACAACACAGTCAGAACTCCCATACCAAATGCTTCCAAGACACTTGAAGAATACCTAGAAGCTATAGATCAACTAAAAAAGGACTTTGAAAACCAAATAAGAGAAGTGGAGGAAAAATTGGGAACAACCTGACTGAAGAAAACAACACTTTAAAAATAGATTAACTCAAACGGCATAAGAGGCCCAGAAAGCCAATGAGGAGAAGAATGCATTAAAAAGTCAAATTTCCCAGATGGAAAAAGAATCTCAAAAGTATTCTGAAGAAAATAATTTTTTCAGAATTAGAGTGGAGCATGTGGAAGCTAATGACTTTATGAGAAACCAAGATAGTATTAAACAAATACAAACATACAAAAAATAGAAAGCAATGTGAAATATCTCCTTGAAAAAACTACTGACGTGGAAAATAGATCCAGGAGAGACAATTTGAAAATTATTGGTCTACCTGAAACCCATGACCAAAAAAAGAACTTGGAAAGCTGTCCTTCAAGCAATCTTCAAAGAAAATTTCCCTGATGTTTTAGAATTAGAGGGCAAAATAGAACTTGAAAGAATTCACTGATCACCTCTTCAAAAAGATCCCCATAAGAAAACTCCTAGAGTCCCCCAAGATGGTGCCAAAGGTAAAGAAGGAAGCCATTGTTCCCCCCAACACAGAAGCCAAATCCAAGGCCTTGAAGGCCAAGAAGGCAGTGCTGAAGGGTGTCCATAGCCACAAAAAGAAGAACATCTGAACATACCCCACCTTCCTGCGACCCAAGACACTAAGTCTTCAAAGGTAGCACAAATACCCTCAGAAAAGTGCCCCTTGGAGAAACAAGTTTGATCACTATGCCATCATTAAGTTTCCCTTGACCACTGAATCTGCTATGAAGAAGATCAAGGACAACAACACCCTAGTCTTCATTGTGGACGTAAAGGCCCATAAGCATCAAATCAAGCAGGCCGTAAAGAAGCTGTATAACATCGATGTGGCCAAAGTCAACACACTTATCCGGCCTGATGGAGAGAAAAAGGCCTGTGTTCATCTTGCTCTAGACTACGATGCATTAGATGTTGCCAACAAAATTGGAATCATCTAACTTACTGTGTCCAGCTGTGTCCCATTCCACCTACAAAAAAGAGTTTTCCAGAATAAAAAAAAAGAAAAAAAAACTCCTAGAAATGTTATTGCCAGGTTCCAGAAAACCCAGTTAAAGGAGAAAATATTACAGGCTGTCAAGAGAAAACCATTTGAATACTGTGGAAGCACTATCAGGATAACCCAGGATCTGGCAGCTTCTACACTGAGGGATCAAAGAGCCAGGAATATGATATTTTGAAGATTAAGGGAGCTGGGATTAAAACCAAGAATC
>CM053601.1:8176124-8269393 GCA_028646575.1 Pseudocheirus occidentalis
TCCTTCCTTCCTTCCTTCCTTCCTTCCTTCCTTCCTTCCTTCCTCCTTCCTTCCTTCCTTCCTTCCTTCCTTCCTTCCTTCCTTCCTTCCTTCCTTCCTTCCTTCCTTCCTTCCTTCTTTCCTTCCTTCCTTCCTTCTCTGTATTCAGTTCTCAGTATTCAGTTCCTATCTCTGTTTAGCAGCTGTGTGACTTCGGCCAAGTCACTTAATCTCTTGAGCTTCCATTTCTTCGTCTGTAAAATGAGGGATTGGACTAGATGACTTCTGAGCTTCTTTGCAATTTGACCTCAGAGCAGCCAGGTGGCACAGTAGATAGAGGGCTGGGCCTGGAGTCCAGAAGACCTGATTTCAAATCTGCCTCATACATTTGACATCTGTTTGACCCTGAACTAGTCACTTGAACTTTGTTGTTTCACTTGTAAAATAGGGACATAACAGCACCGACCTCCCAGGGTTATTATATGATATTTGTAAAGTGCTTGGCATATGTTAGATAATTAATGCTTCTTTCCTTCCTCATAACAGCCGTGAGAAGCCAGGATTCTTAATTCCATTTCATAAATAAGCAGCCTTTCTTTTGTCATAGCAGTCTGGAGCATGGAAAGAGTACCTCCAATATTATCTCTCCATATGGAAAGCCCAGGGGACATCCTTCCAGGAGAGCCCGCTTGACTTAGAAGGTAATTGCTGCTAGATGATGCACGACCCTTTCATAGCTGTTTATGGCCAGTGAATCATAGAACCAGAAAGAGTCTCATTGTTACAAGTCATTCTTGTACCGGGTTCTCTCTGATGACATGACTCCTCCACTTGCAGTGCCTGGTGAGAATGCTGGAAGACTGGAGGCCTTGGGGCCTTTTTACTTAGGAGGCCTGTGCAAGGATCTCAGTCCTGGAACTTTGAGTTTGCTGTTTTTTTTGTTCTAGGTGGAGGGAATAGAGTCTCTAATCTTTTGAGTTTCAAAACAGCAGGAGAAAATACCATAGTAACCCAGGAATCAGAAAGAATTTAGGCTAGGATTCATGGCCAACACAGCATCTCTGCCCCAAGGGGCAAGAAGTGACCTTTAGGACCTAGGCTAGCAGAAACTAAGCTAAGAGGGCTTAAACAGTCAGGTCTCATCTGGAGGGGAACTTGGTCAGAGCAATGTTATATAAGAACTGAGACGAAGCGTGTCCTTGCTTTGTTTGGAGGGAAATGTTTGTTCTTCTGTTCTTGCCAAAACAAACATTTATACATGAAAAACTAACAGGTGGATGTCTTCAAAGTAAAATAGGCTTTTGTAAAATCTGATTGATATTAAGAGGTTAAATGGATGTTAAGTAGTTAGGTGCTCATAGCCACCTTACAGTGGGGGACAACAGTTGGGAGGGATTCAAATTAATGGCAGTAGGAAGAGAGACCTCCAAAGTTCCTCAGGATACCCTGGAGCCCTGAGAGGCATACGTAGCCACCTTAAACCTGAGAACGTAGGCTAGAGCATACTGGCCACACTTTTATTTCCCATCCTTTGGGAGAAAATTATGTTTTATTGACTTTTAAATAAAGTACTTAATTGCAGAAAACCTTAGTTTCATGTGAAATTTT
The DNA here is from genome assembly GCA_028646575.1 of Pseudocheirus occidentalis. Lineage (NCBI taxonomy): Eukaryota > Metazoa > Chordata > Mammalia > Diprotodontia > Pseudocheiridae > Pseudocheirus > Pseudocheirus occidentalis. The sequence continues at coordinate 8,177,712 of CM053601.1, forward strand.
GACCGTGAATTTTTAGCATGGTTAGAACGGCCCAAATATAGTTTCCTTCTACTCCCTTACATCCTTAAAACAAATAAACAGAAAAGAGCTAATCAGCTGGGGCCCTTTACATATGGTTGGGAAATGTTCAGTGAGCTGACCCCAAAGCCTAAGAGCCTTTACTGGATGGTTCTCATCTTGCTCTTGCACAGCTGCAGCCAGTCTCCTACAATGTCATTCCTTGCCTCCTTTCTTATCTATTTATGCTGTTACATTTCTTTTGAGGAGGCTGTCACTCCATTATTTAATTCAGTTCCTGATACCCCTCTGCATTCCTTAGGATTGGCCTGTTCTCATGACTGAGTCACTAGTGGGAAGGAAGCTTGGGTTCCCCTGGGCATTATGGAATGCTAATTCAATGAGAAAGAAAAATCCTAGTTTTAGTGTAAAATAAGGCCAGGTAAGGTCTCTCTGGGATTCAGGAAAGGAGGGGGATTTTTTTTTGGTTTTTTTTTTTGAGGGCAGTTGGGGTTAAGTGACTTGCCCAAGTTCACATGGCTAGTTTTTTGTGTTAAGTGTCTGAGGCTGGATTTGAACTCAGGTACTTCTGACTCCAGGGCCAGTGCTCTATCCACTGTGCCACCTAGCCGCCCCAGGAGGGGCATTTTTAAAATTGGTATGAATGGCCAGCGGAGATTGATTAAATGATTATTTTCATCTTCCTTCCTCTTCCTGCTCCCTTCACCTCACAAACTGAGTCATGGTTTTACCTTCAATGACTCTGGTGACCTTGAACACATGACTTTAATTTTCTACGTCTCAATTAGGCAAATGGTGGGGGCTAACCTCCCAGACTTGTGGCAAAATAAGAATATTCAGAAAATTTTAAAAATCTCAAATTGTCCCAGTCACCCTCTGAATTCATAACTTGTGACCCACACAGTGCTGCCACATGTGTGACCTTGGACAAATCTCTTAACTTCTTGGGTAGATAAGAATATTCCCTTCTTTACCTCCGAAGTCCCTTCTACCTAATAAAAAGTCTCTTTGTACCAATAATCACAGTAGGTCATGGAACCCCAAGCTGGAAGGGACTTTAGCTTAGTCCCTTTACCTCAGACCAATATAGAGGGGAAACTGAGACCCAACATGTAGGAGTCACTTGCTCAAGGTCACTAAAGTGGGCAGTAGTAGGGTCAGGATTTCCCTTCAAGCTCTCTGACTTTGAAATAGGGGTTGCTTGCACCTATACCAGGCTGACTGACCTGTGAGGTGACTGTTCCTTCTCTGTCTCCTTTACTGAGTCATCTCGCCATCATGCCTCAAACTCTGAGAGCTCCCCAAAGCTCGGTCCTGAGCCCTCTTCTTTTTTTCTTTTTCCTTATTAGCATTACATTTTTTCCAATTACATGTAAAGATAATTTTCCACATTCACTTTTGTTAAATTTAGAGCTCCGTTTTTTCTCCTTTCGTCCTGTCCTTCCTCCAGTCTGATATAGGTTGTACGTGCACACTCATGTCAAACATATTTCCATATTGTTCTCTTCCCCTTATGTTCTTTATCTCTGAAGCCTTATCTGCTCCGGGGGGCTCAATGACCATCTCTGTGCCAATGATTCTGTGATCATTCTATCCAACTTCAGTCTTTCCCCTGACCATCACTCCTTCACTTAGAGATCATTTCTAAAACAATGTCCCAGAGGCATCTCAAAGTCAACCTATCTGAAGCAGAACTCATTAGCTCTTCTTCCTAAACCTACTCTTTCCCCTGTTATTGTCCAGAGCCTCACCCAGCTTTCTAACTTGGGTTGGACGTTATCTTCAACCCTTCTCTCTTGTTTGCTTACCCCATGTATACAATTAGTTGCCAAATCTTGTCATTTTTTTTTCTCCACAACATTTCTCATGTGTCATAGATGTCCTCACCTCTCTACCCACACAACCACTGCCACAAATTTTGCTTCTTATTGCTTTTCGTCTGGTCTATTGCTATGGTCTTCTTTTTAAAATTTTTGTTTCTTTAATTTTTAATTTATAGAATAAAACAAGCATTTCCATGTCATAATATAAGAAAAAGATGATTGCCCATGAAACTGCAAATTTATTATGTACAATTTGCTATTGCTTTTCAATATCTGTTCCATTATCTATTGGGGGAAGGCAGCATGGTGAAATGGGTCCTGCTAGGTGTGGAGTTGGGAAGACGTGGGTTTGAATGTCTCCTCAGATACTCAATAACTATGGGACCCTGGGCTGGTCATTCGATGCCTCTGAGCATCAGTTTCTTTAAGTGAACAGACACAGCTATCTCAAAAGAAGACCAAAGGAGATTCTATATACAAAGTCCTTGGAGAACCTTGAAGTGCTCTTATTATGATGATTGAAAGTGGTTGTTTTTCTTAGTAAACATCTGGTTCCTTTAACTATCCTGATGTGACCTTTTATTTTTCAGTGTTCACAGGATGATAGCAGAAGATCAGAGGCTTAAAAAAAAGAATTGATGTTACTTTTTCATGGAGAAACAAACAAGGCTTGTCAATGTTGTGAGGAAAACTTGACAAAAGTTCCTAACATGTAAAGGCAGCTTTGAAAAAATTGGAAGGTACCAAACGAGTGGTAGGGCCCCCACTAGTATGGACCAGATGTGTGCCACATGGGAGGAAGGATAAAGGTGCTTGGGAGGGCCGTGCTGACAGCTCTGCTTCTCCTATTGATTCCTCCAAAAGTGGATGGTGCATCTGTTACATATTTATGTATGTGTTTCTCCTACTCAATGCTAGAGATATTGACCTAGGCCTTGATTGCTTACACTTTAAAAGTAACAACAGCAAACAGATGTGGGAGAAGGAGAGTGACCCGGAAAATATGGGGACTCTCTTCTCGTATAATGTAGTCTGCCTTAGAGATGGATGAGGAGGTTGATCAAGTGAAGGACAGAAGTGTCTCCCTCTAAATCATGGGTCATAGAACCAGAAGTAAGCGTGAGACAGTGGAAGTTTTACTGTATTTGGACAAAAAGGACCTGGGGTTTAACCTTGGCTCTGTACCATGACCAGGGACAAATTGCCTCTGGCCTCAGGTCATAATCTATAATATTAGGGGATTAGGCCAGATGGCTGATAAGTCTTTGTCAGCTCCAAATTTAGGACCCTAGGAAGAATAGGGTCTTGGATTGAGAGCCAGAGACCTGGGTTTAAATTCTTATTTGGCTGATTCTAACTTGTGTGACCACAGGGAAAATCATTTTCCCTCTTTGGGTCTCAGCTTGCTCAATTTTAATTTGAGGGACCTGGGCTAGATTTCTTCTGTACTCTGTGATTCTAGGTGCTCTTGGGTGTAGCTTGATACATGGTTGGTAGCTGTGAACCAGAGGGTAAACACTTATTGTTCATTTCCTTGTCATAATGCCTGGCACATAGGAGGTGTTTAGTAAATGCTAGTGGCAGCTAGGTGGTGCACTGGATAGAGTGCCAGGACTGGAGTCAGGGAGACTCATCTTCCTGAGTTCAAATCTGGCCTCAGACACTTACTAGCTGTGTGACTCTGGACAAGTCATTTAACCCTGTTTGCCTCAGTTTCTTTGTATGTCAAATGAGCTGGAGAAGGAAATGGCAAACCACTCCAGTATTTTTGTTAAGAAAACCCCAAGAGAGCTGAACAGGAGGGAAACAACTCAAAAACAATGGTAGCCGTAAATGTTAATTGACCAACTAACTGAGCACTGCTGCTACTCACGAAATCAGCTGATTCCTGGGAGGATGAGAGATGCAGAGGATGTGCTGAGATCTTCAGGTCCTGGTCTGGGTCAGCTCTGCTAACAAGTCCGGTGCACGTAGGTGTTTATGTAGAGATGGGCAGGAGCTCAGCACAGTCAACGGTCTCTGGGGTAAAATTTATCCAGCATCTTTTCTTGAGGCCTCCTCCGAATCTGGACGTGTATTGGGAGCTGAGGAGACAAAGGTCACACAAAGAGTTCTTGTTCTCGAGGAGTATGGAGTATCCCCTTCTGGAGGGTAGGAACTATTCCATCTTTGCCTTTGTAGTCTCAGAACACAGCATGGTGCCATGATAATAACAGTGGTGATAATGGATAAGGTGCATATGGTGCCTTAAGTCGTGCACAGGGCTTTGCAAATATGATCTCCTTTTATCCTTTGATGACAAAACAGACAAACAGAGGTGAAATGACTTGCCCAGGGTCACACATCTAGTTGGTGTTTGCAGTCACATTTGAATTCAGGTCTGGAAAGGTTAGGAGTCCGATTTTATTGGAATGTAGATTTTCTAAGGGGGGGGGGGAATGTTACAGAATAAAGGTGGAAAGGGAAATGGGAGAAGATTGCCAGACTGAAGAGCTTGCATTTTTCCTGTCATTGACAGAGAACTATTGAAGGTTTTAGGCATTGAGTGATGTGGTTCCTGAGATTTTTTCATTGGTTTTATGGTTAGATGGACAAATGAATGAATGAATGAATGAATGAATGAATGAATGAATGAATAAAGCATTGGAGTATGTAATATGTATAAAAGCAACAGAGATACAAACAGAAAAGTCAGACTGTCCTAGCATGTAATGATGCACATTCTAATGGGGGAGACAATCTACAAGGAAAGTTTCAACTGCAAGTTAGCTGTAAATGGCCCATGTTTTTTGGGTGCAGTGGCATCTTTTTTAACATCATTTCTTCTGATTACACTATTTTCTGATGAAGTATTTGACAGAGCAAAAGATTATGGTGGCAAGATCTTTCTTTTCTGGGTCTTTTTCAGATGTGGCCATTGCATCTGTAGGAGCATTTGCTAGGCTGTGTCTCCCTGGGGGCTGCTTTCCAGGATGGTGTTTTCAGGCACCAGACTGGAAGCAAAGCTGTTACCTGTGCTCTTGTGGGGTCCTGGGTTGTCTCCAGCAGGATCTTAGGGGAGATGGTGGTCACAGTGGTGGTGCTGGGGATTTGATTTGCCTGGTGCATGCCACCTATTAACTCTCCCTCAGAGTGCCTAATTGCTTCAGCCAGGTTGGTTTGCTCAGTCAGTGAGTGGTAGTTGGTTTCTTTTTGGTGAGGGTAGGGTGGTTTGCTTGTGAGATGCTACTACTCCCAAAGTCCCTGTGCCTATTTGCCGATTTGTGGCAATTGGTCAGTAGTTATTTCTGGTGGTGATGAAGAAATTGGATTCTTTCTTCATGATGGTTTCTTCCCTCAATGATGGCAGTGGGGACTGGGCTGGAAACAGACCTACTCATCTGGGGGACATAGTTATCTTCAAGGCTCTTGCATTCAGTATACTGAGCTGCCTCCATCATTGTCTGAAGGGAAGCGGCCATTAAGATGAAAGTGATGGTTTAACTTGTATGACGGATGCTGTCTCTTCTCTCCCCCTCAGAAAGAAGGAAGTGTTGGGAAAAAAGAAGGATGACCAGTTAGGAGGCTAATATAATAGTCTAGGAAACTAGTGATGAGAACCTCAGCTAGGTTTTATTTGAGTTAATAGGAAATGGGAGAGAGAAATCAGAGGTTTTGTTGAGGTGAAACTAAGCAACAACTGATTGAATGTGGGAGAGTGAGATAATGGGAAGAATAAAGGGTGACTTTGAAGTCATGAACCTGAATCACTAGGAGGAACATGTTCTCAACTGAAATACAGAAGCTTGAGAAGGAAAAATTAAAGGAGGAAGATAATAGTTCTGTTTTGGAATATGGAGCTTCAGATGCTAGTGAGAGATCTAGGAGATACTTGGGGGTAGGTACTGCTAAATGATTAGAGTTTCAGAAAAGAGATTATGGTTGGCTGTATAGATTAGGGAATGATCTGTGTAGAGAGGATTCTTGAACTCATGGGACCTGATGATATTTCCAAAAAAAAATGCATGTGGGAAGAGAATAGAAGGGAGTCTCAGGAACAGAGCCATGGGCTCAGCTCACTCTAAAGGGGTATGAGAATGATTATGAGCTAGTGAAAGAAACTGACAAAGGGCAGTAATCAAATTATAGGAGAGACAATTGGACATGACTCTATGGAAGCTCAAGGAGGACACTAATGTCTATGAAGAGGGAGTGATCAATAGCATCAAAAATTACAGAGATATCAAGGACCTAAAAAAGTTGTAAAATTTAGCACCTATGACATTGCCATAAGAAAGACAGTTTCAGTAGATTGGAGTAATTTCATTTCCAGATTGTGTGGACAAATTTCATGAATGGTGAGACAGTGGGAGCACTGGGTTTGGGCAAGACTTTGTTGAGATCTTGTGTCATTTAAATCCTTTCAAAAGTCAACCATTGGGAGCCAAGATAGAGCTCTCCCCAATTCACTGCAAAATGACTTTTTTAAAGTGCCTCTAAAGGAATTCTGGAGTGTCAAAACCAACAAAAGGATGCAGTGAAGTCCAAGATGATGTAGAAGGTTGGCAGGAAAGCTCTCCCTCAATGGGTGAGAGTGGAATGCCTTGGCGGTGAACACAACAATGGCTGCAGTGACTTCTGGAGCTCTCAGTGCATTCCTCAGATGGTAAAGGGGGGGGGTGGACAACTGGTCAGAAGGAGATTACAGGGGTCCTTTTGCTGGCTCTGGGCGCAGGATTCTGTGGCATTGTCCATACCCAGTTCCAGGTAACAGTCCCAGGTTGAAGAGGAGCACTAGCACACTAGAGCAAGGGCTGTAGGAGAACAGGGAACTTAGTCACAGTTCCAGGATAGAAAAGAGTGATTGTGGTTGCTCACAACTGATATCCGGGAGAGTAGTAACACACCTCTCCTCAGATCATACCATACTGGGAAGTGAAAATCTCCACACCTCCAGAAGCAGCTTTGAAAATAGTAGCACTAAAAACCTAAAACTTGGAACAGTCCCTCTACTACAGAGCAAAGCCCAACTTTAACATATTAAAGTTAAGAAATAGGTTGGAAACAATGAGCAAATTTCCCCCAAAAAAGAAATAAAAAGGACCTGACTATAGAAAGTTACTATGGTGACTTATCAAAACACCTTATTTGATAGGGAATATCAAAACACAAACTCAGAAGACAACAAAATCAAAACATCTACTTGGAAAGTCTCAAAGAAAAATGAACTGGTCTTGGACTGGAAGAGCTCAAAAAAGATTTTAAAAATCAAATGAGAGATATTGGAAAAAGAAATGAGAGTAATGAAAGAAAATCTTGAAAAAAAGTTAATAGCTTGGTAAAGGAGGCACAAAAATGCTGAACAAAATAACAACTTAAAAAGTACTAGAATAGGACAAATGGTAAAAATGGCACAAAAATCCACTGAAGAGAAGAACTACTTAAAAAAAACAGAATTGGCCAAATTTTAAAAAAAAGATGTATTAAAAAGTCACTGAAGAGAAGAACTAGTCAAAAAATCAGAATTAGACTAATGGAAAAAAAAGATATATAAAAATTCATTGAATGAAAGAACTCCTTAAAAAGTAGAATTGATTGAATAAAAAAGAGGTACAAAAACTCACTGAAGAAAATAATTCCTTAAAATTAGAATTGAGTGAGAAGAAGTTAATGACTCCATGAGACATTAAGAAATCATAAAACAAAGTTAAAAGAATGGAAAAAATAGAAAAAAGTGAAATATCTTATTGTAAAAACAACTGACCTGGAAAATAGATTGAGGAGAGACATTCTGAGAATTATTGGATCAACTAAAAGCTATGATCAAAAGAAGATCCTAGATATAATATTTCAAGGGATTTTCAAGAAAATGCCTCAATATCTTAGAACTAGAAGATAAAACAAAAATTGAAAGAATCCACTGATCACCTCCTGGAAAAAAATTTCAAAATGAAAACTCCCAGGACTATTATAGCCAAATTCCAACAAATGAACACATAACCATCATTTTCAGTAAACTCAAAGATCCTAGTAAGGACTCACTTTTTGACAGAACATGCTGGCAAAACTGAAAACTTGTCTGGCAAAGATTAGGTACAGACCAACATCTCATGCTGATCACTAAGATAAACTCCAAATAAATACAATGCAATCACAGAAGGTGGAATTATAAGCAAATTAAGACAACAAGGAAAAAATTACTTTTCTGATATATAGATTAGGGGTAGAGAGAATCTCAAAAAGAAAACAGACAGTTTAGATCATTTATAAAATCAATGTCTTGCAAAACCAAAATGAATGCAATTAAAATGAGAAGGAAAATAGGTAAATGGAAACAATCTTTGCAGTAGATACACCTGGTAAATGTCTCACATCCCAGTTTACAAAGACCTGATTAAAAATGAATAAAGTGACAGAAGAGGCAATTTTTTCAAGAAAAGACACCCAACCTATTAAGAACCAGATAAGAACATACTCCAGATCACTCATTAGAGAAATGAAAATTCAAGTGATTCTCGGGGTCAATCTATCTCATGACCTTTAAACTTCAGGTTCCCCACCCCTGAGACCTTGACCAATGAAGTTTGCTATTATTTTGTTCAGATTGATGAAATACCTCTTTGGGAGTTTTACAGGCACAGCACTAAATCTACATATCGATTTGGGTAGAATTCTAATTCTTATTTTTATTTACTAGTTTTTTTTAACCTGACTGTGAGCAATGAATACACCTTGAATTATTTATCTTCATTTCTATGGATGGTATTTTGTAAATGTATCTGTATCATGGAAGACTGTCACCCCAATATTCAAAGCCTTTCGTTACTATTTTAAATGGCAGAGTCCTTTCAGCTATTTCTCTTAGATTTTATTATTGCTCATGCTTATGACTTTTCTTGACTTACTTTTTCTATTGCTATTTTATTAATGCTATCATCACGGTCTGAATGTGAAAACAACTAAGTGTACACAAGTATATATAAGAGAAAGAGGAAACAACCACCAGAAGGAAGGCAATAGAATTAAGTGGGATTAGGAAAGGTTTCCTGTAAAAAATGGGATTTGGCCTTGAGTTTGAAGGATTCCAAAGAATGCAGGAGGAAGAAATGAGAAGAAAAAATATTTCAGGTGTGGGGCCAGTCTGTAAGAATGCTCAGAACTGAGAGATGAAGTGTATTGTTCCTGGTTCAGCCAGGAGACCAGTGTCACTGGATTGAAGAGTAGTGCATGGTGGGGAGTAGGGTGAAAGAAAAGAGTGGAAAGATGGGGAGTGGAGTGGTTTATGTATAGCTTTGAATGGCAAATAGAGGGGCTCATGGAGGTGATAGGTAGGTACTAAAATTTACCAAGCAGAGGGATGACATTGTCAGACCTGCACTTTAGGAGAATAGTTTTACGGCTGAAGAAAAGAAGAACTAACGGGAGCAAGAACAGACTTATGGCCAAAAGACCAACCAGCAAGTTTTTGTAATAATCCAATGATAAGAGTCTGCCCCAGAGAAATGGTAGTGTCAGAGAAGAGAAGGGGCTATATTCAAAAGATTTTGTAGAGATTAAATCAACATGACTTGAGGACTGATAGCATATGGGGGCATGAGATCAAAGAGCTGAAGATGACACCTTGGTAGGGAGTCTGATTAATTAAAAGGGTGATCCCCTCAACAGTAATAGGGAAGTTTGAGGGGGTGTAATAGTAATAGAAATGTGAAGATCTTCCCTGCTCCTTAATGAGTCTAAGTTGAACTTGAGGACCTTTCCTGATTTGAAAATATAGTCTGCCCCCATCCTGAAATAAGCTGCATATGCTCACCTGGAGGTTGTGGTGGGAGGCTTGTTTTTGAGGAAGGCACAAGTTTTGTTATTTTGTAGTTAAGTGAGTCAGGAGGGTTGTGATGTTTTCTGATCCTGGAGAAGCAAGGTTTTGCTTGGGTGCTCACTTTGGGAAGAGTTGTTTAATTTGGCCAGATGAGGCTCTGGGCAGCCATTGAGCCCCCTCTCTTTGAAAACCCAGACCCTTCTCTCTCTGGTAACTGACACTGTATATATGTGATAGCCAGACAGCTAGATTCCCTGTCTGTTGAATTGTGTTATTTTCTCTGTCTATTTTTGTCTGCTTCTAACTTCTGTTTGTCTTCTCTGAAGTTCAGGGTGCTGACTTTTCCCCCTGAACTAGGTAAATGATATATGTTTGATTTATTAAAGTAAGATTTGTTAACACTTTTTGAGTTGCTTTCATTTAGAAAACAGATCAAAGAATCTGTGCTAGCAGCCATCCTGGGTATGCTAGGTTGCTGGCTGCTACAGTGGGGTAAAAGGGAAGAAAATTAATTGGGTTTTGAATGTATTGTTTAAGACGTCCAGTTTGAAATGTCTAATAAGCAGTTAGAGATAGGGATATGGAAGTCAGCAGAGAGGTTCCTCAGCTTGGAGATGATGGGAGGGCAGAGGGTACACCATTGGATTCAAAGCTCCCTGAGGGAAGGGGCTGTCTTTTGCCTTTCTTCTTATCTCCAGTACCTAGTACTGTGCCTGACACATAATATGAACTTTGGAATGCTCCTTGGTTACTGACTGACACCCACAGTTGCAAGCATGGCTGTTGAAAATTCAGCAAAGGAGCCTGAGAAGGAGTAAGTGATCAGATAGATGAGAGGAGAACCAAGAGAGAGCAGTATCCATAAGTATCCATAAGACCTAGAAAAAAGAGACTATCAAAGAGAAGAAGATAATTGACAAGCATAGGCTGCAGAGAGGTAATGAAAGATGAGGACTGAGAAAAGGTCTTTGGATCCGACAATTCAGAGGCTGTGTTGAGACGTATGTTACAGATGTCATAGTCTTAGTTTTATAAGCATATGATTACATGAGGTAGGTTTGGACAATTGTTTTTATTTCTTCTGTTGTCATTTCCCCTTGTTTATCTTTGTTTTTGTAATTTGGCTTTCCTTCCTCTTCCTATTGATCAAGTAGGTAAAAGATTCATCAGTTTCAAAAATCTAGGTTTGAGTTTTGTTCATTATTTGTATGGTCTTTTAATTTTTATTTTATTTAAGTTTCCTCTGATTTTTGAATTTTCCCCTTCTACGCTAATTTTAAATCTATTTACTTTTATTTTTTACAAAGCATAGTCTTTATTAATCTTCCCTTTATCTTTTTTGATGTTTTCAGACATATAGTTTCCATCTATTGCTTTAGCTGCATCCCAGAAATTATATTGCCTTGTCATTATGATTATTCTTTTATATAATTATTGTTTCTAGGATTTGTTCTCTAACACTAACTATGCAATAATTCTGTCGTTAGTATCTAGACTCTAGATAATTATGGGGGCTTACCTTTTTACATGTATTTCCTATAGTAATTATTATTTCCATTGTATTATTAATTATAAAGGATGTATTTGATATTTCTGAAATTTTACATTCATTTATAATTTCTCTGTGCTCAAACACATGGTCTGCTTTTAAGAAAAATGTCAAGTTATTCTGTGATATATGTACATTCTATAATGTCAAAATATTCTCTAATACTTGATTTTAATGCACAAATGGGTATAAGAAAGGATAGTGAAAAATATATTGAATATATGAGTCAGGAGTAAGACATAAAAGGGACCAAAGACTTATGGAATATACAGAAATAATATCATGTATATAATATGAAATGAAGCCACATTATGAATACTTTTAAGAATTGAGTCATCAATCATGGACACAGTAAACAATGAATTACATTACAAAAATGTGTTGGATTCTATCTTAAAAGACAGAAAATGACTGTTTATCATAGTTGGATTTCTTTCTTTTTTTAATGAGTCTTATACAATTAGATGGGACAGTGAGGTGGCCCAAAGGATAGAAGCCAGGCCTGAAATCAGGAAAACTTGTCTTGAGTTCACTTCTGTCCTCATTCACTTACTAGCTGTGTGACCCTGGGCAAGTCACTTAATCCTCTTCGCCTCAGTTCCTCTTCTGTAAAATGAGCTGGAGAAGGAAGTGATAAACTTCTCCAGTATCTTTGCCAAGAAAACCCTAAATGGTCTCACAAAGAGTTGGAAATGACTGAAAACAACAGCAATACAATCAAACCATCAACTTAGTAGAGATATAATCAACATCATTCTAAGTACGAAGAAAAACTAAAAGTGAAAAGATAAGGTGAACCACTTGAGAGATCTGATATGACCTATTTAAACAAGTTGCTGATGCCAAAAAATGCAAAATGGATAAAAGAAGAGAAATGAAAACAGATTATCACCCTTTCCTCAGGAAGCTAAACTGATGTAAATCTGTTGCCACAATGAGGAGACCAAGAGAAATATTCTTAGCAAGCCAACACTTGATCTTCTTGCCAAGTGGAAAGACATCATGGCCAAGGGCAAGCCTGCTTTATAATATAAACTCATTTGCAAAATCTTATGGAGGATGATGGTGGAAGATTATGAGCAATATTTCCTCATAAAACAGTGAGAAGCAATGGAAGGAAAAAAAAACAAGTTTACTTGTTTGACTTGGCATGAGACCTAATTAAGCAAGATCATCCCAAGAGCTTTGAAAGATGAAACTGGAATGAGAGCAGCAAACAGACATAATATGTAAAAGTTCTGTCAGGATTTTTATAAAAAGAAACAAACAGAAGTGTTCTTTACATGAACAGTAGTGGAGATAACACATTTGGATGCTAATAGCTCTTCCTGAGAGTTTCCATGAGACAGTGGAGATGGCACAAAAACCAAAACCAAGCCAAGGATAAGAAGAACACCTAGATTAGCTCAACTGTAAATTCTGGGGGCTCATGCTGGAGATGACACAATTTTGAAAGAACTTAAGGATTTATTTTCAAGATATCTGGGTAGGGGAATTGATCGAAGGAATCCCCAAATATACCTGATGAGCTACAGGGTAGCAAGCTTTTGTTTGAGGATTGTATTTTCCTACCAAGTGTATGGGTTTGCTTCTTGGTCCTGTGGGGATGCGTTTTGCAGATGCTGACTCAGATTCTTGTGGGAAAAAGTCTTGGGGAGGTTATGCCTTTTGTTGGTCTATGAAAGGGTGTTGACAGACCTGTTCTCTCTGTCTTTTTGTGTATATGTCTCTTATTCTTTTCTTTCTGGTGACATCCAGAGATTACAGCAGAGACAAGAGATGAACTGTTTGAAGTAGTAGGTATCATGCAGGAGTTGTCCACTACCCTCTCATCCCCAATCACACCTAGACATTAATATTTATTTTTGGTAGATGGCATATGAGAATCATATATTCTTAAGCATATGGAAGCCATGGAGAGAGGAATAATAGGCCCAAGTACTTCAGAGATGTCAACCTCTTGGCCCAAGAGAGAAAAGCAACTGGGGAAAATGACAGAGTATGGCAATATCTTGAGATATTGTTCTTGGCTCCAGCTGTGGAAAGGCAGTGACACGACCTTCCAACTTAAGAGATAATAGCTATCCAGAGACAAATTTCAAGACCCAAGAAAAGAGTTCCGTGATCAATTGTGCATGTGGCTCTCAAAGACAGAGGGACAACAAGGAATCAAAAGACATAAAATGGGGGTCTAAGGATCTGGACTTGGCACTCTGTTATCACCCCATGTTTTTTTGGATGATGGGAAAGGGGACTGTCTGTCTAACAATTCAATTTATTTCCCATCTGTGGGAGTCTGATACACAGAGTAGTGCTGTAATATGACTTCTGTGTTCAAGTATTTGAAGGCTGGTCTTGTGATAGAGGAATTAGGATTATTCTATTTGACCCCGGTGAAGAAAACCAAGCACAAGTTAAAAATAATTAGCCTTTAGTGCAATCAAAGCTTCCTAAGTATTAGGACTGTCCTAAAATGGAATGGATTGTTTTAGGAAGTAGTCAATTCCTTTTTCACTGGAAATCTTCAGGTTGAGGTGAGAAGACCACTTTTCCAATGTGATCTTCTATGGGGCATAGATTCGACTGAAAGGCTGTTGATTACCTTTCCAATTCTAAATTCAGTGATTTTATGATTCTATGGATTCTACTCCACAGAGTAGTACCATAACATTAGAAGACTCTGTGCATATCTTGTTGCTTTCCTATCTAGCTTCTTTGTTCTGAAGAATAATAAACCATAGGGTGAGACTGGTGGACTTTATGACTAGATGGATAGTGGGACTCACAGAAGAAAGGACATTTCATTGATTGTTGGCTAATGTAAGTTCTCATGTGTTTTGTAGCATTCTGTATGGGCTATTATGAATTCTCTTACTTATTTTTTCATTGTTGGGGGGGTGTATTAAAGACTATCCTGTGTCTGACATATGCATGGAATACCTTACAGTACATATGTGGAAACCTAGGCATGAGCGGGGATATTTCTTTTTCTAGAATAAACTCTGGGTGAGGAAATAAAAAGCTAAAGGAAAAGTGAATTTTGGTGTTTATCTCTAAGACTGAATCTGGTCTAGGTAAGCTCAGAGAATAAGGGTGCTGCTTCATAGGTTGACCAACTGACTTCAGAGTCAGAAGGACTTGGGTTTCAGTTCTGCCACTGAAATATTCTAGCCATATGATCATAGGCCAGCCATTTAACCTCTAAGGGCCTCGGACAGCTCCCGAAGATTATAAATTATAGATAATTTACTGATCTCATAAGTGGAGAAATTCTTGACACAAATAAAATTATAGGTGTATATATACATATACATACATGCATACATATATATAACATGACACGATATGAAAAATATACATATAATATAAATTTATATGTATATTTGTCTAAAACCTTCCCACCCCCACCTTGGTACTATTGTAGAAATGTTTTTGCTATTTCTCTTTGCCTCAGCAACTCTTCATTGGCCTCTGAATAAGAACTCTGCTGATATACTTAATTAATTAATCCTCATTAATTAATTAAAGAATTAATTCATATTCATTGGGCCTTCTTTCTTTTTTCTTCTAGTTTGGAAGTGAAAGGACAGCTATAAGCTTGGGAGGGTCAGGTGAGCCCCATTCTCTGAGCTCATGACCCAGGTGAGCCTGTGATCAACACTTGCGGTATTGTGAGTTTGAAGGGCAACTGGCTGCTTCTATTTCTTTACTGCTTAGTGTTCCTTTCTCTGTGTGGGAATAAAACCATCCGTTCTGTACCTGATACATCTTTCCATTTTCAGAACTTATTTTACTTCTTTCTTCCTTGCTGGGAAAAGCCCTTTCAACAAGAGCCAAAAACGGAATTAGTCCTGAGAATCTGAACTGGGAATAGGGTCGATGCATATATATATGTAAACCCAGCCCCCCAGACAACTCCTAAAGCTTGAAATAGCAGCCATCCAACCCTAGAATGAGACTCTCAAGTAAACACTAACATATCTGAAAAGAGGCTCAGAGGTGATATTGCCTTTGTTTCTCCAGCAATTTGGTGATGTAGGGCAGAGTCAAAGTAGCCTCTGTGTAAGACAGTAGAATCGGGGCCAAGATGCTTCTGAATCTTGTGTGTGAGAAGGGTCAGGGCTAAGGCGATAGATACTCACCATCCTGGTATCATATCTCTTGCCCAGATCCTAATCTGGAAAAAACTCACTTTCCACTTTGCCTCACTCTAAGATCATTCCATTCAACCGCATATTTTACAGATGAAGAGATTAGGTGAAGCCCACCAGCAAGGGTGAACCAATTAGGTGAAATGACATACCCAAGGTCATCATTGTTCAACCTAAGTCTTCTGACTCGAAGTTTAGTGCTCTTTATTTATACCATACTAACTCCTTATGCACAATGCATAAACATAGCTGGTACAAGTGTATGATTTCCCCCAAACTAAAGAGATTAGGCAATATGAAGGTTAAGGGTGGGAGGGAGAAGCCTCTTCATAAATACTACTGCTCAAAGGATAATGAACTCAGGGGAATCTGGAGCTAAGGGGCAGGCCAGAGCCAAGAATGTAAGAGAAGCTGACTGATTCATGTGTCTTGAGCAATGTCTATATCTCGGCATTTTTGGGGGGAGGGGAGGAGGGTTTCTTTTTGTGGTTCTTTTAGCTTCAGGGAATCTGAAACCCAATAAATCCATTCAAATCAACAAGCATTTACTAAATGCTTACTATGTGTGTAAATATTTGTACTGTGCTAAGGGCTGGGGTTACAAAGAAAAACTGAAACAATGCTTACCATCGGGGAGCTTACATTCTGATGGAGAAGACAACATGCAGTGAACTCTGTTCCCACAAGTTATACACAGGGTAAAATGGAGATACTCTCAGAGAGAAGGGAGGGTTTTAGCTGAACAGCAAGAAGGCCAGGGTTGCTGCATTATAGGGTGTGTGGAGTGGCCAGTACTGGAGCCTGCCTTCTGAAGCAGTTCCTGGCTTCTGTTTCTGTCTCCTGATGGCCTTCTGAAGGTTGGGGTCTCTGGTGGTCTCTTCCTTTTCATTTACATGATCACTAATTGGGATTTGGTTGATCTGGAAGGTTCCAGTGGGATGTTAGACATAAAAATTGTCCTTACTCCTCCTATGGAATCTTCTTTCTATTGGCTCCCAGGTGCTAAGTTGTCACTTTCTTTTGCTGTGACTCAGTACTTGAGAGCACAGCTGGTCCCTGGCTCCCTGCGAACCATGGAGATTGAAGTTATCTTCCATTCATATTCTGACCAGCTAGGGCCAGGATCTGGCTCCTGACACTCAAAGATTAGAGATGGTTTTGGTTTGCAACACCCAGATGCAGAGCGCATTGTCTGACTTAGCTTGTCTTGGCCCTTTTCCTCTCCCTCCTTTCCCATTTAGGAAAGTTCAGGAGACTTTCTCTGAGTCAATCACTTTCTGTTTTCTAGTGCTTCCTCATGTACCTGCACTTTGATGGAGTTTCCTGTGAGATGTCTCTTCCCAATTCCATGGCTTTCTGGCCATCTTTTTGTGCATTTCTGAACTGGAAAGATGTGTTTATTTTTGTTTTTTTGAGGGGTTTTACATCATTAGTTTTTCCATGTCTCTTTTCAGATATGTTAGTGTTTACTTGAGAGAGCTGGGCTTCTCTTTGACCTTCACATAGCTATTTTAAGGGAAGTCATCCTTATTTCCTTTCACACATTCTCATGGGAATCAGAGAAAGGGTTAAGGTCCCCAGAAATTTCTGCCAGACCAAATTTTGTAGACAGTGAGCTGACTTAAAGACAATTAGCCTCAGTGTATAAATTATATGCTGCAATTTACAACTCAAGATCATCCCAGTGTTGTTTTTCCCCAACTCTGCATAGACGTATCCAAGATGATAAAATATATTTTCAATTGTTAGTCATTTTACAAAAATCCTTCCTTGTTACATAATATATGATATTTCCCTCTAGAGCATTACAGATAAACCCAAAGTATGATCCAAATTAAAGAGCTGTGACAGCATTCTAGGAGAGTTAATAGACTTTGTCTGGGAAGGAAAGACATGACAAGACAAGGCACGACAGTTTGGGGGTTACTTTTCCCAGAAAGAAACCAGATGAAAACAAAGGAGCAAGACAATAAAATGCGGGTCTCAAGATTCAGGGGACTAATTTGGTTTTAAGATACCTGGTTCAGTGAAAGTTTCCTTAAATGTCAAGTTTCTGATTTTCCTTTCTTTAGCAACTCTGGTTTCTCATCAGTGCAGTGGGGTAGTTATTGTTCCCAGTATTTCTGATGGAAGCAAATCATCTGGGACATCTGTCTGTAGACTCAAGACAGCTGGCCACAGCTGGCTGAAAGAATCCTGAGAACTAACTGTTCCTACAAGATGGTTTAGGAGAATATTCAAATGGTGCAGACAATGGGATCCATGCCAAAGATTGTGTGTGTGTGTGTATGTGTGTGTATGTACATGCAATGTGCTCATAAACAGAAGAAACCTGAACTTTTAAAGAAATGTATTCATCACTCACTAGTAGCCAGCTGAATTTCTACCCATTAAAGCTCAACTCAAATGCCACCTCTCTCTAAAAAGCCTTTGCTCATCCATCCTCTCTCCACTGAGAGGCATGGGTCACCCTTTCCTGCACTGATCACATAATATTATGCATTATACTTACATGTGTTTTGAGTATTCTACTATTGTCCTTATATGCCCCATGTTTCCTTGAACATTACACAAAATAAAAGTTTAGTTTATTAATTTACTTTTTTAATTGGTGGAGGAAAATAGTGAGTGAGCATACAAGTAAGTGTTTCATAGAATGGAATTTTAATAAAGACAGTCAAATTAGAGTAGTAATAGTAGCCTACATTTTGTATGACCTTATCGGGTTTGCTATGTGCTTTGCAAACATTTTCTCATTTGAGCCTCTGTCATAGTTCTTACAAGTATATTCATTATAGAGATGAAGAAACTGAGGCTTGGAAAGATTAAGGGATTTGTACCCTGGCATTTAGAGTAAGGGGATGGCTGGGTAGCACAGTGGACAGAGCACTGGGCTTAGAAGCAGGAAGGCTCATTTTCTTGAGTTCAAGTCTGACCTCCAACACTTACTAGCTGTGTGACTCCAGGTAAGACTTTTAACTCTGTTTCTTCATCTTTAAAATGAGCTAGAGGACAGTACCTTTGCCAAGAAAACCTCAAAGTGGGCTCATGAAGAGTCTAGCTAGACACAAAAACAATTTATACTAAGCTGAAAGCCTTTTCAACTTCTTAACCAATGTGTAGCCAGTATCTAATGCAAATAAAGGCCAACCCCTTTTCATCTAAGTCTTCTTACCACAAACTTCCATCACAATCCCTTTTAAGGATAACAATGTCAAAACAGGAGATGGCAGTGGTTTAGCATAAACTGTTCTCAATAAAACGATGCTTTGTTGTTCAGACTTACTCAGGGTCACACGGCTAGTAAGTGTCTGATGCCAGATTTGAACTCAGGTCTTTCTGACTGCAGACCCAGGGCTCTACCCACTACATCACCAGGCTGCACTGACTCTTTTTACTTAGTTGGTGTAGGTTTCAGCAAAGCATTTGACAAACAATTCATATAGAGCTATGGACTCAATGACAGGGCAATTATATTGATTCAGAACTTATTGGGATGGATTCACTCCAGTCACCATTCCCACTTCCTCCCAACTGCAAATTTAAATTCCACTCCAGGGACCACCTAGAGTGAGCTTTTGCCTTATCTTGCTAGGAACCAAGCTTCATCTCATGTCTAGGTGACCAGCTCCAAGCCATGTTGCCCCATGCATACATCCCATTCCAGTTCTCTTTTATTTATTGTTTCCTCCTTTAAAATAAGGGCAGGGACTGTCTTGCATGTTTATAGAAGGTATACATTAGTGTGAGTCACCTCGTCCCTTTAAGGCAACATAAGTACAGTGAATGATCAAAAGGACAGAAAAATGACTGTGAGAAAAAATGAGATTTCTAATCATTGTCAAAGAATGTGAGATATTGTTTCTCCTGTGGGTGAACATTTTCAAACCTAAAATGGGTAGAAGAATACTTTGTTTTAATGTCAACTGATGAAATTTATATATGAAGAAGCATAGCTTTCAGATAGGGTTTTGGACAGTTTTTGGAGAAAAAGCAATTTGTGGTGCATGCTCGAGGACGTGATTCTCCTTGTTTGCACTGTGGATTTGATGGCCTACCTGTGTGATCTCTGGGAACTTAGACTTCTTTGTGTGAGGGCATGTTGGAGGAGGAAGCCAAACTTAGGGAGAAGTGGGGATATTTCACATTCCTAGGTGAGAGGTGTGGAGGCTCACCTCCCGTCCAGTGTGTGCATTGATTTCATCCCATCTGTGGCTCCATTAATAGGATGTTCATTGTGGAGGTATTGGAGAGGATCCCAGGTCAGTCAGTGCTGATACACTTAAAATTTGTAGCTTCAACACCTGGCACGGTGCCTGGCGCATAATATAGCCCATATTCCCACAGCAAGTTCCAATGGACATGTGAGGAAGACATAAAAGGTCACGTCATAAACAAACTACAAGAACAATTTAAAAAATAATTTTCACAGTTATGGATATTGAAAAAGTTCATGATCAGTCAAGGGATAGAGAAGACCATACAAATTAAAATGCACAATTTTCATTCCATAAAATTTAAGTGTTTGTGCAAGCAAAATGGAAATCTCTGCAGCAAATTTTCTCCAATACAGGTCTGATATTTAACACACAATATACATATACATATAATATATTTATACACACATGTATAACATGCATGTCCACATACATTTAAGATGCATATATGAATATTAACTATTCCCCAATAGATAAGTGGTAATGGGGTAAATAAGGGGCAGCTAGGTGGCACTGCAGTGGATATGGTACTGGGCTTGAAGTCAGGAAGACTCCTATTTCTGAGTTCAAATCTGGCTGCAGGTACTTAGAAGCTGTGTGACCTTGGGCAAGTCACTTCACTCTGTCTTACTTTCCTCATCCATAAAAAGAACTGGAGAAGAAAATGCCAAACTACTCCAGTATCTTTGCCAAGAAAATTCCAAATGGGATCACAAAGAGTTGGACAGGACTGAACAACAACAACACAGGATAAAGACAAGCAGTTATAAGAGAAGAAATCAAAGCATTCAATGATCCCATGAAGCGAAATGTTCCAAATCACTGTTTATTTCATTATGTTTTGTTTATTGTTGATTTTAATGAATAAAATGTATTTAAAATTAATCAGTTTAATTTTAATAAGATAAATACTGACAAATCTAATCCATGTTGACAAAAGTTCATTGGGGTCTTCAGGGATTTTTAGGAGTGTAATGGGATCCCCAAACCAAAAAGCTTGGGAATTGCTGATTTAGAGAAATGTAAATTCAAACAACATTGAGCTTCAACTTTATCTATCAAATTGGCTAAGATAACAAAAAAGAACATTATAATTGTTGGAAGTCTGCTTGAAGGCAGGCACAGACTGGTTTACTACTGGTAGAGAAATTTGATTGTAAAGCAATTTGGAACCATGTCCTCCAAAGTTATTAAACTGCACATTCCCTTAAACTGATGGTATTGCAATTATGGATATAGCCCAATGAGATCAAAGAAAGAGTAAAAGAGAACCATATATGCAAAAATATTCATGTAGCAAGTTGAAAACAAAGGAAAGCGTGGTTGGGAGGGCATCACGAGAAGAAGAGCGGCAGTTAGGTGATGTAGTGGACAGAAAACTGGACTTGGAATCAGGAAGATTCATCTTTATGAGCTTAAATCTGACCTGAGACATTTACTATTTGTGTGAACTTGGACAAGTCACTTCACCTTGTTTGCCTCAGTTTCCTAATCTATCAAATAAGTTGGAAAAGGAAATGGCAAACTGCTTCAGCGTCTCTGCCAAGAAAACCTCAAATATGGTCACAAAAATTTAGACACAATTGAAACAACTCAACCACAAGAGCAGAACAAGGGGATGAATTCTATTGAGTGAACAAGTGAGAAGAATGTGGAAAAATAGGAAAGTATTTATATGAAGTAATTTTAAGTGTGTAAACATAACCAGAATAGTAGAATCAGAGAGGACAGGAGTGTAAAAGAAACAGTGCAAAGACACATCAAGACAAGAGATGAGCAGGGAAGTGGAGACTGGGGGAGGAGGGTCCAGATACAGGGCATGACTATGCACTTGATACTGACACACTACACAGAGAAATTCATTTTTAACTGGCACTGGTTGTTAAAATGTCTGTTTACTTTTTGAGGTCAAACATATAATTAAAAAAATCTTAGGAAAAAAGCTGGTGTAATTTGACTCTACCTGCATTTGTAGTTGATTTTCCCTGATCTTTGTGGCTAGTTTTGATTAAGTGACTACAGATTAGCTGAAGATACACACCTACATCTTTAGATACATATCTGAAATCAGCCTGAGGAAGCTTAAGCTTGGGTTAAAGTCTTTCTCCCTCTCCCTCTCCCCCTCCCTCTCCCTCCTTCCCTTCCTCCCGCCCTCCCTCTCTCTCTCTCTCCTTTTCCCTCTCCCTTTGTCCCTCTGTCCCTCTCTGTCTCTCTCTCTCTCTCTGTCTCTCTCTCTCTGTCTCTCTCTGTTAGTGTGTCCATATTTGTAGGACTGATGGTATATGGGTATAGTGGATTAAAGCAAAGGTATATCCAGAGGTTGGTGCTCAAGGAGAGGGGGTGGTATTACTTAACCAATCCTGACTTTTGCCAACATCTCTGGCTGGTTCAGTCTGTAAGAGTGAGGGGCCTTTGTTTTTTTTCATAGCTTTGAAGGGTCAAGTCCTCATGGGCCCCAGTCCAAGAATAACCTCAGAGAATCCTCCCCTCTTCAACCAACAATTCTTACAGAGACTCAAGCACTAAAAAGGATTTCTGATTTCATTAACTTAGATTTTTACTCCAGTGATACAACTCTTGCCCCTTGTTCTCACCATGTGACTTACCCTTTATTTTCTTTGATACCACTTTTTTTTCTGATGGTATCTTTTATTCTACCAATCCTATATAGCTACCTCTCTGTAATTTTCTTGCCTTCTATTACAAATATCTCCATTGCTTAATGGATGATGCAATTTTCAATGCTTTAGAGACTATAGTGTTCAGTAAAATGTAACCCAGGTGCACCCCACCTTTAAGCCATCTCCATCCACCAGTTTCACTCAGTGCATCCTACTGCTTCCCTATCACTAGACTTGGACAGTTCAAGTAGGAACCTGAGTTCATAGATTCATGAGATCCACCAATAAGTATTTATTAAGTGTGCTAGGGACAAAGGACTTAACCCTTAAGGACTTATAGGGACTCAACCCTGTTTGCCTCAGTTACTCATCTACAAAATAATCTGGAGAAGGAGATGGCAAACTGCTCCTGTATCTTTGCCAAGAAAATCTCAAATGGGGTCATGAAGAATTAGCCATGACTGAAATGACTGAACAACAAAAAGGCACCATCCTAGGTACTATGGACACAAAGAAATGAAGCTATCCCCGATCTCAAGAAGCTATCTGGGAAGAATACACACACACACACACACACACTATATATATATATATATATATATATATATATATATATATATATATATATATATATATATATATAAACACACACTCTCTCTCTATAAATATATATCTATGTCTACATCTACATCTATATCATCTATCTCTATCTCTGTCTCTATCTCTGTTTCTGTCTCTATAAACTATACATAGAGGAAACATGCTAACAGGAGGAGGCACCAATAGGTCAGGGCATTGGAGAAGGCTTCATATGGGGGGTACTAGATGATTGGAACTTCGATGAAGGCTAAAGGTGCTTGAGGGTGGAAGTGAGGACAATAGGCTTGGAGGACAGCCTTTGTAAGGGCATGAGGACAGGAAATGGGATGTCATTCGTGAGAAGCAAAAAGCAGACTAGTTTGGCTGTTCTATGAAACAGAGAGTTAAGTGTAATGAGTCTGGAAAGGTAGGCTGAAATTGACTTGTGAAGGCCTTTAATGGCCAAACAGAAAAGTTAGTATTTACTCTAGATCAAGGATTCTTAGCCCTTTTTGTGTCAGGTATGCTGCCTTTGATCGTCTGGTGAAGACTTTGGACCCTTTACCCTTCTCTAAATACATAAAATAAAGCTTGTATGATTACAAAGGAAAACAATTATATTGAAAGAGAGTTATTGAAATATTTTGTTTGTCCTTCATTTTCTAAGAAGACCAAGGGCATCATGCAGTGATGACATCATGAGATCTTGACTTGCATGTGAATTGGATTGAAGTGAGGCAAAGTTGCACAAAGCTGTCTCCCTCACTCTTTCTTCCAGAGTCATTGAAGTCCAGTGACAGGACAAAATGGTAACTGGCCATGGTCTGGGATACAGTGGACGACCTTGGTCTCATTCATTTCTGACTAAGGTCTCAATGCTCCACAGCAACCACTTCAGTAGCCTTCATGGCTTTTGGCACAAATTGTTCTCATTCACCCATTCCATTGTGCTTGGTGTAGACACCCCAGTAAATCACCAATGGGTCTGAGACCTGGGTTGACTTCAACCTAGTTTAAGGCCATTTGCCTAGATGGTTTACCTGGATGTGGCTGCTGTCTATATTACAATTTCTTGGAACCACAGGTGAGAGCTGGGGAAAAGGTGGGCACCAAAGGCGGATGAGCAGCCCTGAAAAGGGCTTGGCAAGTCCTCACACCAGAGGTGCTAGCCCTCTCTGAGCACTCTAAGGTTGTGCAAGATGCTGTAAAAGGGAGGGAAAAAGTCAAACATGATTCATGTTCTTGAAAAGCAACGCTACAGTCTAGCGGGAAAGACGGTGTTTTTAATGATAATTACGAAATCACATTATTTAAAATGTTATAATAGTGAATAACAGCTGATTTTGTTTATTGCTCAATGCTTTCCTTTCCTATGGTCTCATTTGGGTCTCATAGTAACCATGTGAGACAGGTTCTGGTATATTATCATCACCACATCGTACAGATGGGGAAACTGAGACTGAGAGGTAAAATGGATGACCCAGGGTCACACAGTTTATAAATGTGTGAGGCAGTGTTCAGACCCAGGTCTTCCTCACTTTGCCCTCCACTCCCATTCCATCATCTACTTCTACGTATAATAGCTAGAGTCGAATACAAAGGTAAGCTCTGAGACATCAATCCTGTGCAAAGGAACAAACAGAATGACACAAGGCTGAGGAGCTCTTGTCCTCCCTGCCCCCTCCTCTTTTTATGGAAATCTCACAGGAAGACAGGAATTCTGGCACATGACATTTAATTTTTGCTTATTCTTTGATTTATTTATTTCCATTCATTTTATTATATATTCTTTTATTTATTTCCATTCATTTTATTATTTATTCTTTATTTCATTTTCTATATTTATTTGAGTATTGAGAATACCCCGTTAGGTCACCTGGTCTAGTTGGCATAGATACTTTCCTACATTTGGTTTTTTTTTTTTACAGTTTTATAAGGAGGTCAAAAGATTAGTCTTTGATTATTTTTCTAAGTGGGCAAAGATAAAAACGAGAATTCTCATATACTTCATAATGTTTGCATTCCTATTGAGTCAGCCAAAGGGGGAAAGGCACATATTATATGGAAGGGGCTGCTAAACTGTGGCCTTGGCTTGGTTGAAATTTCTGCTGAGAACATTTGTTGTTTATAGGGCTAGCATGACCCAATTTAACTTTCTTGGATCATGGCCTTTCTCACCCTTATACATTTACCTCTTTCTGTTTACTGAAGACTCAATGAAGAAATGTTTGACTCCTATCCCTGAATTAGTTCTCATGTGAAACAAGGCAAAGTCTTAGGATTGAAGGAAAACCCCTCCCCAACCCTTTCCATCCCCAACTCTTCTACACACAACAGCTGATGGAATCATTGAACTCTTTGTTCTCACACTAAGGATTAGAATTCAGATTCCTGGATGTCACCTCCCATGAGCATTGAGAAGTAAGAAAATAGATTTCTTTGGTGCTATCCACTTTGGTAAACATGGACTTTAATCCCATCTGGCAAAGTTTTGATCGTACTGGACATGACCTGCGGTTTATGCTGTGGTGCATGTGGCCAGACCATCTTTAATGTAAATGACAATGCTTTATGGATCTCACGATCAGTTATTATTTCTTCCTCTAAGGTATTAGATGGTTATGTATCACTAAAGCATGTATCAAAATTACCTGCCAGTCAGCATTTAGAACTACATTCTATTTTCAGATCTTTGTTTGAGAATGGTTGGGTTTGTGTATTTTCATGGTTTCCAGGAGAACGTTTCAAGTTTTGAATTATTTGAACAGCATCATTTTTCCAACACATGCTCATATCATGTCTCTGTGTCACATTTTCATAATTCTCATAGTATTTTCAAACTTCTTCATTGTTATTTTTTCTGTTATGGTGATCTGTGATCAGTGATCTTTGGCATTATTATGGTAATTGTTTTGGGGTAACATGAACCATTTCAAAATATGACAGAGAACTTAACTGAAAAATGTTGTCTGTGTTTGGACTGCTTCAGTGATCAGCTGTTCCCCCATCTTTCCCCCTTTCTTAGAGCCTCCCTATTCCCTGAGATGCAACAATATTGAAGATAGGCCAATTCATGACCCCACAACAACCTCTGAGTGTTCAAGTGAAAGAAAAAGTCAATCAATACTGCAAATTTCATTGTTGTCATAGTTTTGGAAATTCTATAGCCACCCCAGCCTTCAGCAGCCCCCACCCTGATCAGTCAACAGACTTCAACTTCAAGGCAAGATCCTCCACCAGCAAAAAAGAATACAGGCTCAGATGACGCATAGCATTTTTTTTTGAACAAAGTATCTTTTAATTAAGATATGTACATTTTTTAGATGATCCTATTATACACTTGACAGATTATAGTATAGTTTTATATATATATATATATATATGTAGTTATATATAGTTATATGCAGTGGGAAACTGAAAAAGTCATGTGACTCTATTGCTATATTAGCTTTATCATGGTGGTCTGGAACCGAACCTGCGATATCTCCAGGCCTGGTCTATATAACTAGGGACATGCAAGACACAGAAAATACAAATCACAGATGATCTCAGGGAGGACATGGGCTTGAATCTGTCTCTGAATCTTTGAGCAAACCCTTCACTTATACTAATTTGTTTCTTCAGTCCCTCAGTTTGTAAAATGATACAGTCAAACGAGGTGATCTGTGATGGTTCTGTACAAGTTCCATGTCCTTGGTATAGGGAAAGCACTTACAACATTCTATTCGGTTAGCTATTCATTCCTTTGTTCATTCTCTCCATCATAGATCAAGCATCCTTTTGTGCTTCTTTCCCAGAATCTTTGTTACAAACAACTCCTTGAAGTATCTTCCATGAGAATGGAGAAGCATGGCCAGTAAACATAGGTAACAAAACATCTGGCATTGCTACATATGATCAACAAAACTAAACCTTGACCTGGAATGCTTCCTTTTGTTGAAATGTTCAGGGCAGATATGTTGTTCCAGAATATCTCATTGTCTATATTACATTACCATTGTCTATATTACAATATGATAAGGGCAGTGATTGATTCCCATTCCTTACATCCCTGATTCTGGGGATATATTCCTTAGCCTCTCTGACTCAGAATCTTTATCTGTAAAAGGAATTTGACAGTATCTGTAGTATCAATGTTTTCTGGTTGTTGTGAAGCTCCAAATGGCCAGGTGGCACAGTGGAAAGGGCACTGAGTCTAAAATCAGGAAGAACTGCATTCAAATCCTGCCCCAAATACTTACTAGCTAGGTGGTCTTGGGCAAGTCATTTAACTTCTGACCGACAGCTTCCTGAACTATAAAGTGAGCATAACAGTAGCACCTTCCTCCCAGGGTTTTTGTGAAGATCAGATGAAATAGGATTTGTAAAGCACTTAGTATGTGCCTGACACAAGTAGGCACTTAATAAATGCTTATTTCCTTCCTTCAAGTGAGATAATATAGGCACTCTGCTTTGTAGACTATTTAAATGAGAGTCATACAAATGATAATTATCATTTTCTTTCATTGCTATTTGCTGTTTGATGCTTTCTCTCATAATGAATGCACTTACATGTGATTATTGCCAGTTGGCACACAAAGGCATCTGCCTGCAGTAGAATGGTTGGTGAAATCAGTGGCATCATGCCTGCTAAATGCCCCAGCAGCAGTGGTTGAAGTGCTTACATCCGGAAGGCATCATTGATTTAGCCCAGAGTTAAAATGATTTCCCAATGCTCATAGAGGTCCTCTGATGCCAAGCCCAGCACATTCCCAGTACACAGCCTCTTAGGGTTTGCTGTTAAAATAGAGGACTTGTGAACAAGATGTGCCCAACTGCCTGCACACGTGTTCACACACACACACACACACAGGCACAACCTCCTGGGGCACTGATCCCAGTGTTCACTAGTTTTTATCTCAAGGTCTTTCCTCTTTCTCCAGAGGCTTTTTCAAATTCTTTCCTAACAGATGCAGGAAACAAAACAAACCAAAAAACAAAACCTCAGCGGTGGGGATTAAGCATCCATGCTTGACAGACTTGCTGGAAACTGACAAACCTTCCTTTCACTCCCCAAAGCCTAAAGCTGGATTAGAAGAGATTCTAGGCTACACTGGTGCTTGTCTGATTACACAAAAGCAAACAGAAAAAAGTAATTCTCTAAGAGTGATGTCATGACCTGGTTCTCTATGGAAAGTCAACCTCCATGGCATCTGCCATTTGTGGACCTAGGAGCCTTTTCAAAAGTGCTGGACCAAGGTGGTTTCTTTGGCTCTGCTTCTCTTTCATAGCTGGGAATCCAAGTTTAGTGAGTCTACAGCAATGGTGCTTAAATACTTTCATCCTCTGTACATGAGGATACAGTGCTAAATCAATGTTTATTGGATTGAATTGAATTGATGGGAACTGGAGAAAGGAGCTAGTCTACCATTTTGTTCCATGACCTGGAAGTCCCACATTGTTTTTATTTTTTAAAATGAGACAAATGAATTTAATGTACAAATTTATATTAGTGTTAATGAAGCATCCATTTCTACTGAGTATGCAAAGTAATTCATAGAATAAAAGAGCTGGAAAGAATCTTAAAGATGATCTAACCCAATTCACCCATTCTTACACATGGGACAGCTGAGGGCCAGAAAAGATCCAAGGTGATATAACTAGTAATGGGTTCAAAACCCAAATCTGGGTCTTTTGATTCAAAACTTAGCTTCCCTGGAAAGAATAAATAGGAAATAATTAACAGAGGGAAGGCACTGGAATCAAGAGGGGTTGGGGAAAGCTTCCTATATATGGTGGGATTTTATCTGGAACTTAAAGGAAGTCAGAGAGGCCAGTAGTCAGCGCAGAGGAGAGAGAACAGTCCAGGTATGGGGGATAGCAAAAGAATATGCCCAGACCTGAGAGACGGAGGGTCTTGTTCATGGAACAGCCAGGAGGCCAGTGTCATTGGATCAAACAGTATGTTTCAGGGAATAAAGTGTAATAAGACTAGAGAGGTTGGAGTGGATAAGGTTCTGAAGGGTTTTGAATGCTAAACAGAGAATTTTTTATTTGCTTTTGAGGGAATAGGGCACTGCTAGAGGGTATTGAGTAGGATGGGGGTATGGGTGTGGCATGGTCAGATATCTGTTTTAGGAAACTCATTTTAGTGGATGAATGGGGGATGGATTGGAGTAGGGAGAGACTTGAGGCAGACTGACCTACCCATAGGCTATTGCAGTAATTGGAGCATGGGGTGATAAGTGTAACGTGGTATTTTCCAATGTGTGCGAGAGTAATTGTCACGACCACCAACGAGCTTTAAAGCAAAGCAAAAATTTATTGACAGATTCGAACCCGGGTCCCACCCCATTGATTAGGTGGAACCCCGATGCCTTCTACCGTGTCCTTTTTATCCTCAGCTACTAAAGCGGGTGCTACGGGGTGGGCTTTGATTGGCTGGCAGATCTGTGGGACCCTTAGCTACAAGGCTCCAGGTGGGTGCAACAGTTCTGGCTGTGTGCCAAGATGCAGGCGCCTTGAACAGGATGCTGTCATTGGGAACAAGCTGGTTTTGGATGCCATAGAGTCCCATTGTTTGGAGGTGCAAGTAAGTTGCTGAGGTAAGGGAGTTTGTGATTACAGGGCACAATGACAGAAGCAGAGAGGAGTACAGAGCATGATGACCTGGGCACGTAGGAGCTGGCCCTGTCTCCCAGGGGTCCATCATTCAAGGTGGGGGGAAGGGGACTTCAGCCAATGTGCAGAGCTTGACAGGTACCAGACCCAAGGGGTGTTGCACAGGACTTCAGGCAGTGGTTGGCAATCAGCTTGAGCTGGCATCTGCAAGTGTGCCTAGAAGATACAAGTCTGTCACAGAGATTAAAACAAACAAGAGCCAGAAAGGTGGGAGAAAAATGACCAGTAGTAGAGTGATTATGGGCTAGCATAATCCATTACCCAGACTAATTTACTTAACTTTACTAACATAATTATATTGCCTTAAACAAGGGAGGTTAATAGCTAAACCTCACAAACTGATGGATCTTACATACAGAATTATCAGATCTTTTTTATTTCCTCAGAAAGTTCCACTCTGAGTCTACACTTTCACAAATAGAAACTTTCAACTTTACCAACACTTTTTAGATAGAAGTTTCCTATCTTTGAGTGTAATAGTCACACAAATGAATTTACTTATAACAGAGATACTAATTTCTACTCCAGTTATCTTACAAGGACTTTGGAGGATCCATAACCAATTGATTCTAAAACAGTCCATATCAATAAGTTGCTCATAATAAAACATATTTGCATCACAGAACAAATAATAGAAACGGATGTATAAGGGCCTTCACTAGAAAGGTGGCAGTATCAGAGAAAAGAAGAAAGCATATTTGGGAGATTTTGCAAAGGGATATCAGAAGGCTTTGACAACAACTTGAATGTAAGAGATGTGAAATGGTGAGGAATCCAGGATGCCTCCTAGTTTGAGAGCCTGAGGGACTGGAAGATTGGGGTTGCCCTCTACCCCTCCACACCATGCTCCCTTGTTTCCTAGAGGAATTATTCTGCTCCAGGTGAAGATCAGTAATAGGTGAATCCATAGGATGATCCTGACTGGGTAAGACCCCCTTGAATGAACACTGGAGAATCCTACTCCTCCCTCCTCTCTCTGCCACCAGCCTGGATATTCCTAGCAGCCTCAGGCAAACTAATCCATGGGCAGGGCCTTAGAGAACTCCTCTTTCTGAAGAGATTTATCCAGTAAACTCTATACCCTTTCTCATCCTCCCCACCAGAAGTGCAGTAGACACCAATTCTGGCTAGTCTTTTGATGAGGAAGGGGGAGGGAAACATGGTGTTTTCCGCCTGAGGTCACTTCTAGGTCAGAGATAACCAAGACTGCACAGACTTTGCCCAAAACACATTCCATATCTTCCTCTTACTCTGAGAAAAATGACAGAAACTGATTTGGTTCAGTCATAAAAAGAGAGGAGAGCCAAGGCATGAACAAGGGGCAGGGGGACAGTGGATGTGACAATGTTAGACCTGAAGAAAAAGATGACTAAAATCCAGATGGCTCAAATTCTGTTCTCTCAGAGAGTACTCATCCCAGGGGAAGAAATCTGGTGAATCTTAAGTGCTCCCCTTGTAGTGGGGAGCAGACTGAAGTAGCTTTGCAGCTGAGCACTTGGGGAGTTGAACCAAAGGAGGAAGTGCCAGAAAGTTCTAGACAGAAGAATATAGGGAAAGATGTATTAAATTCTGACAACCATAAAAGAAAAAAAAAATCTAAACCAAAACAAAACAAAGAAACCAAACACAAAACCAAACAAGCTAGTACACAATTAGAGAGAATCCTAAAACTAGAAGGAAATTAAGCTTAACATTCTTAAAGAGATTACAAAATGCTTTCAACTAATATTATTAAAAGAGGAAAGTGAACCATTGCTTATTGAAATATAGAATCCTGTGTATTTCCAAGAGAAAGGAATAAGAAGAAATCAGGAATGACTGGAAAGAGAAATGAAATCCATAAAATGACAAAATGAGGGATTTAGAAATCTAAATGATAAAAGTATAATTAGAAAAAACTGAACAATAATGGAGAATTTCTTTAAAGAAGCAAAAGAAAGGATAGCAAATACAGAATATGTAAATACCGAAGTGAAAGAAAATCTAACAGAGGAGAAAGAAAAAAAAACAGTGATGTTGAAAGAACACACAAACTCTCTCCAAGTCTCTCCAATTGACCTTAAAGACAGTGTGTCTAGAGACAGCTAACAGGTACAGGTGTCACAGAAAATCATGAAAAATTAGAAAAACAGGTGAAAACTCATCTTAAAAATAATATAAGAAAACTGTTCAGAACTTCCAAATGAAAACAAAAAAGTATTAACTGGAAGAATCTGCAGCTCATCTCCAGGAAAAACAAAAGCAAAACCCTAATATTAAAACTCTAAGATATGTAGTGATTAAATCAAACAATTCCATTGACAAAGAATACAGGTAGCAGGGTGGGGGGTGGGGGAGAAATAGAGAGGAGAGAGAGAGAGAAAGAGAGAGAGAGATAGAGACAGAGAGACAGAGACAGAGAGAGAGACAGAGAGAGACACAGAGAGAGAGAGAGAGAGAGAGAGAGAGAGAGAGAGAGAGAGAGAGAGAAAAAGAGACGGGGGAGGGAGGGAGAAGGAGAGGGAGAGAGCGAGAGCCCTTAAAATATAAGAGAAAGAACATTTGAATAGGACAAAACTATTCTGCACCCATTAGAAACTGCAAAAGGAAATAAAATATATTCTGAAAGCAAGGGAGCTCAGATTACAACCCCAAATGATATACTCTGCGAACTTGAGTTTAACCATCAACAACAAATACAGGCATTCAGAAAAAGGAAAACATTTGAGACATTTCTGAAAATAAAATAAAAACAGATTGTTAAAAAAATGAGCAGATTATTTGACTTACAAACGTTTTCCAAAACAGAAACACAGGAAAGGTAAATAAGTATAGTTACTAAGGAAAGAGTAAGTCAATAATAATAAAACTAAAACTTTTAATAATCAATGACATTGTTTCGAAGTATTTAACAAGAGAGAGAAGAAAGACTGTTTTATAGAGTAAACTCCAAACCAAAGAAAGAGATCTTTGATAGTTATATGAGCAGATAAAGATTTAAGCAAAGATTACAGAAAAGAGGGAATGTAGGGAGGAGCCCTGACACACTGGAGACACAAGCTGCATACAGTGAAGACAATGCATTTGGTGGGACTGAATTGCAGAGTTGGAGGATTCATAACTGGGGGAGAGAAGGTGGAAGATAGAAGTGAATGGGAGATAGATTCTTACCAAGTCCATGAATGAACACTGAAAGTATGTCCAAGCCTCTAGGATCTCAGTAAGAAACGTAGGAGATGTTGAGGGAGAATGGAAGAGGCAGAAGAATTTGTGGAACTGAAAGAGGGAGCCTCAACTTAATGTGTGGGAGAAGGTACTGCTAAAGGCACTAGTGGGGCAGAGGAATAGGTAGAGGTCTATGATGGGAGAAGTATAAGTATATGTACAGGTATAGGTGTATGCCTGTGATGGACCTAATCTGGGGAGAGTTGACAATTTAATACTAGAAAAATCAGAAATAAAAATTCACAATAGCAGCTGAGATAAAGATGTATGTTTAATAAAACACTGAACAAATAGAAATGCTAAACATATATGAATAAGGTGGCACAGTAGCTAAATTTATTAAAAATAATAATTGCAAAACCATATAATTGCATAGTAACAATAGAATACTTTAACTCTTCATTTAAAGAAAAAACCTAATTGGAAGATAAAGGGGAAAATATAGAAGTGAATAAGTATTTGTAAAATTGGGAGCTAAAAGATTTGTGATATCTGAATGGAACCACTAAAATATGCATATTTCCCAGCACCAATATGGCCTTTATAGAAACAGATGACATATTAGGGCATAGAGAGATTGCAAATAAATGTAAAAGACAATGGAGACATATAAAAAAACATTCTTTATAACCCACAGAACAATAAAAAAATAGCAATCTATATAGGGCCTATATGCAAAAGGTGCTGACAAAACTGAGATAATAATGCAATCCAAAAAATGAGGGAATTAAAGAATAAATCATAGAATTAATAACTATGCAAAAATGATAATGATGAGACTACATGCCAAAATTGGTGCACGTCCAGACTGAGACAGCATGTCCATATGGCAACTTTCACAACTCATTACAATGCTCCTGGAAGTCCCCATGCACTAGACTCCCCTTACCCTAGCACTAGCAACAAGAAAATAAGACAAGTGAAAGATCCATGTAGAAAAAGAGAAAGCAAAACTAAACCTTTTTTTTTTCCCTTTTTGTTTTACTGATGGCATGATAATTTTACCTAGAAAATCCTAGGGAATCTGCAAAGTACTTAACTGAGACAATGATTCCAGTAAAGTTATAGGTTACAAAATATTCCCCCCCCACCACCAAAAACAAAAACAAAAAAACACAACAATAGCTTTTCTATGTAGCAGATAAAAATAAAATAAAAATCCAAGAGGCAACAGTAGAAAGGGAAGTCACATTTAAAATAACTACAAATTATGTAAAAATCTACAAGTTAATCCATCAAAGCAATTCAATAATTGTACAGAAGCTGCTAGAAAACATTCTTTAAAGACAGAAAGATAATAAAGAAATATTTAGTTTTTGTGGTTGTACCAAAATAATAAAATGACAACACTAGTGAAATTAATTTGAAGATTTATTGTTGTATAAATCACACTACCAAAAGGATTTTCCTACAGAGTTAGGTCAAATAATAAGAAAATTCATTTAGAGGAACTAGAAATTGAAAGAAATAATGAAAAAGGGAGAAATAAAGAGGAAATTACACTTCCTGACCACAAGTTACATTATAAAATTGTAAGTAATACCTGTCTAAAAACCCAGAAAAATAGCTTACTAGAAGAGATTCGAGAAGGGGAAAACCCTGGCTATCAGTGGAATAATAGTCAGGTTGTCCTCATATCCCAGACTAGACAAGGAAGAAGCAAAAATAATTGAACTCAATAAATTTTTTGTTTGATAAATTCAGAGCAATAAATTACCTAGGAAAGAATTATCTCTACAACAGGAATTTCTGGGAAAACTGGACACAAATCTGGGAGAAATTAAGGTTAGGATAATACTTTACACCATATGTCACAATAAATTTTAAATAGACACATGATCTGAATATTTAAGATCATCTCATACAAAATTAAAAGAGAGGCAGATCGAATGCCTTTCACAGCTATGTGTGGGTGTTGAATTCTTTGCCAAAGCATTGGACAGAGGAGATGACAGAAGACCAAAGAGATAATTTTCATTATGTGAAATTTAAAAGCTCTCACCTGACCAAATTAATGCAATGAGAATAAGGGAAGACATGACTAGGAAAAATATTTTTTCATTGGATATCTCTTATAAGGGTATAATACAAAGACATATAGACATCCATACACATATATACACACATATATGCATGTGTGTATATATGTGTGTATGTGTATATATGTGTATACATGCATATGTATATATCTAAAAGTCACTCTCTCATAAATAATTGTCCAAACAACATAAAAAATGGTTCTCAAAATCAGGATTAACATCGTATGAGAGAATACTCTGCATCACTCTTAATAAGACCGTTGCAAATCCAAATAACCCTGAAGTTTCTCCTCAAACCCATCAAATTGGCAAAGATCACAAAAGGTGGTAATAGTCAATATTAGAGAAATTATGACAAGATAGTCATAATATAATAATAATATATTATATTATATTATATTTATTATATTATATTATATTATATTATATTTATTATATTATATTATATTATATTTATTTTATTATATTATATTATATTATATTATATTATATTATACACACAATAATGTATTATTGATGGAATTATAAATTGGTTCAACAATTCTGGAAAGCACTTTAGAGTTATGCAAAAAAGCAAGTAACCAAAATGCTCATACCTTTTGGTCCAGAGGTCAATGTTGAAAGAAAAAGAAAGAAAAAAAAAACAAGGAAGGAAGGCAGGAAGGAAGGTCTAATACAAATGAAATATTTATGTCACATTTAAAAAAATGTTCAATGGACAATTTTTTTCATTGACTAGTCACAATGTATAATTGGAAAAACGATGGCATCTCAGTGGGTGGGCCAGTGCAGATGGCAAAATGTAGCATTTTCTTTATATAAACATTCTGGACATCAACTAAGCTGATTGGCAAGAAATACACGTGGACTTGTAAAGCTAGAAGCTTTAGTGGATAAGTGAACAGGGAAGAGCAGAGCCTTTAGATCATCTAAAACATTTTACTAATATGCACATTGTTATGTTGTCCTTTGTGTCCCGTAGGTGCTTCAGAGGAGGCGGAAAACCTGTGCTCCTATCAGTGGTTTAGATGCTACATTTAACAAGAACCACCCAGTGAAGAAAGGTAGATTAGAACATGAACAGGTGAGAAAGAGACTAATAACTGAACATTTCTAGCCTTAGGCCAAGGAGAACCTATCCACTGACTAAATAGGATGAGATTTTAGCTAAAGGCAAGACAATGGAGCTGCTATCTGAAGGCAAACAAACAAACCCTAGTGGGTTAAAGGAAATGACAAATATTTAACCAAAGAAATAGTGACCTTGATTGTAGCTCTGCCTAGCTCAGAGCCTTTAGAGCATGGGTTCCCACTGTAAAACCCAGTGATTACTGTTACTCTTTAAGTACTCTAAATTAGTTGCTTATTTTAATCTCTTGTATATATTGTAGAATCTTCCGATGCATCTCCTTCCCCTCTTGCATTTGTTTTGCATTTTTTGATACATTGATTCTCTTTCCCAGGATGAATAACATAGGTGTTCTCTCTTTGCCAGTAGCTCTTGTTACTAATTTTGATATATTTCTTTAATGTCTCTGATCATGTCTCCATGTGCATTTTGGTTTTTGCTCTTGGTCTTATTGAAGGTTTTCCACTTTTTGTTCAATTTCCTTTGCTTTCTTGGCAGCTCCAGGGCATCCTGTGTTTCGTTCCTTTTTGCTTCTTTTGCGCCCTTCTCATGTTTTGGGAATATTCCTTGCTTCTACCCTTGCAGTCCTCAGATCTTTGGCTGCCTTCTTTGTGATTTCCTCATCTCTAAAATGGGGATATCATACAATAATGTTCTTAAATGGATAAAGTCATAAGATTACCAAAATCATCAGAAATCAAAGATTAGCAAAAATAAAGATGTTTTTCTTGTACAAGTTCATAGATAATCTTGAAATCAATCTATGTACTCCTGCTTTATTCAATCACGCTATTTTTGCTGAGAAGGACTCTGAGGACTAGGGACATTAAATTATTTTCTCAGATTCATGCAGGGTGGCAGCCAGAATTTGACCCTAGTACAAATCTGTCTTAGATGAAAATGAATGATATCCTTGTAACCAAATTACCCATGAACCTTTATTGGAATGTTGCCATTCTATCAGTTACATACCATTTTATTCTTGATGAATATTTGTTTAAATCCTCCCCAAAATGAAGAAATCAATTTGAATAATAATTGCTTAAGAGGTTTTTTCCCCTCTATTATGTACATTACACTTCACAGTTTAGTTTTAGCTAGATTCAAGTCATATGTTTCTGAGTAGGAGTTTACCTGGAGAAGAGAAAAATTGGGAGAAGGACTGGGGTTAGAGACATTGGGAGGCTGGAAGACCTATCTCATGTAACAAGGACTAGACTGGTTTTATTTGGCTCTAGAAGGAAGAACCACAAGCTATGTGTAGAAGATGCAAAGATAAAATGCTTTATAACAATAGCATCATCTCCAAGTGGAATGTACTGCCTTAGAGGAGTGACTGAGTTTGCTGTCACTAGTAGTGCCAAAGCAATATTTAGATGAATGCTCGTTAGTTATGGTTGGAGTAGGAAACCATGGAAGTCCCTTCCAAATCAAGAGATGCTGTAATTCTGGGATCTTGTGGCTGAATCACCAAACCCTAGTTGGGTTGAAAATGGAGTTGGGCATCAGTAAAAGAGTGCATTGGTCATGTTATGCCTTTTTGAAGAATATAAAGCATGTTTAATACTTAGCCTCAGGTTTAGCCCCTCACGTCTTCAGAAGAAATCCTTTAAAATTCATTTCTCTTTCTTAAAAAGATTTTCCTGTTATCCTGGCCATCAGCCTCCTCTTTTTCCTTTTGCATTTGCCCACTACACATTTAAAGATCTGATGGCCAAATGGTTTAGTTTATCTTTTGTTTCTATGTATTTGAAGGCTTATGAGGCACTCAAAATGTTCTCACTTTCCAGGTCAACAAGCCCCTTTTCTCCTATCACTGTCCTTTAAGCATTTAGGAAACCCAACAGCACGGATGACTTTGAAAAAGGGGAAGGAAATTCTCCATGAATTGACAACTTTCCTACTCAGGAGTCAATTCATTTCATTTCATTTCAATGCAGTTCTCTTCAGCTCAGTTCAGTTCAATTCAATAAGCATTGATCTAGTGGTTGTTATGTGCTGGGACTGTATGAATGTGGATTGCAAAAACACCCTGAAAGTTATGAAGACCTCCACTTAGGTCCCACTTCCAGCATACAACCTGACTGTAGGTCATGCTGGAACTGAGCTGGCTAATTAATCACAAATCAAGGCTTCTTTTGTTGATTGTCTAGAGTTAAGAAAGGGAAGTGAACTTATCCACAATATTCAGAACTTTTCCTTTTGCTATAACCAATGGTTCCACATATGGTTGGTGTGGTGCTGGCTGGTGGAGCACCTGTGTTTTCTTGGTGTTAATTGTTAAGCCAAGATTAGCACAAGCAGCAGAGAATCATGTTGATCAGAAGAAGTGATACAAGGACAGTCTCAAGGTCTTTCTGAAGAACTTTGGAACTGATTGTGAGACACTGGCACAGGACTGTCCAGCATAGGGTGCTCTCATCAAAGAAGGTGCTGTGCTCTAGGAGCAAAGAAGAATGGAAGTAACTTGAAAGAAACTTGATATGTGAAAGTTTAGAGAATCCACCCCAAATGTTTACATAGACTACTTGGGTCTGACCTGTGTTGAAGTATTCCAAGATGGTATTGGTCTGATCAGCCACAGGTGATACACTGTGATTCGACTATAGCATAGTTCTTTGAGAACAAAGGACAACAACCAGACTTAAGAAGGTGATGGAATGTTAATAATGCAGATTAAATTTAAAAATGTTTCCTATGTACATTTTTTTGGAGTCTAGGAGAGCTAGCTAAATAGTTCAATATTCTTCCACCTGGCTGCCACTTCATCTCTCATGGAACAATTGATGACCTGCTTTGGCAGAGGGAATCTCCTGCAAGTTCCTGTAAGGCCATGAACAAGCAGATTCCCAAAAGAATGCTACTGTGAACACCTTTTAAGATTCAGATTACACAGTATAGTGAACACTCTCTTTATTCCATTACAAATCAAGGCAAACGTTCACAATATAATATTCACAACATTACATCTTATCACAGAAAATCACAATATAGTGTTCACAACAGCTTAACATTAGAATGGACACACAGTTTTCACTACAGTGGCCATAATATTTAGAACAAAGAACAGAAGAATAATCATCTGGTTTCCCTAAGGAGGTTTGTCTCCTCACTTAGTCATTCAATCAATTCACAATACAATAATCAATCTTCCACTCATGGGGCAATCGTTAACTTAATCAGTCACTAATCTAGATTCACGATTACTAAATATTAATTACAAGTACAGTCATTAGAAAACCACACAAACCCTCCACTCCTTGGTGTCCAGTAAACCTCAATTTCACCAAGGTGAGGCCTTTTCTTCATCTTGATTCTGAGTGGTCTCTCTGATTCCCTGGATCACCTTCCATGGTCCCAGCTCCTACCTGAATCCACCAGTCACCTGGATTCAGGGGCAGACAGCTCCCAGATCCTTGTCCAGTCCTCAGGGCAGTCCCTGGCACACACTGAAGTTTACAGGCTCCAGCACATCTCAAACCTTTCACCACTTCTGTTGCCTGGATCTCAAGGATCAGCCAGGCCACAAACAAACAAAGTCTTATCCTGGTCATGCTTCTTCAGTCCTCCAGCAGTTCAGCTGGCCCTAGGATCCAGTAGAAAACTCAGCCTTCCAGGCAGCAGCAACAGCTACTTGGGCCGTCACCAGATTCTGGTCTCAGGAAAACTCCAACTCAGTTCTTCAGCTTCTAGATGCTGGGAGAGAAACTCTCTCTCTCTCTCTCTCTCTCTCTCTCTCTCTCTCTCTCTCTCTCTCTCTCTCTCTCTCTCTCACTCTCAGCCAGCTTCAGTCTCCACCATTCTTCCTCCACCAGAAGCCACCAGGAAGAACATTACCAAAATCTGTCTCTCTATCTCTAGAACTCTTTTTATATAGACACAGGTCTCCTGTCTCAGCCAATCCCCTCCTGCCACATCAGGAACAGGGGAGTTCACACCCTCTGAACAGGTGACAGAGCTCACACCTTCCATACTTAGCCCTAAGTTAATAAGTGCTAAGTATCTGCTAAATTGTTTGCTGTTACAGTTCCTTAGAGCAATAAAATCACAGGTAGCACCATGCTGATCCATCCCCACCCCCAACCAAACTACCCACCCTCAAACTGGCACAAGCTCTGGGAATACAAAGGAAAAAATGCAGCAGTCCCTGTCTCCAAGGAATGCACATTCTATTGGAGGACACAAAATATATACACATAAGTCTGTTAACTATATACAGTGTGAAATACATTAAAAATCAGTACTGCACTAAGCAGTTGCAGGTTGGGGGAAGAAGCAGAAACAACAGAAGGAATTATCTGAAGCCTCTTGTAAGAGAGGTAATACCTTAACTGGTCCTAGAAAGAAGCTCCACATTCTCAGAGGCAGGAGTCAGAAAGAAAGGAAGGAAGGAAGGAAGAAAGAAAGAAAGAAAGAAAGAAAGAAAGAAAGAAAGAAAGAAAGGAAGAAAGAAGGAAGGAAGGAAGGAAGGAAAGAAAGAAAGAAAGAATGAAAGAAAGAGATGAAGAAAGGAAGGAAGGAAAGAAGGTCTATTAAGCATTTTCTCTGTTCAAAGCTCTGGGCTAAGCCCTAGTGATACGAATAGAAGAGTAAGGCAGTCCCAGTGCTCAAAGAGCTCACATTCGTTTTTTCCCCTGTGGAGCTCTCTTATATTTCTTTTTTCCGTTGACTTGTTTATTTACTTTTAGTTTACAAGATTCAGTTCCACAATCCCTTGAGTTTCAAATTTTCTCCCCTCCCTCCCCCTTCCCCCCATGGTGGCATGCAATCAAGTATAGGATCTGCAAATACTTTCACATTGTACGATAGCTTGGTTGTATAGAAGGGTTGTAACCAATGGAGTGAACAATGGGAAAAAAGAAACAAAATCAAACATGAAAAAGAATGATAGCATGTAGACTGCTTCAGTCTCCATTTAAACTGTTCTTTCTAGATCTTTCTCTGAATGTAGATATCTCTTTCCATCCTGAGACTTGTAGAGTTCTCTTATAACTGTGCGTAGCTGAGAAGAGTCCAGTTTATCAAAGCTGATCATCACACACACGATGTGTCTGTGACTGTGTACAAATTTTTCCTGGTCCTGCTCTTCTCACTTAGCATCAGTTTGTATAGGCCTTTCCAGGTGAATATGAAAACCATCTCCTTCCCATTTCTTACAGTACAATAGTATTCCATTACATTCATATACCACAGCTTGTTCAACCATTTCCCAATTGATGGGCATCCACTTAATTTCCAGTTTTTTGCCACCACAAAGAGAGCTGCAATAAGTATTTTTGTACATACGAATCTAAAAGCTCACATTCTAAGACGGAAGATGACACATAGGAAAAGATTCAGCTACAAGTCAGATGGAAAGGAAGGTCCTATGGTCCTCAGGGGCAGAGGCAAAGCAGATGTCAAAGTCTCTTTTATGGCATTTCCACTAGTAAATTCGTATCATTTTCTGCTGCTAGACCATTTGACAGCACCATAGAGATCGATGGCAATAGCTTTCCTTTCGGGGTCTTTGGCAGATGTGCTTGGAGCCCCTGCAGGAGCAGTGGCCAGGCCACCTCTCCCCAGGGGTTATTCACTCCTGCCCTGTTTGGCGGTTGGGGCTATACCTCTTGGTCTTTGTAAAGAGGACACCTCCCGCCCTCCTCCTTTGCAGCCTGGGAGCTCTACATTTTTTCCCCCTAGCTCTGTAGCATTGTTTCAGCAAAGATCGCATCTTGAAAACGTTAAATAGCTACATGATGAGGCAAAGTGTTGGGAAAGAAAAATGTAGCTAAAATCACACCAGGTACTTCCTGCCTCCGAGCTTGTCTTTGAAACTGATCTAAGCCAGAACAGAAGTCGTTTTAATCACTCACCAAACTGCAACCAATGAGTTTTTCTTATAAAATTCTGCCCTTAAGTCCATAGGAAATGAGGGGATAAGAAGGGAGGAAAGTTGAAGGGAGGGAGAAAGGGACAGGGAGGAAAGGAGAAAGAATCTACTCTTTTTAAAAAAGTTTTAGTTCAAGGATTCTTGACCTGGAATCCAAAGACCTCCGGAGTTTGTGGGTCAATTTCCAAAGCAGTATAATTTTAGATGGGAAAATACATCTTAATTTCACTTACTCTAACTGAAGTTTAGCATTTCTTTCAATTGTGAATATAGATAATATGCATTCTTCTGAGGATTCCACAGACTTTCCACAGCGTCAAAGGGGTCTATGACACAAAAAAGGGTCACAACTCCCTGCTCGAGTTCCTTATCCAACTATGTAAACAGTACAATAGACTAAGCATTAGAAGGGGCACGAGAGAACAGAACCCTTATTTGGCAAATGAAGAAACTAAGGCAGCATAAGTGAAATAGCTTGTTCAGTGTTAGGCAGGAAGCTGTAAGACTGGGACACATAAATGGATTTTCTAACCTCAAATTCTAGGTGATTTTCCACATATGATTAAACAAAAGAAGCTGATTTTTTTCTTTTGATTGTTTTGGAGGTGGGGGGCAGCTGAAACATCAGTGCAGGGATCTCTTGGCTATCACATGAGGAAAGGAATGGTTAAAGGAACTGGACATGTTCAGCCTAGAGAATATGATTGGTGGCAGGAAGATGGGTGATACTTGAATTTATTTGAAGGGCTCTTGCGTGAAAGAGGATTTAATGTATTCTGTTTAGCCCCTAAAAGCAGGACCAAGAGTTATGGGTAGAAGTTGTAAAGATAAATTTTAGCCTGATATAGAGGGGAAGACTTCTTAATTAGAATTGTCCCAAAGTGGAATGGGTTGACTAAAGAGATGACAGATTCTCCCCCTTTGGTGGTCTTCAAAAAGAGGCTGAATGACCACTTGTCAAGTATATTAAAGTGGCCATTCCTTCATGTAAAGGATAAAAAAAATCCACTTAGGATTTTCTTGGCAAAGATGATGGAGTGGTTTGTCATTTTCTTCTCCAGCTCACTTTTTACAGAAGAGGAACTGAGACAGTGTGGCTTGCCCAAAGACACCCAGCTAGGAAGGGTCTAAGTCCAGATTTGAACTCAGAAAGATGCATATTTTT
This sequence comes from Pseudocheirus occidentalis, assembly GCA_028646575.1. Taxonomy (NCBI): domain Eukaryota; kingdom Metazoa; phylum Chordata; class Mammalia; order Diprotodontia; family Pseudocheiridae; genus Pseudocheirus; species Pseudocheirus occidentalis. The sequence continues at coordinate 8,220,534 of CM053601.1, forward strand.
GACTCCAGGCCTTGCCCTCTGTCCACTAGATGGACATTAAGGTATCTTTTGATTCCCCAAATCTGTGAGTCTGTAAAATGCTCTCCATTGACGCTAACTCTTACTATTGTAATCTCTCTAAGATTACTGTTATCTTAGAGAGAGCAGTCTCTGGGATACTGAGAAATTAACTGACTTGTTGATAGTCACATTTCCTGGATTGTTCTTTTGTGACAGTGCTTTAGGGCTAGCAAAGAACTTTCCTAAATACAACTCTGTGAGATAGGCAGGAAAAAGTAAGATGCTCTCCATTTCACATATAAGAAAACTGAGGCTTGAGGCATTGAAAGAGACTTCTGCAAAATTACTGTTAGAATTGGAATGAAAATTTAGATAATCTTATTCCAAGTCCAAAAATTTATCAATTCTACCATGTTCTTCTTGGCACTTTATGCACATAATCCAACCAATATTACTTTTTTCACTATTAAAAAGCAGAACACCATATAATAGTATGTATTATTTAATTAAACTTCAATTACAGCCTTGGTATTACAAGTTAAATCAAAATTTATCATAAAGATATAAAGAAATACTAACTACTCATTATAAAGTTGTGCCTCCTTGACTGAATCCCAAAGGTTATTAATCACTAGCTAACTTAGCTTTGATTTTCCTCACCAGGGCTAAGGAGAAACACAACTTTCATCCATCCTGGGCTCAGAAACCATTCAAAGAGTTTAATCTGACTCTGGAGCTCCCTGGAATTTCAGAGCCATTTGGCTTGGTTTCAGAGCTTGTTGCAGCTTAGATCTTGTGTTCCTTTAGTTTTATTCTTTCTTTCTTTCTTTCTTTCTTTCTTTCTTTCTTTCTTTCTTTCTTTCTTTCTTTCTTTCTTTCTTTCTCCCTTTCTTTCTGCCTTCCTTCCTTTCTTTCTGCCTTCCTTTCTTTCTGCCTTCCTTCCTTTCTTTCTGCCTGCCTTCCTTCCTTCCTTCCTTCTTTCCTTCCTTCCTTCCTTCTTTCCTTCCTTCCTTCTTCCTTCCTTCCTTCCTTCCTTCCTTCCTTCCTTCCTTCCTTCCTTCCTTCCTTCCTTCCTTCCTTCTCTCTGCTGACTTTTCTGTGATTCAAGCAAAACTGTCTTGCCCTAGGGTGACTCTCTGTACCCCAAACTCCAAGTCTCTTTCTAATTGTGGGTTGCTGTGGCAGCTCTAATAATATTGACAACAGTAAGTACACACTATTACTGTCCTAACCTTTTATGGTTACAAAGTGTTTGATGCATGCTATTTTGTTTAGCTTTCACAATAAGCCTGAAAACTCATTTGTGATATAAGGGACCTCACCAGGCATTCTTCATCTTCCCTAGGCAAGACATTGGACTTTCTAAGCTTTATTCCCTTATCCAAAAAAAAATAGGAAAAAAAATTATAGATGTTTGAATTGTGTTTTATGGTAAAGGTCCTTCATGTTGACAAGGTTCATCTATTGATATGCTCAGAGGTCTGCCCTTTAGTTTAAAATACAGGTCTGACCATTTAACTCCTTTGCTCTAAAGCTCCAATGGCTCCCCATTGCCTCTAGTATAAAATATGAATGCCTGTCTAAATTCCTTCATGATCTGGTTCCAGGCTACCTTTCCAGATTTATCGCCCATTCTTCATCTTTACATACTTTACATTCCAGCCAAATTGGCTTTCTTCCTGTCTTCTGGCCTTTGTATAGGCTGATGCTATGACTGGAATGCATTTCCTCCTCACTCTGTCTTTTTAGAATCAACCATTTACTTCAAAACCCAGCTCATGCATTGCTTCATAAAGGAAACCTTTCCTACTCACACCTGTTGGTAGTTGCCCTCTCCACATGTTATTTTGAATCTTGTATTTTGTATTTGAATTTTGTCTTCTCTTTGAGAGGCAATATAGCGTAGTGGTTAGAAAGTTGGCCATGGAGCCAGCAGAGTCTGAGTTCTGGAGCCATGTCTCATGAATCCTGTGCTGGTGGTGTGACCTTGGACAGGTCTCATATGCTTTCAGTGTGCCATACCGCTCTCCAAGGCTCTACATTGCAGAGAAGCTATTGGCTTGAATTTATCAATTCTTCAAGGGAATTTCCTCATTTGGGAGTTCTATGGCAATGGTATCCCAAAGTCCAGTCTCTAGGCTCATATTTGAAATGACTTTTCTTTGTAAATGTTACACCCCAGAGAATGTAGGCATCTTTGGAGAACACATTATTTCCTTTTTGTCTTTTTATCTCTAGTCTTGCAACGTAGACCAGTTAACAAGCATTTACTTTTTGTTCCTCTGTTTCAGTCCTGTCAGACTCTTCATGACCCCACTTGGGGTTTTCTTGGCAAAGATGCTGGAGTGATTTGCCATTTCCTTCACCAGTTCACTTTTAACAAACAGAGTTAAGTGCTTTGCCCAGAGACACCCAGCTAGGAAGGGTGTGAGACCAGATTTGAACTCAGAAAGATCCATCTTTCTGACTCCAGGCCTTACCCTCTATCCACTGTGCCCCCTAGCTGCCCACACATTTATTAGACACCTACAGTGTGTCAGGTGCACCGTGAAAAGGCAAAGAATCTCTACCCTCATGGATCTTCCAGTCTAAGTCGGGGCAGGAGGAGAGAGACCCTTGCATACAACTATGAATAAGCCAGATAAATATAGCATAAAGAGGACATAAGCACATTGAGAAGGTGCAATCCAAGGCACTTACAAATGCTCATTGACTGAATGCATGTGTGGATGAGAGTTGAAGGGACTTGGCCAAAGCCACACCTGTACCAAATGTCAGGGACTTCAACAGAGGTCTTTCTGACTCTAGGCTCAGCACTCTGACTGATGCACCATGCTGCCTTCTTTCTATCCAGTATTTCCTACCTTCAAATGGTGGTTGCAAGAGAAGTGCTAGCGAGATTTAGGTTAGGGATACCATTATATTTTGGTTAATGTCATTGTCATTGTTGGTATTAGGTAAGCCAGATGAAAAAGAAAAATTACTCCCATTTTACAGATGAGGAAACCAGAGCTCTTATTCCTAACTTGTTGCTGGCATCTACATGAATAGAGGTTCTTTCCCTGCCAGCCTTTGGGGTTTCTCCATTTTATAGCCTGCCAAAGGCCTCTCTGTCAGATGGCTTTTAAAAGACACACTTAAGAACACAGTTTGAACCTAGCAAAAGCATTTTTAAACAGAGTTAGGCAGTGGTTTCCTTCTAATTGCCAAAATACAGAAGGACTTTCTGTGAAGGGAGGGGGAACATCCAAGAGGCAGGAAGGAACACAGAAATGGGAAGAACATCTGGTTTGGCCCAGGGATCCAAACTGAAAATTGCTCAGGAGCTCAGGACAAATATAATTCACACTGGTGATATTTTTCCTAAGTCCCCAAAGCTTCCCTCTTGCCCGTTGGGTTTTCCTTTCTGGAAATGTTCAGGTTTTGTCTCTCCATGCCAAAGCCTCCAACCTCGGTCTTCCTTCCTTAGGCTCCATCAGAGCTGGGTGAGTTGGGCATGCTCAGTGGCTAAGTCCAGTTTTGGCTGCAAGAAAATGTGTGCAATTCTTTTGCATTTTTCAAAAACTGTTTTCTTTCTTTCACATTTTATCAACTAGCATTGAAAGGAGGGGTTTTGGAAAAAGCTAATGAGGATACATTTTTGGGCACACTGCTCACTCCTCGGTATGTCTTTTCCTTCAAGAATCTGAATCAATTAAAAAAGCATTAATTGAGCACCTAATGTATTCCTGATACTGTGCTGTGCCCTGAGGCTAGAGGTAGGCACTGGACCTGTGATTTTATTGGACAAGAGTAAAGATATATAGACCAAAAAAAAAGTTGTTTCTGACCTCAAAGAGCTTGCATTTTATTTTCATCTGGAGAGAGACAATATGTTAAATGTGCTAATTAAATAAAAAAGCTATAAAAGTAATTTCTGGGTGGATAGTAAGAGCAATTGGGAGCATTAGATTTTATAGAAAATAGTTTTTGAACTGAGTGATCTTTGAAGTGAGGTAGAGTTTATATGAGGTGGAAAAGAGGAGGAAAGCATTTCAGTGATGAGAGACAGCCTCTGCAAAGAAATGGGAGATGGAATTCTGTGTACTGAAAACAGGAAATAGTCTAGTTGTTTAAATTCTAGAGTGTGAGAAAGGAAGCAGTGTATAATATAGATGTCTGGAAACGTAGGATAGAGCCATATTGGCTTTAAATGGCAATCTGAAGCTTGTATTTGGCCCTACAGGTCATAGGGAACTAATAGGTTTTATTGAACAGGAAAGGGACATGCTCAGATTTGTGTTTTAGGCATATCACTTTGACAACTCTGTGAAGCTGTGGATTAGGGAGAGAGAAAACATTTAGGAGATTATTACAATTGTCCAAAACAGTGGTGATGTGGTCTTGAACTGGGGTGGCAGCCATTTGAGTGGATGGAAGGGTATGGATGTGAGAGATTTCACTGAGGCAAAATCAGTAGGACTTGGCAAGTAGTTAGACACAGTGGAGTGTGAGGGAGAAGGAAGAATCAGGATTGACTTTGAGCTGACTGAATGCAGAAGTAGGTGAGTTCAGATGATTACTTATTTTATTTTTGGAGGAAGATAATGACTTTTGTTTTGGATATGTTGAATTTGAGATGCTTATGAGATAATCTCATTCACTGGTGATGTCCAATAGGCAGTTGGTGATGCACAAGTAATGATTGTACCTGAATACAGACTTGAATTTTATCTATATCTCTATACACCCATTGATATAGAAGGAAATGGATATCTATACTTATGTTTGCCTACATAGCTGTATATCTCTCTACATAAAATATGCACATTGGTAGTTGCTGAATTCATGAAAACCAATGAGATAACTGAGAGACAAAGTGGAGAAAGAAGAGAAGGTCCAGAGCAGACCCCTGGGGTATGACTCCATGCATGAGAGTAGAGCAAGAGTGATCCAGTAAAGGAGCATGAGAATGAGCATCCAGATAAGGTGGAAGAGAACCAGAAGTGTCATGAAAATGTAGGGAAGGGGATCTAGGAGAAGAGAGTGCTGAGCTGTATGAAATGCATCCAAGAGGTCAAGACAGATAAAGACTGAGAAAAGAATATTGGATTAGGAAATTAAGGAGTGACTGATAACTCTAGAAAGAATGCTTTCAGTAGCATGATTAGGACAGAGTGAGGAAAAAGGGAATTCTGACCTGCTCTGGGAGTGATGTTATCAGTAATTTCCTTTTTCTGGGTTGACGACCTTTCAGAGTAATAAGTCCTGGCCAGAGTGCTGGATTCCAGGACAGACAGAGCAGCACTTAATGCTGGCTTCTGACAATAGCTGTTTGACTCTGGTCATTGCTTAACTTTTCTGGGTCTCAGTTTCCTCACATGCGAAATGGGGAAAATAGGAATCATAGTATGTACCTTCAGAGGTGGCATGACAGAGCAGATAAGGAACTGACCTTGGAATCACAAAACCCTCAAATTCAAGTCTTGCCTCTAAACACAGATTGGTTGTGCTACCTTGGGTTACTTATTTACTTTCTCAATGGTCCCATATAACATGCTAGCATTACAAGTTGCAAAGATACACACACTTATATGTGTGTGTTTATATATATGTGTGTATATATACATATATATATATATATACATATACATACATATATATATATATATAATGATAAATTAGAACAATCACAGAGGGAAGGCACTAAAATGAAGGGAAAGGCTTCTTGTAGAAGGGGAGACCTCAGCTGAACCTTGGAGGAAGCCAAGTGGAAGAGCTGAAGGGAGGCATCACAGGTGTGGAGGACAGTAAAGGAAACTGTCTGGAGCTGAGAGATAGACTGTCATGTACAAGGAATAGCAAGAGTCACAAAGTACATGGAGGAGACTAAAGTATAAAAAAGACTGGAAAAATGGGAAGGGACCAGGTTCTGACAGGTTTTGAAATCCAAACAATGGGAATATTTTGTTGAATTCTGGAGGTAATCAGAAGGCACTGGAATTAACAGAGGAACTACAATTTGATAGCTGAGTAGAAGACAGTCTAGACTGGGAAGGTAGGGTGAGGACCTGTGGCCCTGAGCTCACATGTGATCCTCTAGGTCCTCAAGTGTGGCCCTTTGACCAAATCCAAATAGAACATTTACGTTTGGATTCAGTCAAAGGACCACACTCAAGGACCTAGAGGGTCACATGTGACCTTGGGGCCACAGATTCCCCACTCCTGCTCTAGAGTGTAAGAGAATTCTGTCAGGGAGACTATGGAGGAGACGATTCTGATGGTTCAGGTGGGATGTGAGGAGGATTTGTACCAGGGTGGTCAGGATCAGAAGAGAGAAGGGTGCGAATACACAACATATTACAAAGAGCTTGTCAGAAACTGACCATGGACTGAATATAAGGTGTGTGAGAGAGAGGAGTAGAAATATGACCCCTCGGTTATGAGCCTGGCTACTGGGACGATGGCAGTGCCCTTTACGAGGCAGGTTTGATGGAAAGATAATGAGTAGAGCATTAGGCATGTTGAGTTTAAGATGTCTCTAGCACATCCAGTTGGAGACGTCTAAGAGGCAACTCAGTCGATAGAGAGCCTGGCCTGAAGTAAGGAAAACTCATCTTCCTTAGTTCAAATCTGGCTTCAGGCACATATTAACTGTGTGACCCTGGGCAAGTCACTTAGCTCTGTTTACCTCAGATCCTCATCTGTAAAATGGGCTGGCAAAGGAAATGGCAACCCACTCCAGGACCTTTGTCAAGAAACCCCCAAATGAGGCCACAAAGATTTGGACATGACTGAAATGACTTAAAAACAACATCAACCTTGGGCTGGAGAAGGAAATCGCCAACCACTCCAGGATCCATGCCATGAAAATCCCAAATGGGGTCAGGGAAGATTGGATGCTACTGAAATGACTCAGCAACAGCAACAACAATAACAAGGAGCAGCTGAAGAGGTGAGGATAGGGTTAAGACTGGGCAAATCGGTTGGAGAGTTTTGTATAGCAATGATAATTGAAACCAGGATAAGTGAGGAGATCACCAAGCAATTAATATGGAGGAGGATACAGAACAGAGCCTTACGGGACCCCTATCTGTTGGGTGGGGATGGGGATGAAGATTCAGCAAAGCAGACAAAGGACAGGTAAGTGAGGGGGGAGAAAGAGCCAGGAGAGAAAAGAATCACAAAGACCTAGAGAGAAAAAAGAGTTAGTGACAGTGTCAAAGACTGCAGAGAGTTCAAGATGAATGAAGATTGAGAAAAGGTCATTAGTTTTGGCAATAAAGATATCACTGGTAACTTTGCTGAGAGAAGTTTTGGTTGAATGGTATTGGAAGCCAACCTCCAAAAAGTGTGAGAGGAAAGAAGCAGAGCGAGCTAGTATAAGAGGTCTTTTCAAGGAGCATAGCCCCCAAATGTAGGAGCAATATAGGGTGCTTGGAAATGGGGAGAAATAAGTGAAAATTACAAAAAATACAGTTACCATTTGTTTATTTTTGGCATTCTTCATTTTTAACTTTTGAGTTCCAAATTCTTGCCCTTCCTCCATTTCCTCCCTCAGCCACTGAGAAAGCAAGCAAAATGATATCAATTATACATGTGAAATAATGCAAAACATATTTCCATATTAACCATATCACAAGAAAAGCAAAAAAAGAAGGGGAGAGAAAATTATAGTCATTCCTCCACATTCCTGACATTCCCAGAGGTTTGGGTGCAGGACCCCTGGGAATGTGCAAAACCACAAAGAACTCCAGGATCCATCCCCAAACTTGATCTTTACTAATTCTGATCATGTGGATTTAACACATAAAACAAACAAAACAACACAGTGTACCCATAAAAGTTGCAGTTTCTATGGAGAAAGATTAGTATCTCTTACACTATGGAGTCTTTGCAGCAACTGGTATAGCTGTACCAAGTGCTTTATAGATTTCCTTCTTCTCAAAAAAAATGCACAAAATACAATGATCACTGAGGGAAGAAATCATGTGCCTAAGTCTGGATAATAGAACAAAGAGGAAGCATTCCCAGGAGAGGGCATAGACCACTGTACTTCATTAAGTTTAAACTTTTAACAAAATTGAACTGTTTATAATAAATTTATGTATGTATACTTATGGTAGCAAGTGAAAACATAGATGAATAATATATAGTATTTATGCATTTATGACTATTCTTAAAGTTTTTTTTTTACATCTGGGTGTCATCTGTGATTTTCTGCAATACTTGCAAATCTCCAAAAATTCCCATTTAATTATCGATGGACAATCCATATGTAAGCAAAAAGCACAAATGTTAAATCTGCAAATGTTGAGGGAGAATTGTACTTCAGTCTGTCTTCAGAGTTCATCAGTTCTCTGTCCGGAGGTGGATAGCTTTTTTTCATCACACATACTATGGAATAGGCTTGGATCATTGTATTGAGACGAATAGCGAAGTCTTTCATAGTTAATCATCATTATGTTGTTGTTACTGTTCAGGATGATCTCCTGGTTCTTCTTGCTTTACTTTATATCAGCTCATATAGTTCTTTCCATGTTTATTTTTTCTGACTTCACGCCCATCATTGCTTTCTTTTCCTTTTTTTGAACAAGCTAGTCATGATATATTTATCCACAGAATGGGTAGATATAGAATGAATGATAGCACAAATAGGTGGATATGGAATTGAATAAATTAATAGATCCAAAATTTGGTGATTAATGGATTAATGTCAATTTTGATAAAGATATTTATGAATGCACAAGATGATTGATTGATTAAAAACCACTATTTATGCACCTGTCATGTGTCAGGTATTGTGTCAGATTTGCAAAAAACAAAAGTAAAACAGTTCCCTGCCCTTTTAAGCAATCCTGTTATACACTGGGGAAGCAATACCACTACATAATACAGTTCCTGTCTTCAGGAAACATATTCCAATAGAAGGAGACACTCCATACTCAGGTAACAATGTTGAAGGAAGCAAATGTTGATCTTGGAAGTAACAGTTGGTGAATTGATCCACAGGTCAGTCAAATGATTTTTGAAATTGTCCATTTTATTTTTTCCCCCAATTACATGTAAGAAAACTTTTTAACATTCACTTTTTAACATTCACTTTTTAAAAATTTGAGTTCCAAAATTTCTCCATCCCATTGAGAATGCAAGCAATTTGATATAGGTTATACATGTGGAGTCATGCAAAACAGATTTCTATATTAGTCACGTTGTGAAAGAAAACATAGATCAGAAAAAAAGAAAAACAAAAAAAAGGAAAAGTCCCTTTTCTTTGATCTGTATTTAGACCCCATCAGTTCTTCCTCTGGAAATGGATAACATTTGTCATGATAAGTCCTTTGGAATTATCTTGAATCATTCTACTGCTGAGAATAGATAAGTCTATCATAGTAGATCATTGCACAATGTAGCTCTTACTACACTCTTCTCCTGGTTCTGCTCACTTTACTTTGCATCAGTTAATGTCTTTTCAGGTTTTTTTCCCCTGAAAGCATCCTGTTCATCATTTCTTATAACACAATGATATTCCATTACAATCATATGCAGCAACTCATCTAACCATTCCCGAATTGATGGGAATCCTCCTTCGTCACCACCAAAGAGCTGCTATAGATATTTTTGTGCAGACATAATAATGGTATTACTGATTCAAAAGGATATGTGTGGTTTTACATTGACCTTTGGACATAGTTCCAAATTGCCTTTCAAATGGTTGGATCGGCTCACAACTCCACCAACAATTCATTAGTGTCCTTATTTTCCTTTATCCCCTCCAGCATTTGTCATTTTCCCTTTATGTCTTATTAGTCAATCTGACAAGTGTGAGGTGGCACCTCAGAGTTGTTTTACTTTGCTTTTTTTCTAACCAATAGAGATTTAGAGTTTTTATATGACTGTATATAGCTTTGATTTCTTCATCTGAAAACCAAATCCTTTGACCAATCATCAATTGAGGAATAACTTGTATTATTATAATTGTGACTCAGTTCTCTCTGTATTTAAGAAATAAAGCCTTTTATCAGAGAAATTTGCTGTAAAATTTTTTCCACAGTTAGGATTACTGTGTATTTCCCTCCATCCAGTTTTTCCCTGTTTATCTTTCTGTCTCCTTTCACTTTGTCCCTCTTTGAAAGTATTTTGCCTCTGACCACCATCTTCCCCAATTTGCCCTCCCTTCTCTCTTTTAGCAAAATATAGTCTCTCTGATTATTTCTTTCAGTTATGGCTAATTTTTCTTTTACTTTGTCTGGGAACATGATTACTACCCCTGTAATTTTTTTTACTTCCCCTAAAGCAGAGTAGATTGTGCTTCATTCCTTTATTTTAACTGTACGTGTGTGTGTGTGTTTTGTGAACAACAAATTGTTGGATTTTGGTTTCTTATACATTCTGCTCTTCACTTCTGTTTATGTGAGCTCATCCCATTCAAATTCACAGTCATGATTAATAACTATTTATTTCCTTTGATCTCATTTTCTTGTTCTTGTTCTTCTCTCTCTCTCTCTCCCCCTCCTCCCTCCCTCCCACCTCCCTCCCCCTCCCCTCTCTCTCTCTTTCTCTCCCTCTCTCCCTCCCCCCTCTGTCTCCCTCCATCCCTCCCTCCTCAAAAGTCTGTTTTATCTCTGTTCATTGCTTACCTTAATCTGTGTTCCCTTTTATTATCCCCCCATATCTCTTATCCCTTTCCCCTACTTTTTATTTATTGAGCCAGATAGATCTCTACACCAAGCTGAGGGTGTCCATATATTCTTCCCTCTTTGAACCAAATTGGATGAGAGTGGGGTTCAAGCATTGCTGCTACCCCACCCCTCATTTTCCCCTCCATTGTAAAAGTTCTTTGTGTGCATGGGGGTCAAAATAATTACATTCCAAATTGTGAAGAACTTTAAAAGCCAAACTTTGTCATCACTCATCCCTGCCAACTCAATCCAGCTAAAGGCGATCCTACCGGGGACAGAGCATTATACTAGGTTAACATTTACATTGATTCAAACAATGGAAAGAAGGGCAGAAGGGCTGTTGTACTATCTAAGTGGATGTCTGCTTTTATAAGTTAGGGAACCACAGCCCATGATCTGCCTGAGGTCACAAAAGCAGCGAATAGGATTTGAACAGAATCTTTCTGACTCTGATTCCAATGTTCTCTCTGTAGCCACGTGCTACTAGTGCTCCTGTGGAAAATATAGACCAGTGGGCTACAATGTGCACACAGGTAACTTTTTTCGGGGGATAATGAAAGAGAATATCTTTAAAAATAGATAGGGGCATCTAAGTGGTGCAGTGAATAGAGCACCAACCTTTGAGTTTAGAGGACCTGAGTTCAACTCATGCCTCCAACACTTGACACACTTTCTAGATGTGTGACTTTGAGAAAGTCACTTATCCCTAATTTCCTTGCCTTAATCCCTCAAAATAAAAATAGATAAGCAAGAGAGGCAGCATGATGCAATGGTTAGAAAGCTCACAATAGGGGTGGCTATGTGGCACAGTGAATAGAGCACCGGCCCTGGAGTCAGAAGGACCTGAGTCCAAATACAGCCTCAGACACTTACCTCAAAACTAGCTGTGGGACCTTGGTCAAGTCACTTAACTCCAACTGCCCTTCCTTCCACTCTCCAAAAAGCAAAAAAACCAGTGATTAGAGAACTGACCTTGGTGTTTGGAAGAGCTAAAATTGAATCCTGCCTCTGAGAAATGCTAGCTATATGAAGATGGACAAATTGTTTAACCTTTGGTGCCTCAGATACATCCATGAGACTCTAAGTCATATCTGTACATTGCATATCTGCATGCAATGAAATTCTGTCCAAATAATTCTCTACATAAATGAAGTCACAGAACAGTGTCAAAAAGAGAACTTTGTGAGTGATAGCAAATAAGTATAGGAGGTCAGAGGAGGGTGGCTGGGACAAATCATTCCTTCTGCTTTGTGCTCTAGCCTGATTCCTAGACAAGAGCTAGCAAGGAGACTCTGTACAGTATGAACAAGACACTGGGGAGGGTTGTCTACACCTCTAAACTGGGAGCTCTGCCCTGTTCTTGAAATCCTCAGGAAAGTCTTACACCATAAGATTGGGATTGCTCTTGTCTCTTTCTTCTGTGCTTCTGGAACTCTTGCCTTTGTAAAATGACTTACAAAACTCTTCCTGGGCCTTTGGGGTGGCCCTCCAAATGAGTCTTTTCTTCTTGGCCTCTCTGCCCCATCTCGTGGATAGATTACAGTGTGGCACAACAGAGAGCCTTGAATCTGGCCATTCTTGGTTCCAGAAGTAGATTCCTTCAGCCTGACCATCACTTGGACTCAGCACCAATTGCGTGAGACAGTTTACAAAACCACATAATAGGAGGGATTAGAAAGGAACAGAACAATTCTTTGCTTATTTATAGAATCATTGTGGTGGGATGAAAAGCTGTAAGACAGCCTCGCCCGGGTGTGGACTTGCAATAATCCACTCCAAACTCGGATTGTTCCCTCTACTTTTCTCTGTAAAAGCTTCTGTGGCTCCTGTGGGTTATTACTGTATGATGCTTGGACAAGCATCAATTAGCATTCATCAGAATGGCTTCATTTGTGTCCCTCTGTGAAGTGAGGAAGCCCCAAAGACATACTCTCCTCAGAAACAGATCCAGATGAGTTTAAAGTCAGCTAGGCAATCTTCATTCCCCATGACACTGTTGTGGGGATGGAGATTTATTGGGACAATTGATTCTTTTCAAAGGCTAGGGTGGTTAAAGAAGCAGAGCTCCAAAGAAGAGCACATCCCATCAGTTTTCTTTGATGGAACTTGGACATTGAAATAAATCAGATTTCAACTGCTTTTAGTACTATTTTTGTTTCCATGATTATAGCTATTACATACATTGTTCTCCTAGTTCTGCCAAATTCTGCAAAAATTCATGTAAGTCCTCTCATGTTTCTCTCAACTTCTTATATATGTCATTTCATGTAGCACAATAGCATTCAATTACATTTATGTTCTACAGTTTGTTAGCTATTCCTCAATAAATAGATATCCACTTTACTTCCAGATCTTTTCTCCTTCCTTCCTTCCTTCCTTCCTTCCTTCCTTCCTTCCTTCCTTCCTTCCTTCCTTCCTTCCTTCCTTCGTTCCTTCCTCCCTTCCTCCCTCCCTTCCTCCCTTCCCTCCCTCCCTTTCCTCTCTCCCTTCCTCCCTCCCACCACCTCTCCAAATAATATTGCTAAAAATATTTTGGCATATATGGCAATTTTCATTCTGTCTTTTACATCCTTGGCCAGTAATGGGATTGCTGAATCAAATGATATGGACAACTTAGTGACTTTTCTCACAATGTTTTACTTTTCATTGTACCTTTTGGACTCAGAGTATGGAGACGTCAGTCCATTCCAAGTTGTGACATTTATTGGCTGTGTGGCTCTGATCAATCCAATAGCTTCTCTATGTCTCTTTCCCCTCCTTCAAAATGAGAATACTTATATTCACTTTTTTTCTGATAGACTTGCTGTAAAGAAACAGTAATTTGCAAATCTTGAAATGCTAGAGAGACAAGATTTAGATTATAGCCTTTCTTGCTCTTTTCAAAGCTCTTCAAAGAGAGTTTTATGCACATCATTCCTTTAATGGTGTGGATAGTAGGGCTATATTATTATACAGGCTCTAGGACTACTTTATGGATTCCCACTGGAAGTTTTCTGGTTGTTTTCCTAGAGTTAAGATGCCTATCTCTACTCAGTGTCCTAAGGGAAACCCTGAGGAGTTAGGCATGTCTAATACTGTTGGCCAAGAACCATCATTAGATGGATCCTTCTCCCAAAACAATCACCAGTTAATACTTCCTCAATATTGATTAGATAATTAATATCAGTTAGCTTTTTATGAGGGGATATTTACTGAGAATGCACAGCAAGGACTGAAGTACTACAAATCCCCAAATTAGTATCTCACTCTCTCCTTTACACACTTAACTTGATATCTGGAGAGACTGGATTTAAATTTAAAAGGAGCTTCTACAAAACACTCGCCAATTGAGAGTCCTTTTTTGCCTTGACCACTTTCTTACCAAATTCGCTTCTGGGTGTGGAATAGCTAACATATGAGTCACAACATCTTTTCCAGGACAAGGTGTCTCAGTTGTAAGGTTGGTCTGTGGCAAGTAGCTCTTGGATCTGGCTCCTTACCTAGTTCTGCTGCTTTTATTCCTGTCTCATATTGTTGATGGAAATGCTGATGGCTCTTCTGAATTTTGGAATCTCACAGGGTCATTATTTGTCTCCGATACGCATTCACCTAAGATCTGGAATGACTCAATATAACTGAGGTAGGACAAAGGCACCATGTATCCATGGCCACTTGGTAACCAGGTGGGGAGATGGACAGCAGGCAGTAGGCAATTGACCATATGTGATTTTCACTTCCTACTTCTACCTATTGACTTATAACAATTCTTGCCTTGTTCACCTCTAGGAAAGAGAAAGAACATTCATTCATTCAAGTCATTTATATGTACATCCAATTCCAGATCAGCAGCCAATTAAAATCTTTTTTTTTATCACCACATAGGCAGGGCAGTCCAATGGCACAATAGATAGAATTTCCCTAGGATCAGGAAGACCTGAGTTCAAATCCAGTCTTAGACACTTGCAAGCTGTGTGACTTTGGGGAAGTCACTTCACCTTTGTCTACCTAAGTTTCCTTAACTGTAAAATTGGAATAGCATCTCCCTCATGGAGTTTTTGTGTAAGGATCAAAGGAGTTATTTGTAAAGTTAATTAGGATAGTGCCTGGAACATAGTAGATTCCATATAGGCATTAACTATGATGATGACAATGATGATGAAGATGAAGAAAGTCAACAAAAACCAGTCAGAAAACACCAGGGCCCACTACAAAAGAAGCAGGGAAAGTACCCCTCTGTCACACCTTTTGGGATACAAGTTCACCAAGCTTCCACATAGATACATACAGGAGGAAAAGAGTATTGTGCATAAAGATTAAATATTGCTTGGCCTGGCCCCTCTTTACATGTTTAATATAAGACCTAACAAATGTTTGTCCTATTCAATTCCCTGAAAATATATTGAGACACCTTGAAATAATGGATAGAAGTTGGTTTTGGAGTCAAGAAAACAGGGCTTACTAGGGACGTTTGATGTTTTATTGGAGGTGTTACCCTGGACAAATCACTCGATCTCCTAATGTCTAATATAACTCTGTTACTATAAATTGTAAATGACTGCCAATGTGCTTCTCTGGGGAGTTTCCCACACAGATAAAATTATTGATCTGAACAAAACCCGAACAATCAGCCAACAAACATGTGCCAGGCAGGCAGTATGCTAAGCTCCAGGGATACAAATCACTCTGTGATTTCAAAGAGCTCACGTTCTAACAGGCAAGACAACCAACCAACCAACTAGGTAGTCGCAAGCTAAATAGAAAGCATGAAGCAAATAATCCAAAAGAGAAGACACTAGAAGTGCCAGGGACTGGAAAAGGCCTGCTGATAATGGGATCCAGACTGAGTCTTGACTGAATGCAGGGAAACAGAGAGGCAGAAGTAAGGAGGGAGAATGTTCCAGCTCCAGGGGATAGCCAGGAGAAATATCTACAAATGGGACATGGACTGTTACATGTGAGAAGCAGCCAATGGGTCAGTGCATTGGCTTCATGGAGCATGTAGAAGGGAATAAAATGTAAACCAGTTGGAATGGTAGGAAGTAGGAAGGTTGTGAAGAATTCTAAATGCCAAGTAGCAGATTTGATGTTTGATCCTGGAGTTGACTAGGTAAGGTGGGACAGCTTATTAAGGTCACATGACCAAATGTAAGCTATAGAAGCACTTTGGAAGCTGAGAGTGGAAGACAGATAGGATTGGAAAGACACATGAGACAGCAAGCCTAAACAGAAGGTAATAGTTCAGGAGATGGGCAGTGAGGTGGTTCAGTGACTAGAGCCCTGGGCCTGGACAGTCGGGAAGACTTCTTCCTCTCTTCCTGAGTTCAAATCTGACCCCAGACACTCATTAGCTGGGTGATTCTGGGCAAATCACTTAGCCCTCTTTGCCTCAGTTTCCTCATCTGTAAAATGAGCTAGAGAGGGAAATAGTGAACCATTCCAGTATTTTTGCCAAGAAAATCCAAATGGGGTCATCAAGAGTCAGATTTGGCTGAAAATATCTGAACAACAACAGTTCAGGAGATAGGTGATGAGGACCTGAGCTAGAGTTCTGGCAGTCTGAGTAGAGATGAGGGGACATATGTAACATTTATTGTAAAGGTGGGAGTGACGAAATTTGCCAACATATTGGCTATGTATGTGCAATCATGGATTACTTTTTTATATTAGTCATTTTGTGTAAGAAAACTCAAACAGAGAATGGGAAGAAGGAGGGAGGGATAAAATTTGGAATTAACACTTAAAAGAAAAACGGAAAGTTGCAAATTGTTTTTACATGTAATTGGGGAAAAAATGAGACAAATAGGGTTAAGTAACTTGTCCAGGATCACACAGTAAGTAAGTTTCTGAAGACAGATTTGAACTCAGGAAGATGAGACTTTCTGACTCCATATTTGTCACTCTATTCACTGCACCATCTAGCTGCCCCAATATGCCTAAACTAGGGAGACCAAAAACACAAAAAGAAAATTATAGATAAACTTCTCTAATGAATATTTCTGCAAAAATTTTAGCTTAATTAAATTATTAATTTGTTAATATTAATTTAAATAAAAATAAACTAATTAATTTTTTTTGTCTTTTCTTTTTGGAGGAGGGAAGCCAGGGCAATAGGGGTTAAATGACTTGCTGAAGATCACATTGCTAGTAAGTGTTAAGTGTATGAAGCCTTATTTGAACTCAGGTCCTCCTGACTCTAGGACTGGTGCTCTATTCACTGTGCCACCTAGCTGTCCCCTATTAATTTTAAATAAACAAAATTAAAATAATAAAAATATGTAATAATACAAACATATTAATTAAATTAAAAATTAATAAAATAAATAAAAATAACATTTAAATAAAATAGTAAGGAGATTGCAGTATTGCACCACAAAGATCATATAATATGACTAGGTAGGATTTAGCCAGCAAGAATTCATGAATGATTCAATATTAAGAAAGCTATTACCATAATTACTTTATCAATAATAAAACAACAAAAATCATGTGATTATTTCAATAAGCGCAGAAAAATGACTTGACAAAATATAATATTCATTCCTGTTAAAATAGTAGAAAGCATAGAAATAATGGGAGCAAGCATTATCTCTAATAGAAATTAGCTAGAAATCTTCACAATAAGATCAAGGGTAAAGCAAGAATGCTCATTGTTGCTGCTATTATAAAATATTATACTAGTAATACTAGCTATAGCAATAAGGCAAGAGAAAGAAAATGAAGAAATAAATATTGGGTTGAGGAAACAAAACTATCACTTTTTACAGATTTTTATACTAAGAGATTCCCAGAGACTCAACTAGAAAAACAAACAAAACAGCAACTTTAGCGAAGGTGCAGAATACCAAAGAAACCCACAGAAATCATGAGTATTTCTATATATTGCCAGCAAAAACAAGCAGAAAGAGATAGAAAGAGAAATTCCATTTAAAATATATGTAGACAATATAAAATACTTGAGAGTCTATCTGCCAACATACACACAGGAACTACATATGCACAATTGCAAAGCACTTTTCACATGAATTCAGATACAAGTAACTTGAGAAATGTTAATTGCTTGGGGTAGAACAAGTCAATAAAATAAAAATGAGATTGCTGCCTGAATTAATTCACTTATTCAGTGCTGTATTAATCAAACCACAAAAGAATCATTAATTGATCTAGAAAAAATAAAAATAAAATATCTGGAAAAAATAATCAAGAAAATCAAAGTAATGAATGAAAAAAGTGAAGGAAAGGGACTTAGGAATATAAAATCTCAAATAATA
Source organism: Pseudocheirus occidentalis (assembly GCA_028646575.1). Classification (NCBI taxonomy): domain Eukaryota; kingdom Metazoa; phylum Chordata; class Mammalia; order Diprotodontia; family Pseudocheiridae; genus Pseudocheirus; species Pseudocheirus occidentalis. Next base: position 8,238,442 of record CM053601.1, read on the forward strand.
ACACAAAAGCCATAATCATTAAAACCATTTGGTACTGGATAAGGAATGGTATGGTTGATTAGTAGAAGTGATTAGGTATGCAGTACACAGAAGCAAACGAACACAGTGACCCAGTTTTTAGTAAATCTAAACATTTTAGCTACCGAAGCAAGAACTCACTATTTAACAAAAACTACTGCAAAGCAGTCTTGAAGGAACTAGGCATTGATCAACATCTTACATCATATGTCAAGATAAACAAAAAAATGGGTGCATGCTTTAGATATAAAGGAGCAAGGAAGAAACTACCTGACAGATCTATGTATGGGGAAGAGTTCATGACCAAACAAGAGATAGAAAAGTTCATGGGAGATAAAGTGGATAATTTTGATTACATAAAATTGAAAAGGTTTTGCATGAACAAAACCAAAGCAACTAAAGAAGAAAAGCAGGAAACTTGAAAAAAAAATTTCAGTAGGTTTCTCTGATAAAGTTCTAATCTCTCAAATTTATAGGAAACTGAGGAAAATTTATAAAAATAAGAGCCACTCTGGGGCAGCTTGGTGGCACAGTGAATAGAGCACTGGCCCTGGAATCAGGAGGACCTGAGTTCAAATCTGACCTCAGACACTTAACACAAAACTAGCCGTGTGACCTTGGGCAAGTCACTTAACTCCAAATGCCCTGGTCCCCCTCCAAAAAAAATAAAAAAAATAAAAGCCACTCCTCAGTTGACAAATGGTTAACCAATATGACAGACAGTTTTCAAAGGGAGAAATCAAAACTTTTAATAGTTAAAAGAAAAATTACTTTAAATCATTGATGATTAGAAAAATGCAAATTAAAACAACTCTGAGGTACTACCTCATACTCATAATATTGACTTGAAATGCTAGACTGAGGAATTTTTGTTTTGTCTTAGAGACTGCAGGAAGGTAGCAACAATTCTGGAGCAGGGAAAAAGAAGGATAAGTATTGAAATTTTGGAAGATAAATTTGCGGAGGCAAGAGATGCAAGTAAAGGGACAAATCAGGAGGCAAGTCATAGGGAGAGGTGGTGGATATTCAACAAGGGTGGTGTTCATGCCAGAAGGGTACTGACACATGATATATTATGGAAGTGAAATCAACAAGACTTGGCAACTGATTGGATATGGTAAAAAATGTAGAGGAAAGGACCAAGGAAGACCAAGATTACAAAATCTGGTATTTGAAAGGATGGTGGTGCTCTTGGTAGAAACAGAGAATCTAGCAGCTAGCTGGATCCCTAGTCTTGGAGTCAAGAAAACTTGAGTTCAGAATCCTGCCTCAGACTCTTAATAGCTGTATGACTCTAGGAAAGTAACTTTGCTTTCAGACTTGTTTCCCTCATCTGTACAATGGGGATATTAATGGGAGCAATATCACATTGTTGTTGTGAGGATCAAATGAGGTGAGTGCTTTGCCACACTTAAAGTGCTATGAAGATGCTCGTGCTTCATCATCATCATCATCATCATCCTCATCACCATCAGCAGCAGCAGCATTAGTAAGACCTCCGAGTCTTAATTTCTTCATCTGTAAAATGAGGAGTGGGACTCAGTGACTTTTAAGGTCTTTTCCAGCTCTGTATATGTTTAGAGGAGAATTTGTTATACTGAGTTCTGTTCTAAACAAGTTGAAATACAGTTGAAACTTCTGCCAGAGAATCTTCCTTTTTAAAAAAAACTACCTTCTATCCATTCTATTACTTGTATGTATCTATGAATGTTGTACAGGGAGACATGTTATCTACTCCATCAGAAAGTAAGTCCCTAGAGGTCAGGGGCTCCATTTTTTTTCTGTTTATTTGAAGCACTTAGCACAAAGTATGTTCTTAATAAATGCTTGATGGTTGATGCACTGCTTGACTTCTATAAGCTTTGGAGTTTCCAACTCCCATGGGAGAAGCTTCCCACAAGAGCGCTGACTTCACATAAGTAAAGTCATGGTTCAATTTTGCCCTCGTTTCCCTTCATATTCTCTTGTAGAAGAAGCAACATAGCACAGTTTGATGAATATTGGACTTAGAGTCAGAAGTTCTAGGTTTTATTCCTGGCTCTGAAACATCCTAAACATGTGTTCATGGACAAGTATTTTCTCAGTTTCTTCATCCAGAGACTGGAGATGATTTTCTATGTTAATTTATGATTTTCTTTTTTTCTTTTCAAATAGTATTTCTCTAGTTGCACATGAAGACAATTTTTAACATTCATTTAAGAAAAATTTTGAGTTCAAATTTTCTCCCTCCCTCATCTTTCCTATTCCCTAAGACAGTAAGCAACTTGATATAGGTTATATTTGTCCAATCATGTAAAACATTTCTATATTAGTGAAGATGTGAAAGAAGAAACAGAGCAAAAGGAAACACCCACACACACACTCACACACACAGAGTGAAGGAACATTATGCTTCCATCTGCATTCAGACTCTGTTCCTTCTCTGGACATGGTAGCATTTTCCTTCATGAGTCCGTTGGAATTGTCCTGGGTTAATTAATGCATTGCTGAGACTCCTTCGTCACTGTCACACAGTGTTGCTGTTACTGGGTACTGTGTTCAAGATCAGAGATAATTCTTACACCACCACACTCACAGGGCTCTTAGGAAGAAAGCACTTTGAAAATCTTCAAGTACAAGTGCAATATCAGCTGTTATTCTTTGACTGCGAGTTTCCCAGGGGCTATTTACAAGTCTGTAGTACAACAGAGAGAATACTGCATCTGGAGTCAGAAGACCTAGGCTTGTATCTGACCTCTGTCACTTGTTAACTGTGTTTCCCAAGGGAAGTCACTTCCCCTTTTAGGGGATTAGTTTCTTCCTTTGTAAAATGATGTGCTTGAACTTCGTGGCCTCCAAATCCCCTTCCAAGCTACAAATCTGTGATCTTCTGATCACTGTTGTGGGGATTGGAGAGAGATGAATGAGGAGAGGAGCATGGAAAAGGTGTTGGAATAGTAAAGAGGAAAGCGGCCTGTCAGAACTAAAGCCATTTGTTCACTCAGTAAAAATTCTTGCAGACATGAACTGAAAGTGAGTTTCAAATGGGTGTGAGTTTGATTTGGTATCACTGACATCTTTCTTCCAGAGTTCTTTCTATGTGTTACCTTTGCAAGGTATAATGGAATGAGGGTAGGAGTTTGGAATAAGAAGGTTTGGGTTCAAATTCTCCCTCTTCTCCATGTTCACTTTGAGATTTTGGTCAAGTTCCTTCACTGATTTGGACGTTTTTTTTCATCTTTGAGTTGAGGGGATTGGACAAGAGATGCTGTAAAGTAAGACAAAATCCTATATCTGATGATGGGTATGCTTTCATAAGGCTGAAAGTCAGTTGTTCGTTGATGAACCATAGAACCATTGATTTAAATCTGGAAGGGATCTCAAAGGTAATTTAAACCAGTTCCAAAATTTGAATGATGAGAAAATTGGGGCTTGCAAAAGTTAAATGATCTGCCCAGAGTGCTGCAACTACTAATTACCAAAGGTAGGATCTGAATTCAGGTCTTACTGACTGACACACCACCCATTAAGCCGTACAGTCTCTACATGATAGATATATTTTCATAAGTTGCTCTTCAGTCTTTTTCAGTCATCTGACTCTTTGTAATCCCATTTGGGGTTTTCTTTGCAAAGATATTGGAGTGATTTGCCATTTCCTTCTCCATGTCATCTTAAGATGAGGAGACTAAGATGAATAAGGTTAAGTGACTTGCCCAAGGTCATATAGTAGCACTGAGGCCAGATTTGAGCTTATGAAGATGAGTCACACTTTTATAAAGCTGTGTGCCAATTGCCTTTCCTATTGGGACAAAGGACCATCTATTTAAGGCTGGTAAGGACCTTCGAGGTCATCTAGTCCAACTCCTTAATTTTGCAATGAAGGAAACTGAGCCTCAGATAAGTGGCCATTAGATCTGAACTTCCAGTCTTGATCCTTTGTCCTTAAATTCAGTAGTTTTCCTACAGTGTCATGATGCCTCCCCACTGTGGGAAGGTAGCCATGAATGGGAACAATTTGATGCTTAATTGATTTTGTTCTGAACAGAATAAAAAAAAAGTTATTAGATTCCCATGTACTTTTTCCCACCAGCTGACTTTTTTTTTTGATTGCCTATCCCATGACTGTATCACTTTTAGACACCAAATGAAAAGCATGTGTAACAGAGATCAGAAATGCACTCTCATTCCCTGTTACCATGGGAAATGCCCCATGTGAAATATGGGTTTTCGTGAAGTCTGCACACATTACTTTAATTATGACATTCAGTTTGGAAACATGAATGTTTATACAATTAGAACCTTGGACGTGTTGCTCAAATTCTTCTGAGTTGGATGACTACATGCACATTTTCCCCCCAATTTGGTCTATAAATGTAGACTGAAAGATGGAACACCAGGGCAGGCTTCAACTCTTTGGAGCTGGAAAATCACGCTATAGAAGTGGCTGCAGAAGATAGGATTTTTGTTTTGTAGTGTGGGCTCCAAGTTTTCCTTCTTGCCCTTTTCTGAGCCAGGTTGCACCTGAAAGGTTAGGGTTGCTTTTGTAGGGCATGTAACTTTGATTCTGCATAGCCCTTTGTGCTGAAAATGAAACTGATCTTTTAAAAAAGGGTGTAAAATATTGGAACATTGGAACAGCACACTCCAGGTTGTAAATCAGTCCTCATTATAATCCCCCCTTAATGAGTTTGCTGCTTTATTCTCCCTCTGGGCTCAAACTTCTCAGTGCAAAGACAGATCTTCCTAAAGTTTTCCAAAAATCATTTTGTTTTTGACTTGTGAAGGAGAATAAAACCTACCCTATTCACTTTAAAAAAACATAAAAACCCCACTTAAAGTGACTAAAAATGAGCACATGAATGGTTGATAGAATTAACAAATTGTCTATTGCAATTAGTCTTGGTGAAAAGTGATAGGTTTTCTAAGGACTTTTAAGAAATAAAATTTTCAAAGATTATAGAAGTCTAAAGCAATTAAGGCATGTTACGACTACAAGGGACCCCAGAGGCTTTTGAATACAACCCTTTCAAAGAGGAGAGACTTGCCCTGGCTCCAATGACAGAACAATGCCTAGAAACGAGGTCATTGGGATCTTCTCATTTCCAGGCCTCTACATTTCCTACTAGTTCTAAGTTGTTTAAATATTTTTATGTATGTTGTGTATATGTATGTATGTGCTTGTATGCATATACATGCATGTGTACACATGTATATAACATATAAGTATTATATGGGCATTGCCCACATGCATAATGCATATATGCCATATATGTATGTATATGCAGTGTGCATATATGTATGCATGTATGACATGTGATGTCAATCCAATCATTTTGGATACTATGCTAATACAAAATTCTAATACATCTTACTTCTCAGGTAAGTCAAAATGTTCACAGCAGCACTTTTTTCAGGTGATATCCAAGAACTGAAATGAAATAATATGTCCATTGACTGGAGAATGACCAAACAAATTGTGGTACATGAGTGAGATAGTATTGTACTGAAATTCTACATGGATACGTAGGATTCAATGAATTAAGGGAAGCTATGTATTAACTGATCCAGAATGAAGTAAGCAAAACTATGAAAACAGTGTATACAATGGCTACAAGAATGTAAATAGAAAGAGCAATATCATTTAACTGCATGATGATAACGACTCTGTTGGCATAAGAAAGGAGATGAGAAGGGGCTTGTTCTTCCCCTTCAGTACCAATGAGGAGGGCATTTGTGCAAAGATTGTTGACTTTATTGTCAGCTGTGGTCAATGTGTATCCTTCAAAATAAAAACAAATTGGGTATTTATTTCAAAGCTATGGAATTTTGAAAGTAGTTTACATCATATTCCTTCTATAAAGTTACTTTTATTTCCTATTTTCTACTTGGTTTTTCTGAATCATTTTCTCTCCTTTAATTTTTTTTTACAAGGGAAGGCACTTTTTTTTAGAGAAGAGGAGAAGGATATATTTATTAATGAATGTGTTCTAAATACTAGAGGCATAGTTTTTAAATAACAGAAACACTGTATTTTGATTGATATAGTCAGATTAAGTGGGGGAAGAAGCCAGGAGAAGAGGATACTCAGGTATATGTCTTTCTGCAAGCATTTGGAGGGCTCTCCACAGGAAAAAAGAATTGTTATACTTTTCCTTGAGGGCAGAACTAGGAGAAAGTGATAGAAGTTGCAAAGAAGTTGATTTCCATTCGATGTAAGTAAAATACATACATTTCCTAGAGACTAGCAGCACTTTTCCCTCTGTCACCTTAGTTGTGGTCTAACTTGCTGGACTCAGACTTAAAATGGTGGCTACCAGTATTCTTACCACCAAGTTCACTCCTAGCCATCACATAGCCAACATACAAGTTGATCCTGTTTTAAAGGAAAGGATGTCTAATCTACTTGTGGACCGGATCCATCGGTTCCTCAGTGGCGGCTCATCATTGGCTGCAGCAACTGCCAGTACCAGAAGACTCTGCTACAAGACTCATTGTGGACAGATTTTTTGATCTTCCAGAATTCAGAAGAACACGATCTTCTTTTTTCTTTCTCTAATATTCATTCAGCTCAGATCAGGAAAGACTAAATATAATGGAGGCTGAATAGCCTTGCTGTCACCACGTGGTGGTTGGGTGAGAGGGAGAGAGGGGAGGAAGGAGCCAACTTATACCAGCTCATGAGAGTCACTTGCTAAATTTTCAGTGTGTGCATTCACATCTTCAAAACTAGAAAATGCTACAAATCAGGACTTTGACTTGTTGCTCTGTTGATCATCTAGACTTTATAAAGGGATGGAAAAAACTTAATAACACAGATTAAACTTGAAAGTGTGTCATCCATACACCTTTCCCCTTCAGAGACCTGGTTGTGAAATATTTCCTAGAATGCACCTGCCCTTCTCCCCTTCGGTTGTCTAAAATAGCTCTTGTCTCTCTGATCACCAGGGAGGAGAGCTCTTCTGTTTCTTTGAACATTCTGTGTGTGTACCCAGTTCATTCTCAGCCACCAGTCACAAGGCTATCACCATGAAGTAAACCAAAAGTCCTGGGATATTTGAGAATGCTCTGAAAGGGAGTGAGGAAGGGGAAGGGCATCTCCATCACACATTTCCGGGAGCAGGGACAGTAATGAAGGCAGAATGGCTCCTTGCACATGCTCTCATTAGTCCAGTCCTCCACTTTTGCTGCTTAATTTTTTCAGTTGTGTTCTACTTTTCATGAGTTTGGTTTTTTTTTGGGGGGGGGAGGTTCTTGGCAAAGATACTGGAAATGGTTTGCTCTTTCCTTCTTCAGTTCATTTTATAGATGGGAAAACTGAAGCAGCCAGGGTTAAGAGACTTGCTCAGGGTCACACAGCTAGAAAATGCCTGAGGCTAGATTTGAACTTAGGTCTTCCTGACTCCAGGAAGTTCTATCCACTATGCCACTTGGCTGTTTTAACACTCCATGACGTAAGGAAAATATTCCTGATGGTTGAATTATCTAGGAAGGACTTCTTGGGGTAGCTGCTTTTGTCTAACGGGGCAGCTTCAAGCAGAGACTGGCGGACCAGGCTTGATGGCCTCACTGCTCGCATTCCAAGTGCGGCATTTGTGCTTTGTAACACAAGGGGTTGCTGCTGAGGGTGTGCTTGGATGGCTGGTGTTAGATCTTTCCTGCTCCCTCCTCCCTATTTGACAGGAGCAAAGCTGAATCCTTCTGGGGTTTTTCTTGCCTTTTCCTGATCAAGTGTATTAATTATTTAGAGTATCATTGATACTATTTCAAATGCCAATGACTGGGAATCAGTCCCATTTTATTTTTTTCAGAAAGAGGAATTATTCAGTCCCATGGTTCTTAGTCTCTAATGGAGTGGAAGGGGCAGGAAAATCCTAATGGCCTCAGCTTAGTGATGGTGGTGTCCCTTTGCCTGGTAGCCCTATGAGGTCTGTAGTCAGAGGATTCCCCACTCCCAACCAGAATCTCTTTCCCAATAGCAAAGCATTCTTTGTGATTATGTCTCCTCTGCAGATTGTCTTTCTTTTTTTTTTTTAAAGTTTTATTGACATGTTTTATTTTTATGTTATGTAAATGTATAGGCTACTTCTATTTTGTTGGAAAGTTCTTATAGCAAAGGAAAAGTTAATTAAAATCAATGTTAGTGACCTTATCTAAAAGTTTATAACATGTTTTGCATTTATAGCACCTTTTTATCTCTCTACTAAAAAATTTAAAAAAAGAAATGTATTTTACTCCTTCCCAGCCCTACTCAATTTGACTAAGAAAATAATAGAAAAACAAATGTCTTTTTAGTAAATATGCAGAATCAAGCAAAATGAATTCATTCCACAACCGTATGCATAAACAGATATATCTGATTCTGTCCTCATTCACAATTTCTCCATTATGAATAGTATATTTTGTTACTGGTCCCTTAGAATCATGAGTGGCAATGGTTTCTTCATAGTCTTGACAACTTTCAAAAATTGCTTTGTTCTTTGTGTTTACAGTCTTCCCATTTAACGTGCGATTATAGTTCAAATTGTTCTCCTGTCTCTGGTCATTTCATTCTTCACTGACTTATAAAAGTCCTTAAATTGTTCATTTTTTTCTTTTTCCTTTTGGAAGGTTCAATTGGAGTTAAGTGACCTGCCCAAGGTCACATGGCTAGTAAGTGTTAAGTGTCTCAGGCCACCTTTGAACTCAGGCTCCCCTGACTCCAGGGCTGGTGCTCTATTCATTGTGCCACCTAGCCACCCCCAAACCACTCATCTTTATAATATTGGTGTAATGCTAGGAATTGTTCCTCTAGATCTGCTTACTTAACTCTGTATCAGTTCATATAAGTCTTTCCATATGCTTTTGGAATCATATCTTTTCTCATTTCGTACAGCATATTACTCCATCACATTCACATGCTACATCTTATTCTCTAGAGGTTTTCCTAGTTTCATCTTAAACGTGAGGGTCAAAAATGAACCAGTATCTTCTGGCAGGGTAGCTAACTAGAGCTAATGCCAAAGTTCCTACCAAGTCATATTGAAGGGGTTTGGATGGAGCCAATTTTTGCTTCTTCTATTTCAGTCCAACCTCCAAAACATTTATGAGTCACCTGCTGTGTTATACAGACAGAGGTTCAGAGTTAGGAAAAACTGTGTGATTCTGAGTTGATCATTCTACCTCATGGTGACTCAGGCAACTCTCTAAGACAACAGTTTGCAAAAAAAAAATAAAAAGATTCAGGTTTATTCTGTCTGAGGGAGTTTCATCCTCACAAACTCCCAGAATCAGTTAAATTACAAAAAAGTGCTAGCCACTGGGGACACAAACATGAAACAGGAGTCACTGCCCTCAGGGATCTTATATTCTATATGGGAAACATAGCATGGACACAGGAAAGTATATATAATTTGAGGAGACAGAGACCAAAACTGACTCAAGGGTTCAGGAAAAGGTTTTCCCTAGAAGACAGTGGAGGTGAGAAAGCTCATCAGGTATGAAGTTCATCATGTGCAAAGGTCAGATGGTGGAAGCTGGGCTGCAGTATTTGGGAAACGGCAAGTTGACCAGTTTGATTAAAATACAACGTGTGTGAAAGGGAGCAATGTGAAATGACTATGCAAAAGGGGAGACAGATTGTGAAAGTACGAAACGAAGGAATTTGCATTTTATCATAGAGGCAATAGGTGCCTGCTGGAATTTCTTTGTGCGTGACAGTCTCATAAATAGCCATGTGCTTTAAGAATGTAAATTAGGATGCTGTCTGAAGGACAGATTGGAGAATGAGAGAAGCTGGAGGCAGGATGACCAAGTTAAGTGTGTGTGTGTGTGTGTGTGTGTGTGTGTGTGTGTGTGTGTGTGATAGAGACACAAGCATTTCTATTGTGGTAGGATTGCTGGCAACAGCCCAAAATTCTGCCTTTTCTTTCCAATATTGCTAGTTATATCTTGAGAATCCTCTAAAGAATGGCCTAATCCTAATCAGGCAACTAGGACAGAATGCTGTGTCTGGAGCCAAAGACCTGTGCTCAGATTGGATCTCAGACACTTACTAGCTGTGTGACCCTGAGCAAATCACCTAACCCTGCTTGTCTCAATTTCCTCATCTGTAAAATGATCTGGAGAAGGAAATGGCAAATCAGTTCTTTGATTGTCAAGAAAACCCCAGATAGGGTCATTAAGAGTCAGATACAACTGAAAGAAATGACAGCACAACAACAAATGTTAATCCATGGAAGATGAGGAAGTGATAGGATATAGGAAAATATAGTGGGGCAAATACTTTTTTTTCTTCCCCAGATTCAGATTTAGTGATGTGGGAAGGAGTGTTGACCAACCGGTAGCCTGCAGCCCGAGATAGGGGACACTTGAATTTAATCCATTTGTCCTAACATCTTGCCTAAGGAATGAAGGATGAGGAAAACATCAGCAAATTATTAAAAGATCTTCAGAGATGCCTGATGATTTTTTTTTTTTGCACTGACTGGATGTGATTGAGGCTTGACTAGTAAAAGCATTGTAGATGTGTTGATTAGCCCTGAGGCATGTTGATCTGTCTTATTCAAAGTTAAATTCGATAGTAACCTGAAGAAGTAGCAACAGCAATGGAATTGGATAATAGACTTCACTGGTTGCAGATAGAGGCAGTAGGTGCTAGGTAGCACGCCATTTTTAGTGGCAGGAAAATGAGGAGTTCTGAGGTCACATAAAGGAATTTCTGGACCAAATCAAAGATCTGCTTCAAGTCTGAAGCTGCAGAAGATAGAAGGAAAGAACAAGGTATAGCATCATGAGGAAGAGAAATCCAAGGTCTTTCTTTTACTTACACTATTATCCTATGAAACAGGAGTCAATGTTCTTTATCTTATTGAAGGTATTGGCAACCCTACAGCAAAAGTATAAATCTGAAAAGATGGTATAGTTCTTGCTTGCCTAAAACAGGAATCAGAAGAGGAGAGGATTTCTTGGTCCTTTAGAAACTGACTTTTTTCCTCTTACCAGATATGAGGGACTACCTGAGTTTACACCTTTATTCTAGAGGTCCATGTAGAGGTCCTATCCCAGGGAAAGGAGGGATTCACCAGAAAGGGAAAGGGAGTTTTTTTGATCATCTATAAGCTTAAGAAGGTGTCCTTCCTATATTTGTTGCTGTCTACCAAAAACTTGTTGTGTGTTCTATCTTTGTAGACACAGTGCTTGTAAGGGAACTGAAGATACCTCAGGTTGAATTGAGGGACAGTAACACAACAAATCCAGATGTTCTCAAGGCCAGGTTTCTCTAATTGGGATGATAAGGCATATATTGGTGGCATGGTTGATTTAATGAATATCCAAGATGGAAGCCTTAGTCTGTCCTCAGCTGACTCATTGGTTACATTCACTTCTAAGTCCTATTTGTCATCTTTATTTTCTCATTTTGAGAGATGATGTGACTAAGGTATGTCCAAACAATTGCTGCAAAGACTGAGGGATGAGAGAAATTTAATTGAAAGTTTGCTGACTGAAGAAACTGTCACTATAAACTAGTTTGTGGAGCATTATGCCTCAAAACTTTCCCCACTCTATTCTATCCTCCACATAGCTGCCACAGTGATTTTCCTTAAGACTTTGTCTAGCCATGTCACTCCTCTACCTAGTAAACTCCAATGGCTCCCAGTTGCCTCTAGGGTCAAATAAAAATTCCTGTTTGGCATCCACTTACCAACCTGGTCCAAACCTACCTTTCCAGACTCTTATATTACTCCCCCTCCTGTACTCTGTGATGCAGCCAAACTGGCCTTCTCCCTGTTTTTCACACATGGTGCTGCATCTCTCATCCCTGGGGTTTTGCCCTGACTGTCCCCCATGTCTGAATACACTCTGTCCTCAGTCCAGCTCCCAGAATTCCTCTCTTCCTTCCAAACACAGTTTGAGCACCATCTTGAAGTCTTTCTCAGTCTTCCCCGACTTCCAGGACCCTCTCCACCGAACTGTGCTGCTAGTTAACTAATTTGCATTCTTTCTCTACCTGCTTTGTGTAGATTTGCATATGTGCTTTTTGTATCCCCCACTAAAATGTTGTCCTGAAAATAAAGATGGCAAACAGGACTAAGGAACAGATGTAACCAATGTGTCAGCTGAGGACAGACTAAGGCTTCCATCTTGCTTGTTCATCAAATCAATAATACCACCTATAGATACCTTATGCTCCCAGCTAGAGGGGCCTGGCCTTGGGAACATCTGGACTGGGTGTGTTTCTGCCTTTCATTTCAACCTGAGGTCTCTTCAGTTCCCTTATAACTACCATGGTTGCAAAGACAGAACACATGGTGGAGTTGCTTCATTCTTTCCATTTATGATCCCACAAATGAATAAAGTACTCGATGCGTAGTAAATAATTGTCAATGGGTTGATTGAAAAAATGATTGAGTGATGGAAGGAAAAAGAATTGGTACTGGGAAGTCAGAAACTCTCCAAGGTGATAAGGAGAATAGGGGAAAGGAGTTGGGGTCTGGATTGGGATCATGAATTCTTTTGATGTTAAGCTTCATTCCTTTCTCCCATAGTACTAAGCCTTCTACTTGTGATCAGTGGGAGTAGAGAAAAGTTGCTCTTTATCCAGACCCTTCTTTTATATATTCAGACTTTTTCTTGAGATTAATTTCAATTCCTTTAGTCTTTTGCCACGATGCCTCCCATTTTCTAGTTTTGCTTCAGATTCTCTCCCAAGTTCTGCATATCCCCATTCAGACAGGAGGCCCCCAAAGGATAAACTGCTTGAATGGTGTCCTGAGCAATGCTCAGCATGATGGAAGAATGACTAATAGTATCCTTGAGACATTTCTCCATGGATGTAGCCAGGTTTCTGCACTGTGTTAATGTGTTTACTGTATGGTCTGATTCAGTTGCTGGTCTTGTGGAATTGGGCCAAATAAAGTAAAGTCATCGGTCTTTATTGATTTCTCCCACTTTAGAAAGGAAAATACTGGGAAACATCAGTAGTGCTCTGTGTTTGTCTCCTTTGCATTTGCCCTGCCCCACCAATGTGGTGCCATTGCCCATTTTCAGAGACAAGTCTTCTATGGTCGTCTACAATGAGCATTTGTCCAAAGAATTACAGCTCAAATTCAAATGGCAGTTTCCTTCCAGAAACCTTGGTATATAGGTCATCCATTTGAATTCCCCATTTCACAGATAAGGAAGCCTTACCAAGATGACATAGTTTTTGAGTGGAAGAGTTTCAACTCAAATCTGGGTCTCTGGTTCTAAGACCAAGATTTTTCCACCACTGAGTGGTTGCTTTCTAAGGCAACCTGAGCTAACAACAATAGCAAAGCCAAGAACACCAACACTTGCCCAATGCTCTAAAATTTACAAAGTGTTTTATAAATATTACTTTATATTATCCTCAAAACAGCCCTGGGAGGTAAGTATTGATATTATTATCACCATAAGGAAACTGAGGCAAGCAGACATTTAGTGACTTGCTCAGAGTCACAAAGGTGCTAAATGTCTGAAGTCTGATTTGAATTTGAACCTTCTTGAATTTTGTTCTGGTACTTTATCCACTGTGCAGCTAATCTCATATACCTCACAAGCTTCCTCACCTCCCACCCTACACTCATTCTTCTTTTTATCCTTTAGGGAATGAAATTCATCACTCTCTGGGTGACTCCCTAAGCACCAAGTCCAGTGTGACTTCTCACCCAAACTACATCCCTTTTATACCAGACCCAGGAAGCATCTGTAGGGTTGGATTCAAGCAAAACTTTGAAGTGAATCAAGTTCATCTTTGTCACATTCTTCCTCTTTATGAATGGATTTTTCTTCATCTTTCTATGTCCCCTGACAACTGCCCTGGTACTGCTCCCTTTTACTCCTCATATAGGTATAAGCAATCTGGTAAACTGAGGCATTATTCAACTGGGCACAAGTAGGCAGAACCAGGAGCAATATGTAGGACTTGGAGAGCTCAAAGGGTCAGTGAAATGGAAAATTTTCTAACCATTAGAAATATCCATTGGAGGAATTGGCTTCTTTATTTCTTTCTCACTAGAGTAAGCAAAAGTGGAACACTTACTTCATTAGGGAAATTATAAAAGGTAAGGAGTGTGTATGGGGGAAGGAATTCAGCCACACTAACCAACCAAGTCTGAAGGCAAATGCCATCATCCAGACCTGCAGTCTCCCACCTCCCCCAAGTGTTATAATTCTGACTAGATAGAATTCATTCTCAGTTGTGCTTGTATGTTTCTCCCTTTTGCATTGTTGTAGTACCGTGAATACTATTTTCCTGATTCTGCTTACTTTGCATCACGTCAATTCACAACAATCATCCCTCGCTTTTATGTGTAAGGATGGAGCTTCACTCACATCCCAGTTAATGTAATCACAGGAAGCTTAGACAGCTTGTTTGAATCAATAAATCAGGAGTGTAAAACCAAGACTGCGAACAACCAAATGGAGAAAATTAAAATGCTTCCACCCCCGGAGGAAGACAGATGATGCTGCACAAGCTGTTTTACCTCCAGAGACCAGAGGGCGTGTGCAGACCTGTCTGCCCCTACACCCTGTATCCCTGGACTGTTGCTTTTTGGGAGGTTTTTGCTTTATAAGCTTTCAAAATTTCTTCTTGCCTGAACTTGTCATCTTGTAATTAAGGTTTATTATTTTATTGTGAATTTAATAAGCACAAACATGGCAATTTCAATATGTAAAGGACAGAAAAAATATTGTATATGGAAATAACGAATGTCTCTTACGTAGAGTTGTGTTTGTTTTAAGGGCTATAGTGGATAAAGAGGGGGCTCAAAGTCAGGAAGAACTGGTTTCACATCTCTCAAGACTCCCACATGCAATGGTTTTATGATCCCAGGCACTTCACTTAACCTCTTAGCCTAAGTCAGGGGTGGGAACCTGTGGCCTCGAGGTCACATGTGGCCCTCTAGGTCCTCAAGTGCATCCCTTTGACTGAATCTAAACTTCACAGAACAATCCCCTTAATAAAAGGATTTGTTCTATGAAGCTTCCATGCGATCAAAAGGCCACACCCAAGGACCTAGAGGGCCACATGTGGCCTGGAGGCTGCAGGTTCCCAATCCCTGGACTAAGCTGTAAATAAAGGGCCAGTCTGTAATAATGAGGATAGTCCTTTACTCTGAGTGTTTTATGTTTAAATCATAGATCTGGCATATACACACATACACGTACACACATATGAATGTATGAAACCTGCACACATTGCACACATACATACACACATGTATGAATGTATGAAACCTGCCCACACTGCACACATACATGCATACACACATACACATACACACATATGAATGTATGAAACCTGCACACATTGCACACATACAGATATACACACATACCATATATATACACACACACATACACACATAAGCAGGGATGTATCCATATACACACATATGAATGTATGAAACCCACACACATTGCACACATACATGTATACACACATACACATACACAATACATGTATGAATGTATGAAACCCGCACACATTGCACAATACATATATACACACATACACATACACACATACACGTATGAATGTATAAAACCTGCACACATTGCACACATACATATATACACACATACACATACACACATAAGCAGGGATATATCCATATACACATGTATGAATATATAAAACCTGCCCACATTGCACACATACATATATACACACATACCATATATATACACACATACACATATACACATAAGCAGGGATATATCCATATACACACGTATGAATGTATGAAACCTGCCCACATTGCACACATGCATATATATATATACACAATACACATACATACATAAGCAGGGATATATCCACATACACACATATGAGTGTATAAAACCTGCACACACTGCACACATACATACACACACATACCATACACACACATATACAGAATAATCTTAAAATCTTCACAGCTCACTCTGTACTCATATTTAACACAATATTAATGTCATTGCTTGTTTGAATTCCCTTCTGAAATTTTTTTTTCTGTGCATTTTTAACAATTTATTGCTATTTCCCCCAATCTCTTCTACTATCCAATAATTCCTACTTTTTCCACCCTTACACCAGTGGAAGTCCTTTCTTGTAACAAATATGTATTGCCAAACAAAGAAAGCAGACCATTCACCAGGTCTAAATGTGGCTCATTCCGCATTGCTAATTTGTCCCTCTTCTGCCAAGCATCGACAGTCATGCCTCATCATTGGCATTTAAAAATTGTGATTAGTCGCTGCTGTAATCAGAGGTCTGAAGACTGTCAGAGTTGCTTTCTTTTTTGTTTCTTTTTTATTGAGTTGTTGATTTCATTTTTAATTTATGGAATAAAGCAAGCATTTCCATAGCAAAGCATACAAAAAATATATGATTGCACACGAACCTGCAAATCTGTTACATACAACTTGCTACTTTTTAAAATATATAATCAAGTCATCATGTAAATTTCTTTTTTCCCCTTTCCCCTCCTTCCCGGCCCCCCTCAAGAGGGCTATCATTAGATAGAAGTAGGTTTTCTTTTACACTTTTGTGGTCATCATGTCAATTGTTCCCTGGGTTCTGCTTATTTTACTGCATCGGTTCATGTAAGTCTTTCCAGGTTTCTCCAAATGCATCATTTCGGTTATTTCTTAGGCACAAGAGTATTGTTTCATTCATATATCATGATTCATTCAGCTACTCTGTAATTCATGGGCATTCACTGTTTCTAGTATTTTCCTGCAACAAAACATACTTATCGTTGTATGATGTAATACACCTAATGCTTAGTTCAGCAATGTTGGCTTCCTAAATACAATTGTCATGTTCTGAATAATTTAATAAAAAGAGTCCAATATGTTTGATATTTGTCATGTAATAGGTTTAAAACCGTATTGAGGTGTCTTCATAATAAGAGTAGGCCCTCATGGAAATAAATATGTCCTAAAGCTATTGGAAAGGGCTACGAAGGATTTGGACAATTGCAAAATGTTCCATAGCAGGGCTTGATTAGGTGGAAATACTCAGGTGACATTTCGCATATTTCCTGATCCATTTGATCAAACAAAAATTCCTGATACAATGATAGTAGAAAATAGTCCTTAGAAAGTATTCTTAAGATGAGGTATTGGGTAAAAAAGGAGAAAGCTTAATGGGAAGGGAAGGTTTGCTCACAAGAAAGCCTGAAAGGCATGCTAAGGTCTGAAAAAGGCACCTCACTTGTAGGGTGCCATGTTTAGATTTCCTATATCAGAGGAATATTATAAGCCCCTAGTTTGATCTTTCACATGACTGAATGACCACAGCACTGGTAGAGATTTGGATTATTTTAAATTGTTGAAATGCCTTAAGGAACTGGATTTTGAACTATATAGAGCCTGAAGCTAACAGCCTTTAATCACCAGGCTAGAATACCACCAAAGACTAGAGGGACATTTGGGTGGATGTAGGATACCATAGTCACATTTATACAGACTAGCATTTTATATAATGAAGAAGAAGGCTCTGGTTTTCTAATTAACATGGATGTTCAACAACAGACACTGGTAGAGAGAAGAATAAAGAAGTGTATGAGGCAAGGGTTAGGTGGCACAGTGAATAGAGCACAGGTCCTGGAGTTAGAAGGACCTGAGTTCAAGTCAGGCCTTAGACACTTAACACTTATTAGCCATGTGACCTTGGGCAAATCACTTAACTCCAATTGCCTTGCCCTCCCCCCTCCAAAAAAAAAGAAGTGTATGAGGTTAAAGTAGATCAAGTGTGTAGGGATATGATACATAAAAAAGAATGAAAATTGCTCCTAATCAGTCTTGAACTTTAACAGAATCCACTGGATTTTTGCCAGTTCTAGGCACAGTAAGTGGCAAAGAAGATAGCTGTGAAAGTGAAAACCTAACTTTGGAAGTTGTCATTCAGTCCTGACCAATTTGTGGTTTCCTTGGCAAAGGAGTGTTTCCTTCTCTGGCTCATTTTACAGGTGAGAAAACTGAGGCAGATGAGGTTAAGTGTCTTAGTGCCCAGGGTCACACAGCTAGTAAGTATCTGAGGCTAGATTTGAACTTCAGAAAATGAGTCTACTTGATTCTAAGCCCTGGGCTCCATGTACAATTCTACCTAGCTGCCCAACCTTTGGAAGACCCAACTTCAACCAACTCCCAAACATTTCATGTATAGGACATGAAAGCAAGGCAAGAGAGTTTTGCTGATGGCATGAACTCCCCGTAACTGTACAAACTCAGTGGCAAGGGTAGATCATCTGATGAATAAGAGAAACTCAACAAAAGTAATTGAATTGGGAAAGACAGAAGACTAAGGAAATGGAGGTCACAGCAGAACAATATGAGAAGACCTCTTGCAGGATGCAATCTGAAAGACAGAATTGTTTTATTATAGGTGTGAACTAGATGGCTGAGCAAATGAATGATGTGCTTGAGAGAAGAATTAGGACTTAGTTAGGCCTGAAGATGATGTCATTGGTGCCATAAATAGGAAATGGAGATACGGCAAAGGACAGGGTTGGGGAAGGGGGAAGAGGATCATTTCCTACCTTGAAAACTCAGAGTATTTCTGCATCAACTTCTCCTTTTCCTTCTGAGTCCATGATATCTGAAGCCATAGGATCGTACACGGAGGTAATGATTGGATCTGAGAATCAATCAACAATTATTTATTAAATATCAGCTATGTACCAGACACTCTTCCAATCACTAAAGAAATAGATACAAAGAATGAAACACTTCCTATTCGAAAGTGTACATATATATATATATATATATATATATATATATATATATATATACATGTATATATGTTTCAAGTGGCCATTAAATTTCAATCATTCCATGGAAGACAGTTGAAGCAAATACCTTTGCTGTTGTTGTCCAGTCATTCAGTCATGTCCAACTCTTCATGATCCCATGGACTATAGGAAGCCACGATTATAATATTTTCTACTATCTTTCAAAGTCTGTCCAAGTCTGCCATATTTGCTGCTTCCATAACACTATCCACCTCATCCTTTGCTGTCCCCTTTTCCTTTTGTCTTCAGTCTTTCTCAACATCAGAACCTTTTCCAAGGAGTTCTGTTTTCTTTTTATGTGGCTAAAGTATTTAAGCTTCAGTTTCAGTATTTGACCTTCCAGTGAAGAGTCTGAATTAATTTCTTTAATTTTTGACTGTTCTGATCTCCTTGCTATCCAAGATCACAAAAATTTTCTCCAGAACCACAATTCAAAACCATTAATTCTGGGGTCCTCAGTTTTCCTTACAGTCCAAATGTCACAGCCATACACTGTTACTGGAACAGTAACAGCTTTGTCAGCAAAGTGAAGTTTCTTCTTTTTGGTATGCTGTCCAGATTTCCCATAGCTCTTCTTCTAAGGAGTGTCTTTTAATTTCATGGCTGCAGTCACCATCTGCTGTAATCTTTGAGCCCAAGAAGATAAAATCTGACACTGCTTCTGTTTCTTCTCTCTCGATTTGCCAGGAGGTGATAGGAACAGCTGCCAAGATCTTAGTTTTGTTGATGTTCAGCTTCAACCGAGCTTTTACATCTATCTCTTTCACCCTTATCACAGTACTTCTTAGTTCTTCTTCACTTTTCACCATCAGAGTAGCATCATCCATATATCTGAGATTGTTCACATTTCTTCTAGCAACCTGAATTCCAGCATTTGATTCAACTAGCCTGGCATTTTGCATGATATATTCAACATGTAAGTTAAATAAACAAGGGGAAATATACAGTTTTGTCGTACTCCTTCTCCATCTTAAATTAACCAATTGTTTCATGTTTGGTTCTAACTGTTGCTTCTTGGTCTGTGTACAGTTTCCTCAGTAAGATGATCTAATACTCCACCTCTTTGAGAATTTGCCACATTTTGTTGAGATCCACATACACAGTCAAAGGTTTTAGTGTAGACATGAAGCAGAAGTAGATTTTTCCCCCTGGAGTTTCTTGTTTTTTTCCACAATCCAGCAAAGGTTGGCAATTTGGTCTCTGGTTCCTCTGTCTCTTCAAAAACCAGCCTGCTCTTCTGGCAGTTTTCAAGTCACAGATTGCTGAAGCCAGCTTGCAGAATCTTAAGCATAACCTTGTGGGCATAATAAATGAGCAGAGCTGTTCAGTAAGTTGAATACCCTTTGGCATCTCCTTTCTTTAGGACTAGGGCATAAACTGATCTTTTCCAATCCAGTGGCCTCTGTTGAGTTTTCCAATTTTGTTGGCATATTAAGTACAGCACTTTTAAAGAACATCATCTTTTAAGATTTTTAATTTATTTGAAATTCTGTCATCTCCACTAGCCTTATTGTTAGCAATTTTTCCTCAGGTCCACTTGACTTCATTTTCTAGAATGTCTGGCTCTAGATCAGTAATAACGCACTGCGGTTATCAGTGATGTTAATATATTTCTTGTGTTGTTCTGTGTATTCTTGTAACTTCTTAAAAATATCTTCTACTTCTAATAAGTCTCTACCATTTTTGTTTTTTCTATTGAACCTGTCTGAAGAGCAACTTGACCCCATTGACTCTTAATCTTTCCCTAAACACTCTAGGAGGATTCTTTTATTTGAGAAGAATGACCTCAAAAATTCTCATCTGAAAGAACTGTTGATCAAGAACATCACACCCAACTTTATTAGACATCCCTATGGTGGATACATAACCTATAGTGGTTGTACAAAGGAAGTTATGAATGTCTGCAGAAAAGTACAGATCTCTCACCTGTTGCATTTAGACTGCCTAAACAAGATAATAGCTCAGAAAGGAGTTTTTTCTTAGAGAATCAAATCTAATAAAACAACTCTGAACTGTGTTCAAATGGGGAGGTAAGGTAGGGATGACTGAAATCAGAGGCAACGCCTTTCCTGACAAGCATGTCACCTGTTGAAACTAAACAACCTGAGTCCTCATTAAGGTCAAATTTGGGAATACAGACCTATAGATGATGATGAAGATGATGATGATGATGATGATGATGATGATGATGCTCAATGCATATCATCATCAACCTAGATATAGTTACAGAAAGGTCAGAACCTCACAAAATAGTAAGAATGAACTAATTTGTGACCACACTTATCTATGAGTCAGTTGGACAGAGTATTGAACCTGGAGTCTGGAAGACCTGAGTTCCAATATGGCCTCAGACACTTATTAGCTGTGTGGCCCTGGGTAATCCAATGTCCCTCTTCCTCAGTTTTCTAATCAGTAAAATGAAGATAATAACAGTACCTACCTCCAAGGTTGTTATGAGGACAAAATCAGATAATATCTGAAAAAAGTTCTGCAAACTTTATGGCGATATATAAATGCTAGTTATAATAGTAATAATAATAATTATTATTATCAGTAGGAATAGTAATAATATTTCAGGGGCAGATAAGTAGTACAGTGGATAGAATAATGAGCCTAAAGTCAGGAAGATTCATTTTTGTGAGTTCAAATTCAGCCTCAGACACTTCCTAGCTGTGTGACCCTGGGCAAGTCACTTCACCCTGTTTGCCTCAGTCTCCTTATTTGTAAAATGAGCTGGAGAAGGAAATAGCAAAGCTACTGCAGTATCTCTGCCAAGAAAACCTCCGATGGGGTCACCAAAGTATTGGACATGACTGAATAACCACATTATTATTTTGCAAAAGAAACATGAGTAGTTATGTGTAACCATATGACAATATTAATGCTTACCTGTTTAATGTACGCCTTGCATACTATTGCATATGTTGGTATTTGCTGATGCACACATGTACCAATCGCTGCATATTTGAGTTATGTTTATGTTTTTCTCTCTTACTGTTTATTATTATTTGCTTATGAGTAAGCATTACCATGTCAACATGATACTGGCAGCTACAGCTGTCTGTATCCATGCTTAATTTTGCTGCTCTTTATCTGCATATCCATTAATTATTGTACATGGGCAGGTATTCTATTGATATTGTTCCTGATAAGTTTTTGCATTGTTTTTCTTGCTGTGTGTGACTATTTGCTTGTGTAATATTTTCTTGTACATTATTGATATACATTTGTATTGCGTGATGTGTGCGTGTAATTATGTCCTGCATACAACTTGAACATTTAGTCATTAAAAATAGCTAGTGATAATTATATATCTTGACCAGCTACAGAAGTCATAGGGATAAAGGTCTTCTTGATTCTAGGACGTCAGTAGATATTTGGGGTCAGATATACCAGCTCCAAGAAGAGTTTCAGACCAAACATTTAAGATCAGGGATTCAGAGTTCCAGAAACACATCTGGTATTAAGTATTGCCATTTGAATTTCAGGAATATCGAGCCTTATTTTTTAATGTAGCTTTTTTGGGCCTTTTTTACATCCTTAGGCATTAGAACAATGCCTGACACATAGTAAGTGTTGGTTTATTAATTTTTGATGATCTATTTTACTCTAAGCCCATCCCTATCTCTTATTATTCCTCCCTTTCCCACCCTCCTATCATGAGCACAGAAGAATGATGAGGGGTCTGAGGAGTCATGACTTTGATGAAATATCTGTGTAAGGAATAAAGTGTTTCTGGAACCATGACTCAGTTTCATTGTGACTCTTCAGCTGGTATGTGCATTTAGGCACACTGAGGCTTACGGCTTCTTAGTCACTCATGGCTGCTAAAAATGAATGAATAAAAATAAATACAGACCTAAATGACAATCTGAGTTACTCAATGTCCTGTTCTTGTGCTTTACTATTAAAATCATTCTCTTGCTTCCCCTCCCATTCCATTTTTCCTTTTCCCATCTCAGTTTATTTGTGGTGGATGCCAACTACAAAACTCAGCAATAAGGAATGCCTGACAGCCATGAGAATGAAATGGTGATAGTACCCCTGTCAGATGGTGTGAGATGTGGCAGGGGTGGGGAAGGGAGGAGAAAGTTGGAAGGGGGTAGGGAGGGTGGGAAGACGGGGGAGAGAGAGAGACAGAGAGAGACAGAGACACAGAGACACAGAGAGACACAGAGAGACAGAGAGAAAGAGAGACAGAGAGAGACAGAGACAGAGACAGAAAGATAGAGGCAGAGAGCCAGAGAGAGAGACAAGGACAGAGAGAGAGAGACAGAGAGACAGAGAGACAGAGGGAGAGAGAGAGGCAGAAAGAGAGGGAGACAGCGAGACAAAGAGTTGATGTAGAGAGTAAGAAGAAGGAGAAAGAAGAGAGGCACACAGAGATATAGACACTGAGAAAAATAGATTCACACAGGAAGATAACTAGACAAAAAGGGGAGAGAAAAATATGGAGAGAGATAGAAACATAGAAAAAGAGACACAGAGATGGAGAGACAGAGAGAGAGAGAGAGAGAGAGAGAGAGAGAGAGAGAAAGAGAGAGAGACAGAGAGAGACAGAGAGAAGAGACAGAGACAGATTAAAAAGAAGAAAGGGAGGGAGAAAGAGGAAAAAAAATGAGGGAGAGGACAATGGTGCCTGTCCACTCATTCCCAACTCTGAACAGCTTCCAAATCTCCTACATTCACAGGCAGCTTCTAGCCAAGGCCCACAGCTGTCATGCATTTTCAACAGATTCCACAGGGCCTAGATGAGGTTGGAAGACATTCCTTTGCTCTTACACATTAGCTAAAAGGAATTACCGTAACATCTGATATTGTGGAAGTGGGAAATTTGCCATCCTGACCTTGCCCAAAGCATTCCGGAACTAGGAGTCCAAGGATTTATGAGCTCAGACGGCCTCTAAGGGTCACCAGGGCCCCTTCCTTGGCATTTCAGCAAAGCTCCAGCAGACCAATGTGCTCTTAATTTGGAGGAGCTGTGATGCAGTATGGTCCAGATAAAGTGACTGGACACATGCTCCTGCAGCCCTTTGGAGGTCCATCATCGGAAAGGCATGTTCCACTGGCGGCCTTCCCAGCTGTCAGTAATGTGCTGATACACCACAGCCAATCACTGGAGACCAGGCCAAATAAACAGGATGTTCACAATGTGTGCCATGGCTCGAGTGGCTAACAAACCTTCGGCATATTTCACAGTCTCCTAATGGGATTGACATGCATTGCTTCATCTACATCTGTCTGTTTAGGGGAGAAACACAAACACCATGGAAACAATGCATTAGAAAGGGCCTTCCTTTTGGACTGTGTTGGTGGTTGAGATGATGGGAAAAAATCTGGGATCCACTGGGGACAAGTCCCACTTTGATACTGTGAGCTGACTTGCTGGGAAGGACCTGTAAGTCCCTCCCAACATGGAGGAAGGAGTCTATTCATGTAATTCATGGCTATTGTCTGCTGGCAAAAAAGGGGTTGACCCTAGAGAAATAATTCTATATGTCAGAGAGCTAATCATATACTTGCTTTTTCATAAAACTCTCAACGCTTGAGACATTTCCATCCAGGATGAGGATCTGATCAAAGTTATGCCAAGGCTCTTTCTGTTCAAAGATGTCAGACAGGTTGTTTTCTCCTTATTGATACCTATTTTCAATAGCACATCATCATGCCTTTGCACTCACTTTCCCCTCATACCTGGAATGTGTTCCTTCTTCACCTCTGCATTTGAGAATCCTTAACTTCTTTCAATACTTAATAAAAGTGCCATTTTCTTCACATTCTGGGGCATGTCTTGAGCACTTGATCTCCCGTATTATTTATAGCATTGTATGTATTTTGTTTCCATTTCTTGGTGCACACATTATAAGCAGAGATTATTTTGTTTTGGGGTTTGTATCCTGAGAGCCTAGCATGGTATCTTCGACATGCCTATTAGGCAATAAATGCTTTTTGAATGAATGAATGAATGAATGAATGGACGCCACAGTAATGTTCATGCCCTCAGCATCTCTCATCTGGACCACTGCAACAGTCTGCTGACTGGTCCCTTTGCTTTCAGTCTGTCTCTGCTCCAATGTATCTTCAATTTACCTGCCTAGAAAACCTTCACTGCGCTCCATAACCGACATGATATTGCCAGTCTGGTCTTTAAAACCCTCCGCTGTATGGTTCCCACCTACCAGAATCAGAGAACTTAACATAGCTTACGTAACTTGCCCAAAGGTTGCCCAGTAGATGGGTACAGAGCTGGAGTGCACTGAGAGATGTGCTCTTACGCTTTGTGTTGTGCTGTTTTCTAGTCTGGTTTCTTGTCACAGCCTTTTGTATACCCTTTGTTTCAGTTTAGATGCTTAACATTCCCTGCGACGTGTCATCTCTTGCTTCCATGACGATCTACACCTGGTGCCTCTTGTCTCTCCTGATTCCCACTTCCTTTTTTCTGCTTTCTCCCCTTTTGAATTGTTCTGCATCCCTCATCTGTGTGCATGTTGAATTCCCTCTCCTCTTAGAATGTCAGGTCTTGGAGGGTCAGTACTTAACTATGTTCCAGGCATCGTGCTAGGCTCTAAAACAAACAAACAAAGCAATAACTCAGAGTCAACGCTTACTGGTTTTGTGACCATGGACAAACTAAGTCTTTGGGACTTAGTTTCCTCCTGTAATAGGAGGAGTGTGGACTATGTAGACTTTTCTAGCTCTAAATCTGCTGTAGTCACTTAGCCCCTATTTAGACCTCAGTTTCATGATCCATAAATGAAAGGTGGGGACTACATGGTCTGTAAGATCCCTGCAAGCTCTCTGAACCAGTAACATGTAGACATCTTCAAAATTTGTTTGGAAAACAGAAACTTTTACCGTCTAGCAGACTGGGTGGAACCCCAATTTCTCTCTACCTCAGACCTTCCATAGCATTTCTGTTTTCATGCACTGTTCTCATACTGTTCTGGCCATGTAATTTTGGGCCATAGAATTGCCTTTTTTGGTGCCCTGCCTCTGTGCTGGACTGCCTTCCATGGAGGCAGTGACTGAGATTTCTCTAACTGTATATCTCCTCCAGTACCTAGCATAATATTCTGTATACAACAGGAACTCAATAAAGGTCCAGTTAGTGAATTCAATAGTGACTAGGCTTTGTAGACTCTTACTTAGTAGACTGCCTCTGACACCTGCTGACTGCGTGACCCTGTGTAGTCACTTAACCTTTCAATGCTATAGGCAACTCTAAGAATATGAATTGCATAGAAGATTTTGATCTACACTGGTAGAGCTTGGTCCTTAACTGAGAATTCTTCCCTGTAGTATTTAAATCACAGGTCCAGCTCTTATCCCTATTCTCCCTCTTGCTCCTACCTCCTAAAATAAATTTACTTTCACTATGTTTTCTTATGATCAATTTAATCTTTATTGTAAATATTTTCTGGCATAACAATGTCCTACTAGATTTATTGACTAAATTCATGAGAGTCAAAAATAATTCTGAGAATATGTAACTTAGAATTGGGAGCAACCTTAAGGATGGGCTTAATCAACCTCCTTACCTTATAAAAGAGGCAGCATAGTGTATTAGAATTGATTTGGTATCAGGAAACCGGAGTTTATATCTAGCCTGTGACACTGGCTAGTCAAGGGGCCAACGATAAGTCAATCAGTTTCTCTGAACATCAGTTTCTTCTACTGTAAGACTGAGTATAATATCTACTTGATAAGAATATTGTAAAGATCTACTGAAGTTAGTGATTTTCAAACATTAAAATGCTGTATATTTGATAGCTAATACTACAGTTACAAGGAAGATACCCAAGAAAGCTAAGATGAATAGTTTTTTTATAAAACTTTTGGAAATTTATAGAACTCATTCATTCATTTTGCATGCATTCATTGCATGTACAAGCACATACTAAGCCCCTACTGTTTGCAGGCATGATGTGGTATGACTTGTGACTATTGCAAATATTGGCAGAGAAAATAAAGATATTACTGTATTTGGCATTTAAAATATGGATAAATTTGTATGTTTATTTTCCCAATTTGAACCTCAAGGAATAAACGTCCCACCATGCAATGCTCAGGACTTTGAATTCCAGATAAAAGGCAGTCAGAATGCAGAGGCCTTCTTTTAATGGTGATGAATGGGCCCTTGGACAGATGCACATCTGTCCTCCTGAAGCAATCTAAGAGTTCAGGGAAAGAATTTTGAAGCATGTTTTTCTAGTTGTCTGTTGATGCTACATGTGATTTTTTAAAAAAAGAATTGGAAATTGTTGGATTTCTAAGAGAAAAGCAAGATCAAATTTCTTTTTATTTTCAAGTTAACTCTTTATTGCTCAGGATAATGATGGTGAAAATCTCAGCACAAAATAGCCAAAGCAACTGTAGATAAGCTTGTATGTATTTATTTTAGTGTTAAGGTGGTGATTTTTATCAGTTCATTCTCCTCATCTTTTTCAATAGGGTTCAGGTAGAAACTCTTTTGAGATAAGTCCCTGTTCTACTAATTTTTATGTGTCATATTTGATGAATTATTGCACAAGCAAATAAAATAATTGCTTTTTGTAGTTGAGCAAACATACTAGAGTGTAAGCTCATCCTACTTAGACTCATCCAAAGAGATCTCAGTAGCAGGCAGGACAATGGGAAAGACAGGCATCTCATTCTGTTCCCACATGGTTTAGGTCTTCTCTGCTCACTCTCTGTATTTTGAAAGACTTGGTTCCATGGAGCATGGAGATTGGGGATTTGACATCTATTAAGAATGTTGTTTTTGAGTTTTTATGAATCCATGTTATGTCTGGGCCGTTGTGGGCAATTGTTCACTCTGAGATAATGGCCTAGTTCCAGTAGAGTTTATTGGCTGAGTTCTCCAGTGTATTTTGAGGGAATTTGTTCAGTCTATCCGTCTATGAGAGATGAGGAATTTCTTTGACAGCTAGGTGGTATAGTGGAGAAAGGACTCGGCTTTGAGCCCAAATGTTATCTCAGATATTAGAAGATGCAACTGGGCAAGGGAAGCTAGGTGGCACAGTGGAGAGAGTGTTGGCCCTGGAATCAAGAGGACCTGAGTTCAAATCCAGCTATAGACACTTACTAAGCTATATGACCCTAGGCAAGTGATTTAACCCTGTTTGCCTCAGTTTCCTCACTTAGAAAAGGAAATGACAAACCACTCCAGTATCTCTGTAAAGAAAACCCCAGATGGGCTCAAAAAGAGTCAGACTCCACTGAAATGACAGAGCAACAAACTCTGGGCAAGTCACTTAATGCCTCTTTGTCTCAGTTTCCTAATTTGTAAATTGAGGATGATATTAGCCCTTACTTCCCATTATTGCTCTAAGGATCAAATGAGATAACATGGAAAATGGTTCATAAACAATAAAGCACTATAGATGTGCCAGCTATTATTATGTATAATATATATAAATAATATACTATTATTATGTATAATTACAGCTACGAGGTCATATTTTATTAGGTATTATTAAGAAGGTACTAAATGTTTGTGTCATAGTTTTTCCTCTTGTTATATAATCTGCACTGATCAAAACCATGCAGGATCCTTAAGAATCACCCTTATGTAATTTCTGGTGATGGTGACCTGATCCTGAATCCTCATCATAGACTCTTTCCACAAATTTAAGATGCATGCCAGTCGCTTGTGTCCAGTGCTTCTTTGTCAATGTAGTAAGTAAACCTGGACAGTTCAGTTCAGGTGGATATTGCTCAGGGAGGATTTTTTGATTCTGCTTTTGAATTTTATGTACTTCATAAAAAGGAAAATTGCTTTTAATTACACTCTACATATCCAATGGCATGTATTTGTTACGAGTCTTTACTGATGCCCATCACAGTGATGTATGCTTGTTCCAAAAATACTTCTATAGATTTTGAACATCATGTACTGTAAGAATACCTAGAAATCCTCCTTATCCTTTTTAATGAAGAAGCATCAATCTTTCTATATAGTTGTCTTAGGTTTATGGTTTTTCAAGAACATTATTCTGTTTTTTGTCATTGTACTTTCCAGATCTGTCATGATCTTTTTCACAGATTTAAAGATTTACTTTTATATGGATATTCCATAACTATTAATTGCTTTAAATGTCTTATTCCTAGTCAGCTTTCATATCAAGATGCTAGTAAGCATCAATATATTTAACCATAGACTTCTCATTAATATTTTTATGCTCAATATTTCTTGCCTGGATGAGACCAATGCATTTGTAAATATTGCCTTCATCTCTTAGTTCAATGTGATCTCTCAATTCTAACTCAAAGCCCTTAGTCACTATCTTTATTGTGTGTATATGTTGAGAATTTTATGCTTATGGAGTCTACATGATATTGTGGAATCTTTGGAGAAAGATCCCAGGAGATGAAGGAATGGTTTAAGATGTCTGTCTGTTTTTTGGTGAAGTGATATAGCTTAATGCCATTCATGTCCATTAAGTAATTAAAAATATATTTGGTTCAACTCTTTCTTTATTCTATAAGCCATGCTTATTTTATCTATTTGAAGTTTAGGAATGTAGTGATTTTTTAAAAATGATTTTTCTACTCTGATGGGCAGTATATTGTTACATGACTTAGAGCCATAGACAAAAAGAAGCGTGAAATCCTTGCTTATAGCTGATAAGAGCAGTTTCCAGCTTTGTTATGATATAGTCCTGGTAAATAGTACACGTATTCAAGTCTTCAGTTCATTTCATGCAGCAGACTCATGGCCTGCTCATTTCCGTGGTCAATGTCATTTGCGCTGGGGCATTTTGAGCAGGTGAGGTATTTGCATTTCTTATTTGTTCTGGTGTATCTTCCCTTCTGTGGTAACAGAACACAGAGGAATGCCAATGTTCTCTGCTTTCCTATTTGTCAAACTAATTACCGTATCAGTGTTGAGTAGAGGCAGTCTGGCCCTCTATGCCACCCTTTTCTATTTCTGAACCTCTTAGTAATAGTTATATCACACTGAATAGGCTAATAAACCAACTTGAGGTATCAGCTGAGAACAATCTACCAGCATTTCCTGGGGCTTCTGCCATATCTTCTTAGCTACTATAACATTCTTAGGGCACATGAGGTTCTCATGTACATCACACTGACTGATATTCATCTATTTGGCATTGATCCCTTCCCCTCATGACATGAATGGTGGTGTTTACCTTAACAGAGGGTATTTATTATTATTTATTTTTAAAAGTAAATAAATTCATCCACTGGAAATGAGAGTTGCTGAGCCTAGGTTCTCAGTAGACTTCTATCTTCCTCTAAAAAGTGGATTTAGTCTGAATATTGTAATTGGCACTATGGTAAAGTGTCTTTTGTTTGGTGATCTCCATTGTTTCTTTTGGTACTACCTGCCTGCTTTATGAATGTGATGCCTGGCATTCATTGGGTTAAAGTTCTTTGTGTGCTATCATAGAAGCTAATATGGAAACATATTGCCTAGGAATGGTAACATATTCATCCATTAATGCCCTATTAGCATATTAATATGTCAGTTGAGTAGAGCAGTTATCTCTATTCATAGAAATGCGATATGGGCTAGGCTCATTTTGATAAAAAAAAAATGGAAGAGGAAGCCAGAATTCTAATATGAACCTAGAACTTCTGGAGATACAGGTCCTCAGAGAGCCTTGGTGCTGCAGGAAAACAATGATGTCCTGGAAAGCAGAGTTCACTGGGTAGGGTGACAATAATTCTACCCCAGGATAATAAAATTTTAGGAGTATTTGCTTTTTTCCCTCTTTCCATCTGGATGTGGTAGTGACCTCTCCAGCACTGGCTCGGAAGTGCCACCAAGTCAATGGAAGACAAAGAGCTTTGTCTTATCTCAGCTTTGCTTCTACCTCAGCACCTAATCTAATGCTCACTACCAAGGAGATGCTTAATAAGTCTTTGTTGTTGTATTCTGTCATCAATCATCCAACAAGATTTTATTTAACACCCACCATGTTTCAGGCATGGTGTTCAGCATCGGAAATAGAAAAATAAAAAACAAAACAAACCAAACAAAAGAGTGAATGAATAAAAACAGTCCCTGGCCTCACAGAGCTCAAGTCCCTTTAGTTCAGCCCTACTTTCTCTGAGGCTTATCTCCTAATTTAGCTTCTTTTTAAAAAATATTTATTTATTTTATTGACTTGTTTGTTTACTTTTAGTTTACAAGATTCAGTTCCAGA
>CM053601.1:8278604-8292462 GCA_028646575.1 Pseudocheirus occidentalis
TACATTCTTGGTGGAGCTGTGAACTGATAAGACCATTCTAGAGGGCAGTCTGGAACTATGCCCAAAGGGCTATAAATAATTGCATACCTTTTGACACAGTAATACTACTTTTGGGGTTGTATCCCAAAAAGATCATAGAAGTGGGGAAAGGACCCATATGTGCAGACCATTTATTGCAGCTCTCTTTGTGCTGGCAAAAAACTGGAAACTTAGGGGATGCCCATCAATTGGGGAATGGCTGACCAAGTTATGGTATATGAATGTAATGGAATACTATTGTGCTATAAGAAGTGAGAAGGAGATGGACTTTCTAGTTTTCTTAAGCCTTTCTATTTCCCACATAATTTACAATCCAGGACCCCAGCCTCCTTGTCCTTCCTTCTACATGACACTTTATCTATTAATTCCTTACATTTTCACTGCTTGTTCTCAATGCATAGAATCATTTCATTTAATTCTATTGGTTTATCTTTTTTCCCTTCAAGTCTCAGCTAAAGCTTCACTTTCTATCTATCTATCTATCTACCTATCTACCTATTTTTGTTTTTTTTGTCTTCAAGGGAGAAAGGAATATAGATTTTTGTTCAATAAAAAATAAATTAACCACTTAAAATAATACATTGCCCGAGGAACTAAAACAATGTACCAAAAGTCCCAGGGAGTGTAAAGAGTAATTAAATATGGTTTTAAATTATTGAGCCAGCTGCTTGAAAGCATCATAAATAACATTTATTCTATCTTTATCAGTTTCCACAAAGTCTTTGACGTAATTCTATGCTCATGGTTTATTCATGTGCTATCAATATGTAAAATAGCTAAAATTATAATTAAAAAATCTCACAAGATAATTAGATGTCTAAATAGAAAGTCATTTTCTGTTTAAAACATGTCACCAGCACATCAAGAGAAAGTAATATAAAATATGGCATTTTTGAGGAATAAAGTTGAAGCCCATTTTGGTTCTGCCCAGACAACCATCATCTCTAACTAAAATCATATATGATTTACAAATTAAAGTATGAATAAAACCAAATCTTCTCATTAATCTTCTGATATATGTGGAGAACATCAGAGAATACCCCTAAGGACAGGAATTCAACAGAATTGTGGCAGAAGAAGCTTGAGAACACTATTGAAGATGTTAGGAAAAGCATGGGAATATAATTTCATTATTCTAGCTGGCACATGCAGGCACACAGTAGAAAATGTGAATGTTATACTGTCAAATTAAAAAGAAGGAAAAACCTTAGAAGAAAGAAAGACATCTTGTGAAGAGGGAGGATACAGACAGTTTCTAGTAATCTTTATGGTCACAAAAAATCCAACACATCAAACATGCAAGCTGGATCATACTAGGAAAGAATTAAAACAAAAACCCTGAGCCGTGTTAATGTAATGAACAAAAGAACTGTTAGTTCAAAGGAAATGATTGAAAATCTATCCTCTCTGCAAAATGAGAAGTTGTCAGGGCCATGTGAGACCTATAATTATTGGTTCAAGTGTTTCATAGTGGTACAGGAATCATTAGCAAAACATTTTACCAACTTCCTCTCAGACTTGAGCTTGATTCCCCCTTTATATGAAGAAAAGGCATCACACATTTACTATATTGTTTTTCTACCAAATGTAGGCCAATTGTGTGTTTATGTACTCTATAAGAATCATTCATAACGTGTGCCACTAAAAACAAATTTAAAGTCAAGAAAACCTAAAATAATAATAATAACAACAAGACTATGTTGGCTGGAGAAGAAAAAGTGTCAAAAAGTACCATGGATATAAAGAGCTGTCTGTTTTATATTTGATTATCTCCTAGGATTCCAGACTGAATCATTTGCCTGTGATTCTCCTTGTTTGTGGGAAGAGCTTTGCCCCGGTCTGTATTATGTGAAGAGTGAAGATGTTCTCACTTTGTGAGCAGAGACAGAAGGTTCCAAAACTTCTTCAGGGAGAAACTCAGAGAGAAAGAGAACAGACTCTGGCATGCTGGTGCCTCAACATCTCCCTAATTTCCAAAGGTTCCCTGAAATCTTTGGGAATTTTACTGTTGCATAAGAATAAGGCCTTTTCCTTGATCTCTTGCTCTCAGTAGGAGAGCTCATCCAGTATGTATATTTTTGGCTATAGTCTTATCTGCATAACTTCTGTCAGAAGGAGGAATGGAATAGATATATGGTGGATCAGCTATTTGGAATATTAATCCACAACTGTATTCCTACATATCTTAATTGTTTTTTCTTGTTTTATTGTAAATGCTAGTTAAGTTTCCTTGGAAGAGAAGCATTTAAGGCATGAGAAAATACTGTTTTAAACATCTTAGTCAGAAATGACTTGAAATTAGATTAATCTTGAAGTGTTTCTGGCAGGGGCAGCTAGGTGGTGCAGTGGATAGAGCACCGACCCTGGAGTCAAGAGAATCTGAATTCAGCTTAGCTTCAGACACTTACTAGCTGTATGATCCTGGGCAAGTCACTTAATGCTGATTGCTTCCAAAAAAAATAATGTTTCTGGAAATCTAGTGCCTAAACACAGAATACATTATTGATATTTTTTCTTTATAAATAAATGACTTGATTTTGATAGGAAAGTTACAAGGGCATTTCTATATTTAATCCCCAATATGACAGTAGTAACCAGAGTCAAACTACTATAGTGGAAAGAACTTTGGAACCACAATCAAAGGATCTAGATTCAAATCCTGGATATGCCCCCTCATTATTTGTATAATCTTGGATAATTCCCTTCACTTAATTGGTATTCAGGGTCTCATATGGAAAAGGAAGCTTTTGAACTCAAAGACTTCTGAGATCTTCCCAACTCAAAATGGATCCTCTCCTTTCATCCCCTCCCCTGCCCTTTCCCTCTTCTCCCCTTCCCCCCTTTCACCTCCTCCTCTCTCCTCTCTCTTCTCCTCCACTTCTGTCTCTGTCTATGATTCTGAGTCTTTGTCTGTTTCCATCTTTTTCTTTGTTGGCTGCCCCCCTCTCCCTCCATGTCTCTTTCCCTCTCTCTCTCCCTCCCTCCTTCCATTTCAAATTAGTCACTGCATTAAAAAAAGAGAGAGTAGGAGAGAAGCAAAGTAGCCAAATAATGTCTGGTTGGCTCAATGATGGTGTTATTTTTATTGGCAGGATGCTCTGAGTGGCTGAAAGGTGGCCATTAACACTTTGACAGAAAGTGCTGACAGGGTGATTATGAGATTAACACCCTAGGTTACATTAAGAGTATCAAAACCTTACTCTTACTTGTCAATGAAAAGGAAGAATTATAGAAGGAGGAAGATCTCACATGTTAAGGCACCCCTGCTATGTATTTCCAAACCAATTGGAATGCCCCTGTTGGCTACTGAGTTTCATTGACACTTAAGAACATTCTCTTTGAATTTATCAGGTGATTTCATTAGGGAAAGTCATTCCTGGAACAAGGCAGTGATGCTTAATGGTCCTTCTCATTTAGTTATTCTCACACCTAGTTTAGTTGGGGAATATTATAAGGTCCTTGCCAAAACTTGTTCTGTGACCCTCATTTCTGAGCAGTAACTCCAAGTTCAGCATGCTACAGTGGATGAAACACTAGGCTTGGAGTTAGCAAGACCAAGGCTTATACACTACTTCCTCAATAACATAGAGATAACTGTAACAGTACCTCCCTTTTAGATTGTAAGGATCCAATATATTCATGTATGTAAAGCACTTTGCAGACCTCAAAAAGACCTAGAGAAATAAAAATTATTAAAGTAACAATAATAATCATTTCTTTTTCAATGGCGTTCAGATGGATACACACACACATATATACGTATATATGTATGTGTATATATGTATGTATGTGTATATATATGTATGTGTGTATCTATATCTATATCTATATCTATCTATCTATCTATCTATCTATCTACATACACACACATGCCAAATTCTTGTATCATCTCCACTTATCACTGACTCCAGGTTAAGGATAATCTTTATAACTTCTGGTGGTGATGACTTGATCTTGATTTCCATCATAACCCCCTCCATTTCCATAAATAAGTCTTCAATGCCTATGTGTGTGTGTGTGTGTCTGCGTGTGTGAATACACACAAATATATTTACTTGGTTGATACTAATATCAGTAATGAAGGGCCTTTTGATTTTACTCTCAGATGTTTTCTGTTTCATAGGATCTATCAAATGATAAAACACTGTCAATTGCACTGGGCAAATTGAATGTTGTGCACCTATTATCAGACTTAATAATTGCTCAAGAAAGCAAGGTCTGCCTGTTCCAAAGAAATCTTTCAATTTTTGACTAGTTTAGCATGTGACTTAAGAATATCTATCAGTCTTATTCCATTTTCATAAGGAAATTCCTCTTTCATCTCTTGCCTTGGAGAGATGGGACTTGTGTATTACTAACATTGTCTAGGTTTTTGCTAGGGTGTTTTCTGAATCTGTTATGATCTGTTTTACAAGTCTGATGCTGTGTGCCAAGACTAGCATTGCAATCTATCATTGCAAGCTGTTCTCTCATTTATGTTCAATGTTTCTTCCTGCATGGAAAAAGAGTATTTGTATATATCGCCTTCATCCACTTGTTCAATATGTCCTCCATATTCATAATGATAGCTTTTGATCTCTACCTTTCCTTGGTGTATGTTAAAAATTTTACACCTGTTCATTCAAAATCACATTTTGGGGTCATTGGAGAAAGATTCCTCATAATGAAGGAGCTGCTTAATTTGATA
Source organism: Pseudocheirus occidentalis (assembly GCA_028646575.1). Taxonomy (NCBI): domain Eukaryota; kingdom Metazoa; phylum Chordata; class Mammalia; order Diprotodontia; family Pseudocheiridae; genus Pseudocheirus; species Pseudocheirus occidentalis. The sequence goes on from CM053601.1 coordinate 8,283,331, forward strand.
TTTGAACAAGTTCACAATTTGATAACATCCATGTAGGGATTTGTAAGACATTTTGGTTCAACTCCCTCTTTTGTTTGGAAACATAGTTAATTTTAATTATGAGAGAAATTTTCTGGTCATTTATTCAGTCTCTAGAAGTCTGATGTAACAAAAATATGGAAGTTAGAACAAACAAGAAATAAATTTGATAATCATTAATATAATATACAAAAATAGTTATTTCAAGGAAAGTGAGTAAATCCCTAACTCCTCTATGAAACTAGAACGTTCATCTATGATAAGGTATTTGAGGTTATGCAGGCTTCATTGACTTAAACTGTCTCCCTCAATAACATATTTCCTAGAAAATTTTTCTCAACATCTCATAATGTTGTATTTGAAACAGAGAAAGATGGTGAACATAGTTGTATAGGACTTTGATCTTTTTCATGTACATAACTAAGATATGGAGGTAGAACTGAGTCCTATGTTTGCAATAATCCATTTCCTCTAATTCTCTTTCGAAATAGACATAGTAGTGGTATTGCTAGGTCAAAGATAATCCATGTAAATGTTATGGCTCTTTCATCAGCTTCTTTGAAACTTATTAAATTGATTATAAATCTTCTTTCTATCTTCTAGGATTTTATGGTACACCTTTTCAGATCATTAGCCAATGTACTGCTTTTAAAAAAGTGTTTATAGTTTTAATGTTTTGCATCTCAAAATTCTAAGTAGAAGGGGCTAGTCCCAGGGGATGGAAGTCAGTGTAAAAACCACAGGTGACACAGGGAAAGATCAACAAGGTCAAATGATAGCAGGGGTAGAACTTGGTCCTATAGAGCTCCAATTCCTGAACTAAAGACATAAATATTAGTAAAGAAAACAATCACAAGTATCAAAAAGTTATTATATAACTAGAGATGCCTAGATATATAACATGGAAGGATAAAACTGATGCTTTAACAATTATGGACAGAGACATGATGGAAAGGGATTTTTCACAAGGCCTACATTAAGAACTAGGAGAATTAAGCAAGTAACCAAATGAAATAAAAGCTCTGGAGGAAAGAATTGGAAGAAAAATAAATAACTTAGAAGAGGAAGTGGTAAAAAAAATCTTATCCAAGAAATTGAATTTCAGACAAAAATAAACAGAGCAGAAAATATTTAAAAACAATTAAAATATAAAAAGTAAGATATCTGATAGTAAAAAATACCCAATCTAATTCAAAAAATGAAAGGTCAGGGAGAAGTAATTTAAGAATTATTGGAAACCAAAAACCATGATAACAGCAACAACAACAAAAAATTTGAACACTATAGTTCAAGGAATCATAAATAAAAGGTTTCCAGTTCTATTAAAACCATAGGATGGGGGCAGAGTCAAGATGGCTGCATAGAAACAGGACAATTCCACAAACTCCTCCTTTAACCACCTCAAATACCTCTAAAATCCACAAAATGACAGAAAAATGCATCTCCTGCTGAATGCAGGCAGTCAGGAGGTCATCATAGCATGCTAGGAACAGAACCCTGGCCCATGCAGTTTCAGCCCACGGGCTTCCAGGAGAAACTATGGCTGGAGCCTTTAGGAGAGGGGATCAGTGGCAGCTGTGGACATTTCCAAAATTACTAACCCATAAGAGCCAAGGACAAAGGGAAAAGGTCAGTGGAACTTTGCTAAATTTGAAGGAGAGGGTCCCACCAAACTGCCTCCAGAGCTAGAAGCAGTCTGAAGCAGTGGCCCTGAAGCCACCTCCATTTGGCTGCTTCAGAGCTCATGGCCTGTGGATTGCAGGGGGGCCAAGTGATCATTCAGAGGCAAAGTGCTCTTGCCTTGAGCTTCCTGGATTGGGATCTTGGTCTTGGGTGGTTTTTCTGAGGTATGCGACCAGTGAGCCAAAGCCTGTGGGGGCTGCAGAGACAGTGGTCTCCTAATAGCTCTGTCAGCTATGAAAACCCCAGAAATTTGGGACAGATTTCTCCCCTCTGAAAGCAGAGTTCTACTGAATCCAAAAGCCAAGTAATTGACAGCAACATGAGCAGGCAAAGGAAGCAAAGCAAGCCCAGCAATCCAACTTTAGATTCCTTTTTGGGGAACAAAAAGGACCAAAGCATGGAGCAGGGGGAAGACAACACAGTCAGAACTCTCACACCAAAACCTTCCAAGAAAAATACGAACTGGATACAGGCCATAGAGGAGCTTAAAAAAGATTTTGAAAACCAAATAAGTGAAGTGGAGGAAAAATTGGGAAAAGAAATGAGAATAATGCAAGAAAATCATAGAAAGAGTGTTAACCTGAGTAAAGAAAATAACATGCTAAAAATAGATTAACTCAAATGGCAAAAGAGGCCCAAAAAGCCAATGAGGAGAAGAATGCCTTAAAAAATTGAATTTGCCAGATGGAAAAAAAATCTCAAAGGCTCGCTAAAGAGAATAATTCATTCAGAATTACAGTGGAGCAAATTGAAGCAAATGATTTTATGAGAAATCAAGATACTATTAAGCAGATTCAAACAAATGAAAAAATAAAAGGCAATGTGAAATATGTCATTGAAAAACCACTGACCTGGAAAATAGATCCAGGAGAGACAATTTAAAAATTATTGGACTATCTGAAAGCCATGATAAAAAAAGAAGAACCTAGAAATCATCCATCAAGAAATTATCAAGGAAAATTGCCCTGATATTTTAGAACCAGAGGGAAAATTAGAACTTGAAAGAATTCACTGATCACCTCTTGAAAAAAGATCCCAAAAGGAAAACTCCTAGGAATGTCATAACTAGGTGCCAGAGTTCCCAGATCAAGGAGCAAATATTACAAGCTGCCAAGAAGAAACAATCTGAATACTGTGGAAACACAATCAGGATAACCAAGGATCTAGCAGCTTCTACATTAAGGGACCAAAGAGCCTGGAATATGATATTCTGGAGATCAAGGGAGCTAGGATTAAAACCAAGAATCACCTACCCAGCAAAACTGAGTATAATGTTTCAGAGAAAAATATGGCCATTCAATGAGGTGGAGGACTTTCAATCATTCTTGAGGAAACAAACAGAATTGGACAGAAAATCTGACATTTAAACACCAGAAGCATGAGAAGATAAACACAGAAAAGAAATCATAAGGTACTTATCAAAGCTGAACTACTCACATACCAACATGGAAAAATAAGAATTGTAAGTTGTGAAACTTTTCTCACTATGAGGATATTTGAAGGGAATATAAATGAGCATATATATGTATATATATACATACATACACATATATATGTATGTGTATATAAATATACACATATGTATATAAATGTGTATATATGTATGTATACACTTATGTCTACTTAAGAGGGTATATACACATATGTATACATATGTGAGTGTGTGTGTGTGTGTGTGTGTGTACATAGACAGAAGGCACGGTATCAATTGAATAGGCGGGGATGATATTTTAAAAGGTGTAATTAAGAGGTGAGAGAGGAATAAAATGAGAGGAGACAGGGAGAGACAGAATGTGGTTAATCATCTCAAATAGAAGAGGCAAGGAAGGGATAACTTACAATGGAGGGGAAGAACAGACAGGGAAAAAAGGGAATGGGTCAACCTTACTCTCTTTGAATTTGGTTTAGGGAAGGAATGACATACACTCTAAATTGGGTATTTTGCCCTGCAGGAGAGTAGGGGGGAAGGAGATGAGAGGGGGGATGATAGAGTAGATGGCAGGGGAGGGGAAGGGAGGGGAGACGAGAGGAGGGGAGGGGAGAGAAGGAGAGGAAAGGGAAGGGAAGGGAAGGGGAGGGCAGGGGAGGGGAGGGAAGGGGAGGAGAGTGGGGGGAAGTGGAGGAGAATGGGGGGAAGGGGAGGGGAGGGGAGGGAAGTGAAGGGAAGGGAAGGGAAGGGAAGGGAAGGGAAGGGAAGAGAAGGGAAGGGAAGGGAAAGAACTAGAATTTAAAAGAGTGCCCATGGATTTGGAAATGACTGAAAATAATACAGTATATGAAAGTAAGTGAAGTGAATGGGACTAGAAAATTTATTCCAACATATAAAATTGCTGTGAGATATTGAAAAACAGAGTTATGTATAAGGAGAAGAATGATTATTTAAATAGGAAAATACTAGGGACATTAGGGAAGAAAGGCTGGAGACAAAGTGTCGAGAGAACAGAGGGTTTTCATACTCCAGCTGTGAAATGACCAAGTCCTGGACCTGAAGTTTGGCACAAAAGACAAAAATAAAGGGACGAATCTGAGTGAAATTTGCCAAAGAAGACATGTGAATTAGTGTCAATATAGGAATTGAGCCAAGGTCTTTTGACTTCCTATGAGCTACTCAGTTCCTTAATACACATTGTTCATATGGGAAAGTGACCTTTTCTCCTTACTCAGAGTGATTCCCAATTATTTACTTCCTACTCTAATGTTATAATTTAATGGGAATCAAACTGAGAATTATCCCATCAACAGGAGTATGGTCTTTCCCACTGTGCAAAGCAGCAACTTCAAAATAAAAAACAGTCTAGGTCTTTCTTCCATTTCTGTGCCATGACCAAAATCCCAGGAAGGCAAACAGAAATGTCAACCAAGTACAGATGAATGAAAAAAGTCATTCTGTTGGACGAGTTCAGAAATATGAGGTCATTGCTCTTCTGCTTGTTTTCCATGGCTTTTAAATTCTCATAAAAGCATTTGCTCTCCCTTCTTAGGTCCATGTCTTGGAATACCTAGCTTCCCTCAAAACACAGCTTAGGGGCTACCTCCTATACTTGGCCTTCCTTGAATCCCTCCCAACTTCCCTTCCCAGTTGTCACATTATCCCCTCTGGACAGACTCAGTGTTTACTTTAGATAGTAGAATCATAGATTTACAGCTGGCAAGGTCCTTAGATTTCTACTCAAGTGCCCTTATTTTTACAGTTTATGAAATGCTATTCCAGACATTTTGTCATTTACTCAAAATCACCTAAGTTCCATGAATTGGACCTTTTGCTACTATAGCAAGATTTTTAGCATACTCTTTCTTTCTTCTTTAACAATTACATTATATTTTTAATCCTGACCTTAATCATTAACAAACATTTTAAAGGCACTAGAAATGCTAGCTACAGCAATGAGAAGAAAAATAAGTTGAAGGTGTTAGAAGAGGCAATGAGGACACACAACCATCAATCTTTGAACATGATATGATGGTATTCTTAGAGAATACTAGAGAATCAACTGAAAAATTAGTTGAAAAAATCATCTTCATTAAATCATCAGCATTTCTATATATTGTCTACAAAGTCCAGTGGGAAGATATAGAAAGACAAATTCTATTTAAAATAATGGCAGACAATATAAAACACTTGGGAATCTACCTGCCAGGACAAACCCAGAAAATATCTATAAACACAATTACAAAACACTTCTCATACAAATGAAATCAGACCTAAACAATTAGAGAAATATTAAGCACTCATTGGAAGGTCATGTCAACATAATAAAAATGGCAATTCTATGTGAATTAATTTACTTATTTGATTCCATACCAAACTACCAAAAATTACTTTATAGAGCTAGAAAAAATAATAACACAATTCATCTGAAAGAAGAAAAGGTTAGGAATATCAATTGAATCAATCCAAAAAATGCGAAGGAAGGTGGTTTAACAGAAGTACATTTCAAATTGTGTTGCAAAGCAGTAGTTGTTAAAACAATTTGATACTGGCTAAGAAATCGAATGGTGGATGAGTGGAGTACATAAGGTACAGAAAACATGTAGTAGTAAATGATCATAGTAATCCAGTCATTGACAAATGCAAAGATTCAAGCTTTTAGGAAAAGAATTAATTATTATATGAAAAAAATCACTGGGAAACTAGAAAGCAGTTCAGCAGATACTGGGTGTAGAGAAACATCTCATGGAGTATACAAAAATAAAATTAAAATGGGCACATTATTTTGAAATAGAGGGTGATACCATAAGAAAATAAGGAGAGCATCAAACATTTTAGTTCTCAGATCTATGGAGAAAGGAAGAATTTATGAGCAAAAAAGAGATAAAGAGCATTAAGGGGTATAAAATGGATATTTTAATTAAATTTAAATTTTAAAAATTAAAAAAGGTTTTGCACTTTCAAAACCAATGCAGCCAAGATTAGAAGGAAAACAGTGTACCTAGAATCAGGAAGTTGCTACTGTTCAATCATTTCAGTCATGTCTGACTCTCCATGACCTGATTTTGGGGGTTTTCTTGGAAGAGATAATGAAATGGTTTGCCATTTTCTTTGCCAGCTCGTTTTTTTTTAACAGATGAGGAACTGAGGCAAACAGGGTTAAGTGACTCATCCAGCATTACCCAGCTAGTAAGTGTTTGAGGCTGAATTTGAAAGGAGGAAGATGAGTCTTCCTTATTCCAAGTCTAATGCTCTATCCATGGTGCCACCTAACTGTTCTATGTTTCTGATGTAATACAAGGCAATCAGCAGTTCCAAAGAAAGTGTTGGGCTGGAAGTCCAAAAGCTTGCAAATTTCACAAAGTAAATTTGTATTTATATTTTACAGATGGGAAAACTGAGGACAACAAAGAAGTGATTTTCCTAAACGTGCAGAGGGAACCATCTTATTGGAACAAGAACTCTGGCTCTTTCCCAATATAGCCCAGCCTTTCCTATGAGCCAAGCTAGCACTGGAATGTAAACCTCTCCATTCCCTGTTCACTACTCTGTGGATGTTCTACACCCTGGATGGCTTTCATCCATTTATTTAATTACCAAAAAAAAAAGAATCTAATGATCAAATTTCTGTGTTGGTTTGGGTGAAACTCAAAAGTAGCAGAACAGTCAATGACTTTATGAAAGCTTGTTGGCATTCAGGAGATATTTTGTTATTTCCTGAATAATTTTATAGCAGTTGCATCAAATACACAATAGACTTGATTGTATAGGAAACATTCCTGTAGTCTATGTACCATATGTAATATGTGTAATCTTAAAGAAGGAGCAGCATGAACAGTACTATTATTCCCAAAGCAGGTCACTGCTGTCCAAACCGAGGTGAAAAACAATTACTGACAGTATCTCCATTGTACTAGAAAGAACAGGCATGCATGCACATGTACAATATACGTACAAAATATAGACCCTGCTGCTTCAATAAGTTTGTAATTTATCTTGTTGGCCACAGATAAGAATGCCACGATCTTTCCCTTTTCTATTTAGTAGGACTAACATACTTGGCATGTATATAACATAATGAGGCTGAAAATTACATACGTTAGTTCTTTGGGTTCCTGTTAGGTCAGCCTATTATCTGTACTCTATAGATAATGAACCTAGAACACAAAAAGTTTAAATAATTTGCCTTGGGGTGTGCAGCTACTAAGTGTTGAATGCAGGTATAGGTCTTCCTGATGCCATGTCCCCTACCTGGAACTCATCCTGGAGCTTTGCTCATGTCTGGGGCCTCCTTGCACTGTAGTGTTCTACTGTCCCATCAACCTACTCATCATGTCATATTCTTCCACAGTTCCTGGCCCTCATCTCCCACTGGTGAGTTCCTCTTGATTCTGCTCACTTCACTTTGCATCAGTTCATGTAACTGCCCAGGTTTTTCTGAAAGCATCCTATTCATCATTTCATTTTTCTTTTTCTTTTTCTTTTTTTTGGAGGGGGGAAGGCAAGGCAATTAGGATTAAGGGACTTGCCCAGGCTCACATAGCTAGTTGTGTCAAGGGTCTGAGGTCAGATCTGAACTCAGGTCCTCCTGACTTCAGGACTGGTGCTCTATTAACTGCACTACCTAGCTGCCCCTACTTATCATTTCTTATACACAATAACATTCTGGCACAATCATATACTACAACTTGTCCAACTGATGGACATTTCTCCAATTTCGAATTCTTTGTCACCACAATAAAATGCTGCTATCAATATGTTTGTTCATATAGATCCTTTCCCTTTTCTCTTTAGGATATATACTTAGTTAAGGTATTGCTAGGTCAAAAGACATGCACAGTTATGCAGTCCTTTGAGCATAGTTCCAAATTGGTTTCCAGAAGGGTTGTAGCAGTTCGCAACTCCACCAACTGTGCATTAGTGACCCAATTTTTCCACATTTCACCTAGTACTTATCATTTTCCTTCTCTATCATATTAGCCAGTATAATAAATGTGAGGTGATGCTTCAGAGTTGTTTTTAATTTGCAAATATGCATTTCTCTAATCAGTAGTGATTTAGAGGGGTTATAAGGTGTGTTCAGACTAGCACCTCTGATGTGAGGGCTGCTTTCCACCTTTGAAGTCTATCTGATCCACCTAAGTCTCACCTGTGGCTCCAAGAAACTGGAGTGTACACAGAAGCCACATCCAAGAAACTAGAGTGTACACAGAAGCCACATCAATAAACCATTTCAGGGGGGCAGAGCCAAGATGGCCACGTAGAAGCAGCAAAGCACCACAGCTCCCACACAAACACTCTAAAAAACTCATAAAATGGGACTTTAAAGCAGATTTTCAAGCTCCAAAACTCTCCACAAGACAGAAAGCATATCTGTTGCTACAGGCAGTGCAACAGGCAGGGCTCTTCACAGTAGTCTGGGAGCCATGGCTGAAACCTGTCCGCCTCAGGCCCTGGGGCGTCGGGCGGGGAGCTGCATCTATAGGAGAGCTGATCGGCTGCACTGGAGGCACAATTACCACATCTATCAGGCCAGAAGGAAAAAAAGGCTAAGAGGCTAAGAGAAAGGTTAGTGGATTTTGCTAACTGGGGAGGAGTAGAGCGGTCCGGCCAAACTGCTCCCAGGGCAGGGAGGCAGCAGGAGGCTGCTGTAGCACCAGAACCGGCTGAGAGCTGCAGCGGCTTCCACTGGGCTGCTTCAGAGCCCTTGGCCTGCAGATAGCAGGGGGGCTGATGCGATCCATCGAGGCCAAGGGCTCTTGCATTGCGTGGCCTAGATCTGGATCGTGGTCTTGAGTGGTGGTCCTGGGGTGCACTTTCAGTGAGCCAAAGCTGGGGGGGGGGGCTGCAGCATCCCACTAAGAGCTCCGGCAGCTGAGAGGGCCCCAGCAATTTGGGACAGAGCTTTCCCCCTCCAGGAAGCAGAGTTCCAAAGAGCTAAAAACCAAGCAATTAATAGACTGGCCAACATGAGAAAAAGGAAGCAGGCTAGGAACAGCAGT
>CM053601.1:8292962-8330933 GCA_028646575.1 Pseudocheirus occidentalis
GAAATCAAGGGGTGGAAGAATTGTGTGATTGTCTAAGAACTGTATTTGGAAACTAAAGTTAATTGTTGACCCATGAGTGGAAGATCAGTATATTGTGAGTTGTTGATTGAATCAACTCCCTCTTAGGGAACCTAGGTCATTCCTTTTGTCAATTGATTGATTGAATCTTTAAATTTGAAGTTAAGCTGGTTCCCCTCTTAGGGAAACCAGGTGAATTCATTGATTGAATCTTTAGCTGGATTGATTGAATCTAAAAATGTGAAGCTGGTTCCCCCCTTAGGGAAACCAAGTGATTCTTCTCTTGTTCCTTGTTCTTTTCTGTACTTTCCTTGTTCTAAATATTGTATATAATATTGTGAATTGTTGATACTGTGAATATCATACTCAATCTTGATTTTGTAATGGAATAAACAGAGTGTTCACTAATACTCTGTAATCCAAATCTTAGAAGCGGTTCATGATAGCATTCTCTCAGGAATCTACTACTGATTGGCTTGAGGGGATGCGAGGTAAAATGGGGGAAAACAAAGTATACAAGAAGTGCAGTACTTAGTGACAGACTGGCTGTAAGGGAAAGGGCTTTGGGTCTAGGAAAAAGGGGAGTGAAAGAGCAAGGCCAGCTCTTTAACCAAAGTTTACTTTGTCAGGGACCCAGAGTTAGCTCCTCTGAACCTCCAAATATGAGAGAACAAGGATTCAGTCTTGGGGTAACTGGAGGAGAGAGATGTTTGCATTGATGGAATAGTAGACACAGGAGAGGTGAAAGATTTTGCGGGGAAATGAGATAAGGGACTAAGAATACTGGAGGAAGTCTGAAAGATCAAAAAAAAAACCAACAAGGGAGAGAGCCTCAGAAATCAAACCAAAAATAATAACTCATAACCAAATGAATTCATAAAGTTTGTAAAGAAGAATATATTGTAAAGGATTAAAAAAAATCAGAAATACCAGAGCATAACACACTTGGTATTATACTACCAAGGAAGAGGAATCAACATTTCCTAATGAAAAAGACACCTGAAGAGCATGGAATGATAGCAAGAGATCCCAGAAGACTTTGAAAAATAAATGAAACTATGAGAAAAAATATTGGAAGTAAAACTTGACTTAAAATCAGACTTCTCCACATAGGTTGAAGTTTTCTTTAGTGTTGAGGCTCCTGTTGAGGAATAGTGCTGCTGCTCCTGGCTTTGTTAGGTATTGTGCTCCCTTAAGTACACAGATGCATGTGTGTAAGCATGTGTATACACACACACACACACACACACACACACTACCTCACTGAATTTTTTGTTGGCTCCATTTCATTCAACACATACTCTTGCAACATGAGGGAAGGTAGAGATTAGACAAATATCCCATGAAATCAAGCTTCTTGTTGCCTTTGGGCATACCAAGAAACAAACTCTACCAACTCCTTTCTTTTCCTCTCCAAGAAAAAATTGTGATCTATCTTTCCACTTAACTATCACTTTATTCTCCTAGTTTTCTTTATAGTGGAAATGTTAAGACTGGTAGGATTCAGCTCCTCTAGTATAAGTCTGCTCATTTGTCAATTGTTAAATGTATCTATATGTATGTATGTATTTATGTACATACGAATGTATGTATATCACAGAGTACAAAATATTTTGTAGATAATATAAAAATCTTATGTCTCCCCTTTCCCCATTTTTGTCATTCTCCCAGTTTTCCTGCAGAAATGGAAGGACCCAGGAGTGAGGGCTATTTTGCATTTTTTTTTGGTTTGTTTCATGCATTTCCATGGTCAAAGAATCCTTCACCAAAAAGCCCAGTCTACTGAACTTAACCTCTCAATATTTAGCTAGGCTGGTCATCAGAAATCAGATTTGGTGTGTTGCTACGACCATACTTAAAACTTTTGCATCCTGGTAAAACCATTCAGAGCTCATGTTGCAAGGCAAACCTATTGAGATCTCAGAGTCACTTTCACAGCACAATCAGACATTAGAGTAGGACTTTGTGAAGGAAACAAGATCACAAATTAAACTTTTATACAGAATGATAAAAAAAAGAGGAAGAGTTGGATAGGTGGTGCAGTGAATACAGCACTGGCCCTGGAGTCAGGAGGACCTGAATTCAAATCTGACCTCAGAAACTAGACACGACTAGCTTTGTGATCTTGGGCAAGTCACTTAACCCCAATTTCCTTGCCTTCTCCCTCCAAAGAAAAAAGGAACAAGAAGAAAATCCTCTATTTATTAAACAATTCCCCCAAAGTAGGATGTGATATCTATAAGTTAAAAGCAAAAAAAAAATCCAAAATAAATAAAAAACCAAAACTACATCACTAATGAAAATCAGTACAAATATTTTAAATAAATCCCAGCAAAGAGGCTGTTGAATAATTCTTTGCAATGAGACTAAGAGCAGGAACTAGAGCAGGGCAGCAGAGGTGTCATCTGCAGGTGTTAAAATCTGGGTTACACTTCATCCCAAGGGAGCATACTTCCTCCTCACTGTTACACAGACACCTTTCTCCCTATACTTTATTTTGTTTTCTAATGCCCTGAGTTCCTGAAAGAAAGAAAGAAAATGGAATCATTGGTGGTAGAGTTAAAGGGTAAAGGAGAAAGGGATAATACATCTTTTCACCACTACTGACCCTGCTGCATCCCTGTGAGGGTTGGGGGAGAAGAGGCCGTTGGAGAGGCAAGAGTAAGGGGTCTCACATGGAGTATGTTGGGGAAAAAGTGAAAATGGGCTGCTTGGAAAATGCAGGTTTATTCTCCTGTTCTTCTACTCTTACCATTGCATTGGATTAAACCTCTCATAAAGGGACATTTATGCTTGTTGTCCTAGACCCTGGAATCCCTGATTTTGCTTCTAATTGGGACATGCCCAGGTGCACATCTACATTACTTGTACAAATAAATCTATTGGTTGTGGAAGATGATTAGTTTTGCTGCTGTATCCCTTCAAATCTGAGGTGGAGAAGTTTATTGAGACCTGGAATATCTTTGTGGAGAAAATGAGATTGCAGTTGCTTCCACTACATTTCTGCCTTCAGTGGTTTTAGTGACAGTTACTATATTTTCTTTCTAATTTCTATGATTATTGATAGTGTTCTTTTATATACTACTGAATACTTAGCTTTGAAATTTGTAAGTATCTATAGCCACAGCATAGCTATAGAGAGTTCAAAGGTTTACATTTTTAAAATATCCTCTGGAAGAATTTTCTTCCTATTCAATTTCATTTTTTTATTCCAAACTTAACAAATACCAAATAAGTTGTACATTTCCATATATGCATAGAATAACAGAAAAAAAGAGAATTTTATATGTAATAATAAATTTGTGCCTTGTATTCAATGCTTCTCCCTCCAAGTGTGGAGCAAATTCCACATGTTATTTCAAAGCTCAATGGCTTCTCTACATTTTCTTCTGTGCATTGAACGACAACAAAAAACTTTAATGATTCTTTTTTATTTTTAATTTTAGTAACCTTATAGTAAGTTCCCTTCTCACCTTATCATTCATTCTTCTAAATCAAAGAAATAAAATTAAACCCTTTTGTCGTATATTTATAGCCAGCAAAACAACATCCCATTGTGGTTATATCCAAAAATATGTCCATGTTGCACCTTTATTCCATCAGTCCTCTTTCAGCAGGAGAGTTTCATCATACCATGTTTCATTGTACTAACCTTCTGAAATCCTAGTTGGTCAGTACATCAATTACAGTTCTTAAGAATTTTTAACTGTTTTTCTTCACAACACTGTTGTTGTTGTAGAAATTGTTCTCCAGGTTCTGCCCACTTTACTCTGCATCAATTTATAAAACTTTTCCTAAGCTTCTCTTCATCTGTCCTTTTCTTCATTACTTATAACACAATAACATTTCACTACTTTTATATACCATTTCCCCAAATAATTCAGTTACTTTCCCATTGATGCATATCCCCTTAATGTATAGTTTTTATCCCCTGAAAATAGACCTTTTTCATATATATTGTATCTTTGTCCTCTTTCTTTCATCTCTTGATGGTATGGGTCTACGAGGATCACTGCATGAAAGTGTGATGCTTTGGAGTGGAGGAAACACTTCCAAACTATTTTCCAAAATGCCTGAACCACTTCATTGCTCCATCAACAGTGTAGTGGTACACATATTTTACCACAGCCTCTCCAACAATTGTCATTTTTTGCAATCTCTCCAATCTTCTCTTCTATTTGAAGGAAGTATGGTACAGGGTAAGGTTAAGAAGTTGACAGTGTTGGAAGGGAGGGCAAGATGGCAGAGTAAAATTAGGAACTTGCTGAACTCCCACACCAACCACCTGTAATACCTGTAAAATACAACTAAATAAATTTTAGAACTACAGAACCCACAAAGTGACATAAAAAACCAAATCTCCCACTGAAGGAAGCCTGGAAGGCTGACAGGAATGTCTATAACACTGAGCTGGGGGCTGAGCACAGTTCTGCTGTGGTGCAAGCCTCAGGGTGGCTCCAAACAGTGGCACAGACCTGATGGAGCAGACTTCAGGAGAATGAATCACCAGCGGCTGTGATGGTTTGCAGACTTCTCAACACATAAATGCCAGAGAAAGTAAAAGGTCAGTGGGGAACTCTGTTGGAACAGGGTTACTGAAGAGTGCTGTGTGGTGAGAGGTGGCAGAGGCATGGCTGCTGTGGTGTGGCTGCCTCCAGAGCTCCTGGCTTGCAGATCATAGCGGGGATAAGCACCCATTAAGAGGGTAATCACTCTTTCTTTGGCCTGCTTGGATATGGATCATGGCCTTGGGTGGTGGTCCTGTGGTTTGTGGTCAGTGTGCCGGAGCTTGGTGCATCTGTATAGAGGGCACCCTTCTTATAGCTCTGACAACATTTGTGAAAACCCCAGTGATTTGTGATATAGCTCTCTCCACTCTGGAAGCAGAGTTCTACCATGGCAAACAGCTCAAAGTCAAGTAATTGGATGGCAAGATAAGCAAGCAGAGGAAGTGCAATTAGACCATGGAATCCATTCTTGGGGACAAAAAGGAGCAAAACACAAAACCAGAAGAAATAAACGAAATCAAAACTGCTGCATAAAAAGCTTCCAAGAAAAATATGAATTGCTTACAGGCCATGGAGGAACTCAAGAAGGACTTTGAAAATCAAGTAAGAGAAGTGAAGGAAAAATTGGGAAAAGAAATGAGAGGAATACCAGAAAATCATGAAAAGAGAGTCAACAACATGACTAAAGAAAAATAACATCTTAAAAAACAGACTGACTCAAATGGCAAAAGAAGCCTAAAAGGCCAGTGAAGAGAGGAATGCCTTAAAAGCTGAATTTGTCAGATGGAAAAGTAATTTCAAAAACTCATTGAAGAGAATAATTCCTTCAGAATTAGATTGGAGCAAATGGAAGTTATGACTTTATGAGAAATTAAGATACTATAAAACAGATCCAAACAAATGAAAAAAAATAGAAGGTAATGTGAAATATCTCATTGGAAAAACCACTGACCTGGAAAATAGATCCAGGAGAGAATTTAAAAAATTATTGGACTACCTGAAAGCCACAATGAAAAAAGGAGCCTAGAAATCATCCTTCAAGAAATTCTCAAGGAAAATTGTGCCAATATTTTAGAACCAGAGTGCAAAATAGAAATGGAAAGAATTTACTGATTGCCTCTTGAAAAAGACCCCAAGAAGAAAACTCCTAGGAATATCATAGCCATATTCCAGAGTGTTCAGGTCAAGGTGAAAATATTACAAGCTGTCAGGAAGAAACAACTTGAGTATTGTGGAAACACAATTAGGATAACACAGGATCTCGTAGCTTCTACATTAAGGGATTGAAGTGTTTGGAATATGATATTCCAGAGGTCAAAGGAGCTAGGATTAAAACCAAGAATCATCTACCCAGCAAAAGTGAGTATAATGCTTCAGGAGAAAATATGGTCATTCAATGAAATAGAAGATTTTCAAGCACTCTTGATGAAAAAAACCAAGGATGAACAGAAAATTTGGCTTTTAAAAACAAGAAGCAAGAGAAGCATGAGAAGGTGCACAGGAAAAAGAAATCATAAGGACTTTTAAAGTTTAACTATTTGCATTTCTACATGGAATAATGATAATTATAACTCATGAGACTTTTGTCAGTATGAGAATAGTTGAAGGGAATGTGTGTGTGTGTATGTGTGTGTAGTGCATGTATACATAGAAGGTGCAGATCAGTTGCATAGGAAGGGATGATATCTAAAAAATAAAATTAAGAGGTAAGAGAGGAATGTAATGGGAGAAGTGGAAAGGGAGAGATAAAAGAGGGTAAATTATCTCATTTAAAAGAGGCAAGAGAAAACTGTTACAATGAAGGGGAAGAGCAGGAAGGTGAAAGGGAATGGGTCAACCTTACTCTTATTGAATTTGGCTTAAGGAGGTAATAACATAGACACTCAATTGAGTATCTTACCCTACAGGAAAGTGTGGAAGGGGAAGGGGATAAGAGGTGGAATGATGGAAGGGAGGGCAGATTGGGGGAGAGTGTAGTTAGAAGCAAACCTTTTTGAAAAGGGACAGGGTCAAAGGCGAAAATAGAATAAATTGGGGGGGCAGGATGGGAAGAACGGAAATATACTTAGTCTTCCACACTATAACTACTATGGAAGTGTTTTGTGTTACTACACATGTACAACTTATATTGAATTGCTTGTCTTCCCAGTGGGGGTGGGTGAGGAGGGAAGAAGAGAAAGACTCTGGGAATCAAAGTTTTATAAACAAATGTTAAAAAATGTTTTTACATGCAACTTGGAAATAAAATATATAGGCACTGGGGTATAGAAATCCATCTTGTCCTACTAGAAAGTTGGGGGTGGAGTGGGTAAAGACATAAGAGAGAGCAGATTGGAGGAAGCAGTAATCAGTATACTTGCTATCTGGGGGTGGGGTTTGGAAAAATGGGGAAAAATCTGTAACTCAAAGTCTGGTGGAAATGAATGTTGAAAAATAAAAATAAATTTAAAGAATTGTCAGAATACAAGAAAAAAGAAGAAGTTGATAGTCCTGAAGAACAGATATCATCAGAATCTGATTATGGGGTAGCAGTGGTGATGACATAAAAACCTTTCTAAGACCAAAATGATTAAATTCAAATATCATAAATGAAGACAAAGCTAGTCATGTTGCAACACATATAGAATGTGATTCAAATTCAAAGCATTTCTTTATGATTAAATATAATCTAATTACAGGTAAAATTATTCAAATCCAAGGTGAAAAAAAAGTGTCTGTGGTTCAGTGGTTTACTTTGCAAGTGTCAGTCTCATGAGTAGCCAACCATAAGCAACAACAAAACTCCCCAGTGCATTCCAAATTACATTAAAATTTAAGTGTGAAATGTTTAACAAAATAATTAAAATGTAATGCAACACAGATAATGTTAGTCTATGGTTTTCTAAGTCAATATGTAATCTGCAGGGATCCATTTCTATTTTAATTTAATAGTTGTGTCTGGCTCTTTGTGACCTCATTTGGGGGTTTCTCTTCAAAGATAGTGGAGTGATTTGCCATTTCCTTCTCTAGCTCATTTTACAGTTGAGGAAGCTGAGGTAAACAGGGATACATGACTTGCCCAGGGTCATACAATTAGTAAGCATCTGAGACAGGTTTTGAACTCACAAAGATGAGTATTCCTGACTCTAGGCTTGCCACTCTATTCACTCTCCCACTTAGCTGCCCAACCACTACTATTCATAGTTGTTGTTCTGTTCTTACACCACTTGATGGTTGTCAAAGTGCTTTATAAATTCTGTCATTTGATCCTCTCAACAATCCTGTGCTATAATTATGCCCACATTAGAGCTGAGGAAACTGAGTCACAGAGAGGTCAAATGGTTTTGCTTATAGGAATGTAGCTATCATGTGTTTGAGACAGGATCTGGGCTCATATCTTCCTCACTTCAAGTTCAGATCTCAACCCACTAGGAAACCTGGCTGTTTCTTTAGCAATTCAGGCTGAAAGAAAACCACAGCAAGTCTCATAACTCCAACGAACTGAAAGTAAATGATAGATTTCATTTTCTTCCATATGCTATCAATTCAATGGATTGGGTATTTATAAATACCTGCTATATGTTCACTTATATTCACAATTTCTTCCCTTATAGCTTTAATTTCAAGGAGATTTAATGAATTTCCCAGCAAAACCTCTGGGTTAGAGACCATACTTCCCAATCACAGCATAATTGTTCCCACACCCATTAGCATCATTCTCTTTACCTGTGATGTTACCAAGTCTGTAAACTGCCCCTCTGCTTTCCAGATATGGTCATTTTTTAAAAAAAATAAGCATTTCTTTTCTTTCTTTTCTTTTCTTTTCTTTTGCTTTCTTTTCTTTTCTTTTTTTTCTTTTCTTTCTTTCTTTCTTTTTCTCTTTCTTTCCTTCTTCTCTGTGTTTCTCTCTGTCTCTGTTTCTGTCTCTCTCCACCCATTGGTGTAACCCTGCAAGGTCAGTGGATACCCTCTCTTTATCCCACTCATTTAGAGGACTCCACATATGCAGCTAGAGATACTGTAGCCATAGAATACTAGATTCTTCTCTCCTGTCTCTGGTCATCTAAACACCAAAAGCTCCCTTTCTTCCACATCAATCCCCACTTCAATCACACTATCAATTATGAGGTCATTATAATCCACTATAATCCTGCCAACTATGCCAAACATTTTGGGCCAGGCCTAGCTCAGCCTACTCCAATAATTCAGCAAAGGATTTGGAATGCAATGAAAAACTTATGAGCCATAAAATTCAATAAAAATAAACTTATTCATAATAAAAGATTAAAAGGATATACTTTCTAATTATTTGTTCTAATAGGTCATTTTTCCTTTGCCTTTGCAACTCATCTTGACAACCCTGGCTCAGATATGTCTAATGGCAGTAGGATTTCCACTAAACCTCAACCCTACAATAAGGTGGACTTTTTATGACCTCCCCCAAATGACAAAACAACATCGGTGCTTGTCCTTCATATGGGTCAAAACTGAAGGATGGCTTCTTTGCCTGTTCAAAGAGCAATCAAGTAAACCGATGGTGGTCTTATCATGTGTTGCATAAAAATGTCACTTGCCTTTATTACCTTTAATATTGGGGTGGGGGCAGAACCAGAGGTCACTACTTCTGTGATCATTTTAGCCAATTGAGAAAAAAATCTAATGACACAAACCCCCCAATCGCCTGATTTTGGATTTGTGCATTTGAACTCACTCGTCTTGTCTTTGAAAACTAAGTCAAATGTTAATGCCAACTGTAACACAACAAGGTATTTTCATTTTTTCCTTCCTTTTTTCCCCTTGGCTCTTTTGAATTTTCTGCTCATTTGGGAAGTTCTGTGGTTTTATCACAGAACCACAAAAAAAGCAGAATTAAGAAATATGGGGCCTCAGTAAAGACAATTGCAAGGCTTTCACATTAATTATGAAAGAAAAGTTCTAAGCAGCCAAGAAGAGGTTCAATTCAAGTTTGGCAGAGTTTTTGGTACTTTCCATGAAACAAGTTAAGTTTCCAGAGTAACCATCCCCATCCCCACCCCCACCTCCATTAATTGCCTTTCAGCACTGATTGCGATATCAAGATTCTGGTAATTTGCTACTGATTTATTGGAATAGAAAAGAAAGTCTAATAGACAACAGCCTGTTGGTTTCCTTTGTGAAGCCTTCTCTTCATCTTCATACTATGGCTTAAAAAAATCAAGCATTTCCACCATTGGCATCCTGGACTTGATCTCACCTCTGTCAGCCTCTCAACACCTTACTGTGATGTAGCTTGCTCTTGTGGAAACACTGCTGTTGCTACACTGCCACTGAGACTTTAAATGTAGACTTGACTTTTTAATGAAGGTTTCTTTCTGCTTGTTTTAAAATATTGAGGACGTGGGTGATCATCTTCAATGAGCATTTTTTTAAGCACCAGCTATGCACTAGGCTCTATACTAAGTACTGGTGATAAAAAGAAACAAAAATAGTTCTTTCCCTCAAGGAACTGACAGCCTAATAGAAAAGACAACATGCAAACAACTACAAACATGAAAGATATATATATAGTGTGAATGAAATGTCACCTCTGAAGAAGGGACTTATAGAGGAAGGTGATGAGGATTGAGAAAAGTCATTTCGGAAGGTGAGGTTTGAACTGAATCTTTTTTTTTAAGTCAAGGTGGCAAAGCTTTATTGTTACACTTTTCAGTGGGCAAGAGTTCTTAAGGAACCTGCAACTTAACAGGAATGATGGTAAAGCTTATATAGGAAAAGTAATGAATTATTAGGCAAGCATGCTAATTAGGTAACAACATACAACCTTGGTCACTGGCATCATTCACTGTTGGAAACCAAGGGAATTGCTTTCTCAGGGGTCTATTTTGGAGTCTGTTGTGTCTGAAGCAAGACAACTTTGAGAGTTGATGTTTATAACTTGACCTCTGGATTGAATATGATAAATTAGGGAGTCAATATAATTGAATTGATAATTCTGTGGTTACAAGATAGTCCTGTTTTTATAAGAGAATTTCTTCAGAGGTCAGCTTGTTCTTGTGATGAGGAAATATAAATTGTCTAACTGGGGGCCCACTCATATGCTGTTGTTAGGCTTAGTGTCCTTGGGATAGGGAGAAAACTGTCAGGGATAGTGTTTTGAGGCTAGGGAGAAATGCGATGTTGTAATTGGGGTCCAAGCACAAGATTGGTCCTAGCAATCCAAGACAATCCCTAACAACTTATGGAAAATGCTATCTGTGTATAGAGAAAGAACTATGAAGTGATGATTCCATGGATTGGTGCTGAATCTTGAGGGAAGTCAGGGAAGCCACAAGGTAGAAGAGGGAGCAAGAGAATGTAGTTATGAGGGGCAGCCAGCACAAAGGCATGGAGGTGCAATATGGAGGGTGTGTGAGAAGCAGCAAGTAGGCCATTTATGATTGGACCATAGAATCCATGGAGGGGAGTAAAGTATAAAAATACTGCAAAAGTAAAAAAGGATCAGGTTGCAAAGGGAGAATTTAGTCCTCTAACACTCCTAGAAGATGTTCAGATGAACTTCTTTCTAACCATGTCTCCCCATTCCACCATCTTGTATATATAAGGATCCAAGGGTAAACCTTTACATCCACCCCCTACAAAATTCACATAAAATTCAGTCTAATGCTTTAGTTTTGGGGTTTCTGACTTTATTAGACAGTATGTTATTTAATGCTCCAGGCTCTTGTACTCTCCAAGTTATTAAAAAAAAACACTATAGGGTCAAATACAAAAGCCTAGAACAGTGGTGCTCAGCCTGTGGGTCAAGACCCCTTTGGGGTTGAAGGACTCTTTCACAGGGGTGGCCTAAGACCATCAGGAAACATGTATTTCCCATGGTCTTAGGAATTTCCTCTATCTGTCTCCAGGTGGGTCCACCCACATGCAGACACGCCCACATCCAACTATTAAAGTGTCAAGGCATTAGGAAGGTTGGGAACCACTGGTCTAGACTATTCCATAGGAGATGTCCTACCCTGTTGTCTAGGAACCATTAATAGCTACTCTTTGGTATCACTTTATTATCATCCCAATTTCCTACTTTCTTGTCAATAATCTCCAGTCAGCTGAGATGGTACAGTGAATAGAGTGTTGGACTTAAATCAGGAAAATCTGAGTTCAAATCCAACCTCATCCATTTACTAGCTGTGTGACTGTGGATGAGTCACAACCTCATTTTGTCTCGGTTTCTTCATCTGTAAAATGTGAACAGTCATGCCTGGCCCTTCCCCCCCAACCCCCAGTTATAGTGAGGATAAAATGTAAATTGTAAGGCTCTTTTCAAACCTTAAAGTACCATGTCAATGATAGAGATTATTATAATAAGTAGTCAGCAAGGCTGGCGCTATCCATTAGCTCCAAGGCTTCAAGTGTGGCCTGGAGTTGCTCTATCCAGCATCAAAATATTAGTCCTCTTCATCAAAGCCTTTACCAACAACACAATAATTCCAAACACTGGAGGCAGTTGTAGAGAGGCAGCTTTGGGCCAAGAAAAGAAAACTGGATTTGGAATTGGTGAATTGGTTCAAATCCTATATATAGGATATGTAAATGACAATAAATGTCACTAAGTCACTGGGTCTGAGATGTCTCCTCAATAAAAGGTTACCATTCTGGAATAAAATTTCATGTCCCTAAATTGGAATGCCTTAGAGCACATGCTTCCCCAAACTTGTCTGTATATATGTTACATACCCCAAATGAGGTAAAGTTCTTGAGGTCACAGTTGGTATTATTTTTTGCCTTGGTATCCCCATCAATGGCATATACTAAGAATTTAATAAATGTCTTTTTGGATAAGTAATTATCTGCTCATCCTACCATAACTATCCCTCTATCAAACTGCCTGGTTCTCTTGAAGACAATACTGTCCCACGAATCATCCAACTTTACAACCTGACATCCCTATCTTAGACCATAAGTTGCCAAATCTTGTTACTTTTCTCATTCTCTCTCCCAATTATATCTTGCTTTGATGTTTGAAAGAATCTGCAATTGCTCTCCCTGTCATGAATCTCTTCCTACTTCAATTTATTTGAAACACAGCTGTTGAAATTATTTTCCTATAGAACAAGTCTGACCATCCTATGCCCCTAATCAATGAATTCCAGTGCCTTCCTATTGCTTTTAGAGTAAAACATACCTCCCATTATTTGGCATTTAAATCCCTTCACAACCCAGATCAACCTGATTTTTCAACCTTGTTAGAGTTTGCTCCACAAGGGATGTATGGGTGTTCAGGGACTAGTATCTTGGGTGTGAGGGCTGTAAGGCTCTTTTCCAGGTTGCTTATCCACCTTTCATATCCACCTTCACTCAGCTCTCACCTGTAGCTCCAAGCAGTTGTAGAATATACAGTGGCTAGACCATAATAAAACAATCTTGGCAGATGGGCTAAAGCCCAAGTTGAGCATAACTGGCAGGCCTCAAACCCATCAGTGAATTAGGGGGATGACTTCCCCAAGCATGAGAAGACTTTCCTTGGAAGAACTGGCCAATGAGAGCAATTTATTCCAACAGTCACAAAGGAGGCCCAGGAGCCATGGTCAGACATCAAAGACACAATGCCATCAATTGAATCCTGGGCCATCACTAGTCATCGTGACTTTTGTCCAGCCACTGAACTTTAGGGACTCTGGAAGAGAGAGTGACAATGTAACTCCGTTTCCTTAAATCCAATTCACACATGAATCAAGGCATCACCCTGTGATGTCACTGGTCCTCTTTAAAAGCAAAATGATTGCTCCCCTTCCTTTTCCCTACAGTCTTGCCATACTGATTTTATTGCTTTTTCTCACCTATGATACTCAGTCTCCCAATTCTGCTTCCTGGCTACACCCATGTCTGAAATGCACTCCATCTTCACTTCTTAAAACCTCTAGTTTACTTTCAACACTTAACACAAATATCATGTTTTATATGAAGTCTTTCCATATCCCCAACATTGTGATATCTCTATCAAAATGATGACCTATTTGGAATAATGTAAGCTTAGTGATAGCAAGAATGATTTATTTTTGTCTTTCTATCTCCAGACCTCTTGTATTCACTGACATATAGTAGGTACTTAATCAATGGTTGTTGATTTAGAGCTTGGATTGGATGGAATGGCTCTCTGGAGATTATTCTGACAACAATTACAGAAGTTAAGGCTTTTTTGGAGGAATAAGAAGACATAGATTTTGAGAGGGTTAGCTCCCAAATGTGTTTACTATTGGAATATACCTAAGAATAAAAAAAAAAGACTCAAGGAAACAGAGAAAAAAATGAAGAGGTTTTCATCATTGTTATAAAACAATGTTTTCTTGAGTTAAGGGAAAAAGAGTCTTGATCATGTATACTGAATTCCCCTTGAAATGCACATGGGATTAAAAATTATTTTATTTTGGTAGGGGCAGTACTTAGTAAGGCACATTTGAGACTTTTGTAAGTGCACTACAATCAGTTGGGAACTCAGAAAAAGTAAAAGTGATTTTGATCACATAAATTGTAAAACATGGCTCCAACAAAACCAATATAGATAGAAATTAGAAAGGAAACAATTATGTTTTCTGACAATCTAATAATTGTTTAGTCTATACATAAAATAGATGAAGTATAATATAAAATTCAATAAAATATAAATATTCATGTATACATGCCCTGTTGTTATGACACTGATCTAGATGCCGTAACAGTTAAAATTAAAGTACACTAAGCATGACCAACTTTTAAAAAAATTATGCAAACATATTTTATTATTTCTAATTCCATGTAAAGATGATTTAAATATTAATTTTTATAAGATTTGGAGTTTCACATTTTTCTCCCTCCTCCTCCTTCTTTCAAGATGGTAAGGAATCTGATAGAAGTTATATATGTGCAATATGATCAATTTATTAGTACAGCATGAATTTACCAATGAAGAGGATCTCAGCCTCCTCAGCAAAGATAAAACCCCAAATGAGGGGGACAACTCTCTTTTATACTTTGGGGGAAGAGAGATCAAAGAACAGGATTTTGTAGGTGGGCAAGAATTATGATTGGTTAAAATAACTTGATATCATGAACGGCAAAATTACTATGATTGGTTACACAGCTGAGACACGGGCGAGAATGTGATTTGTTAGAAACTAGGAATGAGGGCCTAGCAAGAACCCACTTTGCCCTCCTGTGACTAGCACACTAAGAACTAAGAAATGGTCATCATTTGAGTCTAGTAATAGAGGATTCGACTTCTTTGGTTAGAAAATCCGATGTCCTTGAAGGATAGTTTGATAATGTCAAGATATTAGACCAGACTTCCTGGTGTCCATCTGCATCTTTCAAGTATAAGAGATTTCCTTGAAGCAAAAGGAGAACAGTGATTAGCAGGGGAAGTGAACTTCTAAATTTATCTCATTGCAGCCAACTGAATTTCTGAATGAAGTTCAAAGACAAAGAACCCTGACTTGGGCCATTACAGGACAAAAATCAATTAACTATAAGTAGGATCAAGAAACTAAAGAGGCAGAATCAATCTGATTATTGCACTTCCCTTAAGTGAGCAACATTAGCCTATTCGTGTTTCCTACTTGGGCCTCTTACTTCTAAAAGTATATTTTATCACATATTAACAAACTGCAATTGATACTATTTCAAATGTATCTTTACCAGAGCCAGTGTTTGTATCTACACTGTTAGCATTCAACACATACACATACACTCACACATACACACTATGTAGTAATAATTTAGCTGTTTTCACCCTGTTAGCAGTTAATCAGACAGTAGTTTGCGTTTGCTAAAGAGAAAAATAATCAGATACAGTAGTGTATCAGCAAGCACCCTAGCATACCCAGGATGGCTCCTAGCACAGGTTCTTAGATATGCTTTTCTAAAGGAAAGCAACTCAAAATGGCTTAACAATCTCACTTTAATCAATCAAACATATCATTTACCTAGTTCAGGGGAAAAAGTCAGCACCGTGAACTTCAGAGAATACAAACACAAGTTACAAGCAGACAAAGAAACAGTTCAGCAGACGGGCTTCCAGCCATCTGACCATCATATCCTAGTCAGTTACCAGAGAGGGAAGCACCAATATCTTAGTTTTCAAAGCCAGGGGGCTCAATGGCTTCTGAGACTCTTATCTGACCAAATCACACAACTCTTTCCGAAGTGAGCCCCAAAGCAAACACTCACATCAGGGTATATATAGCCTTCTCCTGGATCAGAGAATGTCACATCCCTCTTGACCCACTGCCCAATCACAAAGCAATAAAGTGTGGGCATTCCTGAAGAACAAGCTTCCAGTCACAGGCGCCACGTGACCACATTCAGCCTATTAGGGGGCAGAGTATACTTTCAAATCAGGGAAGGTTCTCAAAGCCACTTAAGCCAGTTAGGCAAAGGGCCTAGGGGCAGGGAAGATCTTCAGATTCCCATAACAAGTAGCCCTAGAGATAAGTACTGAGTCTTTTTTTTACACTATTGATTTTTACATTCAGTTTTTATTTTATGTTAATTTTCCAATTCTCTCCTACTCTCTACCCTTTTTCTCATCCTTTGAGAAGGCAAGAAATACAAAAATCAATTACGCATATGAAGTCAAGCAGAATAAAATTTTACATAAGCCACGTTCTAGGGGGAAAAAAGAAAAAGAATAAAAGAGGAAAAAATACACTAAATGCTGTAATCTGCATCAATCAATTCTTTCCCTGGAGGTAAATGGCATTTTCTATCATTAGGCTTCTGGAGTTGTGGTAGGTCATTGTTTTGATCAGAGATGCTAAGTATGTCACAATTGATTATCTTATAGTATTGTTCTCTTGGTTCTTCTCACTTCATTTGGATCAGTTCATACAAGTCTTCCCACTGTCTAGAATGAATTTTCATTGAGAAGAAAAGGGGAAATGATTGAAAGAGACAGTTGTTGACACACAGGGAACTCAAGGGCCACATTAGCTGTACAAATGACATACTTAAGATGTGAGCAGGGAACTGGTGAAATACTGTTTGCTCTCTTTTCATTCCAGCTTGCCAAAGATGTTTTTTCTTGTGGATTTGGGAGGAAAAACACTGATCCTTCTATGTTTTGACAACATAACCTCATACAATTTCTTTCCTCAGAGAGGAAATAACACATGGTCAGGCTAAGTCCATACTGGAAAAGACAAATACAGATTCCAACTGTGACTAAATGAAAATATTTCTTCAATAATCCCTTCTGTTCAGTTTAGGACAGACAAATCAGCCCAGGAACCATTTGGATTGAGAAGTTCACATGTAGCCAAGGTAAGGAGAAAGAGGGAAGAGAAAATAGACATGGGGGCATTCTGGGCTCCATCCTGGGAGAGATGCATGACTGTTTTGTCAAAAAATACAAAGGAACCTGGTATTTTAGTAAAATTACATTTCATTCCTAACCTTTAATCACTACATTCTGGAGATAAGTGAAGCCATCCTGAATTGAGGTATTGGTTATATTCATATTTCACCCAAAATGATTTACATTATTCTTGAAAATAATCAGAGAGAATAATAAATACCAATACTTTTAAGTTTTCAAACACATTTGGATGGATTTGTTTTATTTTATTTTAAATTTCTGTTAGCTATAGCAGAACTTGGTTTCAATTTGGGTCTGTCCTCTTACTACCTGAATGTCCTTGGGCAATTGACTTAACCCTTCTAAAATTCAAGTTTCCTTATTTAAAAAGTCAGAGGTTTGGGTTAGATGACCTTTGAGATCCATTCCAGAATCAACTAGGAGGCTCAGTGGATAGATCATGGGTCCTGGAGTCAAGATCTGTATACATATCAGTATTTAGACACTTCCTATCTATGGACAAAATACTTCTGTCTGCCTCAGTTTTTACAAATGTAAAATGGATATCATAATAATGGAGAATCATAATAAAACTACTTTCAGGATTTCTAAAGATTAAATGCTACACTATTTGTAGCACCTTGCACAGTACTTGGCACACAGGATGCATTTAATACATGCTTATTCATTTCCAACTATGAATTCATGTCCCTTTACCCAACCTTATTCCTTCTATAGGCAGCACCTCACTGAATACTAGGGAAGACGAAAACACATCTCCTTTTCACATTTCATGCTGTGCAAGACCAGACCTGCTGCCTTTGGAAAGATTTCAATCTTGCTTCAATTCATTAAAAAAATGTGAAACAAAATCACTGTTTCCCTCCGTGACAGCTGGCAGGTTTTATGCCTCTTTACAGACACTGCCAAGTGGAAAAGTTTTCATTCAACTCTGTCACGGCTCCTTGGAGAACTTTAAGTGTCAACCCTGTCAGAAGGCACTTGTAACAAAGACATGGAAGGCCAGCAGGCATAAGGGTGTGATGCTGAGGCACCAGTGGAAAGGAAATTAAGGCTTTTTTTAAACTTCCAGAAGAAAGCATGATTAAAAAGAAAAGGAAAAAAATCTCCTGTGACCAGAAAAGGGAATTCTGGCTTAAAAAAGTGGAGGAGAAGAATGCAAAGATGTTTTGTTTTGCCTTTTCTTCAGTGATTTTTCTGGAACATATAAAGTTAACCTTATAAAGGAGACCTTAACAATTTAATCCCTCCTTTTAAAAATGTAGAACAAAATTTTCCTGGTTTACTCATACTTATTTCCTGTAGTTATGCAATTTTATTAAGACTGTGAACAGAGTCATAGAACCACAGAAATTAAAAGGATGCAAGAGGTCATCTAGTTTAATATATACCTCCCCCCAAAAATATTCCTCTACAATATGTTTTTATTTTTTCTTTTTGGAGGGCAATTGGGGTTAAGTGACTTGCCCAAAGTCACATGGCTAGTAAGTGTGTCAAGCGTCTGAGGCCAGATTTGAACTCAGTTCCTCTTGACTCCAGGGCTGGTACTCTATTCACTACACCACCTAGCTACCCCATTCCTCTACAATATGTACCACAATGGTCATTCAATCTTTTCTTGAAGATGTCCAGTGATGAAAAATCCACTACTTTACAGAACTACCCATTGCACATTCAGATTACTCATTGTTAGGAATTAATTTTTTCCTTGCTTTGGGTTAAAATCTTCCACCTATTGATCTGTCCATTTTTGCTAGCTAAAGTCCTATATCTCTCCTCCTCTTCACAGCTGAACTCCTTGAGAAGGGAGTCTAAAACTGCTGCCTCCATTTTATTCTGAATTCTCTGTAGTCTGCTTTCTGACTTCATCTGCTTTCTCCAACGTTACCAAAGATCCTTTAATTGCCAAATAGTAAGACCTTTTTTAAATCTTCAATCTTTGTGACCTCTCTGCTCTCTTTGAAACTATTGCCATCTTTCTTTTCTAGATACTCCTCCTTTTTAGGTTTTCATGAGCCTGCTTCTCTCCCAATTTTCCTCCTTCCTGTCTGATTGCTCTCAGTTTCCTTTGCTGTATCTTCATCTGGGCTACACCTGATAACCATGGCCATGTTTTAAGGGTCTGTCATTGACTCTCTTCTCTTAGCCTTCTGTATTATTTCTGCGGTGATCTCGTCAGCTCTCATTAATCCAGCTATCATCTCTATGCAAATAAGTCTCAGACCAATTTGCCAGGCTTTCACCTAACTGCTGACATCTTGTCTTACCTCTCCAATTGCTTTCTGAACATCTCAAAACTAATGTCCCATATCTATCATAAACTCAACTTTTTCAGAACCCAACTCATTACCTCCTCCTGTACTACAACCCTTCTCCCCTTCCAAGCTTCTCTTTAAGTGTCTAGGATACCATCATCTTCCCAATCACTCAGTCACTACTCAGGTGTTATCCACAACTCTTCATTCTCTCATGGGACTATTCTCCCTCCGCTTACTCAATCAGTTGCTAAGTTCTATTGTTTCTAGTTTCATGACATCTGTTGTATATACCTGCCTTCTTGCTTCTGACACTTCAATCACCCTCTCATTAGTTCATGACTGGTCTACTTCCCCAGTCTTCTGGTTGGTTTTTCTGCCTCAAGCCTTTCCACACTGAAGTCCATTTTCCACTGTATTCTTTCCAAATTGCAGGTATGATCATGTCACCCTCTTATTCAATAAACTCTAATGTTTCCTTATCACCTCCAGGATCAAATATAAAACCATCTATTCAGCTTTTAGAGAGCCTCATAACCTAGTGCCCTCTACCCAACATCTTTCCATCTGTCTGTGCTTTATTAACTACCACATACTCTACAATCTGGCAGCACTGGCTTCCCTGAGATTCTCTGTTCCTGGAACAAGGCATTCTTCCCAGCTCTAGGCATTTGCACTGTCATCCATGTCTAAAATATTCACCCTTCTCATTTCTGCCTCCTGGTTTTTATTTTTGTTGTTGTTACATAGCCATTTTCAGTCATGTCCAACATGTCATGACTCCTTTTGGGGTTTTCTTGACAAAGATACTGGAGTGGTTTGCCATTTCTTTCTGTAACTCATTTTACAGATGAGGAAACAGACAAAGAGAGATAAGTGACTTGCTCAGAGTTACACAATAGGTAACTGTGTGAGGCCAAATTTGGCCTCAAAAGATGCATCTGCCTGCCTCTACTCCATTCTCCTATCCACTGTACCACCTAGTCACCCTAAAATGTGGTACTTAGACCTTCAAACAGTACAGCAGATATAGGATGACCAGAGTGGAATATGATCTGATTACCCCTGAACATTAGGCCTCTTCTAATGCAGCTTAAGGTTTCTTTAGTTTTTATTTTATGCTATCAAATGACATTGTTGACTGATACTAAGTTAGCTATCTACTAAGATCCCAAATTTCTTTGTAGATTAACAGAAATCTTGGCATCTCTCTCCTATCTTGAATTTGTTAAGCTGACTTTAAGCTTAAGGAAAAGACCTAATATTTATCCCTTTAACATTTTATCTTATGAGATTCTGTTAAGTTCACCAATTGTCTAAAAGATTATTGGATCCTGACTGTGATTCAATGTGTTAAGGATCATTTGTGGCTTCTGAAAAGTCATTATGGGGGCCATACATGCCTTTATTCAAGTCATTGGTAATGTGTCAAGGAAGACTTGAACCACTTCTTATGGAAATAGGAGTATATTCTGTCCCTTTCTGTGGGACATATTGTTTATCCTCTCTTGGACTTTGGAGGAAACATTCTCTATAATGTAGAAAACCTTTGATAAGCATGAATCTCTTTTCTGTGTCTTATTTAATGGTGAAACCCAGAGATAACCAAATAAAGTAATTTCTGTGCTTATGTTGGTCATGGAATCTAATATGAATTTTAAATTTGCATGGATTAGATCTTTAGGAGGGTGTGCCTCAGACTGTATTCTGTTCCATCAAGTGCAAAATGCTTTTTTATCTTTTAAAAATTTAATTTTAATTAACAAGTACATTTTCTCTCCCTCCCACCATCTCTAAATGAAAACTAAAGAAAACAAAAACCTCTATAACAAATATGAAGTCAAGTAAAACAACAACAGAAATTTCATGTTGTGTTCTTTTGAAAATGCAAGTCTTATTCTGCATCTTGAGTCTATCGTGTCTATGTCAATAGGTAGGCAGTATCCTTCATTGTAAATATTATTCAACTGTCCTTGGTCATTGCATTTATCAGTGTTTTCAATTTCTTTAAAGTTTTTTGTTATTACTAATGTGATGTTCACATAGGTTGTTTCTGCTCACTTACTCTGTATCAGTTCATAAAATCATCCTGGCATTCTTTGAAACTGTCTGCTTTATTATTTCTTGTAGCATAGTAGTTTCCCATTATTTTCATATACCATGATATGTTTATCTATTCCTCAATTTGTGGGTAAATCTTTAGTTTCCAGTTGTTTGCCATTAAAAAAAAGAGTGGCTATAAATAAAGTAAATATTAGTTTTCTTTTTCTATATATCTTTGGTGTATAAATTCATTAGTGGCATGACTGGGTCAAAGAATATGCAAAGTTTAGGTACTATAAAATGCCATTTGTAAATTATCAAAGAGTAGACACAGTAGGAACTCAATGAAAAAGAAATGAAAGCAATTATGGGGAGCTATTTCACAAAATTACATATTAGCAAAATGGAAAATCTAAAAAAAAAATGGAAGAATATTGACAAAAATCTAAATTGTTCAAATGACCAGGACAGAAAAATAGAATACACAATTAACTCTATCTTAGGAAAAGAAATGAAGCAAGTTACAAATTGACTCCCAAAGGATGCACATACAAACACACACACACACGCACACACATACAAAAGAAGAGAAAGATTTACAAGTGAGCTGTACCAAATATTTAAAGAACAATTAATTTTAATATTACCTAAAGTAAATAAAAAAGAATAGGTAAAGGTGTCTAACAAATTCCAGCTATGACACAAATATGGTCTTAATACCTAAATAATATACCTTTATCAGTGAAAACAGATAAAGAAAAATATAGATCAATTTCGATCTAAAATAAGATAATGACAAGGAAATTATAGCAATATATCATGAAGATCATATACTATATTCAGGACTGGTTCACTGTTAGGAAAACTATAACCATCATTGACTGTATTAATAACAAAAATGAAGCAAATCATATCTTAACTTTAAAGGCCAAGAATATCCACTGTATCCTGGGCTTTCAGCAGTCATCTTAACTCATCTTGCAACTGGACTCCAATGTTTCTGGAGGAGAGAGTGAGGCTGATGACCTTCCACAGCTTTGCCTTGCTGAAACCCAATTTTCTCACAAGTCAAGACATCACCCTCATGGTCTTCTTTGAGAATGAAGGACAAACAACAACACAAAAAGAATGCCAGTATTCTTTGGGGCTCCTGAGTGAAAACTAGCCAGAATAAGGACAAAAGGCATCAACAGAGTGAACAGCCAGGATGGTGGAGTAAGTGAAAGAAGAGTATGTTAGCTCTCTTCACATCCATTCCAACAACAATTGAAGAAGAAAGCCAGGTGAAATGGGGAGGGAGAAATTGGAGGACAAACTATAGGAAGTCATCTTTCCAAATGAATTTTCCAAATAAAACATTACTGGAAAGTGACCAGGGCAGAGACTGGAATAGGAATGAGCCAACCAGTGACTAAGTGTTCAGATCTCCAAGGTGGGCCAGTGGTGTGATCAGAGCTGATTACACACTCAGCCCCTGACTCAAGCTGGCAGCATGGAGGATGCTAGAAGATCTGGCAATGGGGGCTTAGAACCCAGAGCTCCCAGGCAGCTCAACAGTGTTTGTACAGAGGGGATCACAGATTCAACCTTTGCCCTAGAAAAAGTCTGTACAGGTTGCACTATCACTTTACATTATCAATTGAGTCCAGAGTTTGAGTGCCTAGTACAGCATTAATCAGCACCAGGTTCTTAGTCCTGGACCGTGAACTGGCCAAGGTTAGTAGGACATTTACTGTCAGGCCAATGAGCCTTCCAGCTAGCTTACAGGGGCTAGGGCCAAGAGCAGTTATCCTTTCCACTGCATTAGGGACACAGTGTGCCTGCAATCTGGAAAATCACATAAAATATTTTGGCGCTTCTTTCACACAAGAGAAGTTTGAATTTTTGTCTTTTTCTTTTACAGGGTGTTTACAGTAGATTATTGTAAAATTTGAGTATACTTATGGTATTAAATGATAAAGTATGTTGATATTATACAATACTATACATATATTTCTTGTATTTCTGAGTTGCTAAACCTTTCCTGTGTAGTCTTCTGGCCTTTGCATGTCATCTGTGGTTTCTGCAAAACTCTGCCAAAATTCCCATTTAATTTCTTATGCCAACTCATGAAATATTGAAACCATGATGGGGAAAAATCACAATTAGAAGGGACAATTGTACTATCTACTGGAATGTTATCTATGGGCAAGGCTTCAGTTATGGTGCCTAAAACCAAATAACAATAGTGAGTCGGACCCTCCATTTTGAGGCCATGCCTCAACCCTACCTTCTCCTCAACCATGCTTTCAAGTCTCAACTTTTCCAATATTTCTCAGTTACTTTCTTTCCCTGGAACATCTTTCTGCCATACTGGCCCCTCCTGGGGAGCTGACTGTCTTAGCTGGTGTATGTATACATGGCAGCTGCTGTGCCTCTCCTTTGCCCCTCTGTGTGTGGAGTGTGTACAGGTGGCCAAAGATTTCCACTTCTTTAAGCAAGGAGAGATGCTAGACTTTCTGCAATTGGGATGTGAGCAGGTTTTTCTATTTGGAATCCTGCTCATTTCATCCCCTAATGATCTCCAGATAAATAGGTCCATCCTGTGTTAAATTCTCTATAGCTTGTCTCCCCTAATTGCTATTTGCTGTTTTGTGAGGTGACATCCCACTGTCTCACAGTATCCTTCTCTGTAGCCCATTGCAAGTGATCTACTTGGCTTCTATTGTTTGTCTGCTTGGTACCTTGGCTTCAATTGTTCATTTACTTGGGAAGGAGATGCAGATTTTGTTGAATGAGGCAGTTTCTGGGCTCTTTTTGCCTCCTTGTTATATTATCTAAGAAACACTGAAGGAATTAAAGCTTTTATTTATGTCCATTTCCTATTTTCCAAGGTAGATAAGTAGGAACAACTGTATCTTGCACATCTTGTCTCCTCATCTTCATTCTTCTTTCTAACGTGATGGTTGTTGTGACCTTTGGTCGTTAGCTACACCAGCAATGATACACCATGAAGACAGCTGATTCTTGGATCACTCCCATACCAATATCCAATCCCATGTTATCTGGATTGAATCAATTTCCTATTTTGTGTTGTCTTTTGGTGCCTCCAGTCCAAGTACTCTTTTATTCAAGACAAATGGGAACTTCTCTTCTGCTACTTCATACCTGAGTGATCTTGGGTAAGATTCTAAGGTCTCTAGACCTCTTGTTTCCTCAGCTGTAAAATCAGTGAGTTTGATTGGCTAATATCTAAGACCCCTTCTGATTCCATTTCCAGTACAGGTGTAAGGCTTCCGACCTGATTGATGACTCCTCTGAATATAGCTATAATCCAATACCTAAATGATGGAGTTTTGGAGAGTTTCAAAATAACTCTATGAACATTTGCCCAACTCCTTTTTGATACCCCCTTTTTTTTGGAGAGGGGAAGGCAAGGCAATTTAATATAACTTTCATGAGAACGTGTTTAAACAAGAGGGGAAATTGCTAAGTTTAGGCAGCAGTCACTTAACTACACTTGGCAGCATGTTACAAAGTACCTTCTGATAAACAGCAAAGAGCAGGGGGCTGGACTAAGTTTCAGTATACCTGTGTTCAAGCGCCGACCAACAGTTCCTAGCTGTGTGATGTTGAGCAAGTCCTTTGAACTCTGACCCTCAGTTTCCTTTTTTGTAAGTCCATTCATAAAAATTTTTTCCACTTACATCAACTTTATATACATGTTGTTAACAATTATGCTTTTATTATTCATGAAAATTTCATAAGATATTAAACAAAGCTAGCCACCATCTCAAGTTATTTCCCTGTTAACTATTTTTCCAGCACATGGATGTTATGCAAGTATCAAAAAAATCGCAAAAGCTAACAACCTAAAAGAAGTTAAATACATGGGTTTTTCTTTTCCTGCTGTGCTTGATCTACAGTGGCTTTATGAATATCAAACAATTCACTTTTACAGCATCTTTACTTGTACAACTATACTTAGGTTGTCTAAACCATTTAAATACAAATAAAATAAGTGTAGCAAAAACAATGAAAGCAATGAGCAGGTAACTACAAATAATTGAATGTGAAGCATTTCTGCCCTTCTCCAGAGTAAACTGACTGGGTTAAAACTTTATCTTAAGGAACACTTTTGCAACTGCAATCATAAAGGTGTACACATTGAGATTGTGGAATGACATGTAATATCCATGGGACATCTAACCCTAAAGTACCTACAATAACTACAAGTGTGGCTGGAACCAATTATCCCTTTATCTGCCCCCCCCCCCAATGACAGACAATATACAGGCAGTTTTCTTTGCTTAGACATGGAAGCTGTTTAAACCCTGGCCTTGTGAAACCACGGCGTACCCAAAGTACTATGGCGTGTAAAAAGTGTGTAAAAATTCCATATCCCCCTATTGGCCACCTCAGAGGAAAACAGATAACTCCCCAGATGATAATGGGATGGCCACAAGAGCAAGTTGTCTGTCAGTAATCGCATTCTTAGCGTGTTCTCTTTGTCTGCTTCTTCACTTAACATATCAAGTTCATCAGTGGCTTCACTAAAAGCTGTCTTTGTAAGGGAGCAGGCTTCCTCTGGAGAGTTCAGGATCTCATGATAGAACACAGAGAAGTTGAAGGCCAGACCCAATCTTACAGGATGTGTTGGCTGTATCTCCTTTTCACTGATTTCAAATGCTTCTTGATATGTTTGTCATGATTGATCCACCATTCCTTTCTCATCACCACCAGCAGCAACCTCAGCCAGATAACGGTGGTAGTCTCCCTTCAACTGCAAATAGAAAACTTTGCTTTCAGCTTTTGTAGAATTAGGAAGCAAGAACTTTTCCACCAGAGACACCACATCCTTGCAGATCTCTCTGAGTTCAGTCTCAATGTTCTCTCTGTATCCTCGGGCCATTGGCTGTTTTTTCTCAGTACCTTCCATCTTTTGCTCAATACTTGAAACAGCCCTCCAAGATGACCTTCAGGCCCCTACAACATTTTGGTAAGCAACAGAGAGAAGATTCTTGTCTTCATTTGATAATTCAGCCCCTTGCTCAGTTACAGCCTTCATGAAGGCTGCCATGTCATCATATCTCTCAGCCTGCTCAGCCAATTTAGCCTTCTGTACCAGCTCATTTTTATCCATGACTGAATGTTCTCTTCCCGAAGTGAGTGGTGGTGGCAGACAGATGGACAGGGGGGTTCAGCGGTCTCTGGAGGCAGCAGTGGCAGCAGCTAGGCTGAGACTGAGGCTCAGTTTTCTTACCTATATATTGGGGACAAGAATATTTTCAGACCCTATGGCAATAAGTTGGTGTGAGTAACGTGCTTTACAGGCCTTAGAGTAGTGTAACATTATTGCTAAGGTAAGTGTGATAACTTCATGCTTTGAAGAGTGGCAAAGCAATAGAAATCTAGGTGTGACTTACAGAGAATTTCCCATATTCTTTCTCAGTTGATCCTCACACATGGTGAGTTACAGAGGATTTATAAGTTCATGGAGTTAAAGCAGTAAACGACATTAGAAATCCTCTTCCAGAGGAGGAAGCTGAAACCCAGAGAGGAGAAGAACCCCAAAGGTGCTAAAGGTACAGCCAGGATTTTGTTTCCAAGCCCCATACTCTTCTTACTACACTAGAATTTGAACTCAAACCTACATGAGGGGAATTAAATTTAAAGTCACTTTTATGTAGTGGTATACCCGGAACAGTTGCTAGCACAGCTTCTTAGATCTACTTTACTAGGGAAAATAGATGTTTAAGGGGTTAACAATCTTTTTGAATTGCATTCACTAGCTCAGGGGAAAAGTCAGCACCCTGAACTTCAGAGAAAAAACAGAAAAAATACAAGCAGAGAATTAAAGACCAACAGACAGGGCTCTAACTGC
Source organism: Pseudocheirus occidentalis (assembly GCA_028646575.1). Classification (NCBI taxonomy): domain Eukaryota; kingdom Metazoa; phylum Chordata; class Mammalia; order Diprotodontia; family Pseudocheiridae; genus Pseudocheirus; species Pseudocheirus occidentalis. Next base: position 8,319,954 of record CM053601.1, read on the forward strand.
CTGAATCAACTATATACTTTCTATACATGCTTGAACAGAGAGAGCCTTTACATCTGAGCAATGACGGAGCTCTGAACATACCTCACAATGTGGACCAGGGAATCACAAGATCTTTTTAATAAGAAAGCCCCCAAAGCAAAACATTTCTCAGAGGCAGAAGGCATCAGAGCCAGAAGGGATCACAACCCTCCTGACTCAGTGCCTAATTAGAAATTAGTGAAAGATGTGAAAGCACTCCTATATGCAAGTCTTCCCTAAGTAAGTTTCCCTTAATGGGCTCCAGGTGAGGCCTATTAATGGGTGGGGAAGATCTTAAATTCCATTAACATTACATTTGTATAATATGAAAAGTCCAGAGCATAGAAACTGAGAAATAGACATAGAAAACACCCTTTTCCTTAGTTTTTAGCTTTTACATGTTAGTTGTTTTTTTGCTTTTTAGAGGGGGGAAGGCAGGGCATTTGGGGTTAAGTGACTTGCCTGAGGTTACACAGCTAGTAAGTGTTAAGTGTCTGAGGCTGGATTTGAACTCAGGTCCTCCTGACTCCAGGGCTGGGGCTGTAATTCACTGCACCACCTAGCCACTCCATAATTTCTTACTAATAGAAAGAAATTGTTTTGTGTTGATTAATCCATGGGATGATGTAACCTCACCCTTCCAAAAAAATAAATGTGAGGCTAACGTCATTCCCATGAGCTGAAGTATCCAGGAGTCAGCCATATTGACTTTTGGAGTAAAAGGCTCAGTCCAATCAGGGAATGATGCCAGTTCTAAGCTTTCTGAAGTTAAGAAATTGCCCTCAGGCATGAGCTGTCATTAACAACATTCTGTCAAGTAGAAGGACTATCTATCTTGTCCATCATTGGTTGTTTATATTATTTGACTGGGTCAGTTTCATATTGTTGGGGGTTAGTTATTTTTAATTTGCTGTTCTTCTCTAATCTGTTCCTCCTTATCTCTGGTAGCAGGAATTGCTCAGGGCTGCAGTCACAGCCCACAGCTATAATAAGCCTTGGCTCTGAAACTCCCAAAGCCCTTGGCAGTAACTTACTTTGGAAAATGTAATCATCATGGCATGTGGATGGCCTTGGGCTATTTCACTAATGGAGCCAGCAGCTGCTGAACATGATGGCAGGCCCCCAGAAAACCAATGCTCTGTTTTCTGCCTTTATAAGACCCTGCTTGTTGCATCAACATATAGTAGACATTCTCAGCCTAGGGCAACTGTCTCCTGATGAAATAGATTTGCAAGAGAACAATCAGTAGATCTCTAATTATTACTGTTTTTATGATCTTCTTCAACCTAGGACAGAGGGAATAGACAGATTTTATTCACCTACCATCAGTCCCACTCTGATGTGGAAACTTTGGGTTTGAGGTATAGTTTTACTTACCTGGAAAGATCAGGAAAGCACTTGAGATGGAAAAGTATAGGGATGTAACTGATGATGCACCCAAGTCCCTGGGTGGCTACAGAATCCATCAGTCAGTCAGTGAATAATAACATCTTAAGCATCTACCCTTGTGCCAAGTGATGAGAGGCATGTGCATAAAAAAATTAATTCCCAATTCAAGAGGTTACATTCTATCTGAGGGGACAACATACACAGATAAAATATGTAGAAAACTCTGCCATACAGAATAAATAAAAGGTGAGTCAGTGCAAAGTGGTAGGTGAGGGAGATTACCGACAGTTAAGGGGAATCAAGAAAGACCTCAGAATGAAGGGAGATGCTGCTTGAGCTGCATTGTGAAGGAAGGAAATAATTTGATGAAGCCAAAGTGAGGCAGAGCATTCTAGGCATGGGGAGATGGGAGATGGAACATCATGTGTGAGGAATGGGATGGTCAGTTTGGCCAGATCACAATGTTTGGGGAGGGACTAATGTATAAAACTAGAAACACAGGCTTAGTCAGGTTGGGAAGTCTTTAATAACCAAACAGGGGAGCTTATATTTGATTGTAGAATGGAGTTTATCAAGGAAGAGGGTGACAAGGTCAGAATGTTTTGTAGGGAGGAGAGCCGAGTGGAGAGTGCAGTGCCTTCAAGCAGGGACATACAAAAGGAGGTCGTTAAAGTAGTCCTGAGAGCCGGTGAGAGTCTCAACTAAGACCATGGCTATTTAAGTAATGATGGAGTGTGATCCAAGACGTGTTGTGGAGATAGAACAGATCAAATTTGTTAAATGATTGGGTAGATGAGTTGAGAGACAATGAGGAAGCCAGAAAAATTACTGAGGCTACAAACCTGGGAGACTGGAACAGGGGGAGCATTGAGATGTCTGCAGAAGACTTAGTTTGAAATTTCCAATAATTGGTGATATTGGATTAGAGTCCAGCAGAGATAAGGGCTAGATATACAGATATGTGTGACATCTGCATGGAGGCTATAATTCAATCATTGGGACCTATGTAATGACTCCAAACCAAAACAGGCTTTATAGAAAGAAAAGAAAAGGTCTGCCCAGAAACACATGGCAGATAGCTTTCTTGTCCTACCTAGGCATGTCTGGGACTAGATATCAAAGATTTATCTGTCTCTTCTCACCTCAAGATAGATGTGTACTCTTGAAGGTTAGCTTACGACTTCCAGAGTTTAGGGGGTTTTAAGGACATCAGCTGAAACTGGCCAGTAGTGGGGAAAGTTTCTTCATCAGAAATGACTGCCAGCATGAGGAGTCCAAGTCTTTGCCTAGAGAGCTAGTAGACATGGATTTGGGGGGACTAGGGTAGAATTGAGGGGAAATGTAACAATCAAGGTAAAATATTAAAAAGTCTACTCATAGTTCCATAAACTACTTCATGTTTTCATGAGCATTAAGGCCCAGTCTTCCAGGAGAGTACAATAGGAGTTTTAAGTTGTTTTTATTCTGGGGTGGCTAGGTGGTGCAGTGAATAGAGCACCAGCCCTGGAGTCAGGAGGACCTGACTTCAAATTTGACCTCAGCACTTAACACAAAACTAGCCATGTGACCTTGGTAAAGTCACTTAACCCCAATTTCCCTACCTTACCCCCTCCAAAAAGAAAAAAAAAGTTGTTTTTGTTCTATTTGCCATTGTGCGCTTATGATTATGTGTGACTTCTTCAGTGTGTAAAGAAGTAAGGAACTGTCCCATACCTGAATCATATTGTATATTAGATAACTTTCTATACTCCCCTTTGGTGAAGATCTAGACAAGAAGCAAAGCCTAAGCTTTAAGTATTTTTCCCAAAGACTCCAGGATGTGGGGGGTAAAGAGCCAAAAGTAAAAGAATATTGTCTTAGCCCTCTCATCAGAGAATGACCCAAGCCTAGAACAGCTGGATTTCTTAGCGCAGAGGTATTCTGCCCCAGCTTCTTTGGTCTTAGCAGAAGTTTCCTGGTAGCTGCCTCTATTTCCCATTCCCACTTCTCTTCATCTACCATTAGCCATATTGCCCAGTCCATCTCTTGCTTCCTAAACTCACATCCAGCCAAAAGTAAAATCTGAGCCCGAATTGCTTATGCTTCTGGGTCAGTTTTCAGTAAAAACAAAACAAAACAAAACAAAAACACAAAACAACACTTTGGCATGGAAGAGTTTTAAGCTTCTGTCTGTTTATTGTTTTCCTTTCTCCTTCCCTTTCTCCTTCTCTCACTCTTCTTCTCCCTTTTTTTTCTTCTCCCTCTCCCGCTCTGTCTTTATGTCTCTCTTACTAAAGAAATAAATAGACAAGGTCCTCATCTCAGAGACAGGAATGGGACTTGTATGGGAGGCTTGAGAGAAGAGAAGGTTTGGGTGGCTTTCCTTAGCAATGGAATTAGGGAGAAACATAAATGTGATTACATAATGTAAATCAAGTTTATCATAGAAATACAGAATGCTAAATGGGATGAGACCTGGGGGGCTAAGAAGTTCAACCCATATTGGAAGAGGAAGTGCCTGCACAACAATCTGAAGAAGGTGTCATCCTCTCTTTATTTGAAGGTTCCTATAAAGGGCACCCCACTACTTCTTGAAGCAACTCTTTCATCATTAGAGAATTTTACTTAACATCAAACATGTATTTACATCTGCAATTTCTACCTTTGGGAACTCGAGCTCTGAGACCAAGCTGAGCAAGGTTAGCCCCTCTTATACATGCTGGTTTTTCCAATATTTGAAAAAAGCAATTATGTCTTTATTGAGCTTATCCAGTCTAAACAGTACTACTTCTTTCCAGTCACATTTGGCATAACGTCTAGGTCCCTTAATTAATCTAGTTACCTTCCCCTGAGGCTCTCTCAATGTGATGCCTTCTCAAAATGTGATGCCAGAATAGAATAATATGGCACATGTGTTCAAGCATTGAACATGCTCCTTGAAGGCAAGAACTATCTAATTTCTACATTTGTATTCCTAGTGCCTGGTCAAGAGTAGGTCACACATGTACATATGTAGCTATATACATATATGTATATATGTACAACATATATATATATAGTTTTATATAGTATATACATATATGTACAAACACACAGTGGATGGAACACTGCACTTGGAGTAAGGAAGACTCATGTTCCTAAGTTCAAATCCAACCTCAGATATTTACTAGATGTGCAGTCTTGGACAAGTCACTTAAACCTTGTTTGCCTTGGTTTCCTCATCTGTAAAATGAGCTGAAGAAGAAATGGCAAAGTCCTCTGGTATCTTCACCAAGAAAACCTCAAATGGGGTCACAGAAATGAGTGAAAGTGAAATGGCTCAATGGTAACAAACACAACGATTTTTATATACACATTTGTATATCTGATACATATGGCTATATGTCTATATCTCTACATCCATATTGCTCTCTCTCTCTCTGTCCCTCCCTCTTTCCCCCCCTCTGTCTCTCTCTGTCTCTCTGTCTCTGTCTCTCTCTGTCTCTGTCTCTCTGTCTCTCTGTCTCTCTCTCTCTCTCTCTCTCTCTCTCTCTCTCTCTGTCATAAGGGTTCATTTGCAGTATTCCCTAACCATAGCTTTGTATTTCAGTAAGGAAACCTGGATCATTTCATTAGGTGGTCTGGGAGAAAGTAAGGTGTTTTGTGCTCAAGTTCCCCAAGTGTCAAACCTTTAGGCCTCTAAAGCAGAAGACGAGCTGTGACATTATGATTAGTAAGTGATTTTTATTGGAATTCCTTCTTATTTAAAAGACCAAAAAGGAAAAATTCCTGAGCGGTTTTCATTTTATTTTCATGGTATTGGTGCCTGTTAAATATTAAAAAAGGAATAAACAAGATGTGTAAAAAATATTCTCTCTTCCTTGGCCAAGACCTCAGAGCTGAACACTATTGGTACAATGTCATTTCTAAAATCAGGGACCCTTTGTTTGCGAAATGCAACCCCGAGAAGCAGTCTGCCTTTCTGCCTTTTTAGGAAAGTAAAGTTTTTTCCCCTTGAAAGTGATTTCTTTCCCTTTCCCCCAGATTTGCTTAAAGCGGCAATTTACTCTCCCTAACACTCTTCAAAAGTAGCTCTTTCCTTGAACAAAGAGACCAGACCAAATTGTGCAAGAAGTCTGAAGAATTTGGATCTCTTGCCTTGAAAAAGCAGTAGTGTCACCTTCTGAAGACCCCACCAGTCCAAGGAAAAGTCACTTAAGGTTTAGATTTGGTCCTTTTCTGGGGTCTCTCCAAAAAAAGGGGAAGCATAGATCAACTATTTATTTCCTCTACACTAAAGAAACATTAAACACACAAGACTCATGAGTCTGCATTGAGGAAGTTGCTTTGCCTTTCTGGGCTTCAGTTCCCTTATTTATAGAATGGTGGGGAGGGAGTTTAGACTAGATGAACTGAAAAATCCTCATCTGCTTAAATATATGGCTCCATGATTAACATCTAAGTCTTTGCATTCATAAAATGACAATTCAAGGTAAGAAGGTAGGAGTGTCCATTGTTCTCTCTCTCTTTTTTTTGGTCTTTATTAATTTGTTTGTTTACTTTTAGTTTATAAGATTCAGTTCCACAATTCCTTGAGTTTCAAATTTTCTCTCCCCCTCCACTGCCTCATGGAAGCATGCAGTCAAGTATAGGATCCGCAAATACTTTGACATTGGACATTACTCTGGTTATAAAGAAGGACTGTAACAGGAAGAATGAACAATGGGAAAGAGTAAACAAAACCAAACACAAAAAGAGAGAAGGTAGTTTGCTTCAGTCTGCATTCAACCTCTGTTCTAGATCTCTCTCTGTATGTAGATATCTCCTTCTATCATGAGTCTTTTGGAGTCATCTTATAACCCTGCATTGCTGAGAAGAGTCTGATCTATCAAAGTTGGTCATCACACATACGTTGTGTCTGTCATAGTATACACATTTCTCCTCATTCTGCTCTTCTCACTCAGCATCAGTTTGTGTAAGTCTCTCCAGGTAAATATGAAGTCTGTCTGCTCCTTCTTTCTTATAGCACAGAAGTATTCCATCATATTAATATACCCCAACTTGTTTAGCCATTCCCCCATTGCTCTCTTTGATATACTTTTATTAGTTTTAAGACTTTATTTATCCAGTGTCTTACATGCATTTCTAAATCTGTAAAATAATTCATGCTTTCTAAGATTTTAAAATTAGGTCATATTTCACTTGAATATATTGTAGTACAGCTTTTAAAACTCAACCTTTTGGAGGAATGTGCAATACTGGAACTCACTGGGAAAAATGATCTTTTCCATATCCCATCATGTTCAAATCATGTGCAAGTACCACATTTCTCTCTCTTTATTCTCTTATAAAAACTTCTTGTTCTGTGGACTTCAAAAGCATCCCATGCTAAGCCACATGTGGCATAATAGAAATGATCCACCCTCATAGTCACTGTCTGCCTCAGGTAATCAGTATTTGCTTTGTGGCTCATATGTATTCATTGGGAAGATATTTGCTCCCTTCCATTTTTAATGGACAGGAATGCAGTCACTAGTGAGGCCACTGATACACAAGATTTGATTTGATTCCCTCCCTCCCACCCAAATGTTCAACTCTTTAATTGGCTACTGGAGATCATTAAGTAAAATATGGATGCCTACTTATCAGTTGTGTGGGAGATGGGACTCTTGTTCAGAGATGGCTTGGCCTCATTGGCCTCTGAGATCCCTTCCCAAACTCTATTGCTGTGGTTCTTGAGTCTTTGAGGTGTAGTCGTTTAATTTGAGCATTTGGTTATCATCTTTAGAGCACTAAGAACTGGATAGAAATGAAAAGCCATGTTTCTTGTCTGAATGAATTAGATAGAAATCACTGCTTGGAGTCTTTTGTACAAACAAATAAGAGCTAAAAGTAACCTGGGATTTTACCTCTACCACCTAGTCTGAGATCCCTTTTAAAATTTAAGGACAAGTCATATTTATATGTGTGGGGCAGTCAAGTGGCACAATGGAGAGAGTGCTGGGCCTGGGGTCAGGAAGACTCATCTTTCTGAGTTCAAATGCAGCTTCAGACACTTACTAGCTGTGTGACTCTGGGTAAGTCACTTAACCCTGTTTGTCTCAGTTCCTCATCTGTAAAATAAGCTCAAGGAAGGAAATGGCAAACCACTCCATTGTCTTTGCCAACACCAAATGAGGGTCAATATAGCTTGCATGTGTGCAGCTATGCAAAACATTTCCATAGTGGGTATATTGTGAAAGACTGACTATGTTTCCCTCCATCCTATCACACCCCCCACTTGTTCTGTTTTCTACTTTGATCCTGTCCCTTTTCAAAAGTGTGTGCTTTTAACTACCTTCCTCCCATCCTGCCCTCCCCTTCCTCATCTTTCCCCCTACTCTCCTGTAGGGTGAGATACCCAATTCAGGGTGTATGTCATTCCCCCCCTAAGCCAAATTCAATGAGAGTAAAGTTGACTCATTCCCTTTCACCTTCCTTTTCTTTCCCTCCATTGTAGCAGTTTTCTCTTGTCTCTTTTATATGAGATAATTTACCCCATTCTGTCTCTCCCCATCTCCTCTCATTATATTCCTGTCTCATCTCTCAATTTCACCTTTTAAAATATCATCCCTTCCTATTCAATTGATTTTGTGCCCTCTGTCTATGTATACCTGAACATATATTTACAAACACCCACATACGTATTCATAGAGCCATATACCCTCCTATATAGACATATATATGTATGCACACACACATACACACATATGTACATACACACATTTATATTCCCTTCACCTATCCTCCTACTGAGAAAAGTTTTATAAGTTGCAATGATTGTTTTTCCATGTAGGAATGTAAATAGTGCAACTATGATAAGTTCCTTATGATTTCTTTTCCCTGTTTACCTTCTCATGCTTCTTTTGCTTCTTGTATCTGAATGTCAATTGTTTTATTCAACTCTAGTTTTTTCATCAAGAAAGCTTGAAATGTCCTCCACCTCATTGAATGACCATATTTTCCTCTGAAACATTATACTCAGTTTTGCTGGATAGGTGATTCTTGGTTTTAATCCCAACTTCTTTGACCTCCAGAATATCATATCCCAAGCCTTTCAATCCTTCAATAGGGGAAACTGCCAGATCCTGTGTTATCCTATTTGTGCTTCCACAATATTCAAATTGTTTCTCTTGGCTGCTTGTAATATTTCCTCCTTGATCTGGAAACTCCGGATCCTGACTATAATATTCTTAGGAATTTTCTTTTTGGGATCCTTTTCAAGAGGTGATAGATGAATTTCTTCAACCTCTATTTTGCCCTCTGGTTTTAAAACATCAGGGCAATTTTCCTTAAGAATTTCTTGAAGGATGCTTTCTAGGTTCTTTTTTGATCATGGCTTTCAGGTAGTCCAATAATTTTTAAATTATCTCTCCAGGATCTATTTTCCAGGTCAGTAGTTTTTCCAACCAGATATTTCATATTGCCTTCTATCTTTTCATTTGTTTGGATCTTTAATAGTATCTTGATTTCTCATAAAGTCAATAGCTTCCATTTTCTCCAATCTAATTTGAAAGAATTATTTCTTTAGTGAGCTTTTGAGATTCCTTTTCCATCTGACAAATTTGGCTTTTTAAGGCATTCTTCTCCTCACTGGCTTTTTGAGCCTCTTTTACCATTTGAGTTAGTTTATTTTTTAAGGTGTTATTTTCTTCAGCGGGGTTGCTGACTCTCTTTTCATGATTTTCTTCTATCATTCTCATATCTCTTCTCAATTTTTACTCTACTTCTCTTACTTGATTTTCAAAATCCTTCCTGAGCACCTCCATGTTCTGTAACAAATTCATATTTTACTTGGAAGCTTTTGGTGCAGGAATTCTGACTTTGTTGTCTTCCTGCCATTCCAGGCTTTGATCCTTTTTGTCCCCCAAAAAAGGAATCTAAAGTTTAATTGCTGTGCTTGCTTTGCTTCCTTTTTTTGCTCATGTTGGCACTCAATTACTTGACTTTTGAGCTTTTTGCCATGGTAGAACTCTGCTTCCAGAGAGGAAATTTTTGTCCCAAATTGCTGGGGATTTCACATTGCTGGAGCTATTAGTTAGGTGCCTTCTATGAAGCCTCCACAGACTCTGGCACTTGGTCACACACCCCAGGATCTCCACCCAAGACAGTGATCCAGTTCCTACCGGGTTAAAGCCAGAGCAATTACCCCTCAGAAGGGTTGCTTGGTCCCCCTATAATCTGGAGTCCAGGAGCTGTGAAGCAGCCACATGACTACACAGCCACTGTGCCTGAGCTGCTTCTCTGTTCTGGGGATAGAGGCCAGACTGTGCTTTTGGCCCCCCTGTTCCCAAAGTCCACACTAACCTTTTACTTTGCCTTTTGTATAATTCTGGTTGATAATTCTGGAAATGGTCATACCTGCTGGTGATCCACTCTCCTAAAGTCCCTCCAGCTGGGGCTGATCAAGGCCACCGTGGGGCTAATAACACAGCTTAATGTGGGGCTGGGTTTGTCTCCCAGCATGCTGTTATGAACTCTTTCTGTCTGCCTGCTGGCTGCTTTCAGTGGGAGATTTTTTTCTCTCTGTCACTTTGTGGATTCTGCAGCTCTAACGTTTGTTTACAGTTATATTTTATAGGTATTTAAGGTGGTTATGGGGGAGCTCATGGAGCTTTCCTGATTCTACACTGCCATCTTGGATCCTTGTTCACCAATGATACTTTAAAATGAGACCATAGTCTTCACTAATGAAATAGACCTCAGATCTTCCTTATGATCTGAAATGCCCCCTCTTCATCCATGGTCTCATCTCCTTATTTGTTATCCTTTTCCCTCTGGATTTTGCTTATTCATTCTTTTTTTCTCATATTTTTATCTAGTTATATAATTCTTTTCCGTTCCTTATTTTCCTCTCAGTTAATGAAGTAGAATTCTCCTTCATATTTGCTATCTTGAATGTTTAAGAGGAAAATAATATTTTCAGTTCTGATTTTATTTCTAAAAATCTTTAAAATTGTTAAATTTTTACTACTATATGTCTTTGTGTTTTCAACCTTTGTCATTTATTTATGTATTAGTTTGCTGGAGTTAATCTGAATTCTTAAAATTTCATTTTCTGTGTTTAGAGGTTCCGGGCAGTTCTCTCTTACTATTTCTTTCATTATGGTGTAAAGGTTTTTGTCCTGTTATGTTCTTCTGGGAGACCTGTGATCCTTAGGGTGTCTCTACACATCCTGTCTTCAAGACCAATATGTTTTGCTCGCAGAATGAGCAACTTTTCTTTTTTTTTAATTTTAATTTATTTTCTTGATTACATCATTCATTTCCAGTTTTGAGTTACAAATTTTCTCCCCATCTTTCCCCTATCCCCAAGCCCAAAACAGTGATCCCACAGTAAAGCTCCTCCCACAATCTGTTCCCTTTTATGTCCTCCTCCAATGCCCCTCTAACTTTCTAGTAGGGCAGGGAGGGTCTCCCTACCCCCGTCCCTGTATGTCTTATTTCCCAGTTGCATTTTATTGTATAGCTTTAATTTCTAGATTCTTGCAATTCCTCCCTTGTCACCCACTCCCACTGGAAGGAGCAGCAATTCAATACAGGCTGTACATGTGTAATTATGCAGGACATCTCCAT
>CM053601.1:8331433-8349823 GCA_028646575.1 Pseudocheirus occidentalis
CTCTTATTTGGTTTTCAAAGTCCTTTTTCAGTTGATGTATAGCTAGTAGGCATTATTCCAGTGTCTTGGAAGCATTTGGTGAGGGAGTTTTGACTGAGCTGTCTTCCTCCCACTCCATGCTTTGGTCTTTTTTGTCCATAAAAAAGAAGTCTTGAGTTTTACTGCTATTCCTAGCCTGCTTCCTTTTTCTCATGTTGGCCAGTCTATTAATTGCTTGGTTTTTTAGCTCTGTGGAACTCTGCTTCCTGGAGGGGGAAAGCTCTGTCCCAAATTGCTGGGGCCCTCACAGCTGCCAGAGCTCTTAGTGGGGTGCTGCAGCCCCACCTCCCACCCTTGGCTCACTGAAAGCGCACCCCAGGACCACCACTCAAGACCATGATCCAGATCTAGGCCACTCAACTCAAGAGCCCTTGGCCCTGATGGATCGTGTCAGCTCCCCTACTATCTGCAGGCTGAGTGCTCTGAAGCAGCCCAGTGGGGGCCGCTGCAGCTCTCAGACGGTCCTGCTGCTACAGCCGCCTCCCACTTCTTCCTTTCCCTGGGAGCAGTTTGGCCGGACCTGCTCTTCTCTTCCCGAGTTAGCAAAATCCACTGACCTTTCTCTTAGCCTTTTTGTCTTCTGGCCTGATAGATGTGGTAACTGTGCCTCCAGTGCAGCCGATCAGCTCTCCTATAGCCGCGTTCCCCGCCCAATGCCCCAGGGCTTGACCCGGCCAGGGGTTTCGGCCACGGGTCCCAGACTGCTGTGAAGAGCCCCGCCTGCTGCGCTGCCTGTAGCAACAGCTGTGCTTTCTGTCTTTTGGAGAGTTTTGGAGCTTGAAAATCTGTTTAGCGTCCCATTTTATGAGTTTTTTAGTGTGTTTGTGTGGGAGCTGTGGTACTTTGCTACTTCCATGCTGCCATCTTGGCTCCGCCCCTCTTCCATTTTTTCTACATCCTCTCCAGCACTTGTCATTTTCCTGTTTTGTCATCTTAGCCAATCTGACTGGTAAGATGTGGTACCTCAACGTTGTTTTGATTTGCATTTCACAAATCAATAGTGATTTGGAGCATTTTTCCATGGGAACATATTTATATTAACGTACACTAGGAAGGGCTTTTGGAAGAAGGTGGAATTTTAGTTAGGATATGAATGAAACCAAGGGAGTTAGGAGGTGAAGATGAGGAGGGAAAGTAGTCCAAGCATGAAGGATAGCCAATTAAAATGCATGGAATTGGTAGATGGAGTGTCATGTACAAAGAACATCAAAAAGACTAGTATCACTGGATCATAAAATATATGGAAGGGAGTAAGCTGTAACAATCCTAGAAACTGAACACTAGGGATGGAGGCACTTGGACAGAAAGGTATATGAGGGGACACTTGAACTAGCACTGGGAATAGGAATAGGTTTCAATTTGCAGCTCTGTCACATATTTCCTAGTTTTGGGGTCACAGTTCCCAGGTAGGGAGGAATGGTCATGATTACTACACAGCAGGGTCCCTACATGAGTAAAGAGCAAAAACAAGTTCTAAACATATAGCTATGTGAGTCTGAGACCAGTTACAGAGGAGGAAACAAATTTTTAACCTTTAATCCCTCACATAAGTTTAATCCCTCACATAAGAGCCCAATATCTCTTTCAGCTTTTGTGCCTGAATTCCTTGGAGGCCACCCACAATAGGTGCCTCCACTTCCTTTGCTCTGACTCTCTCCTTTATATTCTAGCTTCCAACCTCATCATTCAACTGAAAGTACTCTCTCAAAATTACCAATGATCTCATAATTGCCAGCTCTAACAATTTGTTTTTTCCCTCTGAATTTTGTCCTTCTTTGTTTCTCTGTAGCCTCTGACACTGTCGATTACCCTTTTTTATACTCTCTAAGGTTTTATGAAATGGCTCTATCCTGGTTCTTCTGTTACCCATATGGCTTTTTTCTTCCTAGGTCTCCTTTGTGTATCTTTATTCAAGTCATGCCTCTTAACCTTGGCCATCCCTCAGGTCTCTGTCCTTGACCCTCTTTTTTTTCCTGCTGTACTGTCTCATTTGGTGAGATCTTTAGCTCTCCTGGTTTCACCTATCTTTATGCAAATGTTTTTAAGATCTATTCATTTAGGTCTCTCCTCACTCCAGATTTCCATCTTCGACTACCTATTAGACATCTTGAACTGGATGTATTTTAGGCATCAACATGTAGAAAATTAAATTTAACATTTTTCTCCCAAACTCTTCAGTCTTCTTAACCTCTATTATTTTTGAGGGCATCAACTTCCCAATACGTTCCCAAGTATTTCATTTTTCTTTCTTTTTTTCTTTCATTTTTTCTTAATTTCATTCATTCTAAATTTAGCCAAACAGGTTTTCTTGGTGTTCCCTGTGCACACATTTTATCTCTCCTCTCTGTGCCTTTGTTCAGTCTGTTTCCCATTCATGAATTGCAGTCCACACTCTCATTCAACTCACAGATTCCATAGCTCCCTTCAAAATTTGTCGGAAGTTCTATTTTCTATAGGAAACCTATTATATGCTTCCCAGTTATCTGTGCTCCCATCCTCACCTTTGAATTTATTTTACATATATTGTTATATTTACTTTTCTATGTATGGTGCTAATGTTTCTTTTCCCCAAATAGAATATAGGCTCTGGGAGGGCAGGAGATGCTTTGGTTTTATCTTTGTATCTACATCACCTACCACAATGCTGGGATATAGCAATTACTTAATAAATGCTGGTTGAATGAATTGCTAGAAAAAGATGAGTTAGACCTCAGTTTTTTCATCTGTATAATGGGTGAGGAATTGAGTCATATTACAGAATCTGATCATGCTTTCCCAAGATTTGAGGAACCTTTGGAATATAGCTGAGATGAATGTTCAGTCACAAATTGTATTTAATCACAAACACTTTTGCCTTCTGTTTTTATCCATAAGTCCCTTATGGGCTTCTGCATGAGTGAACCTGCCTGTTTAGCCTTCCAAAGAATGGGTAATTAAGAAATGAGTCAGAGCCAAGGAGAAGGAAGGATGAAGAGGAGGATATTAGAGGCCAAAAGAAAATTTGGAGAAATGGGAGAATCTTATTTTTTTCCTACCTGATACCTAAGAACCTAACACCACATACTTTGCAATGGCATTCACTGAGTGACTCATTTAGGAGAGAATTGACATTATTGTATGAGAGGACTATAATTGTTCAATGAGATTCCAGTCCTTGTAAGCACGTGCTACACTCTCTGCCTAATGAAATATCCACACGGACATATGCAGATACTGTTTACAATTTAATTACCACATGAAGCAAAGGAATTGTTTATTGGTTTTGAACCAAAGCTGAGAATACTCAGAAAAAAGCACTAGCTGGATGATTTAGTCTCTTTTTCCTTAAGCTTTATTGAAAGAAATCATGCTGTAAGCCTTTGGATGGGGAGAGAGGCCTTGGGTGGGCCATTATCACCCCACCCAGGCCCACACATAGGCATGAATACAGGCATGCCCACCCTTTTGTGTTTATTCTTTCCTGATATTAAGGGAAGAAGTTTTGGAGACAGTCATGACCTTGTGAGCTTTAGAAGGTCAAAATTGAGCCATCCCAGGTCCAATGAGAGCAGTCTAGGCCAGAGTTTGCTAACAGCTGAGGTGCCAGCACAACCCTGAGGAGTGGGAGTCGAGCCCAGAAGTAGCTGGATGCCAACTCATCCAGCAGTTTTGCCAAAATCAGATGTGAACTTGATGGAGTGAATATTCAAAGTAAGTGATTAAAAATTGACCCCACCCTTCCCAAGTATTGAGGTGACAGAAGGAAGAGTGTATCCTGGTTCATGGGAAATGATTGCAAATCTGTCCTTAATATATCTTCTCGGTAAATGTCCTTTTGTAGAATTTAATTGATGTTCATTTGTTAAATGATACTGAGGCCCCAGTCACTGGAAGAATAATGGCTCAAGCTGGTAGCTTTAGAGAAAGCATCCTAAACTACTCAGGAATACCACTAGAACACTGAGGGGGAGATGTAGTCTTTCTCTGAGGATCAAACTTGTCAGTGAAAGTGGAATTTGGAATAAAAAAACCCAGAAATTCTAAATCAACATTGTTTGTAAAGCAATCAGAAGATGATACGTATTAATTTCTATTTGTTCATATACTCATTCAACAGCTATTTGCCAGGCACCTATTATGTGCATAGTGTTCTGTGATATTTCACAGATACAAAGACAAATGAAAACTAATCCTTGCCCTCAAGAAACTTCTAATCTATTGGGGTTATGTAACATTTCAGTACATAAATAAATAGAAAAGAAAGAACTCTAGCAACTAAGTTGATGACAAAGCTTCTCCTAGAAGGTGTCACTTAAGTTGATCCTTTAAGGAAAATAAGGTGAAAAGAGAGTTCTTACCATGCATGATGGCGTCTCTATAGGTGTAAAGATAAGAATGCTACATTCAAGGAAATAACCCAAAGGTGAGTTTGGCTGGCATGGGAGTATCATGCAATAAATAGAACTGGAGAAATAGGCTGGGGCAATAGTATTGTGGTTGTTCAGTAATTCAATTGTGTTTGACTCTTTATGACCACATTTGGGGTTTTATTAGCAAAGATTCTGGAATAGTTCACCATTTTCTTATCCAGTTCACTTTGCAGATGAGCAAACTGAGATAGACAGGGTTAAGTGACTTTCCCAGGGTCACACAGCTATCAAGAACAAAATTGAACTCAGGAAGATGACTATTCCTGACTTTAGGCCTGTCACTCTAGCCACTGCAGCTCCACCTAGTGACCCCCAAGTGCCACAGTGGATAAGTTTTTAAATACTGAGCCAAGAAATTTCCACTTTATCCTACAGGCAGTAGTGAATCCGTGGACATTCATTCAAGAACAGTAGAGCAACATGGTCAGACATGGATATAAGGAAGATTATTTTGGCAAGTATGTGGAGGATAAACTGAAGGAAGGAGAGAGACTGGAAGAAAGGGATCCCATTGCAATAGTCCTGGTAAGAGATGATGAAGGGTGGTCTGAACAAGGAGCTAGGTTCTGGGTTCATCTGAAAACATATCTAGAGAAAGAAATGAATTTCTGAAGCTTTATTTATAAGTTACTAAGTGTGTGTGTGTGTGTGTGTGAGAGAGAGAGAGAGAGAGAGAGACAGAGAGAGAGACAGAGAGACAGAGAGAGAGAGACAGAGAGAGGTAGAGAGAGAGAGAAAGAGAGAGAGAGAGAGAGAGAGAGAGAGAGAGAGAGAGAGAGAGAGAGAGAGAGACTAAATGTCACAACTTTATAACAAGCCAATCAACATAATTTATGCTATACTATACATGACCCCCTAGGTCAGGGAGTTCTTATCCTACTGAAGGAGTACAGCACAGTTCTATTTCATGGGTCATAGTTGAATGTAATTCAGTGGGCCTTAACTTTTGTGAGTATCATGGGTCCCTTTGGAAGTCTAGTGAAATCAGCGGACCCTTCCTCAGAATCATGTTTTTAGATACATAAATTATAACATCAAATTCCAAAGGAAGCCAATTATGTTGAAATAAAGCTATCTTTTTCAATGTTTGTGGATCTCAGGTTAAACTTCTTCCTTAGGGGTATCTTTTTTCCTTCCCTAAGGTAAAGAAGAAACTAAATTCCTCTGAATTTCATAGTTGCTTTAAAAGAAGCCATCCTTTCAGGAAGAAGGGAGCCAACTCCATAGGAAGAAAAGCTTTACATTGGTAGCAATATGAAAAAAGTGAATGACTGTCCATGCTGGGAGATAAGCCAACGGGGTACTTTTCTCAGGTGTGGCTGTGATGCTAAGTGGAACACAGGAAGCAACACGCCCTCCAGGGGGTGCCCTGAATGACTGACGGAAGGCCTTGTTTCCCTTATGCCTACACCTGTGCCAGTTTCAACTGGCAGTTGCTATTTTGGGTAAGGTTGCTGCAAGCCCCCACACAGGTTGTATCTAGCTCCCCAACAGTACCAGTTCAGCCGTGTTGAAGATAATCACTGGTATTAAAAGCTGGCATCTGTATTGGGAAGTTTCCTGCATGCATCCTCTCACCCCTACCAAGGCAATGAAAGTAATTCTCTTAACAGGCTGCCAAGTCTACCAGCCAAATAAACTTGCCTGTCTTCAAAATGAAATCTAGACATTCATATGGGACTCATCCTTCTCCCTCCCCCCAACCCCATGCAATATTGGACCTTTGCCCAGGGGTCTGACTGATCTCATAAGAGAGGGCCCATGGATAGCTCTAATGAGGTGACATTTCCTGTTGCTGAAACTCCATGTCTTGAAGCCAAACCAAACAGTGTTTATGCTCTTTGGAAACCAGGCTGGGGTTGTATCTCTTCCTTTCTCTTCCTCTGTCTCAATCCCTATTTCCATCTCCTCTCCCATGTTTTTCAATCTATCTTTGTCTAAAGATGAAATACAGGGGTCAGATAGCAAGGTCTGTATTCTAATAAGACAGAAAGTACCTTCACAATCTTGGAAGTCTGGATCTGGAGTAACAACTTTGTTCAGAGATAAAGAATAAAAAAAAGAATTAGCTAGAAAGTTGTTCTGAGGAAGGAAAGGTACTTATCTGGGTAGATCTATATGGAGGGCTTGGTAGGAGTGTTGGAGAAAGAAGAGGACAAGCTGCATTGTCACAGTTGATCTGATAGCAAGCCAGAGCTTTGTAATAGAGACATCAACACTTTAGTGGGGGCAGTGAAGCACAGAGGGAGAAATCAGAAAGGAGGCCAGGCACCTTTTCTAACTACTGTTGTTATTGGGTCATTAACTGAAATTATCTTATTTTCATGTCCCAAATTCATAATTGATTTTTTACTCAGGTGCCCTCCAAGAGGAACTGTGTAGAAACATGCAGGTTCCGAGTTCAATTTCTGAGTGTCAGCTAATTTGAATGGGCTCTTATTCATTCATTCGACTCACTCATTGGGAGGAAATGAGTAAATAGGATGTCTGACATTTAATATCAATATCTCTAGTCCTATATTTCAGCCATCCCTCCTGTCATCCTTGAAATGAGATAGAGGGAGGTTTGAAATACTCTCAAAGGCAAGAATCTAGCTTTAAAGAATCAGTCAATGGGATCACCACTCTTCTTTCCCTCCCACTGAAAACAAAAAGAAAGAAAGGAAGATATGGAGAGAGAGAAAGGAAGGAAGGGATGGAGGAAGGAAGAAAGAATGAAGGAAATAAGAAAAAGACAGAGAGAAAAAATAAAGAAGGAAGGAAGGAACGAATGAAGGAAGGAACAAAGGAAGGAAGGAAGGAAGGAAAGAAAGTTGACAGTAATCAGTATCACATTTTATACACCATTTTAGATAGGACTACCAGTATTCAAAATATGGGTAAAGCTTATACACAATGACATTTTCTTCCATATGTAAATTAAAAGAACTCTAAAATGAATCCAAGATGAGAGACAGAGCCTAGAAGAGGTCCTTCCCTTCATCAATATAGGAAAGCATTTGCTCTATAATTTAAAGTCTTTAACTTTCTTTAACCAAGAAGTTAAGTGTGTTCCCCAGGATGATGCATTCATCTGCTCAGAGAGGGGACTTGAGTCCAAATCTTAACTCTAACGCCATTTCTATCCACTATGCCATGCTGACTCTAATGGATCCAAAAACTGTTATATCATAATAGCCAATTGATTAACTAAGAGGTGAGGAAATGTACCTATCTCCTTGTTTTGAAGAGGTGGGGGTCTATGGGTAGAGAAAGTTGCCTAATCTGTCAGATGTGGTTACTGTGTTGTTAGACTTGTTTTCTTTGTTACAAGAGAAAAAAATAACTCAATGGGAGGAGTATATTTGAAAGTAAATGGTGCAAAAATTAATGAAGTATTCTTTGAATAATTATTTGGCTCCTTTTAGTAGATTACTCATCCCTAAGTTTCTTGACAACCGGATGAATTAGTGCATGTTCAGATTTTTTGTAAAAAATTTTGAAATTATATTTGGTGAAATTAAAACAAAAATAAATTTGGTCAAACCATTGATCTTTTGTTCAACCACCTTTCACCATAATAATCTCTTTATAAAGTAGACATTGAAAGAAATGTAACCCACTTTCAGGATTCAGGAGGGAAATACCGTCCATCTTTAGATGTTAGGAAAAACATTTTTCATCTATGGCAGTGAGGGAATATTATTGGCAAAAGGGGAGCAGTTGCTGGTTTGTCCATGACTCTAGAGGACCAAAGATAAAGAATGTTGCTCACCTCCTGACAAAGAAGTGATGGGCTAAATATTCCCACCTATGTCTATTTGTTATAAAGGTTTTGTTTTGTTTTGTTTTCTTCTCCCCCCAGAGAAGCAAAGGCCAGAGGGAGAGGAAATGATTGCTGCTAATTTAATTAAAATGAAAAGAGCCCTTCAGCATCAGCACTGCAATAGGAGCAGTTCACCCATGGATGATGGGTCATGTTTTTGGATGGGAACTCTTACAGGACTTTAGGTTCCAACTTTCGAGATTGATTTCCTTTATATTAGTAGGATCTTGATCAGCTCCAGGTATACCCAATTTGTCGTCAGATTTTACTACCATTAGGGATTATGACATCCAATAATGTATAATAGAGAAAAAGAAAAAAAAAACAAACCAAAAAGTTAATATGGCCTTTTAGAGGCCAACAAAGCATAGCACCAAGATAGCATTCATTTTACTCCACAAAAGAGGGAACAGTGGTATTGGTTAGTCTTTCAGAGTCAGTTTTCAATGATGCTCTATCAGTGAATCAGAACGTTGGCACTCAGGACTCTCCAATGGTGCAAATTATAATTCTTTCACCCATTGATCTTGTGCACAATCATGGTTTATTTCCCCTATAAATTCTTCATAAAACATGTCTTGTGGACATCTTTAACTTAACATGTCCAAAACAGAATTCATGATCATTTCCCCCAAACTCTCCTTTCTAGCTTTCCTATTATTTTTGAGGGTAACATCATCTTTCCAATTATCCAGGCTGACAATCAAGGCATCATCCTCAACTCTTCACTCTCTCTCACCTTTTAATATTTGATCTGTTGCCAATGTCTGTTGTTTCTCCCTTCATGATATCTCTCACATATGTCCCATTTTCTCTTCCAACACTGCTACCATCCCAATCCAGGCCCTCATCACTTCACATCTGGACTATGCCACTTGGCTAGTGTTCTGTGTCTGTCTCGACCCTTCTGTACTCCAGTCCATCCTTCACTCAGTTGTCAAACTGATCTTCCTAAAACACAAGTGTGAAAATATCACCTGTACTCCTAGACTGTTTTCAGCATGGTCCAGAGGCTCTCCATTATTCCATGATCAAATATAAATCTGCTGTTTGACTTTTAAAGCTCTTCATAGAATTGCCCTCTTGCATTCTCTCCATTCTTTTTACATCTTTCTGCCAATCAAATAATCTGGCACCCAGTTACACTCATCTCCTTGCTGGTCCTCACACTTGACACTGTCTTCTGGCTCTAGGAATTTCCACTGACTATGCCTCTGTCTTGTGTACTCTCTGTCTTCATCTATGGCCTCTGGCTTCCCTTGCTTCTTTTAAGTTCCAGCTAAAGTCTTACCTCCTGCAAGAAGTTCTTTCCAGTCTTTCTTAATTGAAACCTTCCCTTTGAGATTATCTCCATTTTACCCTTTCTTCATCTTAATTATACATGGTTGTTTGCATGTTGACTCCTCCTTAGCCAGTGAATTCTAAGAACAAATATGATTATTTTTTATTTCTTTGTCTCCCCATCATTTAGTTCACTTTCTGGCACATAGTAAGATCTTAGTGCTTGTTGACTTACTTTGACTTGACTTAATGTACCAGAGGTCTTTCTTCCTCAGTCTCTTCTAAATTCTTAAAGATACCAGCATGGTACTGGAAATGTCCATTTGTTGTCTCAGTCTCATTGAACTTCCTTTTCTGGTGATATATTACTGCAGTAATGTCACTGATAATTTTTCTCATCAAACAAGCCGTCTTTTATAATCCACTATAGATGCTCTTGACCCATCATGGGTCCATTTTAACTCTGAAGAAAGAAATAACAGCACATACATTATTCTGTTGAAAATAATCAGACACTGCTCAGAATGGTCCACTGATATCAAGCTGTTATGCTAGCAGAATACTGACGTAGAAAGAAGAGTGACTATTAGTTATAATCTTTGCCTTGACATTTGTTAGCTATCTGTATTAGGCAAGTCACAAAAACTTCCAGCCTCATTTACTCATGTGTAAAACCGAGTTGATCATACTTGTACTATTAACATGACAGAGTTGTGAGGAAAGTGTTGTGTAAACATTAAATCTTTCCCTAAGTGTGAATATGATACTACTTAGCCAGGCCAAGAATCAAACCCGAGAGGATAAATGCCACAGCTGAAGGGAGGAACTAAATGTTTATCCTGGAGAGAAAACTGAAAAGGAACATGATAGATTTCTTCATGTATTTGAAAGGCTATCTCATGGAATAGGGAATGAACTTTCTGTTTGACCCATTGGGCAAAACCAAGATCAATTGATGGAATCATGGAGATAAATTTATGCATGCCACAAGGGCATGAAGGGTATTCAAAAGTTGGGCGAGCTGTCTTGGGAGGTAGTGGATTTCTCCTCACTCAAGGTCTTTGAGAAAAAGTGGGATGACCATTTGTCAAGGATGGTGGAGAGAGGATTCTAGTTCAGATATGGATGGAATTCAAAGATGTCTAAGGTCACACCTAGCTCTAGAGTACCTGATTCTTTATGTCACTCATCTTCCCAAAACCTTCCATCAACTATAGGATAAAACCAAACTAACTTAAGTCTACTGATGCAGCATATTTATTAAGCACCTACTGTATACAGCTCATTGTGACACTAATAGAAGAGGTGGTAAAACTTATATAAGGTAGGATCTTTGTCTTATACAAAACTTTCTATACCTAACTGAAGGCAAGAAGCCTTTTATAGTTTGGCACCCATTCCCATTCTTATTGCTTTTATTACTCCTAAGCACAACCTTCTCTAGATCCAGATTGCTTTCTTTGTTGCTCCTAAGCATTCCTTGTTCATTCCCATGCCCTATTCCTCTACTCTACCTCAGTCATTTCAACATGGTCATACCCTTGCTCTTTTCATCATCCACAGTTATTTCATTTATAGCAAATGTATCTTGTATGTATATATAATTATATGCATATATACACACATGTGCATGCAAGTATATATGCATGCGTACATGTGCACACACAGTATGTATGTGTGCATTTATTATGTATGCATGTATGTGTTTATTATGCATGCATGTATGTAATGTTTGTCTCTCTGATAAAAATGTATGATCCTTGAAGACAAGGATCGTGTTTTTGCCTTTGTCTCCCTAATGCTAAGCTTTGTGCCTGGAATGTAATAAACACTTAATTCTAAGCAACTTTCTCCAAGCTTATCAGAGCAATTTGCAACACCTTGTTAGGAAGGCATCATATAGGGCAACAAGCAAATTATTTGTCAAGTATATTATGATGAGGATAGATTATATGTGAGCCTCCCTGTATGATTCTCTGAATTCTACTAAAATCTCTATGGCACCAACTGCCCATAGGCTGGGCTTTTTATGCTTCAGGGACAAGGAAGCCATACAAATAATTCAAGCTTTATGCCCCAACATCCACCAAATCCCAACAACAATCTAACTGCTCACATACAGAGGAAACAGGTCAATTTATGTAATACTGCCGTCTTACTTACTATATCATGTCCTCATCTGAAATATTCTCCTTGCTGCTTTTTGCCTATCTGATTTCAGCTTACCTTTCAAAGACCAACTGAAATCTAAGTTCCTCTGGGAAGCCTTACTTGCCCACTGCAGTCTCCCACCATTCATCTTCTGATCACCTCTGTCTATACTTTTTACTTGGCACCTTCCCAATTCTATCTAATATTGTTAGGTATGTGTCTGCATCTATGCCTCTACAAATACATTGTGGTTTCCTTTAAGAACAACAGCACTCTGTGTCCTCCAGTGTTCTGTTTATACAAAAAGTGTTCAAGTCATGACTTTTCTGTGACTGTGGAACCTTATCAAAGAATAAGAATGAAATAAATTAAAAAGGCACTTATAAAGTATTTACTATGTGCCCAGAACTATGCTAAGCCCTGGGCAAACAAATACAAAAGTGAAGACAGTTCCTGTCATCAAAAATTACATTCCAAAAGAGAAAACAAAAAAATATAGAGAGGAGTAGTGACCAGTGATGCATAATGTCTTTTGGAAAGATACTGGGTGATGAATGGAGTTATAGATGAAGAGATTGGGGTGTTCTTTTGTGGTAGAATTAGTGGTACTGATCTGGTTGTGGTTGCCAAATTGGAAAGTGAAGGAATAGGATGAAAGAGAGAAGGGAAGAGGTTGGGTATACAGGTGGCTGAGTAGAAAATGGCTCAGGAGTGAAGTTTCTAGCATGGCAGGAGCTGGTCTCTATGTTATGGGGAGCTACACATAGTTTACAAATCAAGACAATGAAACCCCAGGGAGGGACTTCCAGAGTTTAAAGTCTTAAAGTTGAATTTCAATGATTGTTCTTTGGTTTAGATGACAAATTGGATAATGAGAATATGATTGTGGAATAAAGTGCTATACAGTCTGTGAATCCTAAGATTCAGGACAACAACTGTTACTGTCTGTTAAAATTTCACATTTCACAATTCACCAGACCACAGATCAGCTTTCCTATATTTTGAACATTATTTCTTTTGCTCCTCACTTTAATCTATTATTATATGGAGGCTATTCTTTATGACCCAGATTTTATGGAGTAGAAAACCAAGATTCAGAGTAATGAAGCAACTCTTCCAAGAGCTAAAGTTTGGATGCCATTTTAGGGGCTCTTTCCCTGGGCTTCTTCACTTGCTATCACTTGCTCACACAGGTAAAGGATCGACATCAATAACATCTATTTTAGCGATGAAGTTATAAAGCCAGGGGCTCTTTAAAACAAGCCTGTTCCTCCTTCTCATTCTGATCCAGTCATGAAAATAGGATTGAGGGTGGATAGGACTTAACTTGAATGTCCTGGCACAATGAATTCATCATGAGTGTCTTAGCTACAAAGGCTGTTGTGTTGGGATCATCATGAAAATTTCTAGGGAATTCCGTGAGTTTTTCAGAAAAGTGGAGGGCTCTTCCTACCTTGTGAAAACTGCACATTTTGCCTCCATAGAGAATAGACCGTTAGGGCCAGAATTTGTTTTAAAATACTCTATTTTGTTTCAATGATTTTATCAGCATAAGGAGTGGCATTTCAACAATTTGGACTCTGATATTCTCTTTCTATTCAACAAATATTTATTTAACACGTAACTATTCAACAAAAGAAAAAACAGGTTCCTGTCAGTAATACACAACCTTTTTCTTCCTGCTAGATTAAAAAACATGTTCCTCTTACTCTTTCAGATGGTAAAGATTTCTTTTTTCTCTGTGTTATTTTTCATTTTTAAATCTCTATTATTTCTGAATATATTCTCACTCACCCCTTCTCCCACCGGTGGAGCTCTTCTTTATTTAAAAAAAAAACTTTACAAAAAGAAAATGGGTGGAAATTGACAAAGCTTAACACATTTTAAAATAGATACAATATCAGAGAACATTGTTTTCTAATCCTATAGAGGGAGAAAGGCACTTTTAAAGATCTTTATCTTTTAAAAAAATATATACCTGCAGGTGTGAAACAGCAAACAGAATAAAGAGAATCTGATGAACTTGTAATTGAAAAGAACTTTGTGTGCTGATAATACACTGTTGCTGGTAACCCTCAAAAGATGGCTTCCATATTAGAAAGGATCAAATAATATTCAGAATTGAAATAGATTTCTGAGAAAGGCTATTTGGAAACTGTTATATTACCACTTTTATAACTAGGATCCATCTGTAAGACTCTTTTTTAAAAGACTTTGTGACATCATGGGGGTTCATGAAATCAGCACAATATAATCTGGAAACAGCAGCATGAAAAGAAACTTGCCATCTATAGCATTTGGAGTATGTGTGTGTGTGTGTGTGTGTGTGTGTGTGTGTGCATGCTTAGCATAGTTCTATGCAGAGCATAGGTGCACACACACATCACAGCAGTGACCTTTGGCCAACCATTGTCTCCTATTTTCATATCTTTGAGTGATCAGAAAGTTATCACTATTGGTACTTCTTTCAAGGATTCTCAGACAACTAAACTTGGGGTCATATAGTTACAGAACCAGGATTCAAACCCCAGCCATCTTACTCTGAATACAGGACTGTTTCTATCCTTGTTAATGAAATGGTCATGAATGTTCAAATAAATGATGCCCAAGAAGCTTGACATAGTAGTATGTCTTGAGGAAGAATAAACATGGTATTACCAGAAGATTGTGGGTCTTGGTGTCAGAAGACATGAACTCAATTCTCTTACGCTAGGGATGTGGCCCCTGGCAAGTCATTTTATCTCTGTCATTAATTTTAGTACCCTTTAATTCTCAAGGTTGTAGTGGAGAGAGTGATTTAGAAGTTTTTACAATTTTATAGACATGTGAGCCATTATTATAATAACTATTATTTCTATGATCTCATTCTCATCTTTTCCAGTAAGATTTGAGTAGAAACAGTACTGGGACAAATACCTCTCCTATTTTTCTTATGTATTTAATATTATATGAACTGTCTCAGAAGTGGATAAAATTAACTTCTTTTGGAAGTTAAATGCAGTTATTAGATGCAAGATCATTCTTTGTAGACTCACTACAAGAATGTCCAGTAAAACTCCAATGGCAGGCAGGATAAAAGGAGTAACATATGTCTCAGTCTGTTCCCATGTTACTTTGATTTCCTCTATTAGATATCTATATTTTTGAAGATTTTCATTCTGTATTAAATTAGAGATTGTATATATTTGATACAGTGACATATATTAACAACATTCTTTTTTCCCTCCTTGATCTGTATGTCCAGGCAGTTGTGGACAACCTCAGTTTGTGATGATGGTCCAGTTCCAGTATGCTGTTGGCTGATTTCTCCATAATATTTTGAAAACTGTCTTTTTTTCTAGGGGAGGGTTTTGTCATCAGTCTGTCCACAAAAGATATTGAGCTTCTGTGGTATGATTTTATCTACCAAATCATGTCATAGTAAGCATTTAGTTGGTAGTACATTTTTGTAGCCTGAAGGGGTGAGTTGGACAGTTCTACTGTTTTTATTTTCACACATGCATCACTAAATAAAGGCTCCACAAGGATAATCCTTTTGTAATTTGGGTAGCAATGACCTAATCCTGGGTCACTATCATAAACTCTTCCATTTCCACAAACATATCCTGATGACTCAGATACTTGTTCAGTGCTTCCTGATTGACATATTATTAATGGAGTTTATATGGATGTTGTTCTTAGAGGATCTTTCTATTCCACTCTTGGATCTTGGTTGCTTCATAGGTTCCAACAAAAGGCAAACCACATTTGATTACATTCAACAAATCAAATGATGGATATTTGTTTTCACCCATGACTCCTACTTGGTGAAAGGTCTTCTTTGCTGTGAATTATTGACCTGTTCACTATGTACTCCAAGGATGTCTATCAATCTTCTTCTTCCTTTTTATGTGAGAAGTGTAATTATTTCCATACCTACATTAAGATTAAGGAAACTATCACATTAACACTGTAGAGGATTTTCTTGGAATAAGTTCCAATTTTGTTATGGTTCATTTTATTGTTTTAAAAGGATATTTTCCAAATGTCATGATCCATTTTACAACTCCTACCAGCAAGGTTCTTTAAATTCTGAGCTTTGATTTCATGATGCAAGCCAGTCTTTTAACATATTTAGACAGTTGATTACAGAATATATTTATGCTCAATATGAGTTTTCTAAAAAAAATAACACATTTATAGGTTCATACACCACTATGAAGTAGTTGAGCCAATAATTAAGGATGTTGTCTGGTCTTCCCACCTCTCAGTATTTTTTTTTCAGAGAAATGAACAGTATTGATTACTTTTATGGTTATAACAGTTTTGTTATTCATTATATTAATGATATTGAAGTTTGTAGTTTCTCATGGAGCCTAATTTGAGTTTCTGCTGTTGTGATCATAAATATGACCAGAAATTTCCCATTGTCCCCTTTTTCTGAGTTTTTCTTTTAACTTTGAGTTCTTTATTCATCAAGTCTCTGCACGAAAATTTTTGAGAAATGTTGAATTGTTATTTTATTCTTGATGTTGCTTTCACTCCTCAGATAGCCTAACCTTTTAAAGATGATGCTAAGGATGCTGCTGATGAAAAGAATAACAACTAGCGTTGATTTAGTGCTTAAAGTTTTGTAAAGCCCTTTACAAATATTCTCTCACTTGGGGTTTTGACTGGTGCTTACATTTGCTGATTGAAGGAGTTCAGAATTTCTCACCTGGTTTTGTTATCTTGTGCCTTTCCTTATTTTTTTCTTCTATTGTTTTAAATTTGGCAATATATAGTTCAAATTTTCTACTGGGTGTGTAAGTTAGATATTGAACATCATCAAACATTTTTCTATAGATTTCTGATGCCTTTCCCAATTTTCTTCCACCACCGTGATGTTGGATGCCTCTTTTAACTGATATTCCTTGTTACTTCTACCTAGTCTTGTGTGTTTGTTTACACTTATTCATTTTTGGGGCCAAGGAAACTGCCTCCATGTATGGTAGTGTGTGTGTGTGTGTCTGTGTGTGTGTGTCTGTGTATCTGTGCATGTGTTTGCACAAATATTGAAATGGTCCAATACTACAATAATTGATAGCATTTGTGTACTATTTCAAGCTTTGCAAAGTGTTCTGCAAATACATGGTATGCTTGTGGGTCAAATGAGATAATTTGGATGAAATTTTTTATGTGTTTACAGTACAATTCAAGTACCAGTACCAATCCTTAAATGATAATAGTTAACAATTACATATGGCTTAATTTTTGCAAATATACACACATGCACACATCTACACATTATATATAATATAATTTTTGCAAACACACACATGCAGCCAAATATATGGAATATATATATACATACATATATATATACATATATATATTCACACACATACACACACACATATATATGTGTATATATATATATATATGTATATATGTACACACATTCACACATAGACTCATTTGATCCTCACAACCATCCTGGGAGGCTTGTGCTATTATTATACCCATTTCACAGATGAGAAAATTTAAGCACAGAAAGGTTAGATGACTTGTCCAAGGTCTCATACCTAGTAAGTGATTGGGGTAGGATTTGAACTCAGATAACAACAACAACAACAACAACAACAAGGATGTTAAGTGGAGGAATGGCAATGGCCAAATCACCAGGATAACATACAGTGGAAACTCTATGTTCCTTAAGACCAGTATTATTCTTATGAGAGCTGGGCAGGATACTTGAAATGTTGTCCAGCTGGCTTCCAGGGAAACCATTGATCAGGTTCCTATACAGGCTAGTTTGATGAAACCGCTTGCCTGAATCTAAGAAATAGATGGGGAAGTATTAGGTTGTAAGTTGACCCTACTTGAATGCATCATGTCCATCAGCTTGGACAGAAGACAGTGAAGGCGGTGTCATTTCTTCACATTGTAGTGTAATGTAGGGGGTTATATATAGAGGCAGGAACAGATATGTCTGGGTTCTCTTTCCATGTCCCCAACCCCATTCCCACTTATCCCATTGAAATATTAATTCCTCTCAGGAGGGGAGGTAGAAGGTTGAGGTCAGAGTCTAACTTCTTCAAAGAAAGGGTGTATTGGGATGGAATTACATATTTCCACTCCCTTCAATAATGTTTTTTTTAATTTTTTTAAACTTTATTTTTATTTGTTTTATTGTTTACATTATTCATTTTCATTACATTTTTGAATTACAAATTTTCTCTCCATCTTGCCCCTGTCCCACCCCTAAAACAGCAATCCCACTGTAAAGCCCCTCCCCTGCTCTGCTCTCTTATTTTCTGGTAGGGCAGGGAGGGTCTCCCTATCCCAGCCCCTGTATATCTTAATTCCTAATTGCAGGTATTACAGAACTTTAAATTCTAGATTCTTTCTATTCCTCCCTTGTCCCCAACCCCAACTGGAAGGACACTCAATTCAATACAGGCTGTGGATGTGTGATTATACAAGACATTTTCATAGTGGACATATTGTGACAGTGATCCTCTGTCTCTCCTTCCTATCCCCCACCTTGTTATGTTCTCTACCCTGTCCCTTTACTGAAGTGTGCGCTTCCAGCATCCCTCCCCCAGACCCTGCCCTCCCCTCCATCACTCCCTCTCTCATCCCCATGCCCCCTACTCTCCTGTGTGGCATGATGCCCAGTTTAGAGTTTATGCCATTTCTTCCCTAAGCCAAATTCAACGAGAGTAATTGAAAGTAAAACTGTAA
>CM053601.1:8350323-8369186 GCA_028646575.1 Pseudocheirus occidentalis
ACAGGGGCAGGGAGGAGCTCCCTGCCCTGCTAGAAAGCTAGAGAGGTGTTGGAGTAGGGCATAAAAGGGAACAGATTGTGGGAGGGGTCTTACAGTGGGATCAATGTTCTGGGCTGGGGGGTAGGGACAAAAAGGGGAGAAAAAATTTGTAACTCAAAACCTTGTGGAAATGAATGATGTAACCAAGAAAATAAATTAAGATTAAAAAAAAAAAGCAGCATTATCAGATTCTTATGGTATAACTCTAAAATCAATCACTTGTTTATTAAATTCTTCTGTCATAATTTGTTGAACATGATGGTATTTCTCTAAGACTTCAACCAATCTTGGAAGTGTCTGTTCATCATTGATATTTAGAAATTTACATGTTGGTAAAGGTAGAAATCTCTGCAGATATATCTTTGCAACTGATTGTTTATCACCAGTTGGACCTGCCAAAGTTCACATCTTCATGTAAGTGCTTTCCTAATAGCCTGATTTCTGTAACATTGGTCTGGAGTTAAATAACATATTCTCTGGTTTACTGGTCTTGCTACTTCAACTTCTTGGGTAAATTCTGCAGATTGCATCATTTGTGAGCTTTCCTCATAATATTTAGCCTCTGGCTTCACACATACAGTCATATGCACTTTGAACTTTGAATCTTGATATTAACCCATCTTGTTAGTCCCATACACTTGGTCTTCTTGAAGCACTTCATACTCAAGCCTCCCATTTTTTTTTTTGCTTTTTGGAGGGCAATTGGGCTTAAGTGACTTGCCCAAAGTCACATGGCTAGTTAGTGTGTCAAGTGTCTGAGGCCAGATTTAAACTCAGGTCCTCCTGACTCCAGGGCTGGTGCTCTATTCACTGCGCCACCTAGCCACCTCTAAGCCTCCCACTTTCATTACCTTTTTCTCACACTTCACTAAAAAATTAAAACTATTTGCTGAGTCCCCTCTTCTCTCTTCCTTCAAATTCATTGTCATTCAGATATCCCTCCTCCTTCATGCAGTCTCACATTAAAGAGCTAGTCCTTCTTGCTAAAGCAAACCCCTCCATATGCAAAAGTGATTTTATTTTAACCTGCCTTCTCCTATTATTCCCACCCTCATTAATCTTCAGTCTCTCCCTATCCATCTACTAAGGACTTTCCTGATGTCTACAAACATACCCATGTTTTCCCCATCTTTAAAAAAATAAGCAACAACAAAAAAAAATCTTGCTTGATCCATTTATTTTTTTTTTCTGTCACTTTATATCTATTCTTTTCTCCATGGCTGAACTCTTTGGAAAACCAAAGTACAGTGGATAGCTCTACTTTTCCTCTTACTAACTCCTCAACCATTTGCAGGAAAGTATTCGCATCATTCCAATGAAACTAATCTCTCCCAAGTTGCCAAATGATCTCTTCATTTCATAATTGAATGGCCTTTTCTTAACTCATTTCTTTGCACTTCTCTGAAGGTTTTGCCACTGCCAGTTACTCTCTTCTATATATTCCCTCCTTTCTAACTTGGCTAACACTGCTCTCTCCTGCTTCTCCTCCTATCCATGCACTTCTCCGATTCCTTTCCTGAATCTGCTTCTCAGTCATGCCTACTAGCTCTAGGTATTCCTTGAGGCTTGGACCTCTTCTACCTCTATTCCTGGGTGATTTTACTTCTTATAATTTCATCTCTATGAAGGTGATTCTCAGTTATGTTTACTGTACCCAATTATGTTTATGTACCCAATTCTCATGTGATTTCCAGTTTTACATTATCAATTGCCTATGTGACCTTTTGAGTTGGATAGATCAGAGACTCTCAAACACAGCATGTTCAAAATAAACTTTATTATCTTCTCCACTTTATTCCCAACCTTCCTCTCAGCCAGATTGCACTTTTACTATTAACAATACTACAATCTGCCCAACCATCTTAATGCAAGAAAATTGTCATTGTGGACTCCTCACTTTCCCCATATTAATTCCTTCTTCCTTCACAGTTTTTTTTAGTGTGTCCCCTTCTCTACCCTTCTCCTCCTAGTCAGCACCATTGTGTAGGCTCCATCACCTCACACTTTTACTATTGAATCAGACTTTTGATTGGTCTCCCTGGCTCAAGACTCTTCTCTCCAGTTCATCTTGCACTCAGCTGTCAAAATGACATTCCTAAAAATTACAAAACTAATATGTCCCAGGTACTGTCCTAGGTTCTAGGGGTAAAAATAATAAAAAAAAAAACTTTTCACAACATCACTGAGTTTACATTCTACAGGGTGCAGGCTTCCTTTCATCACCTTATGTATGCCTGGTTGTTGAAATGGCTGATGGTTGACCTGCCTGCCACAAGTCTTTCCCAACTCTACCTCATCCTTCACTCAATAGTCAAAATAATCTTCTTAAAGTGCCGGTAAGACAATTTCACTCCCCTCACTCCACATACTCATTCAATAAACTTAAATGTCTCCCTATGAGATCAAATGCAATAATCCCCCCTTAGATTTTAAAAGATGCTCACATTCTGGTCCTTTCTAGTTTTCTTTGCTCTTCTCTGCATGCTCTATAATCGAATGACAC
The DNA here is from genome assembly GCA_028646575.1 of Pseudocheirus occidentalis. Taxonomy (NCBI): domain Eukaryota; kingdom Metazoa; phylum Chordata; class Mammalia; order Diprotodontia; family Pseudocheiridae; genus Pseudocheirus; species Pseudocheirus occidentalis. Next base: position 8,352,866 of record CM053601.1, read on the forward strand.
TGATCTACTTGTTGTTCCTCTTTGTAACACTCCATATCCCATGTCTTTGACTTTGTACTAACTGTCCGCCACACCGGGAATTCTCTCCTTCCTGACTTTCTTTAAGACTCACCTGAAATTTTCCCTTCAAGAAGTCTTTCCTAGTCACCTCTGTGACTAGTTACCTCTAATTAATATTGAATATCTCTTGTATGTACATAGTTGTCTGTAAGTTGTCTCTTCCATTGGAATTGGAACTCTTGAGGGCAGGCGCCGTACTTGTGCTTTTCTCTGTATCCCAGGTACTTATCAGTGAGTGGAACATAGTGCTCCAAAAAGGCTCACAGCTTTGATGAGGCTTATAAAGGTGGTGTTTATCTTTATCATCATTAGAAACATCATCACCATAGTGAACAAATGTTAGAAGTCATTCCAGTGAGATTTGAGCAAACAAGGCCATCCGTTTTCATCTCTTTTATTTGATATATAATTCTAGAAGATCAAGCTTTATAACTAAAGCAAGAAAAGAAATGGAAGGAATAGGAAAAGAGGAAATAAATTAAACAGTTTTTTACAGATCATCCAACATTCTACTTAGAGAACCAGAGATATTCAACTAAAACTCATTGGAAAAAAGGAATAATTTCACCAAACTAGTATGACGTTAAAAAAACTCAAACAAATCATCTTGCTTTTTGGATATTACCCCCAAAGCATAGCAAGAAGAGATAGAAAGCTAAACTCCATGCAAAATAATTATAAAATGTATGTTCTATTTGTGAGTTCATCTACAAAGAAACACATAGTAGTTGTCTATAGCATATAGCTGTAGCTTTATATATATATATATATATATATATATATATATATATATATATATATTTTACAGAAATAAAGACAAACTTTAATACTTGGAGAGATTAGTTACTTATAGTTGGACAATGCTAGCATAAAAAAATGACAATGCTAGCTAATTTTTTTTATTAAATGCCATACCAGACTACCACATGATTACTTCACAAAAGTAGAATAAATAGTAAAATTCATCAAGGGGAACAAAAAGTCAAGAATCTCAAGGGAGAGAATAAAAAAGTAGGAGTAGCAAAAAGACCTTGCATTAGCAACTCTCAAACTGTGCTATAAAACAATAATAATGGAAACTATCTGGTACTGATGGAAACAGAACAAATTAGTCAGTGGAACGTTGTGTCACCTTAGCTATATTTCCAACATAATTTCCCATCTTCCTTGGTACTAAACAGAGCAAGTACTTCATATGGAAGTCCACAAGTAACAAACTTTGGAGATCTTTGCCAAACAGAGCCTTTTAAAATTTCTTTACATCCACTGAAACAGATGTTGGCACATTCATCGCGGTTATTTTCCTAGTATTTTTCTGGTAGTCTTTTTGTTTATGTTCTCAAAATGAGATGATTATTTCTCTTGAAATAATGTTTATTCTTTCCTTTGCTTATTCAATGAAACCAACTCCACCAACCCACAGAATCAGATTTAGAGTTTGGATGAATTCAGAGGCCACTGAATCTAACCCCTTCTTTTACAGATTCAGAAATGGAGCCTCTCAGAGGTTGTGACTTGGCCATGGCCACAAAGCTAAGTGTGTAAGCCATGAATTTCGCAAAAGTCTTTCTGACTCCAGCTTCAGCTCTCTATTGACTACCCCTACCTGCCTATATCAACTCCATCTACCTCTCCACTGAGAACCTGAGGCATCCTTCAATTGTACTAGAACTGCAACTCTTTATGGATAGTACTATTTCCCTTTTTTTAAGATGAAAATTATTAGATATTGGGCAAAGATCTCACACTGAAGGAACTCCCTGGATGTGGATGGAGAGTTAGATAAAAGTCTGAGCCTGGTTATCTACTGTGTGATGCAGATGAAGTCACCTTATTCTGTGTTAGCTTCCTTATGTATAAAATGAAGATAACAGCACAGGCCTCAAAGCATTGTTATGGGGATCAGATGAGATGATGTCTCTGGAGTTTTATATACATTAAAGTACAATGCAAATGTCAACTCCTCAGAGATCCTTCAGTTAGTATGAGAGGCAGTGCAGCTTAAGGGTTAGAGAGGTGACCCTGGCATAAAAAAGACTTGAATTCAAGTCCTACCCCTGACACACTGTGATTCCAGGCTAGTTATTTAACATCTCAGTGCTCTAGGATGATGGTGTAAGATTCAAACAGAGATAAAGTCCACCAAACCATACATAAAGATCCCTACTGGCCACATATTGACTTAGAAAACTACATACTCACATGATCTATGTTCTATTATGTTTTTATCTATGTTGTTAAAAATTCTCCAATTACATTTTGATTGGATCAAGAGCATTCAAGAGTGTTGTGAATCACAAGTCATCATGTTTGACACCTCTGCTTTAGGAAACTCTCTAAGACATTACATTTTCAAGAAATTCTCAACCTGCATTCATTCTTAGAGGGACTTTTCTCGTTCAGTTCTTTATACTATTGCAATCTCAGGGTCATTCCCTAGCACCAGTCCCATGGTTCTATGTTCGTAAGGTATAGAATAGAGATAGTTCCTGTGATTTTATTGGCATAGGAAACAAAATTTATTTTGCTATGTGTCCTGAAAAATGTGTTTATTAATGAAAACTTCCATATGTCTTGAAAAGGGTGATTCTTAGCATCTTTTATCCACTTTAAAGCCTCTCCATCACCGTCCCCATGGAAATAGAAGTGAACCACAGAGGATCTAGGACCATTTTAAATTCTTCTTTCCCCCATATATTTCCATAGCCAAAATATTCACCCACTCTCCAACAACTGACAAGTGTTGTGCCTCTTTACTGTAAATTATATTGATTCCCAGAAAATAATCTCTGTTATGGGACCACATTCAAACTCTTTTTACTCTGGTAGAATCTATTAGAGTATTTTCCCTTCTAGAATAGCCTTCAAGAAGCCAGGGTCAACTGTATACTACATGGAGGCCTTGGAGGAAGACTTTCTGTGCTTTTACAACAGTTACAAGGAAGGATTGAGGCTCACAGATGCTCATTTTTTAAAAAGTAAACTATTTGTCAGGATAATTGCCTTTCAGGAAGGAAAGGTAAAAAAAGACCAGGAAATTTCATGACTCTAGTAGACTTCAAGAAGGAAGGAATTTTACTCTATCTTTTGCCTTGGGCATTAGCTGGGGGAAATGAGGCAAGAAGATAGAGATTAGAATGCCTAGATAAATAAACACAAAATAGACCTCAAAGGGGAAAGTGGAGTAAAGAGGGTCACAAAAGAAACCCAGGCTTTGCTCATGGTTGGCACCGGACAAATAAACACTACACACTGAAGAAAGAAGTGCTTAGCTCCCCACTGGGATGAGGAAGGAAAAACTGCTTGAGTCCACGGTGACAGAGACAAACAACATCCCTGAATGTCCTTCGTGTCTCCAATTCCTATTAGACAGCAGTTATCTGAGAGTTGAGTCAGGCTGCAGTGTTATCAAATGTTCATTGAGAGAAGGATTTTGTGACCAAAAGATTATACTAAGAACCTTATTGGAAGAATCAAAATACTGAGATCAATATTGGGGATTAAATTCAAGATTGCCTCCACCTCCCTCATCTCACTCAGTTTCCAGTATACTTAGATGGGTATAATCTATGAATGAGATGGGATGTTGTTGGAGAGGAACTGTTACTCATGGGTAAAAGCCCCTTTCATATGACTCTCCCCATTAGTGAGGATTGATCATGTCATGTTCCATGTTTACACGAAGGGCAGAGTTACCAAGAGCTCGAGAGAAGAGAGATATTAATCTTGTTTTCAACTTCAGGACGATTCTCTTCAATCTTTGAAGAGAGAAAAAAAGACTCTGGCTAAAAGCCAACACAACTGAAGTGCCAGCTCCTCTACATGGTAGCTTCTTCCCAGAGATTCCCTCTCTCACTGGAGCTATACCTGAATAGGATCTGGAAGCATGTGTCTTTTTTTCTTGGAGTTGGAAGCCCTTAGAATAATAGCTCTCCTCCCAAGCTCTTTGTCCCTCAGGCAGGGATAGGGCATTGGATAATCAGTCTCCCCCAATGAGGAGCATCTTATGCAAATGAGCATTGAATACAGGGTTTGTGAGAAATGATCAAAATAAAAAATCCAGAGAAACATGGAGGAGGAAAAGGAAAGAGAATAAATAGTTTATGCTACCTACTGTTTGGCATACACACTGCTGCCTTGGTTTTTTAATTAATACTGTCTTGCTTGATCCTTACAGCAACCTTGCAAGTTAAATGTTATTACTACTTCCATTTTATAGTTGAGGAAACTGAGGCAAACAGAGGTTGACTTGTTCCATGGTTGCTAGGAGGTATTTGAGGCAGGATTTGAACTCGATTTTGAGTTCCTTGACTTCAGAGAATTTGAGAGTCAGAGAATAAGAGGTATAACATTAGAGATAAGGGGGGCAGCTAATGCATAGAGGCTAGCTTGTGTTGTGCAAAGAAACATAAGCAGGACAAGATGACTGTACCTTAGAATGAATGGAAAGGAGTGATTTGTTAAAAGAAAGCTAAGAAGGGGTAAGGCTATATTGAGCTCTAAATATCAAATGATATTTGACCCTATAGGTAATAGGGAGCCATTAGATTTTATCAGGCAGCTAAATGGGGCAGTGGGTAGAATGCTAGGCCTAGAGTAGGGAGGATCCAAGTTCAACTCTGACCTCAGACACTTACTAGTTTATGTGCTCCTGAGCAAACCATTTAGCCTTGTTTTCATCTGTTTCCTCATCTGTAAAACAAGCTAGATATGGAAATGACAAACGACTCCAGTATCTTTGCCAACACACACTCACACACACACACGTAGAGTAGGACACAACTGAAACAATTGAACAGAAAGACGTTATTGATGATGTGTGGGCAGTGGTACAAAAGTGGTCAGATCTATACTTTAGGAACATCCCTTTGGTCATTGGATGTTCCCTAGTTTGGAAAAGGGAAAGACTTAAGGCAAGGAGACCAACCTGAAGTACACACTGACTCCACAGGAGAGGTGATAAGAACCTTAGACGTGGTTGTAGAGTATAACTTGGCAACATTACCCTGTATGAGGACTGGGAATACTTAGCATGTAATTAAACTGTGAAGAGGATGCTTGTGTAGCACATAAATGATTAATTCAGTCATTTATCTGTCATTGTACATCTCTTTAAAACCTTTGTTAATCCCAAAAAAGCCCCTCTGAGAAAACACATTTTAGATAGGTTTTACCAGGAAGAGAACACCAGGTCTCGCAATGGAGGCGATGTAGTCAATATTTTCCTTTTGAAATTGTTGAATTAGTATCTGTATTTCATCCTTGGATACATATGGCACTGGTTACACTGATTATTGCTACGGTTTTGAGGCTATGCATGATTATAGACAACTGTGGGTCCAGAAAAGTAACCTTATTTTAAAAGAAGCTGAAATTCAGAATAGTTCTTTTATAGCCCCACTATTAGATGTTTTACAGATACTTCTTGAAAATGCTGTTATGATGTGTGTGGCTCACCAAATTATATGTGGCTAAGTTACTGATGGAAATGCCTTAGCTTACATTTTATCCAAAGCTCCAGACTTTTAACTCTCTCTGGTCAAATAAATGTTACTTTTTCTTGTTTCTTTTCCCCCCATCCCACTCCCTCTTCCAAGTCCCTCTTTTTAAAAATTAAATTAATTTATGTACTTTTAGTTTTCAACATTCACTTCCATGAGATTTTGAGTTCCACATTTTCTCCCCACCTCTCCCCTTCCCCACCCCAAGACAGTGTGTAATTAGATTTAGGCTCTACATATACATTCATATTAAACCTATTCTCACATTAGTCATGTTGTAACGAAGAATTAGAACCAACAGGAGAAACCATAAGAAAGAAGAAAGAAACAAAAAAGGGAGCAAATAATATTTATAAATAATTAATAATAACATCATTATTAATTATAAATGATCTGCATTCAGATTTCTATAGTTGTTTTTCTGGATATGGATAGCATTTTCCATCATGAGTCTTTCATAGTTGTCTTAGATCCTTCAATTGCTAAGAATAGATAAATCTACCAAAGTCAGCCATTGTACAATGTTGCTACGTACAATGTTCTCCTGGTTCTGTTCACTTCACTCAGCATCAGTTGATATACAGCTTTCCAGACTTTTCTGAAGTCCTTCATTGCTTCTTATAAAATAACAGTATTCCATTGCATTAAATACCACAACTTGTTCAGTCATTCCTCAACTGCTGGACATCCCCTCAATTTCCAATTCTTTGCCACCATAAAAAGAACTACTATAAATTTTTTTTGTACATGTGTGTCCTTTTCCATTTGTATGCTCTCTTTGGGATGCAGTCCTAAAAGTGGTATTGCTGTGTCAAAGGGTATGTACATTTTTATAAACTTTTGGGCATAGTTTCAAATTGTTTTCCTGAATGGTTAGATCTGTTCTCAACTCCACCAATTCAATGCATCAGTGTCCTAATTTTCAGACATCTTCTTGAGCATTGATCATTTTCCTGTTTTGTCATGTTAGCCAATCTGATAGGTGTGATGTGGTACTTCAGAGTTGTTTTGATTTGCACTACTCTAATCAATACTGATTAAGATCATTTTTTCATATGACTATAGTTTTGATTTCTTCCTCTGAAAACTGCCTGTTTGTAACCTTTGCCCATTTATCAATTGGGGTATGATGTGTATTCTTGAAAATTTAAGTCATTTCACTATATATTTTAGAAATTAGACCTTTATCAGAGACACTGGTTATAAAAATTCTTTCCCAGTTTTCTGCTTTCCTCCTAACCTTGATTACATTGGCTTTATTTGTGCAAAAACTTTTCAATTGAATGTAATCAAAATTATCTGTTTTGTGTTTCATAATGTTCTCTATCTCTTGTTTGGTCATAAATTCTTCCATTCTCCATAAGTCTAGCAGGTAAATTATTCCTTAGTCTCCCAATTTGCTTATCATATCAGCCTTTTTATCTAAATCATGAAACATTTTGATTTTATTTTGGCATATGGTATAAGATGTTGGTCTATCCCAGTCCCTCTTTTCAAAGTAACTTAACTATGTGTTAAGAGTTGTTTTTTTTCAATCATAAATCACTTTTAGTCCTTTCCAATTCTTCATTACCCCATTTAGGATTTTCTTGGTAAAGATATTAAAGTGTTTGTCCATTCCTTCTCCAGCTCATTTTACAGATGAGGAAACTGAGGTAAGCAGAGGTTAAGTGACTTGTCCAGGGTCACACAGCTATAAGTGTCTAAGGCTGTTTTTGAACGTATAAAGATGAATCTTCCTGATTCCAAGCCCACTGCTCTATCCACTATGCCACATAGCTACCCCCATAAATAATAATCATAACACCAATACTTAAGAGTTTTATTCAATCATGATAGACTTGAATCTTTAGAACCGTCTCCAGAAGGACACATCATCCCTAGCTCTTCCATAAGCTTCTGGATACTATGAAGGCCACAACACTCTCAGGTTTACCCAGAAATGGCCCAGAATATAGTTAACATACCAGCTCCTTATCATACCTACAACAAGGCAAGTTTCTAAACCACTCCTAAGACAAAGCCATAACCGTAGCATGCATAGTGGCCACACCATGGTAGGAGCATTTTGGCAGACAGGCTAAACCAGACTGAAGGTAATCACTAGACCTCAAACCCATTGGTGAATGAGAAGTGTATCTACTCCAACCATGTGAAGACTAGCCCTGGCCAAATGCAGATGAGAAAAACTTGTTTCAATGGCAATAGAGAGCAGATGAAACAGGAACTGTGGAGTGCTTAGAGCTTGGTCAGATATCAAAGATGTCAAGCTCATCATCTATATCCCAGGCCATTGGCAGTCATCTTGACTTTGGTCTTGCCACTGGATTTCAATGACTCTGGAAGAGGGAGTGAGGTTGATGACTGTGTGTAACTGCCTCACTCAAATCCAATTCACATACAAGTCAAGACACTGAACCACGATATCACTGGTCCTCTTCTAAAACAAAGGATAAGCAACACTGCTGCCCTTATAGATGATGAGATAACAAGAGCAAAAGCCTGAGGTGCGCACAGAATGACTGAGTTCACTGGCCCATTTTGCTGAGAAGCCTGATGCCAAATATTCTATGCTAATGTTTCTCAGCATGTTTTGACTTGTGCTGAGTCAATATATACCATTCTGCATGACTTGTTTTTTAAGCTGCCATGTGAGCTCAAGAGAAACTGATTTTCAAAGATTTTATTCAATATATGAGTCCTTAGAGAAAAAGGAAAAGTAGCTAAGTCAGAAGGTATTATCAGTTAGAAATACAGACAGAAGAAGTCTTGTTAATTGATTGAATGCTAGCTGGGGACTCAAATGAGTGAATTTAAATGTACTGAAAACATATTATAGATGTTATCTGGATTCCATGCAAGAAGGGGATGGTTTTGTAGTTGACAGCCTGTGCTGTGGGCTGCTAAGTGCTGCTGTGTTTGTGAACAGAGACAAGTCCTGATTGAGAAAAGGATGAAGGAGCATGCATAGCTACATGAGGGGCTTGCTTAAGTTGGTCCTTAGATGCTTGGGAGGTATATATGGACAGAGGAGGGAGAGGAAGAGAAAGAGACAGCATACAGAGACAGAAGAAAGAGACAGAGAGAGGAGAGGAAGAGGGAAGAGAGGAGGCAGGATAAGAGCAGAGAGGAGAGGAGAGACAGAAACAGAGAGAGAGACAGAGATGCAGAGATAAAAACACACATACATACATACATGTATGCATACATACAGAGATACAGAGACATACGCATACATACATATATATTATACATATAAAATATATGTATATATAATATATGCATATCTGTGTGTATGTATATATATTTATGGAGAGAGAGACAGAGAGAGAAAGATAGAGGAAAAAGAGAAAGAGAGAAATTTTTAATGGAGGATTGGCGTCCTTGTCCTCTAAGTTGTACATAAAATGTATGGGAAATCATTCTCTAATTTTGCTCCCAGTTCAAGAACTCATTTACTCTTATGTATCATTGGTATATTATAACTTATAGGACTCCATTTTCTGTTTGCCATTTTGTTTGCATAAATGGCTTTACTCACTACTGATTTTGATGGTCTTTTGTATATAAGCAGTATTTGGAGGGAAGTAACTAAGCTAGCAAGTTTAAGCTACAGGATATCCAAGGCTTAGATCATATTGATCCATGTAAGGTAGAACTATATTTAAAAGTATTCCCCTTGTGTCTCTGACCAATGAACCTTGGAAAAATATAAACCTTGAGGAAGCAGTTTTAAGTAATGGGAGGAGGTTTGGTAAATTAGAGTGGGGAAAAACCCTCTGAGGCAATTCCCCTATTTACCGTACTTTCTTGAGCAGAGAAAATGTCCTCATCATTCCCACTCATCCCTACTTCCTGAGAGACAAAATAGCAGATCTTCTCCAAGGGAAACATCACAGTCAAGGGGATGAGTGAAGGGAAGTTAGGAAAGAGGGGATCTACCCATATGAAGACGAGTTCAAGAGAGAGGGAACTGATAGGTTTTTTTTCTCTTCAGTCATATAAAAATCTACCCTCTCCCTTCACAGTCTGCATAGGAACACATTTTCTTCTCTGAGAGAATATAAGACTCTATATATTCCAGTATATTCAGGACATATCCAGGAATCACTTCATGTGATCATAAATTTAGAGCTGAAAGAGCCTTTAGAATCCATTGAGAATAACCCAATGATTTTTGCTGGAGGAAACTGAGGTCCAGAGAAATTAAGTGATTTACCCAGAGTTCCATTTCTGCTCAGTTTCTGAGGCAGGATTCAAAGCCAGATCTTTCTGATTTCAAGTTCACTGTTATTTATTCCTTTAGATTGAGAATAAGGATTATTTTATGTCTTCCCTCCCCTCCCCTCCCCTCCCCTTCCCTTCCCTTTCCTTTCTTTTCCTTCCCTTCCCTTCCCTTCCCTTCCTCCTTTTTTTTTCCATAGTGCTTAACACATCTCCTGGTACATGGCAGATATAAGGACACACCTAGGTGGCACATTGAATAGAATGCTGAATCTGGAGTCAGAAAAACCTGAGTTCAAATCTAGCCTTAGACACTATCTGTGTGCCCCTGAGCAAGTCACCTTTACTTGCAACAGTTTCTTCCATTGTAAAACGTGGGTAATAATAGCAACTAACTCCCAAGTTTGTTGTGAGGATTGAATGAAATCATGGTTTGAAAACAGCACAGTGTCTGGCACATTAGGTGCTTAATAAATGTTTCTTCCCTTCCCTTCCCTTCCCTTCCCTTCCCTTCCCTTTTCCTAATAAATACTTCATTCTTTTTCACTTGACTATATCCTCCACTATGACACCTCAGCAACACATTTTCGAAAATCTCAATTTCCCTCTGAATCCTTAAATCTGCAGAAATGAGAACATAGGCACTGAATAGTTCTCTTCTAAGAATCAGCCATTTCCTGGTTACTGTGCACACCAGAAATTAGATGACACCTTACTCTTAAGGATGTGGAAGTGGTGTTTGGAGCCCCTTAGACCCTGCAAGGCAGATTCTGAAGCTTACTGATCCTAGGCTACCTTTGGCTAATCCTCCCTTCAAAACCACATTCTAGTCATGTGCACCAGGAGCAAAGCTATTCTTAGAGGAAGGGAAAAACCCAAGACATTAGTTACTTCCAATTTCATTTCCCTAGTCCAAGGCATTTTTGACCTGTCTTATCTAGGAGGCAAATTGAAAGCCTGCCAGGATGAAGGAGGTGGGCAGGCGAGGGTAGTGGATAAGTCACTGCATCTGGGTTCAGATTCTCTCTTAGATACTTGACTAGTTTTGTGACCCTTTCAGCTTCTTTCCCACTCAGTTTACTTGCCTATAAAATGAAGATGATAATAGCAACTTCCTCACAGGGCTGTTGTGAGGATCCCATTAACTAATGTGCATGACATGCTTTGGAAAACCTCCAACTCAACATACTTATTAGCTAGTACTTTTTCCCCTACCACAAAGACCCTTTCTAAGGTCCTTGTTGTTCAGTTATTTCAGTCATGGCCAACCCCTCATGGCTCCATTTGGGGGTTTTTTGGCAAGGACACTGGAGTGCTTTGCTGTTTCCTTCTCCAATTCATTTTAGAGATGAGGAAACTGAGGCAAACTGGCTTAAGTGACTTGAGCATGGTCACACAACTAGTAAGTATCTGAAGCCAGTTTTGAAATCAGGTCTTCCTGACTCCAAGTCCTACACTCTCTCCACTTATGCCACCTAGTTGACTCTCTCTAACCATACAGACTAATTTCTTGCTTTCTTTTCCTAAACACACACACACTGAATTTTCTAATACAAAATTATTGTTCTTTTGAGTATTTTGGGTATGAACAGTACTTTCAGTTATTGGCCAGTATTTAGGATGAATTTATTTCTTCTCTTGTATAGAAGAAGAAGTCATGACTACAAGACTTTTAAAGGAATTCAGTCTCGTGTTTGGTGTTCCTTCCTGTCTAGCAGTAATGATAGAGAGACTTATTTTATAGAACAAAGTGTAAGAAGAAAAGTGTAAGACTTAACAGATTCTATAATAGCCTCACTATTCACATCATCCTGAGTCTCCAGGGGCTATAGAATGGTAGAATGGAATCCTTAAGAATAATATAGTTATGATTTGTACAAAGACTGAACTTGTTTGGTCTGATCCTCTTTCTGCTGCTTTTATATGTCCTGGTAACACTGCAAATCAAAGATGCAGCTACAACTATTCGAGATTCTCATTGCATGCCCTACCCTAATGCCAGGTAGACCTCTAGTCATCTGGCATCAAACAGATCTCTAATTATAAGGTGAGACCAACCCAACCTACAGGAAATTGCTAGTGATCTGTTCTTCACCTGTTCATCAACAGGTATCATACTTGCAGCAAGAGATACTCTATAGCAACCTTCATGTGGGAGACTGAGTCTCCCAGATCCAAAGGATCATTAATGTGAAAAATATACAATTCCCCTGGAAAAGTCCATCACATTTTTTAAAAAATCACAATTGCAAACATTGTGTTTATGATTTTTTTTAAAACCCCTTCCCCTAGTTTTATTGCTATGTTAACCACAGAGTAAAATAAATTTCCTCCACACCTTTAAGGCCAAGGCTAGATCTAAGCTTATGTCTCACCTTCCCAGCCAGCAGTAAAGGAAAACTGGGTGCCGCCATTTTTTTTCTGCTTCTTTCCCTGGTAGCAAAGTGTTTTTTTTAAAATCTCACTTGGCTGAAAGAGGAAGATTAACAGTAAAGCTTCTCTACCTGATCTCTTTCCTAGTATAAGCTGAGGTCTTATCTTGTTTCCAGAAATGGATGAACTTTGGTTCTCTTATTTATTTTTAAACTTTTTTGCTTCCGAACTTGACAGTCATCAACAGGAACATTTCCATGTACAAAGGACAGACAATAAGGATTTGCATATGGAAATATGCATGGATTATGTGAAACTATTTTTTTAAAATTTTAAGCATGTAACAAATTGAGAATGGAGAAATCCACAGGATTTTAGGTCTGTCACTTTCTGAATACCCTTTTTCTTTCATCTCTTTAATTTTAAATGTTTCATTGATGCTCTTTTCTGTCTTTTTAAAAATCAGTAACATTATACTCTGCTTCCCCTATCCCCCAAATACTCTCCCTCTAAGTAAAGTTTCTCCCTTGTGCCATAAATTTAGTCAAACAAAAGAAGTTTTGTCTTGTAGTTTTTGCATCTGAGAATGTATTGCACCACTAACCCATGACCTTTCTGCCAAGATAGAGGAAGCATGATTCATTATCTGTCTTCTAGAGTCAAGCTGATCATCAAATTCATCAGGATGTTGAAGTCTTTCAAAATTGCTGTCCATTATTGTATTGTAGTCAACGTATCTACTTTTTAAAATTTCTTTTTCACTTCACTTTGCAGAACTATGATACTCTTACCAAAACACTGGCATCACACACCATACCTCCAACTTCCACCAAACACCCTCTTTTCCCATTCTACACATTCTCATTTCTTTCAACTGATCCTCAGATGGCATGGCCTTGAGGCCCCAAATCAGGCTGACTGTTCTTCCTTGAGTACCCTCTAAGTTGTTAACACCCCTCTTCAAATATTTGTCTTAGAGCTCTAAGATGTTGTTTGTTATGTAATCCCCTCCCAGGACTCTAGTAGATTGTAAAAAAAAAATATAAGATTTCAAAAATGAAAATAACTTTGCCATATGTGTGGAATGTTCATAAGGACAACGTCAGCTCTTTAACAAGGAAAAGCACAATGTTACATCTTATCTCCCAAACAAGAGGGAATTTAGATTTGCAGTTCACATGAAAATCATTGTAATAGTAATGTAATTTGAATTTGAAGATCTCTTTGTATTGGCAAAGGTAACAGGTACTTATCTCTTAGTAATTAATCAAGCCTCTGTTAAAGAAACAGAAGGTATGAATCCCTGTTGCTGACATAACAGTAAGAGGTTGGCTGAAATAGGAAGCTAATGCTGTCTGTATATAAGGAAAGATACCGTCTGGGGAAGTTGGTTCTTCTTGGAGCAGGCTTTGTGGAGGAGGAAGCTGCTGCCACTGGAGAGGCTGAAGAGGAAAGTCCCCCTTGCCCTCCCCTTCCCTGGCTGGAGGGAATAATTTTTATTTGGAGAACCTGGATGAAGTTATTTTGATTCTGGGAACGAGCTAAAATTTCTCCTGAGTCTGAGGGCCAGTTGGAGCTTCTGAGGAGGCTGCTGAGGATCTCTGAGGGCCAGCCAGACCTGCTGAAGACTGAGGAAGCATGACTGTGATGCTGGTTCTTTGTATGAACCTGTTGGTGGCTTTGTTAATCCTTGTCTTCCCTGGAACAGAGACTACGAAGGATTTGAGATGAACTGGACACTGTGAGCTCCAATGTGGAGCAGGAACTGCACAGAGAGCTGGACAAGGATTTGAGAACTGTCTCCATTTGAACCCAGGTGACAGGTTGGTAAATCCAGGTAGGATCTGGGACCATGGAAGGGGATACAGAAGATCTGAGACACCACCCCAAGTGAAGCTTAAAGAAGACTTTCCATGGATATGGTGTACTGACTGAGAAATTGTAATTTACTAGTGACCTAAGGGTGGAAGGTCTGTGTATTTTCTGATGATTGAATAGTAAATAATGAAGGATGATTGAATGATTGAGATTATTGAATGATTGACTAACTAAATGATTGTTCTTTGTTCAAAACTTTGTGACCACTGTGGTGGAAACTGTGTGGCTCTTTTCTGTGTTAAGTTATTTGAATGCTGCATTTTGATATTCTGTGATAAGTTGTAACATCATGAATGCTGTACCTTGATTTCTGTTAATGTTTTGCTCTGATTTGCTATGGAGTAAATAGAGTGTTCAATATACTGTATAATCAGAACCTTAAAAGCTGTTCACAGTAGCATTCTTCTGGAAAGCTGCTAATGTGTGGCATTACAATCATATATTGAATTCCCACACAATCTTGCATCATCTTCTAATTTCCTATTAACACAGATGACTTGAAAACCTGTCCAATCATAATCTTCCTTCCCAGCTCTGTATCAGTAATTGCCTGCAGAACCTGAATGTCCCATTGGCTTCTCAAACTCAATATGTGCAAAAGAAAAGTCAGATATTTATCCCCTAAAGTAAACCCATCCTTCCACCACATGTTCATGTTTCTATTGAGAAAACCACCATTTTTATAGCCACCTAGGTTTGCAATTTCAGTCTTCCCTCTCCCTCATCCCACACATCCATTCAGTTTGACCTTCATTATATCTCTCCAATCTGTCACTTTCTCTCTACTAACAGGACCAGTTGCCTGGTTCAGGTTCTCATCACCTCTTGCCTTGATTGTTGAAATCCTTGACTCCCTGATAGCAGTTTTTCAGCTTTCCAATCCATCCTCTACAGAGCTGCTGAATTAATATTACTAAAGCACAGGTCTGATCACATCATGTCCTTATTTCAAAGTCATTAGTGACTTTCTACTGCCTCTGAAATAAAATGCAAACTCTAAAAGTTGGCATTTAAAGCTTGTCAGAGTCTGGCTCTTTTCAGGTTTCTTGAAGATGATGGACCTTTATGTATTTAATGTTTTAATCAACTTAGCTAATTTACAGTTCCCTAAATTCAGTACTCTTCTTTCTGCCTCTTTAGCCTGTCGTCCATGTTTGCAATGTGCTCTATCCTAAACTTTTCCTCATAGAATCCTTAACTTCTTTTAAGGCTAAAACCCAGTGGTCACTTCCTATGGGAAACCTTTCATGATTTCCCTATTTTTAGGGCTCTCTCCCTCCTCAAAATTATATTTATTCTTCTATTCAAATATTGAACCCTACTCATTGGACTGTAAACTCCATGAGGGCAAAAACTGTTTTCATTGTGTCTTCCAATTCCCAGTGCTTTAAGAAAAGCTAATTGTTGAATTGCATCTTATTGGTTTTACGCAATTATTCTAGTCTGATCATATACTTTTGGATCCTTATTCTGTCACTCATTGCTTTAATGACACTTTCAAGTTTTCTGTCATTTTATCCACGCCTTTTACAGGTATGCAATCTGTGCCTCTACCCAAGATAAAACTAAGCAGCCACAAAAATACAACCTTTGAATTATACATTGGAGACCTCTCTTCAAGTTGACCACCAAGATGGCCACCTATCCCATATTTTGGTAATCATTCCAAAGTACTAAAATAAGTGACTTTGTCAAATGATTTTCTAAAATCTAGGAAAGCTAAGTACATACCATTGTCTCATAATCCTGAGGGTAAAAAGGAAAGGACTTTGTCTGTTATATCTTATTCTTTTTTTTTAGAGAGGGGAAGGCAGGGCAATTGAAGTTAAATGACTTGCCCCATGTCACACAGCTAGTTAAGTGTTAAGTGTCTAAGGCTGGATTTGAACTCATATCCTCTTGACTCCAGGGCTTGTACAGTAAATAGAGCACTGTTATGCCATATTCTTGATGGAGTCATGTTGGCACTCTGTGATTACTGTTTCCCTTCCAGAAGTCCATAAACCATCCCTTTTTAAAGTGCTCTAGAATTTTGTTCAGTTGATCAATTTTTACTTTGTAACCTTTATACTTCTTTTTCTTTTCTTTTCTTTTTTAGATTGAGAAATTTTCCTTTATTGGATCTATAGTCCTGTGATCCTAATACTCTACAAACTATTTGGGAAAAAATGTGAAGAAGGAGTCTTCCAAATTCTTTTTTTTTTTTTTTTAATTTTTTTTTTAATTTTAATTTATTTTCTTGGTTACATCATTCATTTCCACAAGGTTTTGAGTTACAAATTTTC
>CM053601.1:8369686-8400974 GCA_028646575.1 Pseudocheirus occidentalis
TCAGTGTTATGGTTTCTGAATAAAGACCTTGGTTCTGCCTTCCATGTGGAGAGTTTGCTATATTTTGTGACCCAAAACTACACCAACATATTCATAACCATCATGGGTGTTGTGAATATCTCATTATTGATACACTACCTACATGTCTATCTATGAAAGAACCATTTCCAAAAATATATTTTTAAAAGGAATGGCAATAAAATAACTGTTCAGTTCTTGGTAACAGTTAAATATTGTAGCACATCAAATAATGGAATATTCCTTTGCCAGAAGTAATGATGAATTCGATTAATACAGAAGCATGGAAAATCTATGAAATGATGCAAAGTTAAAGAAGCAACACCAGGAAAACACTGTAGACAACAAAACCAACTAACATCGGTACAATTCTTACTATGTTTTTGGCACTGTGCTAAGTGCTTTATAATTAGTGTCTTTTGATTCTGACAAGGACCCTGTGAGATGATGCATTATGACTTCCATATTGCATTTGAGGAAACTGAGGCAAACAATGATATAATGACTTGATTAAGGTCACACAGTTACTGTATTTGAACATATGTCTTTCTAACCCCAGGTCAAGTACTTTATCCTCACTGAGCCACTTACCTGTCCAACAGTATACATTTAAAAAGTAAATAAATCCAATGTTGTTTAATGACAACGGCTAAGCTTGGCTCTGCAGAAACAAAAATGGAAAAAAAAAACATTTTTCTTCTTTCCAGAAATAGGGAACTATGAGTATGGAATATTTCATATGATAACAGTTTTTGTTGATGTATTGTTGTTGACTAAAATAGTTAATAGGTTTGTTTTTCAAATTCATCTTACCTTGTTTCATTAATCCCAGGTCTATGATTTCACTAGTGTAAAGACTTTTTTGGAGTATAGATGGGCAATTCATCTATAACACATAAAATTGGAGAGCTGGTTTCAATCTGTAGGTTATCCATCCTTGCTCATTTTTTCCCCTTCAGGTGACAGATGTTGAGATCAGACCGATTTTAAAAGAGTAGGATTTCATATTGTATTCTATAGCTTCATATAGTCACTCACGAATCAATCAATAAACAAGCATTTAATAGGAATTATTGTGTGCCAAACCCTATACCAACTGAGAAGGATACAAAGACAAAAAATGAAACAACTACTATTCACAAATTACTTAGTTTCTAATAAAAGAGTTGACAGTGTTTAGACACACAGAATGTGTGCGTGTGTGTGCGTATATGTCTATGTGTGTGTGTGTGTGTAGCTGTGTGTATGACACAGAAAAGCACAAGAATCTCTGGAGTAGATTATTGCAAAATATTCACATTTCAGTATTTTATTTCATCTCTTTATGTCTTCAGTGCCTTCATGGAACATAGTAGGTGATTTTAAAATGTTTGTTGATTAATTCATTCACTGATGGATGGAAACTTTTCAGTTAGGACCCAAGAGATTAACTTCACTTTGGAGGCCATTGTGCAGGTAGGACTAGTAGTCGCTCAGATATTTGCAGGTCTGATTGTCCTCTAGTGAACAGAAGTATTTTTGCAAGTGGTTAAGTGTTTGCTGTCAGATAGAGACACGGACACACAGACACACAGACACACCATATGGAGTCAAATTTACAAGAATAAGAACCATTCTACACTTGATACATGGTCAAAGAATACGAATAAGCAGTTTTCAAGGGTAGAATATAAGCTATCAAAAGTGAATGGACGAGACTGAAAATTAGTATCATGAGTGGGTAAATCCTGGCTAATAATACATTTCATTTTCAGATGCCCATCTCTACCTCTTTGTAGGCCCTATAATCATTAAGGCCAAGTATCAAAGCAAACTAAACTTCGAACCAGAGATCTGAATTACCACAATGCAAAGTCTGAAATCAAGAATTTCAAAAGTAATGAAGTATCTGCAATCACAGATTACAGGGTTTGTATCATTATTAAAATAAAGTATTTTTAAGATACTGTAGTTTTATCTTTATCTCATCTTTTTTAGTTTTAATTTTATGTATGCTTTATAATGAAAACATGATATATTAAAATATTCACATTTATTTATAAATGCATACACATATATCCAAAAATATAGACACACAATTATAATTATATATGTAAATGTATGTACACATATGGTACACATATGGCATCTATACATATAATTATATATGTATGTTTATGCACATACTTACAGATTATATATTGCTGAACTAATTTGTCACAATGTAACATGTACCAAAAATCCTTTGACTTCTTTTCTTATATATAAATATAAATATATGGGTATATGAAGTGTTCTCAAATGATTTTTGTTCAAGCTAATGAAGGTGTTTGACTCAAAAGTGTGAATGTCCATGGAATAAAGCCCCACCTAAAGGGGTCTCATGAATTCATGCTACAGAGGAGAGAGAACCTGATTTGGGGAGATAACACCTTTTGGGGATATAATATTTAGCTCTATTTTTGTGACTTTGAGTAAATAATTTCAAGTCAATTGTTTATAAAATTAAAGGGTGAAATTCCTTCTGACTCCAACTCTCTGATTCCACAACTAACTCAGATTAAACTTTAAGCATATCCAACTTCATGCTCCCCAACTCCAACCCCATAGACTTTTTGTCTGTATGATAGTACATGTAGCCAGTCCTCTAAGTCATGATTACATCTTTATATATGTCACGTATTTATACCATATGTGCATCTGTAGGAGCAACCACATCAGTATAACCAGGATGAATGCTAGTAGAGGTTCTTAAATATGCTTTACTAGGAAAGATAGCTGTTCAAGGGGTCAACAATATTTTAAAATTACATTCATTAGTTCAGGGGAAAAATCAGCACCCTGAACTTCAGAGAAAATCCAGACAAAGAAAATAGAGAAAATACAAACAGAGAAATAAAGACCAACAGACAGAGCTTCTAACTGAGAAATTAGCACAGATCAACAGACAGATCCAACTGTCTGACCAAGGCAATACATACATAGTTACCAGTGAGAGAAGCACCAACATCTGTGTTTTTCAAAGCCAGGGGTGAGGGGAGGAGCTCTCCTTAATGGCTACCCAGAGTCTCATCTAGTCAAATCACAAGAGCACTCTTCCAATGAGTGATCCCCAAATTAAAATGCTAACCTCAGAGTGTATATACCCTTTTTAGAGTCAGAGGGCATTACAACCCTCCTGACTCAGTACCTAATTGGAAATTAATAAAAGGTATGAAAGCCTTCCTACAAGCAAGCCTTGCCTAAGCAAGTTTCCCTCAATGGGCTCCAACTGTGAGGCTCATTAATGGAGTTTCTTGAAAACCTGAGATGTGTCTTTATTAATTTCTGACTGAATAAAACTTAGCAGTCCACATAATAATAAAAACTTATCATTTTCATAGAATTTCAAACTTACAAAACACTTTATGGCTATCTCAGTTGAGCTTTGCAAAAATGCTACGAGGTAGGCACACTAGAAAATAATACTATCCCCATTTTTATGAAATAAAAACTTAGAAGTAAATGACTTGCCCAGGGTTGCACAGCATGTATCAGAGGTAATACTTGAAATCATGTCTCCCTAATATAGAGCCCCTCTTTTAGTAAAGCTGCCCCAACATGGGAGCAGGCTTTTCTTGGTTTATGAACTAGGTCAATATTATTGGAATTGCATATAATGGTTTCCATCTGAGACCTTCAAGTGAGAATGATCCTGTGCACTACTGAAAGACCTAATGACTTTCAACAGATACTGTTTATACATAAAAATGGAGTGACAGTATATCATAGTGCATAGAATCTTCTTCAGAATTGCTGAGGGTGACCTGAGTGACCCTATGTGAATCACATAACTTTTCACTGCCCCTAAGCAAATTTTCTTCACTAGAAATGATAGAACTTGTACATCTCTGCATTAGTAGAAACATTTTCTCACTTCAAAATCCTCTATCCAAATAAAATCACAAAATCACATTTCCCTCTTATGCCACCACCTTTTATGAAGGAAATATAATATCTTAATTTTATCTAGTTACCTTCTGTCTTTAGTGTCTACTTGAGTATCAACAGTAAAGACAAAATTCCTTCAAAAGAAGCAGCATGAGGTAGACTAAAGAATCCTGACCTTGGAGCCAGGACGACTTGGTCTCAAGCCCAACTTTGGAAGGTACTAGCTGTTACAACCATGAACAATTCATTTAACTTCTGTGTGTCAGTATAATATTGCACCTACTTCATGGGATTGCCATGAGGATCAAAGAGACAATGTATATAAAGTCCTTGGCAAACATTTGAGTGCTACACAAGTGCTAGCTTATATTATCAAGCATGCTGAAGCCACCCTCCCCACCACCATTAGATCAGAATTATGATTTTATTGATGTCAAAGTGAGGGAACCCCCTCAATCAAATCAGTTTGGCATTGAGTTTTTTCTTTCATCTTTTAGTTTTATAGAGTTCCCTGAGGATAGTGAGAGGTTAAGTTACTTGTTCAGGGTCACAAAAGTATTACTTACAAGTGGCAGGTCTTCCTGAACCCATATATAGTTCTATATGCACTACACCATGTTGCCAAGACACATGAGGAGATATTTTATAAGGTTTTCATTATGAGCACTGATCAAAGATCTGCAAAGGATCTCATAGTACATCTGGCACAAAACACTCATTTTCCAGATGAGGAAACTGAGGTCCCAGGGATGTTAGGTGGTAATCACAAGTAATAATCATCAAAGGTAAGATTAAAATCTAAGTACTATTTTCTTTTCCCTTTAATTTCTAAAGGCAAAAGAGAGGCAAACTATACTACTCCCCTCAGTTTTAAAGGATCTGCACATTCCTTTCTCCACATGGACTTTGAGCTAGGTTTCTTTTTCTTTTTTTTTGGAGGGCAGTTGGGGTTAAGTGACTTGCCCAAAGTCACATGGCTAGTTAGTGTGTCAAGTGTCTGAGGTCGGATTTGAACTCAGGTCCTCCTGACTCCAGGGCTGGTGCTCTACTCACTGTGCCACCCAGCCGCCCCCTAGGTTTCTTTTCTATTATAAAATTATTTATTTTTTGTTTTCAACATTCATTTC
Source organism: Pseudocheirus occidentalis (assembly GCA_028646575.1). Taxonomy (NCBI): domain Eukaryota; kingdom Metazoa; phylum Chordata; class Mammalia; order Diprotodontia; family Pseudocheiridae; genus Pseudocheirus; species Pseudocheirus occidentalis. The sequence continues at coordinate 8,374,741 of CM053601.1, forward strand.
CATAAGTTTTAAATATTCTCCTGCTCCCTCCCTCCTCTATTCCCAAGACAGCTTGCAATCTGACATAGGCTCTACACATACATTCCTATTAAACACATTTTCACATTAGTCATGTTGCATAGAAGAGAATGAGAGACACCATGAGAAAAAAGAAGAAAAAAGGAAGATAGTCTGCTTCATTCTGCATTCCGACTCCATGGTTCTTTCTCTGGATATCAATGGCATTTTCCATTTTCTGTCCTTTGGAGTTGCTTTAGGTCCTTGCATTGCTGAGAAGGGCTAAGTCTATCAAAATCAGTCTTGACGCACTTTGGCTGTTACTGTGAACAATGTTCTCCTGGTTCTGCTCCTCACATTCAATATCAGTTCATATACATCTTACCAGGATTTTCTGAAGTCTGCCTGCTCATCCTTTCTTTTAGCACAATGATACTCCATTACAGTTACATACCACAACTTTTTCAGCCATTCCCCAATGGATGGGCATCCCCAGGATTTCCAGTTCTTGGGCACCACAAAAAGAGCTGATATAAATATTTTTGTACATGTGGGTCCTTTTCCTATTTTTTAAATCTTTTTAGGATACAGTTGGGCTAGGTTTCTTAACACTTTGTATGTCCTAGGCTACCCTAGTAGTCTGACGAATCCTAGGAACCACTTCTTAGAATTATGTTTTTAAATGTATGAAATAAAACTAATAGTTTGACAAAAGAAGTCAGTTATATTGAAATCAACATGCATTTTCTCCCATCCAAATTCATAGGTCTTCTGAAATCCATTCATGGACTCATGGATTCCAGGTTAAGAGCCCTTAATTTAAGAAGTTTTATAATTCATTTCTGATACAACTAGTCAGGCATTGCCTTTGACACTCAGGCAGCCCTGTGTATCTGGTAGCTTAAAGACAGTCTTGGCCCTCATAGTGTTCAGAGAGAGAATTTTCAGAGTCATTCATAGCTCCACAAAAGAGAATATTTTTCATGACTGAGGAATCAGGCTATCACTCAGTGTAGCGGGTATCGAAACTCAGAGCTGCCTGAACATGAGCTCGTAAGGGTTATAATCAGGAAATTACAGTAATTTGCTCAGGAAATGAAACTAGCCAAATGTTAGGCTGCCTACCTCAACAACAGATGTATCCCTTCAGCATGCTATTCGGGACAGATTTATTGATGTGGCTCATAGATCCTTAGTCACATTTGGATTCAACCCCAATGACAGCTGTAAATCATGAAAAGTAAATGATGATTTATAACGTGTCAAAGCAAAGAACAATTATTCTTATGAATGGAAAACATCCTTTGTATACATTTTGTAACCAGACATTATAACCATTGACCACAGAAAGAATACAAGAGTCTGTGCCAACAACTTAGAGAGAGCAGTCTCAAGGTCAAGGAATTATTTAATATGTTCAGAATAAACTGGAGAGTAATGATTAGATTGACATTGTCATTTATATTACATCCAAGAGCAAATAAAATTCTTAAGTGTAATTTCTTCATATTTGATGATGTCTGTCACTGATTCATAATTTCAGATTGATTTCACATAATGACTTTATCTGCTTCTTTTCTGTTCTATCACCATGAAAACGTGAATTCTTTTAGAAACCTTGTCAAGGCTAGTACAGTAATCATAGATGAAAACATTCTGTTCTTATTTGTGAGCCAAATGCTAACCTGCTTACCCCAGAGGATCTGTAATTCACATGACAACATTGTGCAGTGGGGAATTTCTCTTGGGATAAAGAGACCAGGAAGCATATAGTGAATGTAATAGACCTAAGGTACATATTTGGTGGTTAATAATAGGTTCCTGAAACTTCAAAAACCCTCAATCTTCTTTTTATTTACCATGATCCAAAGCTACATTATTATTATTTTTTTTTCTTTCTGAAAGAAAGTGTTCTAGGCGTGTTTCTGGCTCCAAAGAACTCCAAAGGAGTCCTTCATATTTTGTTTTTAGCAAGTGTACGAATCATTAAAACCCTCCAAAGGCATAGAATAAATAGTTCCAAATATTATCAAAAGACACCTCTTTCTCAGCCTCCAGTCTAATGGCACAGTCTGAAAGGAGACTGAGTCAAAACAGTTTCTGTTGTTTTGACGTAGTCCAAGTCTCCAGTAAAAATCTTCCTTCCAGGATATTCCCCATTATTTGACAGATTTCTCTGCGCTTTGTTTGAAAATCTAAGATAAGCTTTGCTGTAGCACATATGAAAGGAAATCAGTGGAAATACCATCTATGTAAACTTGACAAGCTTGATTCATGAAAGGGAGCTGAAATCTCAACAGTGCCTTCGTCGGAAATGTTACAGCGCCTCCCGCCTGTCATTGTTGTGATTCTGTCTCCCCTAGCAACAGATCATGGTTTGTTTAACCTAAATAAATCTTGAAGAGGTTGACATTGAGATGATTTAATGGATAATATAGCTGGGGGCTTGTTAAACTACCAAGAATTAATCCTGTTGGGTTTCGCAAAGGGTTCCTGCTCCAGCCTGCTGTATCTTTCTGTCTACACAGCATGTGTCACAGCAAGATGATCTGGCATTGGAAGACTAAATTATTCCTCAAAATCAGATGATTGCTCTTTGAGAAAATGGGCTACTTCTTTATGACCATATTTAGTTCTGAAAAAGTGAATCCAACAGCTCAATTTGCAATGGACTTGTGCCCAGTTGACACTAACAATGAAACCATGGAAGGAACAAACAATAACCCCAGTGCTTTAACAGAAAGTGGTTTGCTTTGTTTTCATTTTTAAGTAAGCTCATTGGGTCTTTACTTATTGTGAGGTAATATCATTATCCCTACTTTACAGGTGAGGAAAATGAGGGTGAGAGAGATTAAGATAATTGTAGAGGGAAAGTCACAGAGCTAATAAGGATCTGAACCAGGATTCAAACTCAGATCTTCCCATCTCCACCAAAGACTATGCCACCTAGCTGCCTGTTCAATTTAAGTCTCAAAGAATATTTCTTAAAGCTTATTCAGTAGGCCCAGTGAGTGCAAGAGGTAGTATTTGAATTCAGGTCTTGTAATTACAGAACTAATAATTTGTCCACTATAACATGATGCCTCTCTGGTGAATACTATGCATGTCTTCCTCACCTCATCCTGGGCCTTGCCATCCTAAGAAGGAAGGAACAAATAGAGAAAAATACTTTGACCAAGGACCACTGTGGGGGAGAAAGTTGAGGAAGAGATGAGTTGTTGATGTTCTGGTAAGGAAGGTGGAAGGAGGACTAACAGAATGAGGAACCTGGATCCTACTTTGATATCTTATCCCAGTAGAAATTAACATTGTCCTATATCATGTTTGGCTCCACTGAAAACAGGGAATGGATTGATATTTCTGCTGTTCAGAACACATGTACTATCCCAGACCTCAGTCCCACGTTTAAGAATTTTAAAATGATCAACTTTAGGAAATTTGAACAGATAGTCTCTATAGCAAAAAAAAAAAAAAAGAATCCTATGAACTTGGTATTTAATGAGCTTTTTAAATCTCTCTCTCTCTCTCTCTCTCTCTCTCTCTCTCTCTCTCTGTGTCTTTCTCTCTCCCTCTCTCTCTCTCTCTCATCTGTCTGTCTGTCTATCTATCTAGTCTATCTAGCCACCTATCTATTAATCTATCATTTCATTTTAAAGGAAAGAAGGATGTGAAAGGAGGTGCAAATTACAAGTGATCAGCCAAAGAAGGAGATTTTCCTTTTTTTTGCTCTGATTTCACTATGTGGGCAGTAGAACAATGTCATCAGCAGAATGCTGGACTGGGATTCAAAATATCTGTGGCCTCATCCCAGATGATCCTGGGCAAGTCACTCAGGCCCTGAGCTTCAGTTTTCTCATGCAGGAGTGTGTGATCTGCCATCCTAGACCTGTGTTCAGCAGGATCTTGGCTAATTTTTTTTCCTCAGAAAATATTGTTCTGTTTCTCTTTGAATCTCTGGCACTAGCAAAGCCTGAGCATTGCTGAAAAGGGAAGAAGCACATGATTTTGACAGTAGAGGGCACTGAGTCTAACAGGAATTACTTTTTTTCTTTATTTCCATTTCAGAAGTAAAGGAAAGGAAGCTGGATTAATAATAACAATAACAACAACAGCAACAACAATAATAACAAGGGTCATAGTCATGGGCATTTCTATCCCATCCTTAATGAGCCAATTGCCTTCCAAGTATCACCTGGGTAGATCCTCATGATCACCTTGGGACACGGGCCCTATTTTTATTCCCATTTCGGGGGAATGACTTTTCAAGTAACTTGCCCTGGCTCATATATCTAGTGTATAAAGACAAACTTGAACTCAGGTCTGTCTGACTCCAGGCCAATCATTCTTCCCACTGAATCACCTACAGATACAGAGGAGCAATGACAAGAAATATCCATATTGTATTACCTTTTTTTGTTTTTCTTTTGAGAAAGGGGAATTGTGCTTCTGGTTTTATTTCTACTCACCAGTAGAGTGGAAATAAGTATCAGAAATATTATCTATAGACATAACTATCCTTTGACTCAATGGAATTTTAGGAAAAAAATCTTCATACAGCTCTTCAAGTTACTTAACTTCCCTCTGATCACAGAATCTTTAGACTGGGAGTTGGAAAGGACATTGGAGACAGTAACACTTTGGATTTTTAAAAGTAAAGGTTACTTCTAACAGGTCTTTTTTAAAGGTCTTGGAACACCACATATCAAAGAGCAAAGGAACTGGGGATCCAGCCAAAAATATCATGCCCTGCAAAGTTCACTATTATCTTGAAAGAAAAAGTGGACATTTGTTAAACTTTGAGATATTTAAGACTTTGTTAAAAAAAACTTGGATTTATTAGATAATTTGACATAGAAGAACCAATATAAATATAAGGTATATAACCAAGACTGAGTAAAGGGATCCATAAGGACAGACTGTTCACTTTTTATGAATGGAAAATGCAAAATTTATGTTTAAGATTCTTATCAATAATTGGCTAGTTCCTAAGAAAGATTGGGGAGAACCTGGGCATGATATGAGTTTAAAAAGCAAACCATTTAGGAACCATTAAAGAGAGTAATTATTTTACACAAATGAGGTACAAGAAGAAGAATTGATACATAGGAATTAGATGGGGGAGGAGGGTTGGTAGTTCTGGTCATCTACTTTCATCAGGAATGGGTATAAGAGGAAAGAATACATGTTTATTTAGAAGAGTATAAGAAGTCTTTGTAAGAATATATAAGACGTGTAAAAAGTTCTAAATTCATAAGAAATAAAATTGTAGGCGCATAGGGAGCAGGGAGAGGATAAGGGAGGGATCTTTAGAGGGGAGGGAGAGAATAGGTAAATAGGGGCATAGAAGGGTGTTTAGATTTAGGGGAAGGGGAGGATCTGGGAGGGATCCTTGGAGGAGGGTAGACAAGTCATAGGAGGGCAAGGTAGTGGGTAAAAATAGAGGAGGCAGGAGGGATAGCAAATGGAGAGAAATGCATATACACAAAACAAAGATTAGGAGTAAAATAGGTTCAGGAATGTATCTGTCTATATATGTATGGATGTATGTATATATGTATATGTGTATGTATATATCTATAGCTATGGAGAAAGAAATTTAAACTTTATTGTAGCCTTCTTAGGGGGCTTTGGGGGGAGGGAAAAAAGAACAAAGTGAAAAAGTGCCCAGTAGAGAACAAAAGAAAACTCACCAGGAAGCAAAGATGGACAATTCTCAACACAACAAATATTATTTCTCATACAGGCTTTCTTGAAATGAAAATTTATCATTACATATTTTGAATCCTCTCATGTTCTGCAAGGCATACAACATGCTTTTATTTCTTTATAACTTTGTATTAAAGTTCCAATATTTGAGTTTATGATATGTTTGTTTTTTTTAATTCTCTATTTGGGTTGTGATGTTTAAGGCTAAAATAAAATTTTACGGAAAAAAGTAAAAGTTATAAATCTCACTAGGGCAAGTAGCATGATGAATGCAAATCCCTGAGGCAAAGTCCAGACTTTCCTCTACTACCTAGAGATCTTCTTTGAGGTCATCTAGTCATCTTTTTATTTTACATATAGAGAAATTGAGGCAAACAGAGGTTAGGTAGCCTTCTCAAGATCACACAAAAATCAGTGGCAGAACCCAGAACTGAATGCAGAATTCCTTTTCAATTCACAACAAAAAGTATACAGAGCCAGAAGGCAAGAGTCCCCTAAACTCTCCAAGCCTCGGGGTTTTTAACCTATAAAATGAGAATATAAAACTAGAGTGTCTCTAAGGAGAGCTACAACTAAGGACGGAAAGCCTGGGCTTTGACCTTGGAACCTGAATCTTGAAATTATATGAAATCATTCAGATGCTCATTGTGTGTGTGTGTGTGTGTGTGTGTGTGTGTGTGTGTGTGTGTGTGTAGAAAAGATTTTCCATGACCTTTAGATTTTAGAAGTTGAAACAACTAATCAATGTTATAGGCAGCTGGGTGGTGCAATGCATGTAGAGCAGGATTCAAGAATATCAAACACTCGTTATGTGACCCTTGGCAAGTCACTTAACCCCATTTGCCTCAATTTTCTCATCCAAAAATGAGATGGAGAAAGAAATGGCAAGCATTCCACCAAGAAAACATCTGCCAAGAAAACCCTGGATGGAGTCGTGAAGAGAGATACAACTGAACAACAACAGCACCCCCTAAATGCTTATAAGTCAGGCTTCAAAATGGAAAAAGAAGGATTCATGTTGTGTTCCTCCAGGCAACATGGGTTTAGCTTTGCTGCTAAGAATCACTGCTGATTACTTGTCAGATACAAACCCGTGGTTTACCATATATCACTTGCATGACGCAGCTCATGTTTATATAATGGCAAACATATTTAAGGAAGCAATAAAGTGGTGATTAAAGAGATAGGTGTTAGGTTCTTAGAAGAGAATCAAACGTGTGAGGAAGCAGGGATGAAAGGACAGGGTTGTGTAAACTCTAGCTAGAGAGGAAGAAAGAAGACTTCGAACTACCTTTTCTTGGATTATATCCATGTCCAAGTGGATATGTTGCCCCAAGATGCTTTGTGGCAGGAAATGTGATCCTTTAAGGGAAGAAAAGGCTTTGTGACTTATGGGAGAAGCTTGTAGAGGATGATAATCAGCACATTAACATGCTAGAAGATCTCTAGTGGGAGGTTTGTTGATTTTGGAGGTGCAAAGAAGGTGAAGAATTTACTGAATATATTATATTGTTTGTCGGCTATTTAACACAGTCAACAAGGGTGAGTGCCTTGTCTATAAGAAGGAGACAGAGCAGAAATCATAAAGGAAGACAACTGAATTATCTCATATTCCACTGGGAATTGGGAATGGAGAACTAGTATAGTGTCCTGGAAAAGGAAATATGGGATCTTCTTAACATGGGTGCACAATCTAGGTATAAAGGCTGATACTGTAAGTAATCTGGGGAAGAAAAGAATAGTTTACCTGTCAGATTTATGGAATAGGAAAGACTTTACAACCAAAGAAGAGATGGAGAGCATTATAAAATGCAAAATGGATTATGTTAATTACGTTAAATTTAAAACTTTCTGTACAAACAAAGCCGACTTAACCAAGATTAAGAGGGAAATGGGGAACGAGGAAGAATTTTTACAACTAATGTCTCTGATAAAGGCTTCATTTCTAAAATGTACAGGGAATTAAGTAAAATCTATAAGAATACACATCATTACCCAACTGATAAATGGTCAAAGGATATGAACAGGCAATTTTTCAGAGGTAGAAATTAAAGATATCTATAAGCATATGAAAAAATGCTCCAAACCACTATTGATTCGAGAAATGCAAATCAAAACAACTTTGAGATACCACATCATACCAGCCAGATTGGCTAAGATGACAAAAGAGGAAAATGACAATTGCTGGAGAGGATGTGGAAAAATTGGAACACTAACTCATTGTTGTTGGAGCTGTCAACTGATACAACCATTCTGGAGAGCAATCTGGAACTATGCCCAAAGGGCTATGGATAATTGCATACCTTTTGACCCAGTAATAACACTTCTGGGGTTGTATCCCAAAGAGATCATAGAAGTGGGAGGAAGACCCATATGTACAAAAATATTTATTGCAGCTCTCTTTGTGGTGGCAAAAAATTTGAAATTAAGGGGATGCCCATCTATAGGGGAATGGCTAAACAAGTTGTGGTATATGAATGTCATGAAATACTATTATGTTATAAGAAATGAGGAGGAGATGGACTTCATATTTACCTGGAGAGACTCATGCAAACTGATTCTAAGTGAGAAGAGCAGAACTAGGAAAAATTTGTATACAATCACAGACATGTTGTATGTGTGATGACCAGCTTTGATAAACTGGACTCTTCTCAGTAACACACAGCTATAAGACAATGCTACAAGTCTCAGGATGGAATGAGATACCTATATTCAGAGAAAGATCTAGAAAGAACAGAGTTTAAATGGAGACTGAAGCAATCTACATGGTATCGTTCTTTTTCAAGTTTGGTTCTCTTTTTTTTTCCCATTGCTCACTCCATAGGTTACAGCCCTTCTATACAACCAGACTAGTGTCCAATGCGAAAGTATTTGCAGATCCTATACTTGATTGCATGCTGCCATGGAAGGGGGAGGGAAGGAGGGGAGAAACTTTGAAACTCAAGGGACTGTAGAATTGAATCTTGTAAAGTAAAAATAAATGAACAAATGAATTAAAAAGAAATATCATCCCTTCCTATAAAACAACAACAACAACAACAAAGAATGCTATAATCCCTCTGGAGATTAGTAGGTCCAAGAAATAAATTGATTAAAGAGGAAAGAGATTTCCCCACACACAGAACCTTCTAATCTGGGTTACATGACCCTTCTAATTGCCCAAATAAATAAACCAGTCAGGTGTGATAGCTAAATGCCCTATGTTGGCAAGTCACATGAAAGTCAACGATATTGCCCAACCATACAGTGAAGAAATATAGTTCAAGAAGAACCAAACGCTGAAGAAATATAATTCTAGTAGACAGGAAAACTCCAGTGATATTTTCATCCATTTTCCATCTGAAAAAATAAAAATATTCCACTGGATTCATTGTGTAATAAGGATAATTGCTTGATGTTGGTGTTGGAGACAAAAAGTATGCCAGATTCCTCAGCAAAGTATATATGGTCTTGGAAGATAACACCCTTAAATGGTGTCATATCTATGTGCTAACGGAGGTTCTTGGTATCTTTTGAAGGTTGGCTAGCCTGTTGAAGGGGGATTTTAAATTGGATTTGGCAGTATTTATTAACCAATTACAATGGTAACTGATTTTTTTTAGAATAGGCCCAACTTTGGAAGTGGATTTGAAAACTTGTAATGTAGATGATAGAGTTTCCAAAAGAAGAAATAAACATAAGTGGCCATTAGGTTCTTGAAATATTTCTAAGTAAGAATAAGGAAATAAGGAATAAGGACCTTTTACAAACCTAATTGCAGAAAAGGGACTTGGTAATGAGCCGTTAGATTAATCATGAAAATGTGGAAAATGATGTCACTGCTCAAATGACCCTGTTATGAGGTCCAAATAAGTCACTTGAGTAAATTAGAAAAGGAGGAGGAAACATAGGACAAGGACCAGAAGGCCATGCCTCTGAATGACCTTCAAAAGTCAGTTAAATGTGTCCAGGAGGGCCACTACAAAAGAACCTTGGCTTCTGATGGGATGTGGAGGAGACATGAGAAGCTAGAGAAAAAGAAGCCATATTGGGGCAAAGAGAGAAGACTCACAGGAAGAGGCAACCTCATAAAGATGTGGAACAGGACTCAGAGAACAAAGCTGCTTGGACTAGTCAGGAGGCAGGGTCTTTCTTCTCCCCTTGTCATCTCATCCTGGACTATAGACCCTCCCAAATAAAAAGAAACAACAGTAATTTGGTTTCCTGGATAGACTTGCATGCATATGTGTCTGATTAACTGACAATATTACTCCACTGTACCTCTTATCTACAGTGTTTCTTTAGAATTAGGCATAGTGCCCCTTGGCGATACTCTGTCCCCTACTCTGGAGCATGTACAAATGCATTTTCTGACTGCTTCCCATGGACCATTGTAATGCATCTGATCAGCTGCTAAATTGGAGCCCCATGGATATACTAAAAGGCCAGTCCCCACTCTTCTGGCCTCTCCTTCCTTCTGGTCTCAACTTATACTGAAAATGCTGTGAACTCTGGAGGGTCAGTGGTGGGGGTGGGGAGAGCCCTTGTCCTTCATCACACCATAAGATATGATCCCATGGGATAGGAACACTTCCTTATTGTGTTTTATTTACTTTGATATAAGATTTTGTTAGATCTCATAGGGCAGCTTTTGTCTTTTCCCCTTTCTCCCTGAACAGCAGTATATTGTTTATTGGAGATATTGCAGAGGTGGCAGCAGAGGCAAACCAGCCAACAGGGAAAGAATCTCCTCCAGAGAAAGAAACCACTAGAAAGAAAAGGCTCTACAATGCATCAATCAGGGTATATTCAGAGGACATGAAATATAAATTAGCTAGGGAATAACTCTTACAAATATTCTACTGGTGCTGGGCTACTAGCTACTCAACCGATTTAAATCCTTTCATGAAATTTTATTGTTTCGCATTCCCCTTCCTGGGTGAGAATAAAGCTGTTCATTCCATATTCCATTCATATTTGTAATGTGGTAACTTGTTTTGCTTCCTTTCCCCACGTTTGGGGGGTCCCCTTAGAAAAGATGTCGAAATCGAACTTCTCATCAGAAGCCTGAGGTAGAGGTTGAATGGGTATACCAGTTAACGTATGTCCTCTGTGGAAGAGACAGAAAACCCCAGAGAAATGAGCCCAAGGTCAAGAGAGGTAAAGGACACAGATGGGAGGTCACAAACCCTCATTGTCCCAGTCTGGTGGTAGAGAGATGTAACCCTTTGGGGATATATACATGCATATATTTTGGAGTCTATGGGGTATTCAGAAAGGACTAACACTGCTGGCATGAGGGTTTGCTGAGCTATTGTATTTCTCAAAGGTGCTCAGTCACCTTTGGTGTCCACCTGGTCCCCAGTGCTCACCTGTGGCTCCATGCTCATCAGCTACATCCCTGTAAAACCATCTTGGGAGAGGGCTAAACCAGGCTGAGGGGAAGCGCCAGGCCTCAAACCCATCAGTGAGTTAGGGAAAGGTCTACAACAAGCACATAAAGCCTTCCCCCAGCAGAATGAGCAGATCAGAACAATTTTTTCCAACAGTCATGGAAACAGCTGAAGCAGGTGCTTGTGGAGGGCTTAGAGATTGGTCAGTCCTCAACAACACCAAGATCACCCACTGCATTCTGGGCCATCACCAGTCATCTCGACTTTAGTCTCAACACTGGAATTTGATGACTCTGGAAGAGAGAGACTGATGACTTTGTGAGACTTTACCTCACATACATTCAATTCACATGTAAATCAAGACATCATCTCATGATGCTATTTGTCTTTTCCAAAAAAGAACGTACAACAACATGAGAATATTCCACCAATGAGTCTTGTCTCACCAGTTTTCATCTATGAGATCAAATTTGCCACTTTTTATTGGGCTCTTCAGTTCACCTTCTTGAAGACACATTCTTGGTTCATTTGTATGGATACTTGATGGGTTTCACTGAAGTCTCTCTTCTTGGCTACTGTCTTCCAGCAATTACTGGTGCACTCTTTTGCCAATCTTCTTCCAGGTTTGTACATTTCATATCTAGGAACACATTATCATATTTTGGAGATCTCTGAGTATGATTTTCTTTCTCCTCCAGCTATTTAATTTAAAGACTTCTTGGTCAGTTAGAAACATAGCACTTTTTCAGTGCTCCCTTTTCAGCAAGGGAGCTAATGGAGGCTGTAATAAATTTTTGGCTGGAAGCAGGGATTGGAGTATCATGGGAAGCAGGAGGAGAAGGGAGGAAACCCAGAACTATTGGAATCTTTGGGACAGAAACATAAGAAGACACTGCTGATTTCAAGGGAAGAATTTTATTATGCTGGACTTCAGATAGTTATGAACAGCTGGAGGCTTGTCTGGCTTACAGACCTATTTAAAAAGTGACCTAAAAGGTCAGGATATGATGCTCTGTTGGGATGGGATGAATGTATCCCTTTTCCACTTCCTACCTCTCCCCACCATGATGTCTTTGTGTTTCCAAAATGCTAATTGACCTTATTTGGTTTGGGAGAACTGGCATCACTAATTCTTTAATTTTGTTTTTTGCTATCTATAATTTTACATTGGGTATTTTTTCCAGATAGAGATAAGCTAATTTTCATTGCATTCTGAGCAAGTATTTGCTATGAATTGGTGGATAACATTATGAAGGAATTACAAAGGAAACCTCTGAAGAAGTAACTATTGCCCTAACCAAGAGTTTGTACTGAGGTTTCTCTGTTCCTATCTCTCTCCATTTCTGGTTCTCTGACCTTATCTCTTTCTGTATTTTTCTGTGCTTTTTTGTCTCTCTAACTCTCTGTTTTTGTCTCTCTTCTCTTTGTCTCTGTTTCTGTCTCTGTCTGTCTGACTCTCAACAAAATGGGGCTTCATAAGACAGAACTAAATCTAGAATCAGAATCACAGAATTAGATAAATAGTTTTGCCTCATGGAAGGTAGGGGGCATTTTTAAAAAGAGGCACAAATGAGGTTGGCACTTTTCATGAGGCCAGAGTCTGCTGGCTACTGCCTCCTGCTATCTAGTTCATGATAATGAGCATCGAAGTTCCAATTTCATTCCCCGACTTTTCTCAGCCCAGACATCCTAGGGATCAAAGGGAGGTCCTTGCCAACATGGATATAGATATTCTGGATATTGCAGAGGCAGCAGTAGCAGCAGCAAACCCTCTGATGGGGAAAGAATCTTCCACAGAGGAAGAAACATAGACCAGGGCTCCTCTGCTATACTCTGTCTCTCTTTTTGACTGGAATGGCTTCTAGACTACCTTCTTGGGCTCCTGGAGGAATCTTGAGGAAATTTATTCAAGATCTCCAAAAGCCATGAGGAACTCTGGGAATGCTGAGCACTTTCCACCAGGCCTAGAGGTAAACTACTTGGCTAACCAAATCTCCTTGGTAATGTGTCTTAAGGAATGGCAAATTTTAGCCAAAGAAGGTTGACACCAGTCACTTGAACTTGTGGAGACTCATTTTTCCCCTCTCTAAAATTAGGGGACTGGACTAGATGAACCCTGAAATAGCTTGTAACTGTATATCTATAGATAGTATTTGGGATTCTTTCTAGCTCTGAAAATCTATGATGCTATGATTACAAATTTTTTAAACTTCACCAGATCTAGGTGGAGAGAAGCAAATGACATTTTAAAAATCTCCCTATTCTCTTATCCCTCTCTGCCCTTAAGAAAATTAACATCCTTTTGAGTCTATGTTCATACTACTCCCCAAATACGGCCCCCTTTTCAGTCTAGTTTCAGCTCAGGTTGAGTGGCTTCTCCCTAAATACTGAGGGAAGGGTTCCTTCATTTTGTCTACTCCTGGAAGGCATAACTCCAGATTTATGACTTCCTGCTCTTTCTGCCCCTGAAGGGGGTGAACTGAGCATGCCGTGTTCTGACTTTTGTTCAATGTGTCTGTTTACAGATTTCAACATCATGCTCATAGGTGCCATAGAAATGGAAAGAATGTTTGCCAGTTAGAGTGCTTATCATTGCATGATTTCCCAGGATGCCAACAACAGATCTCATCAAGACTTGTCTCTAAGACACAGGACACATTCTGACAGTTATAAACACTCAAGGAACATTTAAAAAAACCTAAAGAATATTTCATTGAACCAAAGTAACATTCTCCATCCCTAGAACGTGAGATGAGTAAAATTTGGACTTTCAAAATCAAGACTCAGTAAAACATTATTGGGAGAATGGGAAGGAAGGAAATTCTTAGAAACTCATAGGATACAATTGAGTCTTTTAAAATAGGCTACAACTACACATGCCTCATAAGCTTTTATAGGCATGTTTATAAGCTTTTATAAGGAGGAGGCAGGGGAGAGAAGAAAGGCTCTGGATTCAGATGATCTAGACTCTAGTCATACCAGTGACCAATATCCCCACATGATCCTGGACAAGTCATTTGTCTTCTTTGGTTTTAGAATTTTTTTATCTGTAAAACAATGAGATTAGACCCAATGCTCTCTAAGATTCCTCCCAGCACAGCATTTAAGATATGTTTTAAATTAGGAGAGAGGGAGGGAACAAGCTAGATTGTTCTCCCATATCTCCAACTAGAGTAAAATTCTAGGAAACAATTTTAAAAATTGTATTTCTTGTAGGAACTTGAATTTTAGTAATATGTTGGAATTTCAGTTTAAGGGGAAAGAATAGCATCAAATGAAACAATAAAAGTTCCAGTGGCATAAAAAATTCCAACTTAAGAACAGAGAGAGAAATGAAATGAAAATGAAATGAAATGAAATAACAGCTTCAAAGTGTTTCCTTGCTATGGGTAAGGTGTACTGAGAGTCTTTTCCTATGGCTTCCTGCCTCCTGGAACATGTGGCAGGAGCATTTAGTACAGTGCCAGCCACACTTTTGTTGTTGAGTTTGTTTATAGTTATGTCTGACTCCTTATGACCCATTTGGGGGTTTCTTGGAAATGCTGCCATTTCCTTCTTCAGCTCAGGGTCGCACTACTAATAAATGTTTAAAACCAGGTTTGAATTCATGAAGAGAAGTATTCAGCTCTTAATAGATGTTTACTGACTGACTGAAAGGAAGGGTCATCCAGCAGGAGATGACACAGAAGACTGGATAACCAGATCTGAAGTGTTTTGTGAGGGCAACCCCCAAAATGAGATGGGTCACTCTGAAGACTCTGCTGCTAAGTTCACTCATTTAATCCCTGCTTTGGGGAGGGGCAGAAAAAAGCACATTTGTTTCTTTTTCTCACTATAAAAAATGGAAATCTCATGATCACAACCATTATTTATAAGAACTTAAAAAAAAGTCAAGCCATACAAATCAACCTCTTGACAAAGTACAATCCCTGATAACAACAAACTTAAAACTTAAACCACTTAGCCTGTCTGTGACTAATTGCACATATAACTTTTGACTTGTGTGGTTTACTGATTATGAACAAAAAGAATGAATTATTTAACTTTTTTTTTGGTATCAAAGTTTATGAGGTAAAGTCAGCAAGTATTTATTAAGGAATTACTGTATGGTGGGCACCAGGAGAACCTCTGATGATTCAAAGAAAGGCAAAAATCATCCCCACCCCCTAGAAGCTCATAATCCAATGGAGGAAGCCATATTCAAATAATTGTGGATATAGCCAACAAGCTAGATATACACAGGATGGATTGGAAAAATTAACATGGGGGCCATGAGCAGAAGAGGACATAAGAAAGTCTTGCTCCAGAGGACTGAATTTTAGCTCCCATTTTAAAGCAAGCTGGGGAAGTTAGCAAGCACTGATGAGGGAGGAAAGCATTCCAAACATGGAAGGCAGGCAGTGAAAAGGAGTAGGGAACTGGAGTAGGCAAATGGAAAGTCAAAGAGGAGTGTTTTGGGGCTAACTGTAACTGGCTTGCAAGAGCCCTTTGTTACATTTTCAGTGTGTCTTGTGATATTATTGTGTTGATTGTCTAGATTTATGTAAGTGTTAATATGCCAATTAAATTTAAAAGTGTGTGTATGTGTGCACTCCCTCCACCCCAAGTCTAGTTGTTAAATATTTACTAGCAAATCCCTAGTCTTATATGAGGAACAGAAAGGGTCCCTGGATCATGGAGTACATAGAAAAGATAGGGTTTAAGAAGGTTGGAAAAGTGGGTAGGAGACAGGTTATGGGAGGCTTTGAAAACCAAACGATTTTATTTTTGATCCTCGAGGTGATAGGGAGCCACTGGAGTTTATTGAATAGTAGAGCAACATAATCAAACTTGTACTTTAGGGAATTAATTTGACAGCTAAGTGTAGGATATGCTGAAGTGGGAAGAGACATGACATGGAGCCCAACCAACAGACTATTCCAATAGTCTAGGTACAAAAGGGTGAGGACCTGCATCGGGGTGGTGGTTGTGTTATAGGAGAAAAAAAAAGAGTGTATATGAGAGATGTTATAAAGATCGAATCAATGGAACATGGCAACCGATTGAATATAGTGGGGAGTGGAGGGTGCAAGAATGACCCCTATGATACTGGATGATAGTAAGGATGGAGGCATCTTCAAAAGTAATAAGAAGATGGAAAACTGGAGGGGGGAGAGAAGGAATAACGTGTTTAGTTTTGGACATGTCAAGTTTAAGACATATGCGGGACATTGAGCTTGAAATGTTCAGTAGGCATTTAGAGAAGTAAACCTGGAGGTCAAGAGGGAGGTTTGGCCAATAATCATTTATTTTAATATTTCCATTAGGAACTGAACAATCAACAAATGTGGATATTTCCATATTTAAAGGATAGAAAAATATGAATGAAACTATGAATATGTTACATATTGATTTTCAAGTGCCTACACCATACGTGTCTGTATACTTTTCTTCTTTCTTTGCATTTTTCAGTGCTTTATTAACAACTTTTCCTTCACATTTATTCATTAATGGTACCACCAACCTCATCACAATTTTTACAGTCTTTTGCAAAAAAGTTGCCTCTTGTAACAAATAAGTATAAATCAAGTGAAGTAATCATTATATTGGTCATGACTGAAAATGTGCGTGGCATTCTGGGATTCCTGCCCATCACGAGGCACAAAATGAGCTTCTTCATTAACCTCTCTGAGTAGTGGTTGGTCATTGCATTGAGTCATACATGTGTGTGTGTGTGAGCGTGTGAGCGTCTGGATGTCTGCATCAATATTATTTGCTGTAGGAAAGTAATGGAAACAGAGAGAATATGCTTTCATCTGCGGATGGCTGAACAAATTGTTGCATAGGAATGTAATGAATATTATCATGTTGTGAGAAAGAAATAGCAAACGGTCGGGGAAACATGAAACAATTACATGAACTGATGTAGGGTGAATAGAATCATAAACGTGAATAGAAATGAGAATAAATTATACAATAACTGCAATATTGGAAAGGAAAATAACTGAAAGACTTAAGAACTTAGGTCAACACAATGATCTCTCTTTTTCTATTTCCCTCTGTCTTTCTGCTTCTCTGGTATATATGCATTTGCATGAATACATGAAAAATAAAATAATAACTTACATAATTGCAATATTGTAAAGGGAAATATATGGTAAATATTATATATACACATATTCATGCATCAATTTATACATTAATATGTGCATATATGATGTTTCCCATTTAAAAATAATCTACTGGGGGGAATCTACCTAATAATGGAATTACTGGTTCAAAGAGTAAGTAATATAGATATTTTGGAGTTGTAGTTTTATTTTGACTTCCAGACCAATCAAACTAATTAATTTAATTTAATTTACTTTTTAATAAATTGATTTATTTACTTTTAGTTTACATGATTCAGTTCCAGAGTCCCAGAGTTTCAAATTTTATCCCCTCTCTCTCCTCCCCCTATGGTGGCATGCAATCAAGTATAGGATCTGCAAATACTTTCACATTGGGCATTAATCTGGTTGTATAGAAAGGTTGTAACCAATGGAGTGAACAATGGGAAAGAAGAAACAAAACCAAACATGGAAAAGAGCAATAGCATGTAGATTGCTTCAGTCTCCATATAAATTCTGTTCTTTGTAGATCTTTCTCTGAATATAGATATCTCCTTCCATTCTGAGACTTGTAGAGTTGTCTTATAGTTGTGTGTTGCTGAGAAGAGTCCAGTTTATCAAGGCTGGTCGTCACACATACAATGTGTCTGTGATTGTGTACCAGTTTATACTGGTTCTGCTCTTCTCACTTAGAATTTTGTGTAAGTTTGTATAAACCTCTCCAGGTAAATATGAAGTCCATCTCCTCCCCATTTGTTATAGCACAATAGTATTCCATTACATTCATATATCACCACTTGTTAAGCCATTCCCCAATGGATGGACATTCCCTTAGTTTCCGGTTTTTTGCCACCACAAAGAGAGCTGCAATAAATATTTTTGTACATATAGGTCTTCCTTCCACTTCTATGATCTCTTTGGGATACAACCCCAGAAGTGTTATTATTGGATCAAAGGGTATGCAATTATTTATAGCCTTTTCGGCATAGTTCCAGATTGTTCTCCAGAATGGTTGTATCAGTTCACAACTCTACCAACAATGCATTAGTAGTCCAATTTTTCCATGTCCTCTCCAGTATTTGTCATTTTCCTCTTTTGTTTTCTTAACCAATATGGCTGGTGAGATGTGATACCTCAAAGTAGTTTTGATTTGCATTTCTTGAATCACTAGTGATTTGGAGCATTTTTTCATCTGCTTATAGATATCTTTAATTTCTACCTCTGAAAATTGCCTGTTCATATCCTTTGACTATTTATCAATAGGGGAATGACTTGTTTTCTTATAGATTTTACTTACTTCCCTGTATATTTTAGAAATGAGACCTTTATCAGAGACACTGGTTGAAAAAAATTCTTTCCCAGTTTCCCACTTCTCTCTTAATCTTGTTTACATTGGCTTTGTTTGTACAGAAAATTTTTGATTTAATGTAATTAAGATAATGCATTTTACATTTTATAATGCTAACTCTTCTTTGGTCATAAAGTCTTCCTTACTCTATAAATTTGACAGGTAAACTATTCCTTGCTTCACCAATTATTTACAGTATCAGCCTTTACACCTAGGTCATGCACCCATTTAGACTTGATTTTGGTGCAGAGCACTAAATAATAGTCTATGTACAATTTATGCCATGCTATATTCTAGTTTTCCCAGCAGTTTTTGTCAAATAGTGAGATCTTATCCCATAAACTGGGGTCTTTAGGCTTATCAAACAGTGTGTTACTATAATAATTGGCTCCTGAGTCATTTGTAACCAGTGTATTCCATTGATCCACTACTCTATTCCTCAACCAGTACCAAGCAGTTTTGATGACTGCTGCTTTATAATACAGATTAAAATCTGGTAAAGCAAGGCCACCGTCTCTAGCATTTCTTTTCTTTAATTGCCTTGATATTCTGGACCTTTTATTCTGCCAAATGAATTTTGTCACTATTTTTCTAGTGCAATAAAGTAATTTTTGGGTAGAATCATTGGTATGAAACTAAATATGTAATTTAATTTACATAAAATTGTCATTTTTATTATGTTAGCTCTACACAGCCATGAGCAATTGATGTTTTGTCCAATTAGTTAGATCTGATTTTATTTGTGTGAAAAGTGTTTTGTATTTGTGTTCATATAGGTACTGTGTTTGTTTTGGCAGGTAGATTCCCAAATATTTTATAATGTCTACAGTAACTTTAAATGGGATTTCCCTTTCTATCTCTTGCTGTTGGATTTTATTAGAAATATATAGGAATGCTGAGAATTTATGTGGGTTTATTTTATATTCTGCAACTTTGCTAAATTTATTTATAGTCTCCAGAAGTTTTTTACTTGATTCTCTAGGATTCTCCAAGTATATCATCATATCATCTGCAAAGAGTGATAGCTTAGTCTCTTCTTTGCCTAATTTGATTCCTTTTATTTCTTTTTCTTCTCTAATTGCTACTGCTAACATTTCTAGTACCAGATTAAATAAGAGGGGTGATAGTGGACATCCTTATTTCACCCCTGATTTATACTTCTAGTTAATCCCCATTACATATAACACTTGCTTATGGCTTGAAATAGATGCTACCTAATCTAAGGAAAACTCTATTTATTCCTATACCTTCCAGCATTTTTAATAGGAACAGATGTGTATTTTGTCAGAAGCTTTTTCTGCATCTATTGAGATAATCATATGGTTTCTGCTAGTTTTGTCGTTGATGTGATTGATTATACTGATAGTTTTCTTGATATTTAAACACCCCTGTATTCCTGGAATAAATCCTACCTGATCAAAGTTTATTATTCTCATGATGATTTGCTGTAGTCTTTTTCCTAGTATTTTATTGAGAATTTTTGCATCTATATTCATAAGATAAATTGGTCTGCAATTTTCTTTCTGTTTTGTCTCTTCTTGCTTTAGGTATCAGTGCAATATTTATCTCATAAAAAGAATTTGGCAGGACTTCTTCTTCAATTTTCCCAAATAGTTTGTAAAGTATTGGAGTCAATTGTCCTTTAAATGTTTGGTAGAATTCACTAGTAAAGCCATCTGGCCCTGGAGATATTTTCCTAGGAAGTTAATTGATGGCTTGTTCAATTTCTTTTTCTGAGGTGGTGTTATTGAAGCAGTTTACTTTCCTCTTCAGTTAGTCTAGGCAACTTGTATTTTTAAAAATATTCATCCATTTCACTAAAATTTGTCAAATTTAGGTGCATGCAATTGTGCAAAATAATTCCTAATTATTGTTTTAATTTCTTCTTCATTAGAGGGAGATTCACCCTTTTCATTTTTGATATTCATAATTCGTTTTTCTTTTTTTATCATGGTGGCTAAGGGTCTATTGATTTTGTTGGCTTTTGCATAATAGCAACTCTTAGTTTTATTTATTAATTCAATAGTTTTCTTGAATTAAATTATATTAATCTCTCCTTTGGTTATCATTATTTCTAATTTAGTATTTAATTGGGAATTTTAAGATTGTTCTTTTTCTAGCTTTTTCAATTGCATGCCCAATTCATTGATCTCCATTTTCTCTAATTTATTCATGTATGCATTCAGGGATATAAAACTTTCCATAAGAAATGCCTTTGCTTCATCCCACAGGTTTTGGTATGTTGTCTCATTATTGTCATTCTCTTGAATGAAGTTGCGCATTGTTTCTATAATTTCTTGTTTGGCCCCCTCATTCTTTAGGATTTTTGTTTAGTTTCCCTCTTATTTTTCTTCTATCCTTCCATGGCTCTTTATTACATGTAATTTTTATTGCATCATGATTTGAGAAGGATGCATTTAATATTTCCACCTTCCACACTGAATTGTGAGGTTTTTATGCCCTAGTACATGTTCAATTTTTGTGTATGTGCCATGTACCAGTGAGAAGAAAGTATACTCCTTTTTATCCCCATTCAATTTTCTCCAGAGGTCTACCATATCTATGTTCTCTAAGGTTCTATTTACCTCCTTAACTTCTTTCATGTTTAATTTATGGTTACATTTATCTAGTTCAGAGACGAGGGGGGGATTGAGGTCCCCCACTAGTATAGTTTTCTTATTCATTTCTTCCTCTAGCATCCTTAATTTCTCCTTTAGGAATGTGGATGCTGTACCACTTGGTGCATAAATGTTTAGTAGTGATATTGCCTCATTTTGATGGTGCCTTTTAGCAGGATATAGTTTTCTTCCTTATCTATTTTAATTAGATCTATTTTTGCTTTTACTTTATCAGAGATAAGAATTGCTACCCCTGATTTTTTTTTTACTTTAGCTGAGGCATGATATATTTTGCTCCAGCCTTTTACCTTTATCCTTTCTGTATCCTTCTGCTTCAGATGTGTTTCTTATAAACAGCATATTGTAGGATTATGGTTTTTAATCCATTCTGCTCTCCACCTCTGTTTTATGGGAGAGTTCATCCCATTCACATTCAAGGCTATGACTACTATCTGTGTCTTTCCCTCCATCCTATTCGCTCCCATGTTTATGTTTTTGTTTTTTCCCTTCTCCCTTCCCCTTCTTGAGCTTTCCTTTTGACTCACACCTCCCTTAATATTCCCTTCTTATCCAAGCCCCTCCCTTTTCCTAGTCTGGTCACTTACTACTTCTTCCCTCCTTTCTAAACCCTCCCTTTCTTGACCCTCCCCCCCTTCTACAGCCTGTAGGGTAATGATCAGTGACCATTATGCTCGGTCTTGCTGGATAGGTGGTCCTTGATTGTAGCCCAAGCTCTTTTGCCTTGCAAAAAATCATATTTCAGTTTCTCTGATCTTTCAACATTGAGGCTGCCATATCCTGTGCAATCCACACTGTGATTCCACAATATCAGAATTGTTTCTATCTGGCCACTTGTAGTATTTTCTCCTTTATCTGATAGTTCTGGAGTTTGGCCACAATGTTTCATGGGCTTTTCAATTTGGGATCTCTTTCAGGAGGTGTCTGGTGGAGTCTCTCGATTTCTCTTTTACCCTCTGGTTCTAGGATCTCAGGGCAGTTTTCCTTGATGAGTTCTTGGAAGATATTGTCCAGACTCATTTTGTCATCATGGTTTTCTGGTAGACCAATGATTCTTAGATTGTCTCTCCTGGATCCATTTTCTAGGTCAGTTATTTTCCCATTGAGATATTTTACCTCTTTTCCTAATTTTTCAGACGATGATTTGTTTGACTGATTCTTGGTTCCTCATAGAGTCATTGGCTTCAATTTGATTGATTGTGGTTTTTAGCTAATTATTCTTCTCAGTGTTTGAAGCTCCTTTTCTATGTGCTCAGATTTCCTTTTTAGTTCACACATTTCATTTTTTAAGCAGCTGTTCTCTTCAGTGTAACATTTTTCTCATTTTGCAATTTTGTTTTTATAAGAGGTGATGATTTTATGTTCTACCTCTCTGACTTGGATTTCAAAGTTCTTTTTGAGCTCATATAGGAATGCTTGCGGTGCGTGAGACCAGGTCTTAGTCCGTGTGAAGGCTTCACCTGCAGGTATGGAGTCTATACTCTCTCCTTCTGCATTTGATTCCTCCCTCTTACCATAATACAATTCCCGAGTCTTTGTCTTTGTCTTTGTAGTCTGCTTTCTTCCCATTTTGATGCAGGACCTTAGCCACACCATTCCTCCAGGGTTCCTTAGCCTTTACTGCTTAAAAATTTCCTCTGGGGCAATAATTACTGTGTTTTTGCATTGGGGGTGGGGAGTTGGAGCAGCCAGGGTTCAGTCTGTCATCTTGGTCCCTGGAAATTCAGATATGGAGTTTTTAAATTTCCAGGCTGTGGATGAATAGTCCAGGAAGTAGCTGCTGCCCCTGGCCAGGGCCCTCCCTTTGTCTCTTACCCAGCTCTATCTGATCCCCACCCTGTGGTGAAAGGCCTGGGAATGGCCCTTGTGGTTGGTGGGTCAGCAGGACTAGTCCAGCAGCCAGCAGCCTCTTGCACCGGGCCGGGTCTCTGTGGCCTATCTGGTTGCACCAGGGTCTCCAGGGCCAATCAAACAAATTTCACAACTTCATCATCAATAGTTCATGAATATGACTGGCCTTTCAGACCTTCTATAATAACTGTGATTTTCCTCTTTTTTGTTTTGGTCACCTATGGAAATTTGATGACTGTGAGGTAGAAGCTCAGCATTGTTTTGATTTTCATTTCTCTTATTGTTAATGATTTAGATCCTTTACCATTTATCTATTGGGAAATGGTTCTTATTCTTAAATCTTGTGTGTGTATGTGTATAATATACATATATACATGTGTGTGTGTGTGTATCCTTGTTTATCCAACATGTGTTTGTAGTTAGATACACAAATCTGTCCATCTATCGGGTATCAGATTTGTATTAGATAAAATTATTTCAAGATAGATTGATCTATCTGTCTATCTATCTGTCTATTTGTCTATCTATCTATCTATCTATCTATCTATCTATCTATCTATCTATCTGTCATCTGTCTGTCTGTCTATCCGTCCATCTATCTGTCTATCTACACTGGAGATCAAATCTACAGATGTGTTTGCTGTAAAATTTCTTATCTCAGTTAAATATTTCCCTTTTAATTCTAACTTCATTGATCTTAGTTGTACAAATTTTGGACAGAATTTTATGGACAGAAACAAGAACAGGGCTTTCTGCTTGTAGTTTCCTGTTGTCTTGGGTAGAGACAAAAAGGCCAGAAGTATTGCTCCCCACCTGGGGGCTTATAGCTTCTTGTCCTCACTCAAGTCCAGCCAGTGAAAGATTGAGATTTAAGTGTCCGCATGGGAGTCTTTTGCATTTGAGTTCCAGGTCATTAGCCAATCAAAAAGCTTTTTCTTGTCACATAGTAAATGAATAGAAAACCTCCATATGATACTATGCATGTTCTGAATCCAAGGACAGGGCCCTTCCTTTAGACATTATTATACACTTCCACTCCCACTCCTAATCCCCAGCCAGTGTGGGTTGGGAGTGGTCAGAACATACCACATGTGTTTATTTGTTTGTTTTCTTGGAATTTTTCTAATTTATTTTATTTTTAATTTATGGACTAAAACAAACATTTCCATAACATAGTATAATAAAAAGAATGCACATGAAACTGCAAATATTTATGTCTAATGGTAGCCGTCTCTAGGGCTGGGTGGGAGAGAAAAAAAGGAAAGAAAGAAATTCAGATGTGTTTTGAGTAGCCAAAGCTTCTCAGACAGACATCTATTACATTTCATTATGACAACTGCATTCTACGTCCTGTGATATTCTGTACACTGTCTGGTCAAGAACTGTTCTCCTAACTAAAGTTGTGAAGCTATGGTTTTCCTCTCTTTCTCTTCTAATTTACTTATGATGTGACCTTTCATTTCTACATGTTTCAATTTAGAATTATTGTAGGATCTGCTGTAATATACTGGTCTAAGCTTGATTTCTCCCACATGGCTTTCCACTTTTCCCAGAAGTTTTCATCAACTGGTGATCTCAGTAATTGGTAGCTGGTGGTCATGGGTCTTGACAATAATAATAACAACATTAAGAATTTGTATAGCACATTACAGATATAAACTCACTTTACTCTCACTACAGTGTGACTGGGAGGCAGGTGATACTATTTTGCCCATTTTACAGATAAAAAATGAGGAAAATAGAGGTTAAATGACTTTTCTGGGGTTATACCACTCCTTAGTAAGTGTATGAGGCTGGATTTGAATTCAGGTCTTTCTGATTTGAGGCCTGGCTCTCTATCCACTGCACTAATTCAGTGTGACTCACATTCTCTCATTTGGTGACTTTGTCAGCTTCCATAAATTTAATTATCATCTGCTTTGAAACTTAAAGATATATTCTTATAAAGATCAATTGCTTCTGTGTGGTTTTTGTACTAATATAGTCCATTTCATGCCTTTTCTATTTCTCAATCTTTGCCAAATTAGTTGTTTTGCTTTTTTAAAATTTGTTTTCTTGTTTACATCATTCATTTTCATGACACTTTTGAATTACAAATTTTCTCTCCATCTTTCCCCTGGCCCAACCCTAAAACAGCCATCCCACTGTAAAGCCCCTCCCCTGCTCTGCTCTCTAACTTTCTGGTAGGGCATGGAGGGTCTCCCTATCCCATCCTCTGTATATCTTAATTCCTATTTGTAGGTATTGCAGAGCTTTAAATTCTAGATGCTTTCGATTCCTCCCTTTTCACCCACTCCCACAGGAAGGACAATCAATTCAATACAGGCTGAGGATGTGTGATTATACGGGACATCTTCATAGTGGACATATTGTGACAGTGATCATCTGTCTCTCCTTCCTATCCCTCCCCCCCTTGTTCTGTTCTCTACCCTGTCCCTGTCCCTTTACTTAAGTGTGTGCTTCAAGCATCCCTCCCCCAGACCCTGCCCTCCCCTCTGTCATCCCCCCTCTCATCCCCATGCCCCCTGCTATCCTGTGTGGCATGATGCCCAGTTTACAGTTTATGTCATTTCTTCCCTAAGCCAAATTCAAAGAGAGTAATTGAAAGTAAAGCTGTAAAAGTTATCCCTTGCCTCTTCTATATGGGATGATTAACTCCATTTTGTCTCTCCTTGTCTCCTCTCATTCTAGTCCTCTCCCACCTCAGAATTTCACCTTTTAAAGTATCATCCTTTGTATTCAATTCATCCTATACTCTCTATATACACATATACACTCATGCTCAGATATGTATTCATACACATATATAGCCTCCTATATGGACATATGTGTAAGTATATATATTTGTGTTCCCTTCACCTATCCTCATGCTAAGAAAAGTTTCTTAAGTTACTATTATCATTTTTCCATATTGGCATGTAAATAATTCAAATTTAACAAGCTCCTTATGATTTCTTTCCCATGTTTACCTTCTCATGCTTCGTGTGTTTGATTGTCAAATTTTCTGTTCAGTTCTGGTTTTTTCAGCAAGAATGCTTGAAAGTCCTCCACCTCATTGAATGACCAATGAATAATAGGCTCAATTTTGTTGGGTAGTTGATTCTTGGTTTTAATCCCAGCTCCTTTAATCTTTGAAATATCATATTCCAGGCCCTGTGATCCATCAGTGTAGAAGGTGCCAGATCCTGGGTTACCCTGATAGTGCTTCCACAGTATTCAAATGGTTTTCTCTTGG
>CM053601.1:8401474-8420097 GCA_028646575.1 Pseudocheirus occidentalis
TTTCTTTGAGGATTTCTTGAAGGATGCTTTCCAAGTTCTTTTTTTGGTCATGGGTTTCAGGTAGACCAATAATTTTCAAATTGTCACTCCTGGATCTATTTTCCAGGTCAGTGGTTTTTTCAAGGAGATATTTCACACTGCTTTCTATTTTTTTCATTTCTTTGTAACTGTTTAATAGTATCTTGGTTTCTCATAAAGTCATTAGCTTCTACTTGCTCCACTTTAATTCTGAAGGAATTATTCTCTTCAGAATGCTTTTGAGATTTTTTTTTCCATCTGTAAAATTCGACTTTTTAAGGCATTCTTCTCCTCACTGGCTTTCTGGGCCTCTTTTGCCATTTGAGTTAATCTATTCTTTAAAGTGTTGTTTTCTTCAGTCACGTTGTTGACTCTCTTTTCATGGTTTTCGTGCATCATTCTCATTTCTCTTGCCAATTTTTCCTCCACTCCTCTTATTTGGTTTTCAAAGTCCTTTTTCAGTTGATGTCCAGCTTCTAGGCATTCTTCAAGTGTCTTGGAAGCGGTTGGTGTGGGAGTTCTGACTGGGTTGTCTTCCTCTTGTTCCATGCTTTGATCCTTTTTTTCCACAAAAAAGGATTCTAGAGTTTTATTTCTGTTTTTATTTTGCTTCCTTTTCCTCATGTTGGCCAGTCACTTAATTGGTTGTTTTTTTTAGCTCTGTGAAACTCTGCTTCCAGGGGGGAAAGCTCTGTTCCAAATCACTGGGGTTTTCCCAGCTGCCGGAGCTATTAGGGGGGTGTTGCAAGTCCCCTAGCTTTGGCTTGCTGAAAGCGCACCCCAGGACCACCACCCAAGAACGCGATCTGGATCCAGGCCACTCAATGCAAGAGCACTTAGCCCTCATCAAACAATTCAGTCACCCTGAGGAGTCTGCAGGCCAGGGGCTCTGAAGCAGCCCAGTGGAGGCTGCCACTGGTTCCAGCAGTTCCCCTCCCCCACTGCTTCCTTGCCCTGGGGGCAGATTGGCCAAACTGCTTTTCCTCCCCCAAATTAATTTTCAAAGTTTCACTTTTACTTTCACTGACCATCTAATCCTGGTTTGCTGAATATGAAGATTCCCTCAGGTTCAATAGATCTTCTCTGAAGTAGACTCAAGCTGTGGCTTGGGAGGCTTGGCTCCTCCTGACCACCCTGGGGCTGACCTGGCCAGCTGCTGTTTTGGGCTGGGCCAGTCTCTGCTCCTGCATGCGCTGCCCCTCTCTTGTCCTGTTCTTCATGCCTTGACAGATGTGTAGGTGCTGGAGGCTGTAGAGCCTCTCCTTTGAATACTGCCTGCAGCGTGGGCTCAGCTCAGCTCAGACCAGCTCCTTCCCGTCACCCCAGGCCTGGCCACAGTCTCAGCTTCAGGCTGGGCCAGACTCCGCTCCTGCCACTGGATGAGCCCCTGCTGCTGAGCTACCTTCAGCGAGAGATGTTTTCTGTATTTTTGTGAGTCTAAGAGTTGTAGACTTTGTCTGGGCTCATATTTTATGGGTGTTTAGGGTGGCGGTGTGGGAGCTATGGGACCTTGCTGCTTCTATGCTGCCATCTTGGCTCCACCCCCCCCAAATTAGTTTTGTAATGATTCCTGCATTTAACAGAGTAATATGTAATTATTTCTAATGTCCATTATTTCCCACTTTCCTTCATCACTTCTGTTTCCTTATTTTCTTCTCTCATTCCATTTCCCCCCTAGTCTAGATTAACTTTTTGTTCTTCCACATAGATTTAGATAATGTAACATTTTCTCAAAATTAGGACATCTAAATAATGAGCAATTAATTCCTCTCTAATTTGTCATGATTTCCTCTATTTTGGAAAAGAGTATCTTGTAGTAGAATGCATAAAATTCAGCTGTGTCTTTTTTATTTTAATTTTTTAAAATTAACTTTTGTTTATTTTTAGTTTACATCATTCATTTCCACAAGATTTTGAGTTACAAATTTTCTCCCCATCTTTCCCCTACCTACCACCCCAAAGCAGTAATCCCACTGTTTACCCCTTCTCCCAGTCTGCTCTCTTCTATATTCTCCCCCATCATCACCTTCCAGTATGGTGAGACGGATCTCCTTACCCCAGTGCCTGTATATTGTAATTCCCAGTTGCATGTGAATAATTATCTTAATCATCATTATATATATATATATATATATATATATATATATATACACACATATATATATATAATGTATACACACATACATATACATACATACACACACACATACACACACACACACACACACACACACACACACACACACACACACACACATATATATATATATGAAACACATGATTATAGAACTTTAAATTCTAGATTCTTTCCCTTCTTCCCTCATCACCCACCCCCACTGAAAAGACAAGCAATTCAATACAGGGTGTACTAGTGTAGTTATGCAGAACATCTCCACAATGTACATATTGAGAAAGACTGACTACATTTCCCTCCTTCTTATCCCACTCCCACTTGTTCTATTCTCTACTTTGTCCCGGTCCTTTACAGAAGTGTGTGCTTCTAACAACTCTCCCCCCATCCTCCCCTCCCCTCCATCATCCCACCTCTCATCCCCATCCCCCATACTTTCCTGTAGGGCACAATACCCAATTTAGAGTATATGCCATTCCTTCCTATAAGCCAACTTCAATGAGAGCGAGGTTGACTCATTCCCTTTTGCCTTCCTGTTCTTCCCCTCCGTTGTAAAAGTTATCCCTTGCCTCTTCTATATGAGATGATTAGCCCCAATCTGTCTTTCCCTTTCTCCTCTCATTCTATTTCTTACCCACTTCTCAATTTCAGCTTTTAAAATATCATCCCTTCCTATTAAATTAATCCTGTGCCCTCTGCCCATGTTCACACACACATACACACACACATTTATATTCCCTTCACCTATCCTCATACTGAGAAAAGTTCCATAAGTTACAATTATAATTTTTCAGTGTTGGCATTTAAATAGATCACCTTCAATAAGTTCCTTCTGATTTCGTTTCCATGTTTACCTTCTCATGCTTCTTGTGTTTGAATGTCAAATTTTCTATATTGTTCTGTTTTTTTTCAGCAAGAATACTTGAAAGTCCTCCATCTCATTGAATGACCATATTTTCCCCTGAAACATTATACTCAAAGTTGCTGGGGAGGTGATTCTTGATTTTAATCCTAGTTCCCTTGATCTCCAGAATATCATATTCTATGCCTTTCAGTCTCTTAATGTAGAAGCTGCTAGATCCTGTCTTATCCTGATTGTGTTTCTATAGTATTCGAATTGTTTCTTCTTGGCAGTTTGTAATATTTGTTTCTTCACCTGGAAACTCTGGAACCTGGCTACAACATTCTTAAGAGTTTTCTTTTTGGGATCTTTTTCAAGAAGTGATTGGTGGATACCTTCAAGTTCTATTTTGCCCTCTGATTCTAAAGTATCTGGGCAATTTTCCTTGAGAATTTCTTGAAGGATGCTTTCTAGATTCTTTTTCTGACCATGGCTTTCCAGGAGTCCAGTAATTTTAAAATTGTCTCTCCTGGATTTATTTTCCAGGTCAGTGTTTTTTTTTCAAGAAAGTTCATATTGCCTTCTAGTTTTTCGTTTGTTTGGATCTGTTTAATAGTATCTTGATTCTTCATAAAGTCATTTGCTTCCATTTGCTCCACTCTAACTCTGAAGGAATTATTCTCCTCAGTGAGCTTTTGAGATTCTTTTTCCATGTGGCAAATTTGATTTTTTTTAATGCATTCTTTTCCTCATTGGCTTTTTGGGCCTCTTTTGCCATTTGAGGTAATCTATTTTTAAGGTGTTATTTGCTTCAGTCAGGTTGTTGACTCTCTTTTCATGATTTTCTTGCATCATTCTCATTTCTATTACCAATTTTTCCTCCGCTTCTCTTATTTGGCTTTCAAAATCCTTCTTAAGCTCCTTTATGGCCTGTACCCAGCTTAAATTTTTCTTGGAAACTTTTGGTATGGGAGTTCTGACTATCTTGTCTTCCTCCTGTTCCATGCTTTGATCCTTTTTGTCCCCACAGAA
Organism: Pseudocheirus occidentalis; assembly: GCA_028646575.1. NCBI lineage: Eukaryota > Metazoa > Chordata > Mammalia > Diprotodontia > Pseudocheiridae > Pseudocheirus > Pseudocheirus occidentalis. Next base: position 8,405,497 of record CM053601.1, read on the forward strand.
GGAATCTAAAGTTGGATTACTGAGATTGGTTTGCTTCCTTTGCCTGCTCATGTTGCCAGTCAATTAATTGGATTTTTGAGCCACAGTAGAGCTCTGCTTGCAGAGGGGAGAGCTTTGTCTCAAATTGCTAGGGGTTTTGCAGATGCCAGAGCTATTAGGAGGCACATTTTCTGCAGCCCCCACCAGCTTTGGCTCACTGAAAATGCACCTCAGGACCACCACCCAAGACTTCAATCCACATCTAGGCAGCTAAAGGCAAGAACACTTAGCCTCTAAATGATTGCTTGGTCCCTCTGCAATCTGCAGGCTGGGAGCTCTGAAACAGCCACATGGAGATGGCTGCAAGGCTGCCTCTTCTGCTACTTTCTTGAACTGGGGGTGGATGGCCAGACCCACTTTTCTTCCCCAAATTTAGCTGAGTTCCACTTACCTTTCACTTTGTCCTTGTTTCTTATGGGTTGAAAAGTCTGGAAACTGCCACAGGTGCTGGTTATCCAGTCTCAGGAGGGCTCTAGCTGAGGCTTTTCCTGGATTCCCTGGGGCTAAGCTGTGGTTTCAGGCCAGGCTGGGCTCATCTCCCCGCACTCTGGGGCGAGCCCTTCCTGTCCCTTCTGCTGGACTGCCTCCAGCAGGAGATGTGTTTTTCTGTACTTTTGTGGGTTCTAAAATTTGTTTAGAATCACATTTTATAGGTATTTGAAGTGGCTATGGTGGGAGCTGCAGAGTTCTCCTGCTTCTATGCAGCCATCTTGACTCCCCCCCTCATAATTCAGCTGTGTGCCTTGGTAGATAGATTTACAAATGTTTATTCATTCTATACTTATTTTGAGTAGAATTTCTTTTTACCCTCTTTACCAGGTTTTGGTGGTAAAGTACAGAAAGGCTAGTGATTTTTATGATCTTATTTTAGTTACTCCTACTTGACAGGATAGGGCAGCTAGGTGGCACAGTGGATAGAGCACTGGTCCTGTAGTCAGGAAGACCTGAGTTCAAATCCAGCTTCATACATTTACTAGGTCTGTGACTCTGGACAAGTCACTTAAATCTGTTTGCCTCAGTTTCCTCATTTGTAAAATGAACTGGAGAAGGAAATGGCAAATCAGTCCAGTATCTCTGCCCCCCCAAAACAAAGAAACAAACAAACAAAAACCAAATACGGTCAACAAAGGGTTGTACAAAGCTGATCTATAACAAACTTGACTGGTTAATGTTTCTATTTAGTTTAATATCTAAGGTCTTTTGAATCAATCATTATATCATATGCAAAAAATAATTTGGTTCATTCTTTGTTTGTGATTATACATTCAAGATCTTTTCTTGTCTTATTGCTGTACCTAGAATTTCTAATAGTGGTGACAAGAAACATCTTTGCTTTATCCTCTATCTGAATACAGTTTCTGTTATATTTTGATTTTAAATGGATAAAATTTGCCATTTAAGAAAAATTTCATTTAATTTTGTGCTTTTTAGTGTTTGGAAAATAAGAAGAATGTTGCATTTTATTTAAAACATTTTTTATCTAGTGATTTGTGTGAGTTTTGCTTATGTTTCTGATAATGATAAAGTCTATTATGTTTAGTTTTCCTAATGCTAAATTCATCCTGTTTTCCTGGTATTAATCCAACCTTATTATAATAGCAGCTAGATCACATAGTAAATAGAGATTGGATTTGGATTCAGTTGTACCTGAGACTGAATCCTGACTCAGAGACTTACTAGTTACATGTCCTAGGGCAAATCACTTAACTTCTCTTTCCATTTAAATTCATCATAGGGATAATAACATGTAGTCACAGGCTTCATAAGAGTCTCAAATGATGTATTCTATGTAAAACATTTTGCTAATCTTAAAATGGTGAATAAGTGTTGGCTATTCTTATTAATATTTTTTCAATATGTTGCAACCTCTTTAAGAATATTTTATGAAATATTTCTGCAACAATATTTATTAGGAAAATTGCTCTGTAGTCTTCTTCATCTGCTTTATCTCTCCCTAATTTGTTTATCAGGACCATATTTGGCTCAAAAAAGTATCTTGGCAGGGTGCTATCTTTTCCTATTTTTAGAAGTAACACATGTAAAATTGGAGTTAATGCTTCTTTAAACGTTTGATAGAATTTACTTTAAATCCATCTAATCCCTGGTATGTCTTCTTAGGAGTTCATTTATGGTTGTTCTTTCCTTCTTCTGAGATGAGAGTATCTAAATGATCTGTTTCTTCATCTTCTAGTCTTAGTAATTTGCACTTTTTAAGTATTCATCTCTCTCATTTAAATTACAAGTATGGGAGGGAAATAATTCAGTTACCTGTATATTGTAATTTGTTGTAACTTATTGTAATAAGTTACAATCATTTGGGGGTAAGCAATAATTAAGTATCAGACACTGTGCTAAGCAGTTTCCAAACATTATTTCAGTTGATCTCCACAACAAACATTTGGGGTAAGCGATATCATTATTCCCATTTTGTAGTTGAGAAAATTGAGGCAACAAATTGAGTGACTTTGTAGTTGAGGAAATTGAGGCTATTAAGTGACTTTTACAGGGACACACAACTAATTAGAATCTAAAGACAGATTTGACCTCAAGTATTTCTAACTTCAAGCTCAGTACTTTATCCACTCTGACATCTAGCTACCTAATGCTGCTGTCCTGTAACTGCAGTTACATTTAAGGATGGGTCATGGGTCATGGACAAAGCAGCAGCAACAACAACAAAACAAAAGGATTGGTAGAATTATTTTTAACATGTATCCAAAAACAACAGTAAGCATCATTTCATAGTATTTCTAGTCATCTTGCATTGAAATAGTGTATTTACCAAGAAAAAGAGTAACCTGGAAATAATTGCAGTTTATGCAATTAAAATGGCTGGAGATTAAAAAGTTGAATAATTCTATGAAAAACTCATTGCCTTCCATTTATATCACTACAGATGCTATTTGATGACTTCAATGCAAAGGTGAGAAAAGGTGAGGATGGCAAGAAGCATGAGAAAGCATGATGAAAGAAAAATAAAGGAGAGTCCAGGATACACATAAGCCTCATGTTGTTATATTATGAGTGGTATTATTTTGTGGAAATGGTTGACTTAGATACAATGAGGACCAAATCACATCACAAAAATCTAAAAAATGAAGATATTTTAAGAAACAGGAAATTGCGATCTCAAGTTAGGCACCAACAAAAATTGTTAAAGTCATTGTGCCAGGGTTTCCCACATCTCACCATCAGTTCCAAAGTTCTTCGGAGGGACCTTGAATCTCTCTCTGTATGACTTCTTCAGGTCTCCATGTGAACACTTGCCTTGTGAGTTCTCTGTAAAGTAGCATTTCAATTATGTATAATTTGGCATCTGCACGATGTGGCTAGCCCATCAGAGTTATAGTCTCTGATGTAGAGTTTGAACGCTTGGCAGTTCAGTTCAAGGAAGAACTTCAGTGTCCAGCACCTTATCTTGCCAGGTGATGTTCAGAATTTTCCTAAGACAGTTCAACTGGAAGCAATTCAGGTTCCTGGCCTGGTGCTGGTAGACTATCTAGGTTTCACAGGCACCCTATGATAGCATCAGGACTACAGCTCTGACACAGAGACACCCAGTATGGCATGCCTACATCAAAGAAGGCGCTGTGCTCTATGAGTAAGACAGAATTTCAGCAGATTGAAAGAAAATAAGAGACATGCGTAAACTAAGAGACATCTCCACTCCGACTATTCTTGTGAATTATTCGTGCCTTCTGAGCTCGTATTTGTCTGATCAGCCACAGTCAGACACACTTCACCTTGGCCCCAACATACTGATGCTTATTTTGCTCCTCTTCAAGCACAAAGGACAAGAGCCAACCATTCTGTGTTTTGTTTTATTCTTAATAATATATATATATTCAACTACATGTTCCAGCATTCATTCCTGTAAGATTCTGAGTACCAATTTTTTCTCCCTCTCTTCTTTCCCTCCCCACTCCCTAAGACAACAAGCAATCTGATATAGGCTATACATGTACAATTATATTAAACATATTTGTACGTTAGTCATATTGTAAAAGAAGACTCAGAGAAAAAGTGAAAAACCACAAGGAATGAAACTCCCAAATGAAATAGTGTGCTTGTATCTGCATTCTGAATCCATAGTTCTTTGTCTGTATGTGGAGAGCATTCTCCATCACGAGTCTTTTGGAATTGACTTGGATCAGTGTATTGCTGAGAAGAGTGAAGTTTGTCATAGTTGATTGCACAACCGTGCTGCTGTTGCCATGTACAATGTTCTCCTGTCCTGCACACTGCACTCAGCACAATTTCATGTAAGTCTTTTCAGGTTTTTCTGAAATCTGCCTGATCGTTATTTCTTATAGAACAATAGTATTCCATCACAAATCTATACCACATCTTGTTCAGCCATTCCCCAAATGATGGAAATCCCCTCAGTTCCCTTCTCTTTGCCACCGCAAAAGAGCTGCTATAAATATTTTTGTACATGTAGGTCTTTTTGGTGGTCTCTTTGACATACAGACTTAATAATGGTATTAACTGCTAACCATCATAGCAACACTGAAGGGCCTTTGAGCAGAGGAGTAATAAAACAGCCTGGTGGTATCAGGAACATCACTTTGGTAACAGCACAATGAAGGGACTGGAGATGATACACATTGGAAACAAGAAAAAGTTGTTAGGAAGTTGCTACCATAACTCAAATGTGACATGATGCAAATCCTAATTAGCTAAGACTATAGCTGTGGGAGTGAAAAAGAAGCAAAAAATGGGAGTAATTCTGCAGGTGGAAGCTACAGGACTTGGAAACTTTTATGATGTATGAGGTAAGGGAAAGGAAAAAGTAAAAGTTGACTCCAATATAAAGGACCCATGTATCTCCAAAATGGTGGAGCAATATACAGTAACAGAGAAGCTAGGTAGGATCAAGTAATGGGTGAAACTAAATTATTCTCAAAAGTTAGGTACTTGAGGGCAGAGTAAAGACAGTGGATGAGAAGAAGCAATCCAACTGAACTCCCTCCAAACAATTTAAAAGTAACTCCTTAAGTCAAATTTTGGAGCAGCTGCACCCACAAAATGTCAGAGTAAGACATTCCTACAATCTGAGACAAATTAGAAGCTTGACACAAGACCTTATGCCATGGAGATGGGCACAAATCTTGAGCACAAGATGCTACAGCACCAGTGGTGGGCCCTGGAAGTGACAGCAACAATAGCAATGACAGGGGCAACATCTTGGAAAGCTCTCAGACCAGAGAGGTAAGAGGGCCAGATAACTGGTCAGAAAGAGATTACAGGGGTCCCTTTGCAGGGACTGAGTACTGGTATTATTGGTTGGCAATTCTATTTTCTAGATACAATTCTGGGGTGCAAACGTAGGACAAAGAGAAGTGCTTGTGGTCTGTTATAAGGAAGCAGGAGCCATGGTTGCAGTTCCAAGGCAGAAATGGGTACTAATGCTTGTGGCTACGGGAGGATAGAGGGCCAGATCATGGTTCCAGGGTCAGGAGGGGCCCTAGCATTTCCATATGCCCTTATACAAGACTCAAGAGAAGCATAAAAAGGTCAACAGGAAAGAGTAACATAAGAGAACCAATGGAGGTGAAAATCTTTCTATTCCTTTATGGCTTATCCAAGCAAATATTTGTGGAATGGCAGAGGATTGACAGCTAAGGAATCTCAGAAGCAACTCTTCCTTGGCCTAAATAATGCAATTTATTCTAATCTTCACCTGTTTCTGAATAAGACTCAGGTAACATTTGTTTATTCACAAATGTCTTTGTTGATCTCAGGCTGGTCATAGATTTTTCTGACTCTAGGTTCCTACCAATAAACTTGCTGCTTATTGTACTCCCAGGTGGTGGTATAGTTTTGGGTGGGTGCTGATCTTAGCTACTAAGTAAATACACTTCTCACTGTGTGCTGATTATGGGGATCTAGAGACTTCAGGCAGCATTTGATATTTGTAGCTGAAAGAGATGGAGGAATTTGCCAAGCTTGTTGGACTCTATAACCCATTTCTTCCTCTCAACATTTCTTTCCATCTTAACATTATATAGTGTGTGTGAAAGACAGTTCAAATTTAGACAGAGGCCAAGGGAACATAATGGCCCTGGAAATTTAAAACTTGTTTCCATCATGGCATGCAGGCTTCTATACAACGTGGTCACTCTTTTGAGGCCATATGTTTTTGAAACCTCAGCCTGCTCTTACATGATGAAAGGCAAGAACTCTCATCCCGACTTTGCTTCAGAAGCTCTTTCTAAATGGTCTTCTCTGCTCTTTCTAGATGGTAGACATTGGTCCTATCTGAAAGGATACATTCAATCTTATTTTTGCATTCATACCTTTTATGTAATGGCAAGGATGAGAATGCCAAATTCTCCTTTCCCAGATATATCAATGACTGTCTGAAGTCATATAGGGCACAGAACTAAGTATCAGGTTTCACTTTTGGAACTAGAGCTGGTGTGGCATTCAGTACCCATGCAAGCCACTCTAGTTGTCTGTCTGGGACACTGACATCTTCCATAAGGCCTGGATCTAGGCAGTATGGGAAGAAGAAAGTAACAGTCTAAATCTCCACAGTGTTCTTTTGAAGGCAAGGGTTAAAAGTAGCAGATATTACAGCTGCAGAATATTGGGAAGGCTGAGGATGCAGGTCCAATTACTTTGGAAATAATTTATCTCCACAAAAATGTGAGGACAAGGCCAAGAACTGGCCCTGTGGGTGCCAGGGAGATTTTGATTTGAAATGGATTATGTTACTAGGCTCAATGTGCAAAATTTTTTGGAAAAGAATGTTGCATGCCAATTTCCCCATGTGGATTTGAATGGAAATAGCATGTCTTGCCTAAAGAAAAATTTCTCTGAAACCCTGCTGGAGACAGCCTAAAACCAGCCTTCTGTGTTCCATTCACTTCGTGCCTGGGAAATCACTAAAGGAATATCCAAGAAACATCAGTATAGTTTTTCTTGAATCTATTTTTCTGAAACTTTCTGGGCACCTTACTATCTGTGATTTCTTTCCCCATGACTGGAATCAGGTTAGTGAATAGCATGTTGGAAACTACTCTCTTCCAAACCTCTGTTTTCCCAACCCTACATTTTCAGCTAAATTTCATTCTAACCTTTTATTTTACTGAGAAAATCAAGGTCATTTCTCATGAATTTCCTTGTTTCTCCTTCTCCTCCAAACACTTTGAGATGGTCTCCCACTCTGTCTTCCTTTCCTCCAACCTGTGATAATGGTCGTACTTTCAAGCTATCGTCTTAAAATGTCTTCTCCCTTTCTCAAACTCCTAGAAAAAAAAGTTTACACTCATTATCTTCAATTCCCCTCTCTTCTCACTCTCTCCTCAAAGTTTTGCAATCTAGCTTCTGACCTCACTACTAAATTGAAATTGTTCTCTCCAAAGATCCAAATGACCTCTTAATGACCAAATCTGTTGATCTTCCTCAGGTATATGGTTCTTGAATGCCCTGCTGCATTTAATGTCATTGACTACCCTTTCCTCTGGATATTCCCTCCTCTCTGAATTTGAGTGACCCTGCTTTCCCTTGGTTCTCTTGCTAGCTGAATAAGTATTTCTTCTCAGTTTTCCTTGTTGGCTCATTATCTGTACCATTTTCCCATCTCTGGTTATTCTCTAAAGTTCTCTCCTAGGACCTCTTCTCTTCTCTCTCCTTTAGGGACCCAACTGGCTCCCATGGATTTACTTTTCATATCAATTCAACTGAGTTACAGATTTCAGCCTTTTTGTGAATTTCAGTCTCATATTAACACCTTGTTCTTGTATGTTTCAAAATGGATTTCCCAGAGATATCTCAAAACTGACCTGTCCAAAGAAGAATTCAGTCCCCCCCCGCTAAATAATGAAAACTAACTAAATAAAATAGACCTCTTTACTACATTGCCTATTTCCATTGAAAGCACCTGTATACTTCTTATCTAATCACTACACATATCCAATCAATTGTTAGATCTTGATGGATTTTCTTCCATTTAAAAAAAAGTTTTAAAAAATGTTCTTTGCTTTTTAAATTTTGAGTTCCAAATTCATTCATACCCTCCCACCCACTACTCCAGTCACTGAGAAGGCAAGCAATATAATTATACCTGTGGAATCATGCAAAACCTATTTCCGTATTAGTCATATCACCAAAAAGCAAGAAAAATTGCTCAAATTTGCCCTCCAAGTTCATTGGTTCTCTCTATGAAGTTGGATAACTTTAAAAAAAAATCAGTAATACTTTGGAATTGTCTCAAGTTATTGTAGTGACCATAGTAGTTCCATCTTTCATAGCTGGTCATCATTACAACATTACTGTTACTGTGCCCAATGATCTCCCAGTTCTCATTTCATTTTTGAATCAGTATAGATTTTTGCATGCTTTCCCCCCTGAAATCTCCCCCTTGTCATTTCTTATGTTAGTATTCCACCATATACATATGCCACACTTTATTCTATGATTCTCCAATTGATTAGGAGTTCCCAATACTTTGTTACCACAAAAAGAGCTGCCATGAATATTTTTTTGTACATACAGGTCCTTTTTCTTTTTACTTTTGATCACTTTGTGATACAGATCTAGTAGTGCTATTGCTTGGTCAAAGTGTATGCATAGAACTATAACCTTATGATCAGAGTTCTAAATTGTTCTTTGGAATGTTCAGAGGAGTTCACAACTCCACCAACAGTTTATTAGTGTCCCTATTTTCCCTCATTTCCCTCCAGCATTTTTCATTTCTCATAGGTATGAAGTGGTACCTCACAGTTGTTTTATCAGTTGGGGAATAGCTCTTATTTTTTTTTATAAATTTGACTCAGTCCATTATATATTTGAGAAATGAGGCCTTTATCAGAAAAAAAACTTGCTGTTTTTTATATTAATTCATGGTCAATGGTACCTTTTAGCAAAATGTAGTTTCTCTAATTATCTCTTTTAATTAGATCTGGTTTTGCTTTTTATATTTTGTCTGAGACCATGATTCCAGCCCTTGCCTTTTTTTAAAATTTTAGCTGAAGCATTATAGACTGTTTGGCTTTTGCTTTCCAGTGCATCTCTAGTAAACAACATATTGTTGGATTCTGATTTCTATTCCTTTCTGCTGCTTGCTTCTTTTTTGGGGGGGGAAGTGAACTCACCCCATTCATTTTTGCAGTCATGACTCCTATGTATTTCCCTCCATCAGATTTTTGTCCTGCTTAGTTTGTCTTTTTGCTAGAAGTTTTTCCTCATCAAAATCCACGCTTTACACTGTTGCCAAAGTGATTCCCTTAAATGAAGTTTTAGCCATGTCATTTCCCTACTCAATATTCTACAGATCCCCTATTCACCAAGTATAAAGTATAAATTCATGTTTGACTTTGAAATCTCTTCACAATCTGGCCTCTACCTTTCCATCCACCTTCTACATTATCCCCTTTCTACAACCCCATTCTGTGATACAACTAATTCAGCTCTTTCTCCTCCATATATGACCCTCAGCTTCCCATCACTGTGATTTTCTACTGGCCATATTTCCACCTGGAATTATGTCCTCTTTCCTCTCCACCTCATAGAATACCTTCTTCTCTCTCTAAAACAAAGCTCAAAAAAACCCCTCCTTTCTTGTGCTCTTCCTCCTTCATAGTTTTTTCTTTACCTATATGGTACTTTTTTTTTTGCTTTTCATTATATTTCCAACACCTAGCAAATTACAAAACCCTTAAATGTTTATTGGTTAACTGATTGCAATTATTCTGTTTATATTTACATTTCATATAGCCTGCTTTACTAGAAAGTAAGCTCCTTGAGGGAAGATAAAGCTTCAATTCTATCCTTCTATCCCCAGTGTTAAGGTCAGCATAGAGCATAATAGGCATTTTGTAAATTCCTGTTAAAAGATTGATCATGTCCAAAATCTCTATCCTTGTTACTTGTTCAGCTGCTAGATTCTTCCTGACAATTACATGGGGTTTTGAGTGAATGGAAATTTCTATACATAAGGACCTATTTAAGAAAAGAAAAAGGAAAAAAAAGTGACCAGTTGGTAGAATGATCCTTTATGGGTAGGAAGAACTTATTAAGTATTATTAAGTACTTATTAAGCTTCTATAATTTGCCAGGTAAAATACTGAGCATTTTACAAATAGCATTTCATTCAATCCCTACCTGAGGCCAATCCTTAGAGATAGATGTCATTTTTAATCCTGTTTTACACTTGAGAAAATGGAGAGAAACAGAAATTCAACAACTTCTCTAGGGACATGGCTAATGTCCTTGAAGCTGTATCTACCCTCAAGGGTGGTTAGTGACTGTTAGTTAGTGACTAACTGTAGTTAGTGACTGACAGTTAGTGACTATCTGGAGTTTCCCTGACTCCAGGCTCTATGTACTCTGTTGCCTAACTCATTTGCAAAGGAACTAACTGGTTTACTCACTTGAATTCAATGTTCAACCTGTCTGCCTACCCCTTCTTTTATTTAATTTTATTGTCCTGAGATCAAGAATAACCAAGAAGACCAATTTAGTTAACTTGCTTCTTCATTAATAGAATTTCAGTCTCCCTCCCATTACTAGCTAATTAGATTCAGCTTCCATCTAAGTCCATTAAATATTAATTAATCTTTAATTAAGTTAATAATAAATTGAATTATTTATATTGAATTAACTGGAGAAAAATGATTTTCCAATAGTAATTTTACTAATTTTTCTATATCTAAATAAGCATTATCATTATTAAATACATAGGATATACTGACAAAGGATAACTAGAGAGATATATGTAACTATTAATAGTATTTTGTTATGAGAAAAATCTTAATCATATTCCTTTTAAACCCTCAGTATGACAACAGATGATACCTCTTCACTTATTTGGAAACATAATTCCAAATTATTCAGCTCTCTTTGGTTATTATTTAAAGTTTATTAAGAATTTTCAATTTCTCCTCAATATAATGATTAAGGCCATTTCTTAGAAAAAGAGTTAGATTGTTTTTTGGTGAAGTTGTCTTCAGTAATTGTAATGAAACTATTTCCCCCTAAATACATCGCATGTTTCAACTCCTCACTCTTCATAGAATTCTCTTTATCTTCTTTGTAAATGTACAACTTATGGTCTGACAATGACATTTCTCCCTACCTTTTTCTTCTCTGTCTTCTTGACAGATTCCTTAGAAAACCTCGTAACTCAAATGCAAAAGACCCACTTCTCCCTGGCTCTATTGAGAGAAGTACTTGCAATAGATCATTTCTGGGCATTCCCTCTGGAACTTCCAGAGCAAACTGCTTTACTCAACATTGGTCTTGTAAAGCTACATGATCTACAATCTTTGTGAGAAAGATATTTGAAACCAACATTTTAAAAGCAGTCACTGCTCTCTAAGGCATTGGGGGCTTGGTGTGAGATAATGATAAATAAATAATCTTTCAAAAGTCATCTATATATGGCTTTGGGAAATTCTGCGTGATATTTCAATAGACTGACATTCCAGTCTAAGGCCTTGAAACTTAATCTGGATTCCTTGTGTAAGCCATCCTAGATAGAAAAGAGAGGTACAGACGAGTGTTGGTGAACTTGTAACCTTGAGGCCATAAGTGGCTTGAACAAATCCTTTTATTGAGGGGATTTGTTATGGGAAGCTTAGATTCAGTCAAAAGGCCATACTTGAGGACCTAGAGGCCACATGTGGTCTCAAGGTTGCAGATTCCCCACCCCTGTTATACAATAAAGCCATGCTGGATTCTTGGGGAAGATGAAATATAATTTCAAAATTGTAATGGATAATTCTTTCAAGGGAATATGTTGTCCTTGAATAACTGAGAATCTACTTTATACAATTCCTTTACAGATTTTTGTAATCATCCTTTAAGAGGATTTTTTTTCAAATACTCATTTCTATAAAATGGAAACAATACTTTTACTCTCAATACTTCAAAGGGTTATTTGTTGGAAGTGTTTCATGAAAACTACTTCTATTTCTTGACTTTGTAGCATGAAATTTGGGAGTGGAGAAGGATCTCAGAAACCCTCAATCCAACTTGCCTCTCATTGTAAGTTCCCCTTTTACAATCTCTGTGGCTGGTGGTTGATTGTCTAGCCTCTGCTTGAACTCCTGACCTCAGCAGTCAGACCATTTTTGTATTACAAAATGAGTTGTGTAGTTGGACAAAACATTTAAATGAAAGGAATATTTAGGGATTTTTTTCTTTCCTTTAACCACAATCAAATACACCTTTTATATGCTAGAGTTTATACAATAAGAGAAGGACCAATGGAAGGCAAATCTTTGGAGCATGTATAGTATGCTCTGCCTTGTATCAACCTGAGGTCTGCTAGAAAGATTCTCCCCCTGTCTCCCTCTCTCTCTCTCTGTCTGTCTCTGTTTCTCTCTGTTCCTCTTTGTCTCTCTCTTTCTCTTCCTCTCTCTCCCTCTGTCTTTCTCTCCCTCCCTCAATTTCCTGCTAGGAGAAGGCCATTTTTTCTTGGCAATTCTGTTAGAATTCTCCCCCCCCACCTCTCTCCCCATGAAATTGCCATGTGGCTATGAACACATGGCAGAAGCATTTCTTGCTTTGTTATATGAACACTTCCTTGCTCTTAAAGGGTCTAACTATTGGAATAGAGAACCTCATAAATTTTGACAGGTTAGAAGAACCATCAGAATTTCAGTTAGTATAGTTCAGAATTGTCTGTCAGTGGGGACAGCAGGTGAGCTGGGTTAAGACTCAGTGTAGCCCTCAAGAATGATTCAAATGATTAGTCCATTAGTGGATTGACTGAGTAGCTGAGGCACCATATTGTCTAAGCAAGGGGCAAAATAGAACAACAGCTATGCTAGGAGAAGTGAACCTTACAGAAGAAATGTTTTAAGCACTTGAATTCAGAATCCACTTCCTCAAAGGTCTTATATGGTAGACAAGATTGTGTCCTTTGGGGAGAATTTTTCATTGTTTGGCTCTTTCTGTCCCCTTTTCAGTAAATATCCCTTTCTAAAAGAGAATTGATGCTAATTGGTTTTCAACAATACTGAAGTGAAATCCATGAATTAACTATTACTAAAGTGTTACTCCATCCTAATGATATTGGAAGGAACATACCAGATGGAGATACCATTGCCTTTTCCTCATTATTCCTTCCCTATGCACAGACATGCACATTCTGTCCCCCCTGTACAATCACTTATATCAAACAGTCTTTCTTTTTACTTTGAAAAAGAAATTTCTTCTTTGTAGATAGTATTATTATTATTATTATTGCTAACAACAATAATCATCAGAATTTTTCTAGTTCTTTCATTTTTGTAAAATTTTTTATACATGTTACCTCAGTTGATTTGAATCCATTAACCAAAGTCATTAATGGAAGAGAGGGGTCCAGGATGATGATGCATGAGTGGGACACAAGTAAAGTGCTAAGAAATTAGGATTTTAACACTGAAATAAAATATTATGATGTTTTGAGTGTTATCATAACTTGTTGCTACATGGAGATACCACAGTCCCTTTAGATTTAAAATAGAGAAATGAAACTTGAGGGATTACAAATTAGATACAGCAATATATCCAGTGATTACTTTGACTTATGTAATGTTTATTAGGTAGTATTATTATTGTACATATGTACAATATCTACATTTGTATATATTTCATGAATATGTACGTTATATGAATCATTAATTCCCAGAGTATAACAGGAAGTTCTATTAATTGGCAATTAGGTGTCATTTTGGAGTTTAGGCTTAGAATCAAAGAGACCTTGGTTTCCAACCTGTCTCAAAGAATGAATGGCTGTATGACCCTGAACAAGTCACAACTTTTGATCTCAATTTCCATATCAGCCAAACAAGAACAATAATAGCATCTATCTCACAGGGCTGGTGTCTTAAATGAGGTGATAGAGGCAAATTAGGAGAAAAATTAGGAGAAAATCAACTGATCTTTTCATATGAATAAAAACTGAAATTTCATTCTGTCTGATTCCTTGTATTAAGCATATTTGTTTTAGTTATTCAGTCATTTTAGTAGTGTCGGACTCTTTGGGACCCCATTGGGGTTTCCTTGGCAAAAATACTAGAGTGGTTTGCCATGTCCTTCTCCAGCTCATTTTATAGGTGACTTGCCCACAGTCACATAGCTGGTAAGTGTCTGAGGCCAGATTCAAACTTAGGTCTTCCTGACTCCAGGCTTAGTGCTCTATCCACCATGCTACCTACCTGCCACCACAAGGCCATTTAGTATCTACTACATGGAAAAACTGAGACACTTCTGAAAAAGGAATGAAAAACCTGTATCAATAAGATAAGGTGAGGGGGTAGAGCCAAGTTGGCAGCGTAGAAGCAGCAAAGCACCGCAGCTCCCACACAAACACGCTAAAAACTCATAAAATGGGACTCTAAAACAGATTTTCAAGCTCCAAAACTCTCCAAAAGACAGAAAACACATCTGTTGCTACAGGCAGCTCAACAGGTGGGGCTCTTCACAGCAGTCTGGGAGCTGTGGCCGAAACCCCAGCTGGGTCAGGCTCTGGGGCAGTCAGGCAGAGCCCAGTCTATAGGAGAGCAGATCGCCTGCACTGGAGGCACAGTTAGCACATTTATCAGGCCAGAAGAAAAAAAATGG
>CM053601.1:8427123-8455985 GCA_028646575.1 Pseudocheirus occidentalis
TGTGAATTGTTGATTGAATCAACTCCCTCTTAGGGAAATTAGGTGATTCCTTTTGTTAATTGATTGACTGGATCTTTAACTTGATTGAATCTTTAAATCTGAAACTGGTTCCCTCCTTAGGGAAACCAGGTGATTCTTGTTTGTTGTTACTTTCTGTAATAAGACATAATATTGAGACTTTCCTTGTACTAAATATTATATATATAATATCGTGAATTGTTGATACTGTGAACATTGTACTGAATCTTGATTTGTAATGGAAAAACAGTGCTCATTTGTACTGTGTAATCCGAATCTTCAAAGCTATTCACAGGAGCATTCTTTTAGGAATCTACTGTTGATTCGCTTTACAGGTGGGTATAAATTAAACAAAATGATGATTTGAAAAAAAAACCCTTATTAAGGGGTGGAACGGGACTGCAATGGAAGAAGAGGAAAGAATGAATCAGAAAAGGGTAAATTATGCCACACAAAGAGGCATAAAAACATATTATAGTAGAGGGAAAGAAGAGAAGGAGATGAACATTATATGATCTTTGCCCTCATTGGTCCTGGTGGAAGGAGGGAATAACATAATCAGTTAAGTATAGGAGTTTATTGAGAAGAGACATAAAACTTATCATAGTAGAGGGAAAGAGGGGAGGGAGAGGAGCATTGCATGACATCTATTCTCATCAGTCTTGGTACAAGGAAGAAATAACATACTAGATTAAGCATAAAAACCTATCATACCCTAGAGGCAGTAGGAGAGGGGAAGGGCAAAGGGGAGGTTAGAAGGGAGGGAAGAGGTAGTAATCAGGAAGTGTAGAAAAGGGAGGGGGGCTGATAAGGAGGAAGTACAGAGGAAGATGACAGTCAAAAGGAAAACTCCTTAAAGAGGAGAAGAGAGAAGGGGAAAAGTAAAAGCACAAACAAGGAAGTAATAGGATGGAGGGAAAGACACAGATAGTAATTGTAACTGTGAATATGTATGGGATGAACTCTCCCATAAAAGAGAGTCAGATAGCAAAATGGATTAAAAACCACAATCCTACAATATGCTGTCTACAAGAAGCATATTTGAAACAGGGGGATACACAGGGTAAAGGTAAAAGGCTGGAGTAAAATATATTATGCTTCAGCCAAAGTAAAAAAAAAGTAGGGGTAGCAATCCTTATCTCAGATAAAGCAAAAGCAAAAATAGATCTAATTAAAAGAGATAAGGAAGGAAACCATATTCTGCTAAAAGGTGCCATCAAAAGTGAACCAATATCATTACTAAACCTTTATGCACCAAGTGGTACAGCAACCAAATTCATAGAGGAGAATCTAAGGGAGTTAGAGGACAAAATAGAGAGCAAAACTATACTAGTGGGGGATGTCAATACCCCCTCTCTGAACTTGATAAATGTAATCATAAATTAAACATGAAAGAAGTTAAGGAGGTAAATAGAATCTTAGAGAAGATAGATATGGTAGACCTTTGGAGAAAAGTGAATGGGAATAAAAAGGAATATACCTTCTTCTCAGTGGTACCTGGCACATACACAAAAATCAACCATGTACTAGGACATAAAAACCTCACAATTCAGTGCAGAAAAGAAAAAAAATATTGTTTGCTTCATTCTCAGATGATGATACAATAGAAATTATATAATAAAGGGCCATAGAATGTTAGATAGACTAAAAACTAATTGGAAACTAAAAAAACAATCTTAAAGAATAAGTGGGTCAAACAAGAAATTAGAGAAACAATCAGTAACTTCATTGAAGAGAATGACAATAATGAGGCAGCATACCAAAACTTGTGGGATACAATAAAGGCAGCTCTTAGTGGAAATTTTATACCCTGAATGCTCACACGAATAAATTAGAGAAAATGGAGGTCAATGAATTGGACGTGCAATTGAAAAAGCTAGAAAAAGAGCAAATTGAAAATTTCCAATTAAATGCTAAATTAGAAAAAATGAAAACCAAAGGAGAAAGTAATAAAATTGAAATTAAGAAAACTACTAAATTAATAAATAAAACTAAGAGCTGGTTTTATGAAAAAAATTGACAGACCTTTAGTCAATATGATAAGAAAAAGAAAGAAGAAAGACAAATTATGAGTATCAAAAATGAAGAGGGTGAATCTACCTCCAATGAAGAGGAAATTAAAACAATAACTAAGAATTATTTTGCCCAATTGTATGCACATAAACTTGACAATCTCAGTGAAATGGATGAATATTTACAAAAATATAAATTGCCCAGATTAACTGAAGAGGAAATAAATTACTTTAATAACCCCATCTCAGCAAAAGAAATCTAACAAGCCATCAATTAGCTCCCTAGGAAAAGACCTCCAGGGCCAGATGGATTTACTAGTAAACACTATCAAACATTTAAAGAATAATTTATTCCAATACTCTACAAAGTATTTGGGAAAATCAGTGAAGAAGGAGTCTTACCAAATTCTTTTTATGACACAAATATGGTACTGATATTTAAATCAGTAATAGACAAAACACAGAAAGAAAATTATAGACCAATTTCCCTCAAGAATATAGATGAAAAAATTTTAAATAAAATATTAGCAAAAAGACCACAGCAACTTATAACGAGAATATACATTTTGATCAGGTAGGATTTATTCCAAGAATGCAAGGATGGTTCAATATTAGGAAAACTATTGGTATAATTGATCATATCAACAACAAAACTAGCAGAAACCATATGATTATCTCAATACATGCTGAAAAAGCATTGGACAAAATATAACATCCGTTCCTATTAATAACTCTAGGAAGTATAGGAATAAATGGAGTTTTCCTTAAAATAATAAGTAACCATCCGCAAGTATGATATGCAATGGGGATAAACTAGAAGCATTTCCAATAAGATCAAAGGTGAAACAAGTGTTTCTACTTTCACGCCTCTTATTCAGTCTGGTACTAGAAATGTTATCAGTAGCAATAAGAGAAGAAAAAGAAGTGGAAGGAATCAAATTAGGCCAAGAAGAGACTAAGATATCACTCTTTGCAGATGATATACTTAGAGAATCCTAGAGAATCAAGCAAAAAACTACTTGAGACAATAAATAAATTTGGCAAAGTTGCAGGATATAAAATAAACCCACATAAATCCTCAGCATTCCTATTTATTCCTAATGAAATCCAACAGCAAGACATGGAAAGGGAAATTCCATTTAAAGTTACTGTAGACATTATAAAATATTTGGCAATCTACCTGCCATAACAAACCCAGGACTTATATGAACACAACTACAAAATGCTTTTCACACAAATAAAATAAGATCTAAGTAATTGGAAAGACATCAATTGCTTGGGGCTGGGTTGAGCTAATATAATGAAAATGACAACTTTACCTAAATTAAATTACATATTTAGTGCCATACCAAACAATCTACCAAAAAAAATATTTTGTAGAACTAGAAAGAATAGTGACAAAATTCATTTGGAAGAACAAAAGGTCCAGAATATCAAGACAATAAATGAAAAGAAATGCCAGGGAAGGTGGCCTAGCCATACCAGGTTTTAATCTGTATTGTAAAGGAGCAGGTATCAAAACTGCTTGGTAATGGCTGAGAAATGGAGTAGAGGATCAATGGAATAGACTGGGTACCCAACAGTCAGCAGTCAATGGCTATAGTAATCTACTGTTTGATATACCCTTTCTACTACTTTCAAGGTAGTTTAATCCCAGAAAAATTCTTATCACTGACCTGCTAGTTCATACTCTGATACTTACCCAGGAAGGGCCCTTGCTCCCTTGAGAACACAACCTGCTCCTCTCTACCCTAAAACTATAACCTAGAATTGAGTAATAGCCAATGTAGTTGCCAAATGATACCCAATTATGTTCTTAGTGCAGTAAGGCATCCCTAAAATGTCTTTCTGATCACATATTCAGTCTTCTTACCATGCCTGGACATCAAGCATTCCCAATCTACTATTATCACCACCCAGACCTACAGTCAGTGGTGTGCTGCTGCTGGCCAACCTCTACTCCAGTCTCCTGTCTTTCTGTCTCCCTAAGGTGTTGTAGGCAACAAAAATGATTTACTAAAACTATTTTTGTTGATTTTTCTTCTCAGAATTTGGTTTGACAAACTTTTAAAAAGTAATTCAGAGGGGTATGTTGGGAGAGCTTAGGAAAAAATTCTCCGTTCATTTTAACATCTTTATTTCACCTCCAATGAGGGCTCTATAAAGAGAAAAAGGCCTTCTAGGACTCACAGTGGCTGGAACTGCATATCTCTTTTGCCACACTTGTACCCTATGTGGGTTCCTCCTAACAGCTGTATTGTATACTTGAGTCCATTCTTCTTATTTTTTTTATTAGAGTGTATCCCGAGTTTATGGGAAGAATGTTTTGAAGCTTCTGTTTTTACTATGCCATGCTGGCAATGGCTTGCTAAGAGCTAATTGTGAATACTAGATAATTATTAATGGTAGCACAAGTGTAAGACGGTGAAGGAGTGCCCTCAGCTGTAGTAGTGGAAGTAGTAAACTGCAGGGTATTCTAAAACCCTTTGAATAGTACTGACCACTTTCAGAATCTCACTCTATTTTGAGGGAGTTGGGCGTGAGCATCTCAAGAGCGTGCTTCACAAAGAATGATCATGGAAGTCACCTTACGCTCCTAGCATGGCGTCTAGACTAGAACATTTCCCTGAGCAGCAGTCGCTTACTTCACTGCCAAACCAACACTATCTTCTGCTGGTCTGAGAATTTAGTTGTGCTGCAGACTGTGGATCCTCTCTACTTCATGTTACTGGTATTGCACTGCGTTACTGCTGCTATGTAACCTTTGGCCTTTAGAGGAAACGAAAAGCTTTTTTTAGGTTATAACACATAGGGATATTCTAGCTAACTCGTTATTTAGATGTCTCCAACCAGAAATAGAATATCATAGGTTTTAAGTCGACCTTTTGAGCTCCCTTTGCTTCTGTCTGAGCTTTGGTTACCTGCAGTTGAACTAATATTTCACATGAGTAGAGAAAATGTATTTCAATTCCTTTCACCTCCCCCCCCCAAAATATCCCACATATATGATGCTTCACTTAACAAGAGTGAAAAGGGCTGGGGTCTTCAGGTGATATTTATCCCACCATTCTGCTATCAATTAAGTAACAATCCTCTCCATGCTAGGAAGAGTGAGACTGCTAATGCCTTTGCCCAGTTAAATGTACAGTAGACAATCTCAAAGAGTAAGGAGACTCTCCAAGGTTTTTTCTAACTCTAAATCTATGATTCTATAATTTAGAATTTTGTCTAGCACCTAGTCTGGGGAGTTTTAGGTCAGCTGAGTCCAGTCTTCACAAGAAGAAGCAGAAAGCAGGAGATATCAGTCAAAAGAAGAGAAGCTAAGAAAGGAGATAGCATTATACCATTCATATCTCATTAGTCATATTTCTATAGTTTTGAGGTCTACAAAGTGCTGTCCTCAAAACTCTAAGAATCAAATGGTGAGATTATTTGCTAACTTTTTGTGTATAAACAGAGACTCGATGAGGGCAGGTAATTTGCCCAGGATGATACAGCTAGGAAATTTTAGATCTGGGATTAGAAATCAATTCGTATTGTGACTCCACAATTGCATACAAAGGAAAAGATTAGTTGAGACAATATGGTATGGTACAGGAGAAAGAACACTGGCCTAGAAAACAGGAGAATCGGCTTCTATTTCTAGCACTGCTGTGAACTTGCTGTGAGATGTTGGGACGTTTATTTTCTTCCTCTGTATTTCTTGGGTTTTTCTGTAAAACAAAGGGGATAAATTGATCATCCTTGTTACACCTTTTTTCAACTGTTGTTTTCTGGTATTTTCCCTTGTCTTAGTTGTCTTACTATTAAACATCTAAAATAAGGACTGGGTGTTATTTTCAAGGAAAATGGGCTATCTCTTCTTCAGTCAACCAAGTTAGGATGGAGAAATTCAAACAAAAGGAAAAAAAAACTGATGTTCCTAGAGAACAAATAATGGCTGCTGGATCCCATTAGGTGGCAATAGTAAGCCAAGTTTGGGTGCTTGGTGGAAGAAGAGAGAACTCTAAGGGAGCTCTAATGTTTGGGGAGTAGAGCAATGGCCTCATGGGATCATCATTTTCAAATGGAAACTTGTCTTCCTTTTAAAGTCCCACACAATTAATTACCTTATACTTCATGAAGCAAAAATTCATCTTCATGTCCCTTTGAAAAAACTGGTCCCCTTTCAATCTTTAAATTCTTCACAAAACCCTATTTAAGTTGCTCGTTAGGGGGGCAGACTTTGATTTCACAGTGACCCCAAACTCTTCATCATCAATGTCCTTAAATTCTACAATTACCCTCTATAATGACATTCTCTTGTTCTTCCATATCCCCCTTAAAAGAGGCAGCTTGATGCACAGGATGGGCTCTAGCCTTGGAATGTGGAGGACTTTGGTCCAAATCCTATCTCACATACTTGATAAATGCACAGTTCTGGGTAAGTCATATAACTCCCTGTTCCTCAGTTTGTCCATCTGTGGAATGAGAGTGTGGATTGGTGATTTCTTAAGGTTCCTTCATACTATGACTGTCCTAAATCCATTCTTCCATCTCACTTTGACCTCCATCGCCTTCATCCTTCCTTGTTCTCCCAGGCTATCGCTCTTGTTCTGCTCTCACTGCTCTCCCTTTTCAGCTTTGGTGCTTCAGGTAACCAGTTCATCCATATACTCTTCTCCACATTTGAATCCTTGCCCTTCCAACCCACAGCTACATTCCTCCTGGCTCATTCCTACTCTTGAGCTGTGAATCCTGATTGAAGAAATTGGCAATTGTGCTAATTGGATGCACTACAATTCCATGACATCCTAACTCATCTGTGTTCTCATAGATGGATGAAAAGCTTTTTGTTGTTCCCTTGATGAGTCTCTATCACTCTCCCTGTAGTAGAGTATGGATCATTTGATACAAACACCCTCTCTCCCCATCTACACCCCCCACATCCTTAATCTTTTTTGTAATAACAAATGGCCACTTCCTACTTCTACAAGGAAAGTATCTCTCATGAATTACTTCATCTCCTTAAGTCTGCACTTCAACTCCCTTATGTCTTCACTCACCATTTGATTATTAGTGCCAGTTTCTGAGAAAGAGATGGCACTTTTCCTTGCCAAAAGTTACCCAAGAATTTGTGCACTTAACTCCATCTCTTCCTGTTTCTTCTGGAACCTTGGCCAATATATCCTTCCTTCTCTTCCACATAGTTAGTCTCTTCCTATAAAATACCTCTTTCCATTGTCTACAAACATGTTGAAGTTTCAACTCTCTTTAAAAATAAAACTGCTAAAACATCCCTTGAGCCTGTCATCTCCTCAAAATATTGTCCTTTATTATACATTAATCTGCTTTGCAATTGCACATTGCACCCAAAGAGCCTCTGACCCTTTCCATCTGACTTACATCCTATACCTCCTCTCTGTGCTTCCTTGCCAATGAGAATATGAGTTCCCTGAACACACAATGTGCTAATGCATTACTATTTATTTTTCTAGCACTTTTCATAGTGCTTTGCACACAGTAAATGCTTAACAAATGTTCATTCATTCCTGCATGCACTTACTAACTAGTATATTTTGTACCTATATTTTCTCATATCCCACTAATTTTTCAACACTTGGCAAGCTTATATTCACCCTCCTAATTTGTCTGATACTCCTCTCTCCAAATTTATAAATGATCCCTTTGTTGGTATATTTTACATCTCCTTTATTTTTAATATATCCCTCCCCTCCCAATTCAGTGGTTTATCCTTTGTAACAAAAAAATTATAAATATTGATGGAGATAACCCACATAAAAAAGCACCTTGGAGTCCTAAACAGTTTTAGGGGTGTTAGGGGTCCTTAGACTAAAAGGTTTGAGAACCACCACTTCAGGAAATGTTTGCTTTGATCTCTCTTGGATTATTTGAAATTATATGGTCTTTGCCATCAGTATATGTAACAAAGGCTAAGTCTTAAGGAGTTCTTTCACTGGGGTAATGAGGACAAAAAAGTTCAGGATGCTGTGCTATGCAAAGAGAATGCAAATACAAAACAGGATACAATTCCTTCCCTCAAGAAACCTACATTCTAATGAAGAAGACAGCACATGAAGGAAAGGAATTGGGAAGACGAGGATTGGTATGGTCCAAAAAGGAGTCTGGAGTGTCAAGAGGAGAGCCCACAGAGAAATGAAGAAGTGCAAATGGATGGCTCTGAAGAAATGTTCCTTAAAATTCAGATTATTAGAGGAATTTATTGATCATATCAAGGGGCTTCAAGGACAGATTGATCTTCCAAGGTAAGAAGGATACTGAGATGAAACAGTCTTTCAGTGTGAGAGAAAACCACTGGGCCATGGCGGAGAAAGAAGTCCAAAGTCAGAAGTTTAGCCCAGAGAGAAATATTTCAGGAGTGTAGCCCAGAATGTGTCACCCTGAAGTCAACAATACTCTCTCTGAAACCAGTGGTCAGTGTTTCCCAGATAAGTCAGTTAACCTCTTGTTACCCTAGGGAACTCTCTAAGACTATAAATAGGCAGAGAAGGTGCATTGGTAGAAGGTTCTGTCTTACTTGGGAGTTCAGAATACTAATGGAACCATAGGTCCAGTCTCTATTGCTACCCCTTCATTAAGTGGCTACTTAAGAGTAGCGTAAAGCTCTGTAAGGCCTTTTGCCTCACAGACAAGATTAAAAGAATCTTTACTGAGCTGGGTGGCAGAGAGGGAAGGATACAACAAGCTCACAAGTAAATAAGTACAAGATTATTTTAAATGTTAAAGAGTACTAACAACCATAAATAATAAGGAGAAGATGAGGAAAAAATCTTATTTAGTAAGTGGCATCTGGCTGTGTTATGAAGGAGGTCGGGGATTCTACAAGGAAGAGGTGAAGAGTGAGGGCATTCCAGGCATTTTGGTGAAAAGGAATGAAGAGTAAAGGAAAAATAGATTATGTATAGGAAACAGCTCAAATGTCCTGAACTCACTATGAAAGGGAGTAATATGACATATTATAAAGATACGTGAAAGTCGGATTATAGAAGATTTTCAATCCAAGATTTTAGACTTTATCCTTCCACAGGGAGACAAGAATATTTTTCAGCACAACAATGACACGGTTAATTTTTCTTCTTGGAAATTTCACTTTGGAAACTCGGTGGAGAAAGGGTTGGAGAAGAGAGAGACTGGATGTTGAAATGCCAGTGACAAGGTGATTGCATTAGTCCTGATGAGGACTGAAGGATGCCTAAGCCCAGGGAGATGTTCTATGAGTAGATGTAAGTAGGCAGGTGCAAGAGATGCATACATTGTCCTAGATCTTCCATCAGTGAAACCAGTCCTTTACCTAGCCTTCTGTTTTCTTTATGAAATGCACTTAGTGAAATAGTTGGAAGGGGCAGCTATGTAGCACAGTGAATGGAATAGCAGCACTGGAGTCAGGACAACCTGAATTCAAATCTGGCCTCAGATAGTAACCTTATTAACCATATGACCTTGGGCAAGTCACTTGACCCCAATTGCCCTTCCTCCATCCAAAAAGAAAAAAAGAAGAAACCATTGGCAAAAATCCAAGGCATACTGTTAGTAAGGCTGGATGTTAAACTTACTCTTTTTTTCTCCTTTCCCTCTTCTTCTTCCTCTTTCTCCTTGCCTGTGTCTGTATTTATCATCACCTTAATCTCTTTCTCTCTCTCTCTCTCTCTCTCTCTCTCTCTCTCTCTCTCTCTCTCTCTCTCTCTCTCTCTCTGTATCTCTCTGTCTCTGTCTCTTCTCTTTCTCTCTCTTCCTTTGTCTCTCTCTGTCTCTGTCTCTGTCTCTGTATCTCTCTGTCTCTCTCTGTCTCTCTGTCTCTCTGTCTCTGTCTCTCTGTCTCTCTCTCTCTGTCTCTGTCTCTGTCTCTGTCTCTCTCTCTCTCTCTCTCTCTCTCTCTCTCTCTCTCTCTCTCTCTCTCTCCCTCTCTCTCCCTCTCTGGCTCTCATCACATTTCTTTGCATTTTAGGTAAGCTCTCAAGTTTTACACTCTCCTTCATTCTCATACACCTTAGATGAAGGAACAATGGGTATATAATTAGGACACTTGCATGTGAGACTCAGCTCCATATCTTGTTCCTTAAGTGACTTTAAGTACTTGACTTCATCTCTCAAGCCTTATCACTAAAAATGGAGTCTCTTTCAGCTCTACAATGAACCTCAAACTAAAACCATGATCTCGTCCCTTCCAAGAGATAGATATGAGTAGTATTGGTTACTGTCTATGATCTGCATAGAAGGAATGCTTCACTTCAAACACATGTCAAGCCTTGGAAGGTTGCATCAGCTTTTATGAAGTTCATGGTCTTGTTTAAGTCTGCTCTCCCTTACTGAAGGACACTTGTTCTAATTAACTCAGAAACTCTTTTTCTCCTGTTTGAGTCCCCCTCTAGTCTCTGCTCCTTGTCCAACAGTTTAAAAGCTTTGCTTTGTTTGTGTGTCTGCCCCAAGAGCCCAGTTTTTCCCAGGTGTCATTGTTCCCCAAGTCACTCAGGGCTGAGAAGGAGAATCATTTGAACATTTCCATTTTTTGAGTCTGTTTATCTTTGATTTCCCACAAAATTTCATTTTGCTTGGTCCTTGGTTTGGATGATATAGCTCAACTCTCTTGAGCAGGAGCTGGTTTCAAATACAATCTCTAATACTGTTGGCCTTTGGTGAGTCCATCCATTTCCCTGTGCCTCACTTTCCCCATCAATAAAATGAAGAAGAACTCCAGGGTTACAATCTATTGTCATATCATTGAGATTTGGAAGGACTTTAGAGGGCACCAGATCCAATAGCCTCTTCTTGTGGAGGAGGTATCCAAAGTGCAGAGAAGAGACAAACCCTGAGCAGTTTTGCACAGGAAGCACACAGCGGAGCACAATTTGAACCCAAGCCTCCTGTCTCTGTATCCATTGCTATTTGGCTAACGACATTGTTGTTCATCATTCATGCTCAAAGAGGGCCCGTGACGTCATGAGGCTGGAGACAGGATCCAATGCACTGGACAGCGGCTCTTCAGGTCAATCCCATCCTGGAAGGTTTTGCCACAGGTTGGCCACACGTAGTTCATTTGAACATTTGGGATGCAGACGTCCCTCAGTTTTTCATCTCAAAATTCCTTTGTGCTATTGAGAATCTGCTTTACTCATTGCATGCCTTCCTGGGAAGACCTGTGACAGCTCCTCCCATGTCTCATGATTGATACTAAAGTTCCGCAAAGAGACTTGGCTTCTCCTGGTCTCTGTGTAAGCACTCACCTTGTGTGTGTTCTCCATAGTTTTTTAGGTAAATGTACCTTTGGCATTCAAACAACGTGGCCAGCCTATCAGAGTTTCCTCTGCAGCAGAGTTTGAATGGTTGGCAATTCAGCTTGAGAAATAACCTCTGTGTCTGGTACCTTGTCTTTTTTTTTTTTTGAGGTGGTAAGGTACCGCAATTGGGGTTAAGTGATTTGCCCAAGGTCACACAGCTAGTTGTTTGTGTTAAGTGTCTGAGGCTGAATTTGAACTCAGATCCTCCTGACTCCAGGGTTGGTGCTTTTCACTGCACGATCTTAGCCACCCCTCTTGTATCTTATCTTGCCAGATGATCTTCAGAATCTTCCTAAGACAATTCAAATGGAAGCAGTTCAGTTTCCTGGCATGACACTGATAAAATGTCCAAGTTTCACAGGCATGCAATAATGGCTCTGTAGGCCTTCAGTTTGTTGGGCAGCCTTATAACTCTTCTCTCCCACACTTTCCTTCTGAAAGCTAATTCTGGCAATGTGTGCACCAACCTCATCAGTTAACTAGAAAGTACACTTCCAAGGTAAGAGAACTTATAGCATTCAAAGCTTCTCCACATGCTGTAACTGATGGTTCCACATACAGATGGTGTGGTGCTACCAGGCGGAGAATCTCTGTTTCTTTGGTGTTGATTGTCAGGCCAAAGTTAGCACAGGTGACAGAGAATTGACCCATACTCTGTACTATCCCAGCCACATAGGTTTCATTGAGTGAACAATCATCTGCAAGCAAAAAGTCACTCATCAACTCTCCCTCTTCTTTAGTCTTTGCTTCTGTCCTTTTGAAGTTAGTTTAACATCAGATGGCCTTGATGCTTTTTTTCATCCTTGTTGAATGCATCTGACAACATTGCAGAAAACATCACGGTAAGAAGTATGGAGATAAGCACATGGGCCTACTATACTCCATTGGTGACTGCAAAAGCGTGAGAGCAGCATCTGTTCTCCAGAACCCACGGAAGCACGCCGTTATGAAGATGGCGTACGAGACTGATGAACTTCTTCTTCAGGCAACCACATTTTGCCACCATCTTCCACAAGCCTTCACATAGTAATAAGACAGAAACAAAACAAAACTCAAGCCGGATTTGAACTCATAAAGATAAATCTTCCTCATTCCAAGCCCAGTGCCCTAACCAATGCACCATCTAATTGCCCCTTGACTTCAAGAGGACCTGAGTTCAAATTCTCCCTCTGACATGTACACAAGTGTAATTTCTGTGTATGCAAGTAAATAATCTCATATATACAAATAATCTGGGAGGAGGAGGAAGGGAGAGAATTTAGAACAAAATGTTTAAATAAATATTAAATGTTAAAAAATGTTAAAATATGCTTATATATAATTGGGAAAAATTATATATATGTACATGTGTGTGTATGTGTGTGTATGTGTATGTGTATATGTATATATGTGTATATGTATATGTATACATATAAAATATGTGTGTTTTTTAAAAGAAGTCTTTCCTGGTTTCCTTTTATGCTAGTGCCTTCTCTTAGAAATTGAAAAAAAACAAGAAATTGAGTACATAAAATTGACTATGCCCCTTCAATTACAAAAGACTTTAGGGAATGCTAGTTCTGTTTGACTTATTATTCAGAGAAGCAAACTGAGTCCCAGACAAAGGAAGGGTCATGCTGAAACTCAAAGGTAGTAAGCAGCAGAGTCAAGATTCAAAGCCAGAGTCCTCAATTGGAATGAAAAGATCTCTTCACTATATTCCAAAATGGAGATGCCTGATGGCCCTTCTCTGAGGGCCCAGCATCATCCAACTTCTTTTAATGACTCTTTTACTTTGTTCTTAAGGTAGTCTAGAGCTCCCCTCAATCCTTTCTGCAATTGTGACAAAGCCCCGCCTCCTTCAATCCTGGCATTAGATTCCGTATTCCCCCAGCTTGCCCTTCCTCTGCAGTCTACAACAAAAGACTTTTTCTTCCTGGGTTTGCCATGCCCAGTAGCAATGTTGGAAATTCTGTTTTCTCTTCTCCATCCTCTGTACAGCTGTGGTTCTTCTGCCTTCAGCTACGTTCAAGGCTTATCTCTATTGTGTGCTTGAGAAAGTCAACTTTTATAACTCCTTTGTAATTTCCAGGCTTCTCTTAGCCCTAGGACAGTCAACTATAATTCAGAAGGAAAACAATGACTAGATTAATGCCCTTTAGATTTCTGGCTATACTTTAGTTCATGGCATTTTTTGCCCTGCCCCAGGAATGTGGTTGGGAATGGGAGCATGTTACACCTTGACTAGCTTGGAGTGTGTGTGTGTGTGTGTGTGTGTGTGTGTGTGTGTGTTTAGGGGTGAATGGGAATTGTGATGGATATTAGGAAAAAGTAAGCAAGGACAGGGCTGGGTGGGGAGTAAGGAGGAAAGTTAGACCACTCTGAGGAATCTAAATCAAAACAAAACTCAAAGTCAAATTAGAACTCATGAAGATGATGAGTCTTCCTCATTCCAAGCCCAGTGCTCTATCCAATAGTAGTTGCCCCTTGACTTCAAGAAGACTTGAGATCAAATTCTTCCTCTGACATTTAGAGAAATGTAATCTCTGTATTACAAGTAAATAATCTCCAACCCTTTGAATCAAATATTTATGAAGCATTTACTAAATGTAAGCCACATTCTATCTGGGATGCAAAGACAGAAAATAAGCATTCCTCACTCTAAATGAAGTGATATTGTATCAGAGGAGATGAAAAATGTGTATTTAAATGTATTCAAAATACACATATGCAGAAAAATGCAGTGGTTCTGGACTGTTGCTGCCCGTGGCATAAAACCCTTTGTCTCCCTGATTCACCAATTTGTCTCCCATTTCTGAAGTTTTCTCTCTCCCTCTCATTACTCCTGGTTTCTCTGGTCTCCTGCAAGGCTTAGCTCAAACCCTCCTCTCTACAAGATGTCTTCACACAATATGTTTTACATGACTGCTCGTGTCTGGTCTGCACCACACTACTAACCATGGGGAGGGGGCAAGGAAGGGGGAGAGAATTTAGAACTAAATTAAAAATAAATATTACATTTTTAAAATGTCAAAATTGTTTTTACATGTAATTGGGAAAAAATATATATATGTATATATGTACATATACCTACATACATATAAATTAAAGAAGTCTTTCCCGGTTCCTTTTATGCTACTGCCTTCTCTTGGAGCTTATGTCTAATTTGCCCTTCTGTATAACTTATTTGCATATGATTGTTTTCATATTCTTTCCCTCATTGGATGGGAGCTCCTAGACAACATGGATGACTGTTTTCCTTTCTTGCATCCTCAGTGCTTGGCACAGTGCCTGGCACATAGTGGGCATTTAATAAATGCTTCTTTACTTGACAAACTCTCTAGGATATATCAATGTATATCCTATATGAGTTGCAATCAGTATTGCTGTAGAAAGTGACCACACTAAGATCTTAATACTAATGGGTTGAACTTCTAATATTTCATGTGGGGATAAAAGATGCCACCAATTAGGTCAGTACCTAGAGAACATTACTAAGGATTATGAAATTCAGGGGAGAACAAGAAGAAGAAAGAAGAAAGAAGAAGAAGAAAGAAGAAGAAGAAGAAGAAGAAGAAAAAGAAAGAAGAAGAAGAAGAAAAAGAAAGAAGAAGAAGAAGAAGAAAGAAGAAGAAGAAAGAAGAAGAAGAAGAAAAAGAAGAAAGAAGAAGAAAGAAGAAGAAGAAAGAAGAAGAAGAAGAAGAAGAAGAAGAAGAAGAAGAAGAAGAAGAAGAAAGAAGAAAGAAGAGGAGAATGCGGAGGAGGAGGAGGAGGCGACTTTGCAGGAACAGGTTGTTTCATAGGTACTTCCTATATTGAAGACAGAAGATCCAAAACGGAAAAGCAAATTTAGGAAGGGCTATGATAATGGTTTCTTTCTCAACATTTGCTTTTAAGATTTTGAGTTCCAGATTCTCTCCCTTTCTCCCCACCCCCCTTATTGAGAGGGCAAGTAATTTGAAATAGGTTGTATGTGTACAATCATGTAAAACATGTTTCTGGGGGCAGCTAGCTGGTGCAGTGAATGAAACACAGACCCTGGAGTCAAGAGGACCTGAGTTCAAATCTAGCCTCAGACATTTAACATTTACTACCTGTGTGACCTTGGGCAAGTCCCTTAACCCCAATTGCCCTGCCTTCCCCCCTTCACAAAGCAAAAAAAGACAAACAAACAAACCAAAATCAAACCACAAAACCATATTTCCATATTAGTCTTGTTGCAAAAGAAAACATAGACTAAAAAATACAAGAAAAATAAAGTTTAAAAAGTATGCTTTTAAAAAAATACTAATGGATTGAGATCTAAAGTATATGTAGAAAAATCATTGATTATCTGTGAGAAACTGCATCATAAAGCCAGAAAGATCTGAGTTCAAGTTTTTCCATTGTCTCATACTGATTGTGTGACTCCCAGTAAGTGGCTTAACTTCACAGTGCTCAATGCTACCCTCTAAGATTATCAGTTGTGGAGAATGTGCCCACTTGCATTGGCACAGGGAGTTTCCTAATATGGATGTTCCCTATGGCAATGAATCACAGTTCTTTCCCTAATGATTATCACTTTTATTACTCTTTCACATATTAAATCAAGCATCACTTTCTGTCAACTAATATTCTTTAATACTAATGTAGTAATATTAATGGAGTTCCCCCTCCCTACAAGGCAATACCTGTCCCTTCACATCTGTTGCTAGCATTTTACTTAGACATCAAAGGATACCCAGTTATAGCTTTGCAGGTAGTCATTCCTCTTGTACATCACAATTCCCATTCACTTTCTCATGCTAAGCAAATATATACCATTCCTTATAAAGTATCCATAATATACATTCCAAAGAGCAAGACAGATTTGGAATTAGAGAATCCATCGTCACATTCCATCTCTACCATTTACATCCTGAGTGACCTTAGAGAAGTCACAATCTCTGTGGGTCTCAATTTCCTCATCTGTAAAATAAAAACTGTGTGATAGGACAAATATCTTTAAAGTTTCTTCCAACATGGGTTAAGCTAATTTTCTCTAGGACCTGATTGGTCCCCAGTGGCTTCTTGGATTTCAGGACATAAAATACCAGTCCCATGTAGAATCTGGGCCCCTCCCGCTGACCAGAAGAGAGAGAGAGAGAGAGAGAGAGAGAGAGAGAGAGAGAGAGAGAGACAGAGACAGAGACAGAGACAGAGAGACAGAGAGACAGAGAGACAGAGAGAGAGACAGAGAGAGAGACAGAGAGACAGAGAGAGACAGAGAGAGAGAGACAGAGAGACAGAGAGACAGAGAGACAGAGAGACAGAGAGAGAGAGAGAGAGAGAGAGAGAGAGAGAGAGAGAAAGGAGAGTAAGACAGAAAGACACAGAGAGAGAGCTTCAGACGTCACGTCTACATCCGAATCTCTTATGACATGATTGATCCCATACATGGGAGAACTCTTTCTGAACCTAATATGTCAGAAATTATCCTGAAATACATCAGATTTTTTTTCACTATCAAGCTTATATAGTAAGGGTAGCAGACTTTGGAACCGAGAAAAGTAGTAAAGCTGTCAGTGGTCTCCTATCTGAGTCAAAAGCTAAAAGCATTTACCTTCTCAATGAGATGCAGGAAATGGAGGGAGAGAATTTGAAACTCAAAATTTGTAAAAAAAAATTTTTTTTGACATGCAATTGAGAAAAATAAAATACTAAGTTAAAAAATAAAGGCAGGTAAATGATGCAATTGAAAAAGTACAGGTCCTGGAGTCGGGAAGACACAAGTTCAAAACCCATCTGGGACACTTACTAGACCCTGAGCAAGTAGTTTAACTTTTGCCTGCCTCAGTTTCCTCATCTGTAATAGCACTTATCTCTCAGGTTATTTGTGAGGAGAAAATGAGATCTTTCTAAAGAACTTTGCAAACATTAAAGATCAATGTTGTTTTTGTTATGTTTAAAAGCAGAGAGGGGAGGAAAAGTAGGCAAAAAAATACCTCCACAGAAAAACAGAATAGCTTGAAACTGCGACTTGAACTCACACACTTAAAAGCTAGCTCTAAACAATCGAGGTTTGTGATGTCCTGCGTTGCCCTCTCATTCTGTAGGTGGACATTTACCTATTGTTTGTTACATCTGGAGTAATTAGCATTCAAAAAGTAGACAATCAGAGAAAAGATGAAATTCCTAAGGGTTGGTGAAGAGAATGTACTTCACTAAAAAGTGACCTTTTTTGTTATTATGAAGCCTTGCTTTTATGGCTCTGCAATGTGATAAATCATCAGCATTTCATGGCGTGCATGGTTATTTTGGCCAAAATGAAAGAGCAATGACAAACTGGAAACTTGGAAGAGGAGTCCACAGCTGTATATCATGTGGAGGCTTTTGGAGAATTGTCAGGTCATTCTGCATCGTTTGATTTAACACAACAGCAACTGGAGCTGAGGGGCTCGTATGACATTCTATCAGTAACTGTAAATTTCATTCCTGTCTACACAGCTTTGACTCATGCCATGCAACTATCCCTTGCACATGAAATGGAGGTTCTTAGCCAAGGAAGTCCCATGTTATGAAACCGGGACAGAAGATGGTGAATACTTGGTTATTGATTGTGAACTTGCTCTTGGTTTGCTGGGTCTCCTTTAACGCATCATAGAAACTAAGCATTATTGAATCTCCATAGACCTGGTAGGGACCTTGGAACTCAGTCTGTGGTCAGCAGATTTCAATCTTTCTGGAGCTGTGGAATCTTCCTGCCCAGGTTCTTGGTCTTCAGCTCTAACTCCAAGAGAATGTTGGAAAGGGTCGGGAGGTGATTGAGCAAACACAGCAAAAAACACGGTGCACATGACCAAATTTTCCTTCACAAAATGTTGAGAGATGTCTAATGGAACAGAAATTTCAATTGTTGTTTCCAAACTCTGAGAAGGGTGGACGTAATGACCTAAGTAAAGAGAATGGAAGCAGGGAGTAATGGGTTTGGCACAAGAGACTCAATATTTGAATCCTAACTCTGCTTCATATTCACTAACCATGTGACCTTAATAAAGTAATTTCTCCCTCTAAAGACTTAATATTTCACATCTGTAAAAATTAGCAGGTTGGAATAAACAATTTCTAAGGTCTCTTCCAGTTTTGTTTTGGTTTTTTTTTTAGGGCAATTGGGGTTAAGTGACTGGGCCAAGGACACATGGCTAGTTTTTGTGTCAAGTGTCAGAGGCCAGATTTGAACTCAGGTCCTCCTGACTCCAGGGCCAGTGCTCTATTCACTGCACCACCTAGCCATCCTGGTCTCTTCCAGTTTTATATCCTTTGGGCATCTATAGATAATTTTCTAATTATTCTCCACCCTCTTGGAGTGTATTCCTCATTAACAGCATTATTAGTATTAATTATTCTTTATCTCTCACCTTAATACTTCCATCTTTAGCTATGTCCCTTAGCGAGGGAAACAAATAACTAATTATTGACAATGGGTCCGTTCGCGTATACAGAATATTTTATAAAGCTTGGACCTTGTTTTCTTCACACTCATCGGTCTGGAGTTGTTGGTGGTGGGGGTTTTGTGGTTGTTTCTCTTATTATCAGATCCCTTAATGAAACACTTTGTGCTTGTGCACGAGAAGAGCTGACATTAAATAAAATAATGTGCTGCTTATATTCAGGAATGTTATTAAGCCAATGGGCAGTCAGGCAGTGCAGTGGGTTAAGCGCTGGGCCTGTGGAGTCAGGAAGACTTCATGAGTTCAAATCCAGCCTCAGACACATATTAGCTAGGTGACGCTGGGCAAATCCCTTAACCCTGTTTGCCTTACTTTCTTCATCTATAAAATGAACCAGAGAATGGGAAACTAGTCCAGTATCTTTGCCAAGAAAACCTAAAATGGAGTCACAAAGAGGCAAAGAGGACTGAGCAGCAAGAAGCAAAACTCAGCATTTACTTTCCCATATTTACACATATCTTATGTACATGTGGACCCTCTTCCCCAAATGTGAGCTTCTTGAGAATAAGATTCCTTTTCATAATTTGTCTTCGTGTTTCCAGGACTTGGTGCTTTTCTTGGCTCATAGTAAGTGCTTAGTAAATACTTTTTTTTAATTGATTAAGATGGACGTAATCTGGTATGTAATCTAGATCTGGGAAGAACAGATTTCAAAGAATTCAAAGAAGAGATGGGTAGAATTTCATAACCTAAAATCACTGGATATTGGGCTGGCCATCTGAGAAGTAGTAATCTTTCAGGAATTAAATTCTGAAGGGACCAGGAAAACAGTTCAATGGATTAGAAATAGTGTGGGTTGACTTGAGACCAATACGAATGCCCAGGAAGCACATTGATCAAAAAGATGAATTCTAAACATGGAAGTCAGAGTAGGTAATGGAAGATGAATATAAAAGTGTGAAACAATACTGAATGCTTAATTTTGAAAGTGCTGAAGTTTTTATGTTTACTAAGAATATGAAGGACAGCACCAAGAAGATGTGGAAATTTTAGGCAAATTAGGGAAAAGAGAAGCATTGAAAGACTAGGGTAACTTATAAGGTGGAAGGACCATTAATAAGAGAAGTCAGACACAAGGTAAAGTTACTCAGTTGCTATTTATTTTCTCTGACAAAGAGAATAATATCTGTAATGGAAAGGCCAAAACACAAGAGGTTAATAAAGTTTATTAAATGAGGGAGTAGGGGCATCTAAAGTCCTTTCCAGCTCTAAATCTATGATGTTTTAATCTTACATATTGAAAATTGGGAGATAAGAACATGTACAGGAGTTGTCCTTAATGAATTTAGGCTACCAGGTCCACCCTACATGCTACAGAAGTTCCAATTCCAATCAGAGCAGTAAGTCAAGTCAAGAGACATTCATTAAACAGGTACTGTGCTCCAGGCTCTGTGATAAGTGCTAGGGAAAGACAGAAAGGAAAATGATGGTACCTGCCATCACAAACTAATGAAGGAAAAAGCATGTGATCACCAATGTGCTCATATAAGACAAACGTAACATAAAGTGAAGGTCATCTAAGAGGAAAGGGAGTTAGAGGGCCCTGTATCAAGGGGGCAACTGAGAAAAGCTTCTTGTAAAAGAGAGAATTTTAGCTGAGACTTGAAGAAAGCCAGAAAAGCCAAGAGACAGAGAGAAAGAGAACATGTTCTTTAACAAGGCTTATTTTTTAAGGAGCACCAAAGACCCATGCCTTCAGCTTTCTTCAATATTGGTCCTTCTCTGACCTGCTAATTCTGAGGCTAGCTTACAGAGAGTGGTGCCTCCACTTGAACCCTTATCAGTAGGTTAAGTCTTCTGGCACCTTTCACGGGGCCTCCTTTTCCTACTGAGCCCACATTTGTTGTTTTCCTTGAGACAGCTATCGAAACTGCAGGCCTACGTAAACAAAGTCGACTCTTAGTTTTGGACAGCTGTGGTTGGCAAATGGAGAGTGAGGAAAGCCCCAAAGGGAACAAGTCTGTCAGAATCATTTTCTTCTCAGATTCCCTGATGACATTTTTGTCAGGTTTTTGGAAAAACTATCCCAGGCAGATGTTAGATGCTAAACAGGAACTTTCAATCCACGTCCATTTCCTGTGGTAAGAAGTGAATCAAGCAACTGGTGTACAATTCACTCTCTGCTTCTTATGAAGCTAACCACATGACATTTTAACAAAACAAACCACACTGTTTTTTGCATTAAGGCAGTCAAATAATAAATAAAGGGAACATTACCATAGATCTGGGAGTCTGAAAAGTCTCTAGCATTTGGGTGAATCAGAAGGAGACGGAAGGTTCCATTCCAGTCCACTTGCAGACTAGATGTGAAAAAGAAATCAATGTCCTTTATGATGGAAAAAAATAGTTATTTCTACTTGTGTCTGACAGATTGCAAATACCAGACAAAGACTCTCCAAGATGGGGTTTGGGTCATTATGAAAGATATGAAACAGTAAAAAAAAAAAAGTCTAAGGGAAGATTTGCAGGGCATTCTCTTAATCCAAGTGCACTCAATTGACATTCATGAAATCCCTACTGTGTGCAGAGACTCAGTACTGAGAGAGATGTCATAAGACCTAGATAAGAGGCAGTTTTGACCTTCACGGATTCTAGAGTTTAAAAGCATACTTAAGGAAATTTGTCTTTATGATGCCAGTGCAGAGGGAAATGGTGTAATTTGATTCATTTAAAGCAAACTTTTAAATGACTACTATGTGCCAAATACAGAGCTTTAAGCCAGTTCAGCTCACTAAGCAATTATAAAGTGCACACTCTGCGTAATGTACCATGTTTGATGCTAGGGATATTAAAACTGTTAAGAAAATAATGCCAGTCTTCAAGAAAGTTCTATTCTTCTGACTGTCATACTTTAATTAAATTAATATTTTATAATTTATTATAAAACACAATTTATTATAAAATACAATTTATAATTTGAAAAAAATGAATCATTAAATTAATAAAAATCTGAGCTGTCCTTTTTGATCTGTTTTCCAATCAGACTTTACAAAGGTCTTTTTAAAGTCTTCCTTATACTGAACATTGTGGCAGAGGTTTCTGTCTGTGAGATGTAGACCTGAATGGAAACTTAGGAACCAACTAAATCCAGCACCTTTATTTCACAGAAGAAGCAGGAGGCACAAGAAAGTGATGTGACTAAAGCTACAAGACATGGAGAGAGAAAAATCAAACCCTAGATTTTAACTTCAAATTAGATTTTGTCTGCTGTGCCGTGCTGCCGCCCTCTCCCCTCCCCACCCGCACTTCTAGCTAAGTAGCAAGCACTTTTTCGATATGCCAGAAGTATGGTTAAATGAAGACATTCTGGCTGGAGTGCCTACCCCTAGTGGCATACGAGTTTTTGTAATTTAGGCAATTCTATTGCCATGTTTCTCAATCTCTCCTTTCCTCTTGGTATCCATCTAGTAGAGACACCAACCAAGAATACAAAGAAAGCCTTGAACCAGTATTGCTGGGACAGAAGCTCCATACATTGCATGATGTCCCATCTCCTTCCTGGTTTCCAGCAGAATGGGAGAGCACAATGAAAAGCAGTTAGTCATGACTCATGTTTACCAGCTAACCAATGCTTGTAGAATGGTTTTTACACATTGGCATGATGAAGAATTTAGATTTTGCCTCAGAAGCTTCCCAGGTTGTTTTTTCCAACTGATTTATGTTCTCAGCACTTTAAAATTTCCTAGCATATAATGTCTATGTGCTATGCACTACGCGCTATGTGCTATATGCTATCTGCTATGTGTTATGTGCTACGTGCTATGTGCTATGCGCTATGCGCTATATGTTATGCTTGGTGCTTTATCATGACTGTCTCACTTGGTGCTCACCAAACTCAGGACTGGGGTAGGTGCTATCATTATCTCCATTGTATAAATGGAGGAACTGAGGCAAGAAGCAGCTAAGTGACTTGCCCCAGGTCACGCATTTAGGAAGTGTTTGAGGCCAAATTCGACCTCAGTTCTCCTTGACCCCATGGGCAGCTAGGTAGCACAGAGTGCTGGGCTTGGAGTCAGGAGGACTTGAGTTCAAATCTGACCTCAGACCCTTACTGTGACCCTGGAAAAGTCACTTAGCCCTCTTTGCGTCAGTTTCCTCATCTGTCAAATGAACTGGAGAAGAAAATGGAAAGCCACTCCAGTATCTTTGCTAAGAAAGCCCCGAATGGGGTCATGAAGACCAGGATACAGCTGGACAACAGCTTCTTGGCTCCAGCCCCAGCATTCTGTCCAACATGGTGCTGCCTCGTGGCCTCCTAGAACCAGGAACTTAATATATGCTTGTTGACTGATTGACCTGGACAAGTCACAATCTCAGCCCCAGCATTCTCACCTATAAAGTGGGAGAATTATAGGACTTACTTCCACTGGATTGCTTTGGAGATCAAATGTGTAAAAATGCTTTGTAAACATTAAGGTGCTATAGAACTGCTCGTCGTCATCATCATCATCATCATCATCATCATCATCATCATCATCATCTTTAAAGTAATTCTCTTTCTGTGGATAACATTCTCTCCCTCGTATTATTAAGTAAAATGATGCTCAAGAAGTTTAAATGGCCTGTTCTTGGGAGAAAGTTAATATGATGCCTAACCTGGTCTCCAACTCAAGTTTTCTGTCTCTAAATCTGAAAACTTTATAGCAATTGGCATTATATAGAACTTTAGAGTATACAAAGCATATGCCTCATCTAATTGGAGCCTCACAGTGGCCGTGGAACCTAGACACTCCTTACTACACTATTGTTTCTAGGTGAGGACACTGAGATTCAGAGAAGCTGGGCTCCTCATCCAGCCCCACAGTTACTAAGAGCCAGGGCTGGGGTTTGTACCAATAGCTCTCTGACTCTAGTACTCTTGGCCCCAGACCCGGCTGCATCCCCCATTTCATGATAGCACCATTCTGCTTTCCAAGTTCTGCTCCACTGCATGTTGTTAAATCTGGCTTTGAGGTTCTGCATACATTGAGATTGCTATTGTCATGGCCAAGGGCAGGGCTTTTCTCCACTTTCCCTCCTAAAACCTACAAAGATCTCCATTATTTTGCTCCTAGTGAAGTGTTGTAGTAGGAACTATTTTTAAGAAGTTTAAATACATGAAATAACATACTTATTACATGTCACTCAGGTGTCCCTTTAAAATGGGCATTGAAAGGAGAAAAACTATTTTAAGAGGAACATTTAAGAAACAGTGAGGTACTTCTTTTCTGGATCCCTTTAAATACAAGAGAAAAAAGACCCATTTAAGAAACAGTCTTGAGAATCACATGAAGGTAGGAAGAGATGTGTCAAATCTTTTTGAGGATATTTTTAATTCCCAAACTTAGAAAATTTAGTAGCCAGAGCCCTCAAAAATGTGTAGGCCAAAGAGTTCTGGTTCTGGATCCAGAAAACTTGGGGATATCTGTGTCTTTTGTTGTTTACTTAACACATCTGGGCTTCAGTTTCCTCATCAGAACATAACATATCCTCTTAATTTACTCTCAATACTTCACTTACTTTGTCAGGTCAAGTCCTGAGGGGGTGACTGCCACATTACTCCTCAGGACTTTAGGGATGTTTAAGAGGGACTGAGGCATCTTTCTGAGTTTAGAGCTCATATGTCTCTATTAGTGAACTTCCATAATGATAAGTTAATAGCCAGACAACTTTTAGAAAGGACTGTTTACTAAGGTGGTATAGTAACATTTTGTACAGACCTCACCCCTACCCCTCCCACCACAGGGGTCTGACACATTCGCCTCCTGGTACAATAAGAATGCTGGGGAATGTGAGATAAAGCTTAGAGAACGTGTATGGGAAAGGATGGTACAGCTACTGGAAATCCTTTTGCTAGAATTCTTTCTTTCCTTTTGATGAGACCCTCATATGTCTCGCCTTAGCTATGGTGGAACTTGATGCCTATATCCTTGTAGACTCTTCACAATGCCTTTCCTCACTGAATCTAGTTTTCCTCAATTCTCAGTGCAGACATTGCCACCAGCCTCTGCTGTCCCAATACTTTTGCTAGGATGATGAGGAGAAATCTCTATCTTCCAGGCTTCCAAGAGATTTTCTTCTGGTTAAGGAGTGTGTGTGTGTGTGTGTGTGTGTGTGTATGTGTGTGTGTGTGTGCGCGCGCGAACGTGTGTGTGTGTGTGTGTGTGTGTGTGTGTGTGCGTGAGAGAGAGAGAGAGAGAGAGAGAGAGAGAGAGAGCAGTGGGTGTGTCTGTGAGTGGAGGAGACAGAGGCATCTTCCCACATACTGTTAGGTGATTCCTTTTCATGTCCTATCTTTTCTAGAATGTCAGACACTTAGGTCCAAACTGGTTCTCTATAATGACTATATTTTTATTTTGGGGGGGAGGGCAGGGCAAATGGGGTTAAGTGACTTGCCCAAGGTCACATGGCTATTAAGTGTTAAGTGTCTGAGCTCAGATTTGAACTCAGGTCCCCCTGACTCCAGGGCCATCTATTCACTACACCACCTAGCTTCCCCTTTATAATGACTTTTATTGATTAATGCATTAGAGAAGTTCTCAACTGATAAAGTGATTGGGGATAGAATAGTTTATATGTTACTTTATGTGGAATGAAGTGACTGATTATTTCATTCTATATCCAACATTGCGTGTAACCTAAGGGGGATGGATCAGAAGGTCTCCCTGAAGTCCCTTAGATCTCCCTCTCAATTCACGGCCCTATAATCCCATGAGTCGTTATTCAGCCATTTTATTTACACTGGAATCTTCATGATCATAACCCCATTTGGAGTTTTCTTGGCAAAAATAATGAAGAGGTTTGCTTTTTCCTTCTCCATATTATTTTACAGATGAGGAAACTGAGGCAAACAGGGCATTAAATGACTTGCCCAGAGTCACATAGCTAGTAGTTGTCTGAGGCTGGATTTGATCCTGGGTCTTCCTGACTCTAGGTGGAGTGTGCTCTACATTATACACCACTTAACTGCCCAATCCTATAACTAAACCCTATCAATGGAAAAGTAGGAGAGGAAACACATTAAGTGACATGCTTTATACTGCCTAGTGATGAATGAGTGTTAACTACCACCTTATAGAACAGCCTGATATCACTAAAAGTTTGATAGGAAGCAGTTTTCAGCTGCTGGGATCTGTCTCTTACTTGTGAGATTACTTGATTGATTCCATGGATCTATGATTTTATTTGTTTTTGTGGAGGTAATCATGGTTAAGTGACTTGTCCAGGGTCACACAACTGGTAAGTATCTGAGGCCAGATTTGAACCCTGATCCTCCTGA
Source organism: Pseudocheirus occidentalis (assembly GCA_028646575.1). NCBI lineage: Eukaryota > Metazoa > Chordata > Mammalia > Diprotodontia > Pseudocheiridae > Pseudocheirus > Pseudocheirus occidentalis. The sequence continues at coordinate 8,453,156 of CM053601.1, forward strand.
CTTCAGGGCTTGTGGTCTATTCACTGTGCCACCTCACTGCTCCAATGTCTTCCCAGATGTGGAGATGCCCTCTCATCAGTGAAGATCACAGTCCAGAATGCATTCTTGTCCTCTGTGAGTTTATTCTGTTTCCTTCCATATATCTTCCACAGAGAATTGACCTAATATGTTAGAGACCTTCCATTAGTCTTTTTCAGGCTCTCTGTCTTTTAAGCCTTTCTCTTGGCATAGGGTTTTCTCTTTCTCATCTCTTTCTTTTCACACTTGTCCTTGTTTTCCCTTACACCAGATCTTGTGTAGACACTATCTTGCATCCTGCTTACACCTTTCCTGAGTCACTCTACTACCCTTTGAGACACTTACAACTTACAACATTCAGAGATTGTGCTGTTATCCCAAGAACCTACAGAAAATGCTTCTGTAAAAATCAGTTATTGTGTCATTATGAACAATTTATCAGATCTGGAGTCAGGAATATGTGGATCCAAGTTCTGATTGCAGTTTTGTAACTATGTGAACTACAAATCACTTATCTCTCCCAGTCTCAATGTCTTCATCTGAAAAATTGGATGATTATCGCAAACTTTTGTGTGTTTTTTCATTTAGTGTTTTATTTTTCCTCAGTTACACATAAAAACAATTTTTAACATTCATTTTTAAAACTTTGCATTGTAAATTCTCTACTTCCCCCCCCCACTTCCCCTATTGAGAAAACAAGCAATTTGATATAGGTTATACCTGCATGGTCATGCAAAGCATATCCATAGTAGTCATGTTGTGAAAGAAAACATCAGCAAACTCAAGAAAAATCAATTTTAAAAGTCTGTTTCAATCTGTATTCGGTCTTCACTGGTTCTTTCTCTGGGGATGGAGAGCATTTGTCATAGTAGTCAAGTCCTTCATAGTTGTCTTGGATCGTTGTATTGACATACTTGTTTTTGAAGAGCAAGGAATATAATATCAGAAGTGTTTTGCAAGCTTGGGAATGTTATGGAAATATCCCTCATTATTATTTTAAACTTTATCAGTCTTTCTGGCAGAGAGCAGTGCACAATTGGTGTAATAGTAATCAGTTTATCAGATACTTAGCACTTAGTAACTTGGGGCTAAGTAGCACCTAGTAATTTAGGGCTAAGTCTGGAAGGTGTGAAGCCTGTCCATTGTTGAGATGGTATGAACTCCCCTGTTGACTTGGAAGAAGGCTGTTGGCTGAGACAGGAAGCCAGTGCTGTACACATAAAGAAGAATTCTAGAGACAGAGAGACAGAATTGAATTGGCTCCCCAGTGAAGGAAGATTCGTGGAGACTGAAACCAGCTGAGAGAGAGACAGAGAGAGAGAGAGAGAGAGAGAGAGAGAGAGAGAGAGAGAGAGAGAGAGAGAGAGTTCCTCTCCCAGTATCTGGAAGCTGACTGAAACACGAACAGAAAAATACTTTGTTTATTCATGGCCTGGCTGATCCTTGAGTTCCAGGCAAGAGAAGCACTGAAGGGTTTGAGATTGCTGAATACTGTGAACTTCAGTGTGTGCCAGGGATTGCCCTGAGGACTGGACAAGGACCTGGGAGCTGCCTGCTTCTGAATCTAGGTGACTGTTTGGCAGATTCAGGAGGGAGCTGGAACCATGGAAGGGGATCCAGGGAATCAGAGAGACCTCCCAGAGTCAAGATGAAGAAAAGACGCCCCCTTCCTTGGACAAGACTGAGTTTTGCTGGAAACCAAGGGGTGGAAAGTTCGTGTGGTTTTCTAAGGATTGTATTAGTGACTAGTGATATTTAGTAATTGGGAATCTAGTTTAGTGACTGACTGATAGATGAGTGACAGATTAAGTTCATGGTTGCCCCATGAGTGGAAGATTGGTATTTTGTGAACTGATTGATTGAATCTTTAAGTGAGAAGGGTTTCCCCTTAGGGAAACTAGGTGATTCTTCCTGTAATAAGAAGTAATATTGAGAATATTATATTGTGAATATGTATTGAACCTTGATTTGTAATGGAATAAACAGAGTGTTCACTATTACTGTGTAATCCAAATCTTAAAAGCTGTTCACAGTAGCATTCTTTTGGGAATCTGCTGGTGCTTGGTTTTACAATTGGTAAGAGAATTATGCAATTTCCTAAATGCCATGTAGCTTCTCTTCCTTATATCTCATTCCAGGCCCAACTGTACTGGAAGTCTCCAATGTTTACGGTATCTCTGTGTCTCTATCTCACTACACATATCATAAACATTTATATATGTACAGATGAGCGTGTACATATACACACAAATACACATATGCACACATGTATGTATGTGATATACCTATATGTAAAAATAGAATTACTTGATCCCAGGGGCCTGCAACACTCACCTTATCTTATTTCTTTTGTTTTATGTTTTTTGGGGGGGGGTTATTTTTATTTTTTAAAATTTTAATTTATTTTCTTGATTACATCATTAATTTCCAGTTTTGAGTTACAAATTTTCTCCCCTTCTTTCCCCTATCCCCAAGCCCAAAACAGTGATCCAACCTTAAAGCCCCTCCCACAATCTGTTCCCTTTTATGTCCTCCAACACCCCTCTAACTTTCTAGTAGGGCAGGAAGGGTCTCCCTACCCCAGTCCCTGTAGGTCCTATTTCCCAGTTGCATTTGATTGTATAGCTTTAATTTCTAGATGCTTGCAATTCCTCCCTTGTCACCCACTCCCACTGGAAGGAGCAGCAATTCAATACAGGCTGTACATGTGTAATTATGCAGGACATCTCCATGGTGGGCATATTGTGAGAGGCTAATTGTATGTCCCTCCTTCCTATCTACACCCCACCTTGTTTTGTTCTCTACCCTGTCC
>CM053601.1:8456485-8469939 GCA_028646575.1 Pseudocheirus occidentalis
AATACATGGAAAGAAGTAAGTTGTAAGAAGACTGGAAATGTATCAAGGGGCCAGTTGTGAAGCCAAACTGAGGATTTTATGTTGGGTCCTGGAGAGAAGAGGGATGATTGAATAGGGAGATGACATGGTCAGTCCAGTGCTTAAAGAAGATGAAATTCACAATTGAGTGGAAGATGGACTGGAGGGGGAAGAGATTTGAGACAGGGTGACCAGAAGAGGACTATTTTAATATCTGATCCCTAAAGAACACTGAAATTTTTCTTTTTCTATAGTTTTCTACTTCCCTGTCATCAGGTTTGTTTGTTTTTTTTGTTTCATTCTAAGCTCTTGGAGAATAGAGATCAATTCTGTTTAGTCAATTAACTTTAATAGCTAATATTTATGTAAGACCTTAAAGTTTGCAAAACATTTTACAAACATTCTCTCATTTAATCCTTACAATAACAATGGCACAACTTTGTAGATGAGGAAACTGAGGCAAGGTTCCAGTGACTTGCCCAGGGTCGTAGAGCTAGTAAGTGTCTGAGCAGTATTTGAACTCAGGTCTTCCTGACTCCAGATCAGTCACTTGATCCACTGCTTCATATGGCTGCCTCTTTAGAAAGGCATCACATCTGGGACTTGTAGAAACAAAGTAAATACCATTTAATAGTAATTAAAGTTAGACGTTTTTTGAGTGACCTGATCACAAGTGAGCATACTTCCTGGATGAGTAGGCAAGTTGTTTAATGGATGAAATTTACAACGGATAATTCCACATAGAAAAGAAAATAAAGTTGTTGACTTTTTAAAATATCAACATCATTGTCCATGGTCATGTGATATACCTAAAATATACTAAACGTAACAGTCACCTAAAAAGCCCTCCAGCGTAAATGCATTTGAGGAGAATGCAAAACAGCTTGTTCTTCTGTGGTCTCCATCAAATGCTACTTCCAGAATGCCGAGAAATTGCTTGTATCTCCAGGATCAGAAAGCAGGGGGCTGCTCGCCTCTCAAGTTCACCCAAATGTTTCATTCGGGTCAAACATTCAAACTGTGCTCTCTTTTCTAGATTGAAATGGCAAAATCATAATGATACAAAAATTTCCAACTCACTGTTCACTAGAGAGTAGCAAGATTTGTTACTCTAAAAATAACCCTGAGCAAAAGAGCCACCTACCCACCCTCAGATTCTAACTTTCAAAACCCTTTGAGAAAGTTTCTCATCTTCTCCATTTATTGACCATACACATTTTAAAAACAAGGAGTTTGGAAAGAAGCTGAAACCATTTAAATCAAAGAAGGGGAAAAGTGAATGAAAGTTGATTTATGTGATTTGATTGATGTGATAAATCTTGCCTCATTTTAACCACAAAACATAAGCTAGGGTTACTATACTTCCCCATCACACATCCAGACCAAGGGATGTAAGGACACACACACACACACACACACACACACACACACACACACACACTGTCCTTCACCAACCTATGAATAGGTGCCATCAACCACAAGTTTTGCTATGGAAAGCTGATGGCTGATAAATCCCTCTCTTCATTCTCCCATCTTTTGAAAAACATATAGAAAATCTACTAATTATTTTCCTGATCCACAATTTTGATTGCTTCATCAACATGTACAAAGAGAGCTCATGATTCTAATACTTTAGACATTTTGGTTTTTGTTTGTTTCTTTGAGGAGAGAAAATGGTTAAAGCCTGGGAATCCTTAGGTTTCTTTGTATAAGCTGATGAACTACTCAATGTACAGGGATCATTATTATCCAGATTATTATTTCTGGCCCTACAACAAATAATCAAATCTCCCTGAACCCTCTCCAAACCTTGTTCTACTCACCTCCCTAAAGAAATATCCATTATAATAATTGTTGCTTCTCTTTCCAATTTCAACCATCTACTTCTTCTTAATTCCTCTGTTGCACTGACCTCCCTACTCCATTTTTTGATACAAGATGAGGGGACATTACTCAGTTCCTCCCCCCAAAATTCCCCTCTTCCTCAATTTATTTCCTTGGAAGAGAATGTGGATGAATCCATCATGTCTTTCACAGGAGGTTCTTAACATTTTTGCTTCCTTTTGTAGTTTAGAGAAGCCTATGGAAGCCCTACTCAAAATAAAGCTTTTAAATGCATAAAATAAAATATATAGGACTGCGAAGGAAACTGGTAATGTTGGCATGCAGTTATTCAGATACTATATAAACATATGTGTATACACATTCTTAAAGTCACAAATCCCAGGTTAATAATCCCTAATCTCTAACCTAGACTTTCTCACCCTGGAAGCCTCCTCCCTCATATATATATATATATATATATATCCCTCATATAAATCTAAGACGAGAAGACAGCTTCCCAGCTGAAAGAGGAAATGCCAACAGCATTTTGGGGTTAGATTTTGTGTCCCAAGAAGATTCCTGCTGTTTCTTTCTCTCCCTTGGGCCAATTCATGAAAAAAAATGGATCAAAAACCATGTTTGGCCATTCAAAACCATTTTTAATGTGGCTAACAATGCATGTGTTTGTCCCCTAAATATCTGAATCAGCTCCTAGATCCAAAACAGACTTATCAAGTCTTCCAAATTATTTAAAAATAGTCTTTTTTTTAATCTGAGTTCAGTCAATCTTTTATTTAACTGATTTTTTGGTCTACATGATGTGCCCATATGCCAACCAAATGCCATATTTTTAACACCAATAATCTTCCAGGGATGTTTTGTTCCTACAAATCATAAAACAGGACCACCTGATAATTGAATGTGTAGGTACCAAAAATGGAATGGAGGGAAGCAGGCTGAGACATATCATCACCAACAATGACATGGTAGAAAAGGCTTCAAGGGCATGTCTGACCAAAACTAAGAAGTGAGCTGACCTCAGTGCAAAACTATGGTATAAGAAACACTGCAAGTACCAGCAGAAGGCCTCTGACATGTTGAAGAGAGGCCCTGGGGAAGATTTATAGAAGGACAAGGATAAGAAAGACACAAGATGAGGTAGTCACAATGGAATAAATCCACACTACATGTTCATGAGATTTGGGGATATGTGGAAATCTGATAGAAGTTTGCTATGAAGTAGCCAGTGTGATCAATTATCACTTTAATAAGGAGGACCACAGCAGCAGCAAACATTGACATAATATTTTGTGCCAGGCACTAAGCAAAGTGCATTATGATTATGATTTCATTTGACCCTCCCCAGTCCCCTGAGATATGAGTGCTAGTATTACCCTCATTTTACAGATAAGGAAACTGATGAAAAGAGGACTTAAATTCTTTCCCCAAGCCATGCAACTAGAACTCAGGTCTTCCTAACTCTGAACCTGGTGCTTGATTCACTGCACTGCCTAGCTGTCCCATAACAGGTTACAAAAGGTTAGGGAAAGGAAGCTCTCTACAAATCCATGTTAAGATTCAGATATTTCCAGGCTTCTCTTTAACTCTCTGAGAAGAGTGGTCTGCTGGGAAAAGTATTTAAGCATCAGAGTGATAGAAGAGCAGCCACTAGGCTCCCACCACAGGTGCTGGGCTAGCTTTTGCCTAAGGCCCTAATTCCAGGCAAGTTAGGTTAGTTTTTCCTTACAAAGCATTTAAACAGTCCTTGAGACTTAATTGACTCAGGTGACTAAGGTCTGAACTAACAATGTAGTACACTGATAGCTTAAGTGCAAAACTTAATTGAGGAAGAGTCTCTCTACCTTGACACATACTACTGACCAATCCACAAGCATGACCAATGTGAGGCAGAGAAGCTGCCACCAACTGAATCAAAGCTGATCCCTGGCCATATAGCCTGTCTGTATTATGGCTAAGTATACTTCTCTTTTGTTAAATGTACAGATCTAGTACAAAGGTAAGCAAAAGAGTTAATGTAAAATTAACAAATTGCTGGAGAAACTTGAGCTAAAACAGTTATGTAGTCTTCTAAATGGAATTGCTAAGGAATATATGTATTTCTCAGTACCATATGGAACTTTTCTTAAAAGTTACTATGTATTAGGTCACAGCAATATTGAAAATAAATGTTTAAAAGTTAGAAATAATAAACACATTCTTTACAGACGATAATGAGATGAAAATAAAAGTCAGTTTAAGAACATTTAAAAAAATACAGAGACCCAAATGAAGACTTAACAATGAAATCCTAAATAGTAAATGATTAAAAGAACAAATCATGGAAATAAGTAATAATTATGTGATAGAAAATGATAATGATGAGATAACATTAAAATTTCTTTAATGCAGCAAATGCAGTCTTTAGAAGGAAAATTATATCCTTAAATGCTGAACATTAGGAAAAATAGAAAAAGAATAAAAACTGAAAATGTATTTTTAAGATAGAAAGTCAACAAAATAAAACAAAAACTTCACAAAAGAATCTATATCAAATATTAAGAGAAGTAAATTGGAAAACAAAACCAAAAAATAAAATAAGTAAATTATCAATTAAACTGAAATATCCAGTAGACAGTAGTGATGTGGAATGAAAATATTCAATAGGCAATTGATAGTATTGGATATATGGATCTATGAGTCATCTATGTAAAAATAATTAAATTAATAGGATCTCATGAAATCAATGAGAGAAAGAAAAGAAGGCTGCACAAAACAGAGCCTTCAAGAAAAGGAAGAGAGGGAGCCTTGTATGGATGATGAAGCAGCAAAGAAGATTGAGGAATGACCCAACAGACAGAAGGAGAACTGAGAGAAAGCAGTGTCAAAAAAGCAAAAAGAGGAGAGAGTAATCAAAAGTATCAAATGCAATAAAGAGGTAAAAAAGGATGAAGACTGAGAAAATAGCATCAGATCAGGGAATTAAGGGATTGTTGGTGACTTCAAAGAAATTAATTTCAGTGGAGTTGAGGTCATAAACCAGATATCAGTGATTTGGGAAGTAAGCAAAGGAAGAGGGAATGAAAGTAATGGATGTAGAGAGTTTTTTTTTCTAGGAAAAAGGGAGAAGTTATAAAGAATGATAGGGTCTAGTGAACATTTCTTAAGATTAAGGAAATCTGGCACATTTGAATGGAATAGGGAAGAAATCATTGGATAGGGAGTAGTTCAAGATTAAAGAAGAGATGATATAGGGAAATTTGTAAGAGAAGAAGGGAAGGGATGGTACCAAAAATACATGTATAAAGGATGGCCTTGACAAGGAAAATAGTCATCTCTTTGTCAGAGGCTCAAGGTAGGAAAGAGAGAGTTGGACATTATGCTGTAGGAGAAGCTGAGTTTGATGAACTTGGAAAGCATCCTTCAAGAAATCCTCAAAGAAAATTGCCCTGACGTTTTAGAATCAGAGGGCAAAATAGAACTTCAAAGAATTCATCGATCACCTCTTCAAAAAGATCCTCAAAAGAAAACTCCTAGAAATGTTATTGCTAGGTTCCAGAATCCCCAGTTAAAGGAGAAAATATTACAGGCTTCCAAGAGAAAACCATTTGAATACCGTGGAAGCACTATCAGGATAACCTAGGATCTTTTGTAGACAAAACATATATATAAAAAGTAAAATCAATGAATATTTTAAATATGAAAGACCCAGATTAATAGGATAAGAAAGAGGAAAAATATATAACCTATTATTATCTTCCAATCTATACCAATCGAATCTACCTCTAAATCTACAGTTATCTCTTCCATGTGGCAAGGTTCAGGGTTGTGATTCGGCCCCCCACCCTCATCTGGAAAATCTGTGTAAAATATTTTTGGTCCTCCTTACTTACCAGGGAAGTAGTTTTTCTTTTGTTGGGTGTTTACAACACCTTAATGTAAAATTTGGGCTACTAAATACTATATAAATATTTTATGCATTTCTTAATTTCTAAACTTTTTTCTATGTTATCTGCTGGCCTTCATAGGTCATCTGTGGCTTCCACAAAATTTTTCCCAAGTTCCCATTTAATTTCTTATGCCAATTCACAATATGTCAAAACCATGATGAGGGAAGTGGTGATGTGGAAGGGATAACTGTGCTATCTATATCACTCATCTAAACACATGAATATACCTACTCATATATCCTTGCTTTATATGCACACACTTAAATATATGTATATATATGTATTTATGCCAATATGTAAATATATTGCATTGATTTGTAATATGTAATGTCATATAAATAACACATAACACAATACACACTATATAAAAATATGTATACAAGATACAAGCAGTGTGTCCACTATGCAATACATGATATGTATATTTACATGTGTCTATATGCATGCATTTTACATAGTATACAGTTGTGTGTGTATATACATATACATTTACACATTCATGTGTATATGCACACAATGCACATATACATTTGAATGCATGTATACATGCACATGTATGTATGTGGATCATTACATTTTACATTGCTTTGATCTGCACCCCCATCTAGTGACTGGAAACCCAAAAGGATTCTCCAGTATCCTGAAGAGTTTAGTGCCTCAGGCCTCTGATTGGGTTCCCCTCAAAATTAGTGGGCTTGTAACTAGCACACCAGTCCCATTTAACTATTTGATATCTTAGTTTTTGCAAAGAGATGTTTAATTCAAAGATAGAGCAAAAACATAAAGTATCTTCTCCAAATACTTGGGACATAATCCTGAATGTCATCCAGCCTCCTTTACTGCCCTGTGCTCCACCCCTCAACATACATCACCTCAGCCTCTGGAGAGATGAGAGGAATTAGGCTCATTATACTTAGCAGGCCTCCTATACAGAATGTCAAGTCACTTAAAACATTCATTAGATACCTACTAGATGCCACACACTATGTTAATAATTTGGGATATGAATACAACAAAGAAAGATAATTCTTGCCCTCAAAGACCTTATAAACTGCTGGGGGAAGGAAATACACACAGGACAAAAAAGGCTCAAAAGGGCGTGGAGTAAGGAGCTTAGCATGGGAGCATAATGAAGATATTCCAAGAAGTTCAAAGGAATGCGGCCAGGTGTTGGCTGCCTTGATGTTGAGTTTTCATGGAGTGCACTCAATCCAAAGCCACTTTGCTGGCTTAGTGGCCACTTCCCAGAGTCCTTGCTTCTCAGGACTTTGCTCTTGAACTGCCTATAACACCACCACATTCCTGTGAGTGCTTCTCCCAGGTTGGAGACTCCATTTTCTACATCTAGAATTGAAAAAGGATGAAAGAAAAGGTCACAACCCTAGGCCTGTTTCTCAAGGCAACATGGCCAGTGTGGGGGAGAGGCAGACCTTAGGCTTTCCCTTTGTTTTCACATTGTGTCACTTGCTGGGAATAAAAGAGTCTTTCCTCCTCAGACCTGAATACAGGAAAAGTCCCGACTTTGCTGTCAAGCAGTTTTAAAGCCATAGATAGTTCTTCCTGTGAAACCAATGGGGAATAAAACCACTTCTCCCAACCATATGGGTGGGCCAACACAAAGTGTCTACTTTTTGTTCAGTTTCCCAGAAATGCTATTTCCTTAGCATCACCTATCTGGGTAATGGCATCTTAGGTCTTCTACGGACGTGCTAAGTTTCTAATCATATACAAAGCTCTCATTACTATCTACCCCACTTGAAAAAATTCACTGTCTACAGGAATGAGGGAAGGGTGCGTTGTGAACACTATGTCCACATTCCCAATATAGAATAGTTGTCTGTGCTCTAAATTTAGGGAGTATAGCAGCAACCACATTGACATCCCCAGGATGGCTGCTAGCACATGTTCTCAGATTCGCTTTACTAGGAAGGATAGCTGTTTAAGGGGTTAACAATCTTCTTAAGTTACATTCACTAATTCAGGGGAAAAGTCAGTACCCTGAACTTCAGAGAAAATACAAGCAGAGAAACAAAGATCAACAGACAGGACTCTAACTGCCTGAATCAAAGCTATATTGCTATACATTTTATATACATCCCTGGATTGAGAGAGCCTTCACATCTGAGCCATTGGGGAGCTCTGAACATATGGTCATCAGAATCACAGGATCCTTCTCATAAGTGAAACACCAAAGCGAAATACCAACTCAGAGTAAACATATACTTCTCAGAGCCAGGAGGTATCACAAACCCTTGTGACTCAGAAATGAGCTAAAGGTGTGAAAGCCTTCCCACAAGCAAACTCCCCTGAACACACTTCCCTTAATTGGCTCCACCTGAGGCCTATTAATGGGTGGGAGGATCTTAAATTCCATTAATATGACAGGAATCATGAATGTTATACCTTCACTTGTTTTCACAGGACCAAATAGGAAAGTTTCTTAAAAGTCAGTGTGGCATGATCATATATATCTGAAGAGGAAATTGGAGTTATTCCCGAATGCAAAGTTTTCCAGCTTCAACAGGCAAGGAACACATCACCAAATTTGCCAAAGAGAGTAGCTTTTAGTGCTCAAGCAGTATCTGATTGGTGTTCAGATGACACTCCTCAACACTTAAGCAAAAAGACAAGACAAAAAATGGCACATGCAAAGAAAGTTGGTTTCCAGTCTCAGAAGGAAATATGGTTCCTTCAGAGCCTTCCATACCACATGGAAGCTCTTCCTTATGGATTTAGGGTTTTAGGCGTTACCCATCACTCTCAGGTGAGAAAACTGTCCTGAGTGAAAACTTCTGCATTATCAACTCATTGAATATAGCCATTCAACTGTAGTCTACTTTATTGTCATTTCCTACACAGAGCATACCAAAATTCTCCAGGGTTCCAGGTATAATACCTGAGGCCCTAAGAAGTCCAGGCAAATTTTCTCTGGGTCCCTATTCCAAAGGGTGCCAGTTTCCTGCAATGGACCCTGGTCATTTCAAGAATCCTCGTGTAATTACAAACTCATCCAACAGGAAAAATAGGTTCAGTTAGAGAAATAGCAAAGTGAATATTTGGTGTTTCTCAGCACACAGACTCTTCCTTATGAAGTTATAGGGCTCTCAGAATAATGCAAACAGAAGTCTATTTAAATAAAAAAGAGAAAAAGAACATTTTCAACTAGGCAGTAGCATTCTAGTGATAGAAATTATATATTTCTCAGATTAGATGCAGTAAAAATTTTTATGCAAGATTCACCAATATAGGAAGTATCAGTATCTAAACATTCCAGGATGGTGGTTTTTTTGTTTGTTTGTTTGTTTTTACATTTCCTATAATTTTTTTGCTTTTTGGAGGGCAATTGGGGTTAAGTGACTCACCCAAAGTCACACGGCTAGTTTTTGTGTCAAGTGTCTGAGGCTGGATTTGAACTCACATCCTCCTGACTCCAGGGTTGGTGCTCTATTCACGACACCACCTAGCTGCCCCATTTCTTACATTTTACAAATGCAAAATTTCCAAAATTGCCTTAGTGGAATTAACTTGTGAGGGACACTGGAAAAAAATCAACCTTACAATTACAGTCAACACACACACACACACATACATTTGTTGTTGTTGTCACATTATTAGTGGATTATCCTTATTTTACTAATTTCTCTAGAATCTTGCAAACTACTGTATCCAAATGTAAAGGACAGGGTAGAGCATTTTTGGGGAGAGCCCATAGATGTGAAGGGCTCAATTGTATCCTGACAATTGTTCCAAATTTAAGTTGAATTTGTTCAGATCCCACCTTATCATAGCCATGCCTGTTATGTTTTACGTCTCTAGTATTCTTGTGGGGTCTTCTCTACCACTGGCTTAAAACTCCACCAATTCTGTTCTCCCAAATTTGAGGGGCCTTCTGACTGGCAACCCACTTCCATTTAAACATTTCCTATTGAATTATCTTTTACAAATGGATATTTACTTCAGAGATATAGCAAGGCAAAACATACAAATATTTCTTCCAAAGCCTCAGGAGTATATACTCCTCCTCCCATACTCCCTATATCTTTGGGGAAGGGAGAAGGATTAGGTACATAGTTTAGATAAGTTCCTACATAGCATTAGTCTCACCAAGTTCAAGGCCAAAGGCTTTCTGAGTTGGTGTCCCTGTGCCTGGACCCTTGCCCTCCTTGCCTTGCCAGACTGGTTGCAACACCCAGTTGATTCATGTATTTCTGTGGTATGAGCTCCTAGATCAGGTACTCCACCATATCTAGGCTTTACTTGAAAGATTTCCCCTGGAAAGTAAGTTAATGTGTTAAGAGGAAAGAATTGGGTAATAAACAAGAGCTATGGAGGACAGAATTGGAGAGATCAGCGAGGGAGACATAAAATCTTATCCAAGAAACAAACTCCTTGACAATTAGAGCTGACTGGAAATAAGTTGATGATTCCATAAGATAATGAGAAATATTGAAATCACTTAAAAGGACTGAGAAAACAGAAGAAAATTCAACAGCTCTGATCACAATATCTGACCTGACAAATAGACATAACTGAAGAATCATTGGACTACCTGAAAGTCGAGACCAGAAAGATCCCTAGTGGCTTCTTAACTGAACTTCATCTTGTCAGTGAAAACTTAAAAATGGTGGTTCCTTCAGCAGCACAGATAATAAAATGGGACTACACAGAGTTTAGCATGACCTCTGTGCACGGACAACCCACAAATTCATAAAGCATGCTATTTAAAAAAAACAAAAGAAAATTAAGTAAGAAAAATTTTAGCTAATAATGCTTGCCAATTTATTACAGGGCTTGGTAGGTTGAAATGAACGTATGACTTCATTGGTGAAGGAAATTCCATGTGTAAAAAGTCTTTCCAGCAGTACAGATAAGCACCGTTAAAAAAAATCTCAGTCTTAGTTGTCCACCCAGAGGTGTCAGGGCAGCTAGGTGGCACAGAGGATAAAGTTCCTGACCTGGAGTCAGGAAGACTTATATCTTGAGTTAAAATCTGGCCTCAGACACTAACTAGTTATATGACCGTATGCAAGTCATTTAACCTTCTCTGCCTCAATTTCCTCATCTGTAAAAGGAGCTGGAGAAGGAAATGGCAAAACACTCCACTATCTTTGCCAAGAAAACCTCAAGTGGAATCATGAAGTCTTGGATGTGATCAAAATATGATTGAAAAATAATAACAGAAACCACTGAAAAATTAAATGACTAACCCAGGATTACACAGCCAGTATACATCAGATGCATGGCTTCAAATCAGGTCTTCCTCACTCTGAGGCCAGCTCTTTATCAACTATGGCATTGGATACTTCTACACATATCAGGAAGATAATAACTGTAACAGAAATGAATACCTCCCCCATGACATCACTATCTGCCTCTACATATCTCTGTCTCTATCTATCTGTCTCTGTCTCTATCTCTCTCCATTGGGATCCTACATTTACCTATGTAGATAATTGGAGAGAAAGATACTCATATCATTTACCTCTTTGGAGTGTGAGAAATAAGGTTTGTGAACCTTAAAATGATATAGAAATAGGAAACTGTAATAAAAAGAAATATAGGCTACTGAGAAATTAAAACAAGAGAGCAGTTGCAATAGAGATCTTTTCTTGAGTACTGTCTAGTCTTTGTAAGAAAAAAAAGGTTACTTAGTGATAAGTAACCTCTCTTGGCTTCCTTGTTTTTGAATCACAGCCATAACTAAAGGTTCGCCTTCATCTCCACCGAACAACCTAATTAACAGTATTTATTGAAGTGTTGCTTCAGTTGAAACTTAGTCAGTTAGTAGAATTGCCCATTTGGGTCCTGACATGACCTGCAGTTTTTGTGTCATAAAGACCAAATTTGGCTTCTTAAATTAGATCCTAGTGAGTTCAGAGTGTTATACCTGAGTGACAGGAAAGCCAGCTTGTCAACAGCCTGTGTCCTTCACCTATTGATTTCACTCACTTTTCTCCTGACTCCCACTCATTTTTTCAGTGTATGGGAAGATTGCCAAGTTCCCTCTGGAGGGGGAGAGGAAGTGAGTGCTCTAAATCCCTAATTCCCCAAAGTAATTTTGGACCAGGACTCATGTTCTGGGCAGTCTTCATACTTGGACAACACCACACTTAATTTCTCCCTCCAGAAATGTGTATTCTGCATACTTTCTTATCCTAAAGTTAATTAGTCAATTTACTGAATACCATAAAAGAAACCCCAGAACACCTGAGCCCAGGAAATCCCACATCACCATTTATATTGAGCTGAGAAAACAGCGTGAGTTTGGATTTGGCCAATTTAGAAAAAGCATGTATAATTAACAAAAGTCCAGAGCCTTGGTGGAGAGGCAATCTAACCTCCCAAGGAAGTGGGAAAGCCACCCTCTGGCCTTTCATCAACACACATCTTACTTTAGATCTAAATGGGTAAGAATCTCTAAGTTCTATAGATCCAGATGCTATTTTGCATCAAAACAGAACACAGCAGGACTTCTTTATAAGGTCTCATGATTTTAGAATTATTAATACTGAACTCACAGAACATTCAGTGTTGCAAGGCAACTCTGAGGACAATCTATATTGGGAAAACAAACCCCTCAACAGCATTGCTGATTCCCCCTTGTTAAGAGACCTCCAGTGACAGGGAACTCATCAGATTCCAAAGCAGCCTCTTCCATTGTGGATAACTCATAGTAAAGGATTTTTTTCTGGAGGGTTTCCTGAGAGGTCAGCAAGATATAGTTAAAATGGGGTTACCCTGGAGTTAGTAAGACCTAAGTTTTACTAGTATTTCATTCACTTACTGGCTTAATGGCCCCTCTGAGCCTCTGTTTCCTTATACATAAACATGGAATTAATGCAATAGTTCCCCAAATCACTAATGGAAATGTGAACACTTAATGATATATGCATTAAAGCACTTTGAAAAAGTCAAAGCATCCTATAATGGTCAATTTTGTTATATGTAAAGCCTAAATGTTACTCTCTGAAACTTTTTTTTGATAAATTTGTCTCAGTTCCCTATATTTGAGAAATGAGACCTTTGTTGGAGAAATTTGCTGTAAATTTTTACCCAGTTTCCTGTTTTCCTTCTAATTCTGCCTGTATTTTTTTAAAGAACCCCCTTTTATTTCAGGTAATCAAAATGATCCATTTTGCCTCCCATGATCCTCTCTATTTCTTATTTGGTCAGAAGTCCTTCCCCTATCCATAGATCTTACACATAATTTTCTTTTTCTGTGCTTTCTTTATTTGCTTATGAGAACATCTTTGTTGTACCCATTTTGAGGTTATCTCGGTACACAGTGTAAGATATTAGTCTATACCTAGTTTCTGGCAGACTACTTTCCAGCTTTCTAAAAAATTTTGCTGTCATATAGTGAGATCTTGCCCCAATATCTGAGATTTCTGGACTCATCAAATACTAGGTTATTGCACTCATATGCTTCTAACTATTGTGTACCTAATTTATTCCATTGATCAACCACTTTATTTCTTTTTTTATGTAATAAATTTTGTTTCTTGTTTACATCATTCATTTTCAAGAGATTTTTGAATTACATATTTTCTCCCTGTCTTTACCCTACCCCAACCCCAAAACAGCAATCCCACAGTAGAGCCCCTCCCCTGGTCTGCTCTTTCACTTTCTGGTAGGGTAGGGAGGGTCTCCCCTACTGTATACCTT
>CM053601.1:8470039-8484045 GCA_028646575.1 Pseudocheirus occidentalis
CAATTCAATACAGGCTGTGTAGGTGTGATTATACAGGACATCTTCATAGTGGACATATTGTGACAGTGATCATATGTCCCTCCTTCCTAACCCTCCCCCCTTCTTCTGTTCTCTACCCTGTCCTTTTCCCTTTATTGAAGTGTGAGCATCCAGCATCCCTCCCCCAGACTCTGCCCTCCCCTCTGTCATCCTGCCTTTCAATCCCACACCCCCTACTCTCTTGTGTGGCATGATGCCCAGTTTAGAGTTTATGCCATTTCTTCCCTAAGCCAGATTCAATTACAGTAAACGAAAGTAAAGTTGTAACAGTTTTCCCTTGCCTCTTCCACACGGGATGATTAACCTCATTTTGTCTCTCCCTGTCTTCTCTCATTCTAGTCCCCTCCCACCTCAGAATTTGCCTTTTAAAGTATCATCCCTTCATATTCAATTGATCCTATGCCCTCTATATACACATGTATACACATGCTCAGATATGTATTCATATGCATATATAGCCTCCTATATAGACAAATATCCATTTGTATTCCCTTTACCTATCCTCATACTAAGAAAAATTTCATAAGTTACTATTATTGTTTTTCCATATTGGCATGTGAATACTTCAAATTTGATAAACTCCTTATGATTTCTTTCCCATGTTTACCTTGTCATGCTTCTTGTGTTTGATTGTCAAATT
Organism: Pseudocheirus occidentalis; assembly: GCA_028646575.1. Taxonomy (NCBI): domain Eukaryota; kingdom Metazoa; phylum Chordata; class Mammalia; order Diprotodontia; family Pseudocheiridae; genus Pseudocheirus; species Pseudocheirus occidentalis. The sequence continues at coordinate 8,470,719 of CM053601.1, forward strand.
TTCTGTTCAGTTCTGTTTTTTTCAGCAAGAATGCTTGAAAGTCCTCCACCTCATTGAATGACCATATTTTCCCTTGGAAAAATAAGCTCAATTCTGCTGCGTAGTTGATTTTTGGTTTTAATCCCAGCTCCCTTAATCTTTGAAATATCATATTCCAGGCCCTTTAATCCCTCAGTGTAGAAGCTGCCAGATCTTGGATTATCCTGAAAGTACTTCTGCAGTATTCAAATTGTTTTCTCTTGGTGGCCTGTAATATTTTTCCCTTTAACTGGGTATTCTGGAACCTGGCAATAACATTTCTAGGAGTTTTCTTTTGGTGATCTTTTTGAGGAGGTGATTGGTGAATCCTTTTAAGTTCTATTTTTCCCTCTGACTCTAAAACATCAGGGCAATTTTCTTTGAGGATTTCTTGAAGGATGCTTTCCAAATTCTTTTTCTGGTCATGGGTTTCAGGTAAACCAATAATTTTCAAATTGTCTCTCCTGGATCTACTTTCCAGGTCAGTGGTTTTTTCAAGGATATATTTTACATTGCTTTCTATTTTTTCATTTCTTTGTAACTGTTTAATAGTGTCTTGGTTTCTCATGAAGTCATTAGCTTCCACTTGCTCCACTCTAATTCTGAAGGAATTATTCTCTTCCAAATGCTTTTGAGATTATTTTTCCATCTGGGAAATTTGAGTTTTTAAGTCATTCTTCTCCTCATTGGCTTTCTAGGTCTCTTTTGCCATTTGGGTTAATCTATTTTTTAATATGTTGTTTTCTTCAGTTATGTTTTTGACTCTCTTTTCATGATTTTCTTGCATCATTCTCATTTCTCTTCCCAGTTTTTCCTCCACTTCTCTTATTTGTTTTTCAAAGTCCTTTTTCAGATTATCTATAGCTTCTATGCATTCTTCAAGTGTCTTAGAAGCATTTGGTGTGGAAGTTCTGACTGTGTTGTCTTCCTCCCATTCCATGCTTTGATCCTTTTTGTCCACAAAAAAGGATTTTAGAGTTTTCTTGCTGTTCTTATTTTGCATCCTTTTCCTCGTATTGGCCAGTCAATTAATTGGTTGTTTTTTTTTTAGCTTTGTGAAACTCTGCTTCCAGGGGGAAAAGCTCTGTTCCAAATTGCTGGAGTTTTCCCAACTGCCAGTGCTACTAGGGAGGTGTTGCAGGACACCCCTAGCTTTGGCTTGCTGAAAGCTCTTCCCCAGGACCACCACCCAAGACCATGATCCAAATCCAGGCCACTCAACACAAGAGTACTTGGCCCTGATCAGTTGACTCATCCCCATTGCCAGATCTGCAGGTCAGGGCCTCTGAAGCAGTTCCTGCCCTCCCCCCACTGCTTCCTTGCCTTGGTGGTAGATTGGCTGAAACTGCTTTTCCTCCCCCAAATTTAGCTTGAAAGCTTCACTCACTTTCACCAACCTCTAATCCTGGCTTAGTAGATGTCTAGATTGCTTGAGGTGCTTTAGACCTTCTCTGAAGTAGACTCACTCTGTGGCTTGGGAGGCTCCACCCCTCCCGGACACCCTGTAGCCTGGCCACATGGCAGTTTCAGGCTGGGCTGGTCTCGGCTCCTGGCCTGCAGGCCTGCAGGATGAGCCTCTGCAGCCAAGCTGCCGTTCTCTAATCCCTATTTTTCACACCTTGGTAGATGTGGAGTTGCTGGCGGCTGTAGATCTTCTCTCTTGTAGACTGGCTGTGGCATGGCTTGGCTTGGCTCCTCCTGACTGCCCTGGGGCCTGGCCACGTTTTGATTTCAGTCTGCTGCAATGATCCCCTGCTGCCGAGCTGTCTTCTGCAAGTGATGTGTTTTCTGTATTTTTGTGAGTTTAAGAGTCCTAGAATTTGTCCAGAGTCATATTTTATGGGTATTTAGGGTGTGTGTGAGCGGTGGGACATTGCTGCTTCTACACTGCTATCTTAGTTCTGCCCCTGGAACTCCAACCACTTTATTTCTTACCAAGGATGAAGTTGTTTTGATGGTTACCATATTATTTGAGATCTGATACTGCTTGTCCCCCTTTTCCCCTCTCTTTTTCAAATCAATTCTCTTGATATTCCTGACCTTTTCTTCTGATATATGAATTTTGTTATAATTTTTCTACTTCAAATCATTCTTTAGTAGTTTGACTGATGTTGCACTGAAGAAGTCATTTCATTTAGGCAGTGTTGTCATTTATATTATATTGGCTCAGTCTACCCATGAGCAATGAATATTTCTCCAATTTTTATCATTTATATTTATTTGTGTGAAAAGTATCTTTGTGATTCTGTTCCTGTGTGTGTCTTGGCAGGTAGAATTTCCCAAGTATTTTATACTCTTTGAAGTTGTTTTGAACAGGATTTCTCTTTTTATTGGTTCCTGCTGGTTTTGTTCTATATATTGTATTTTTGTCAAAATTTTTTGCACACCTATACATACCACAATCACCAACATATACAATCATATGATTTTTTAATTGATACAGTCAATTAAGCTTAGTATTTTTCCCAATATTGACCCCATTCTGTATTCCTGGTATAAATCTAGCTTGGGGAAAGAAGTGTTGTATGTAAGCAAAAGACATTTCTTGATTTTTTGATGGGAAAAATTAAAAGGAAAAATATGAAAAGTGAAGAAATGGAATTTAGAAAGCATCTTAGATTGCCTTTAAGACAATGCAGAAATGATGGAACAAAGCGTAGCTATATTACAAGAGTGCAACACAGTATTATTGTGCTGTAACAAATAAGGAAGATTATTTCAGGGAATGCTGTGATGTGAACTGATACAGAATGGAGTGAGCAGAATCAAGAGAACCGTTCCTATAAAATAGCAACGTTATAAAGAAAGCTTGAAAAGTTTAAGAATTTTGGTTAATGCAATGAATAACTTTGTCTCCAGAGTACCTATAATGAAGCATGTTACCCACCTCCTAATAGACTTGATGGGTACAGGATGTAGTGACATACATTTTTGAACATGATTACCATGTAGATTTATTTCACTTGACTATGCTAATTTGTTGACAAGTTTTTCTTTCTTTGTTTCTTTGTTTATTTCTCTTCTTCCCTATAGTCCTCCCTCCCTTCTTCACTTCCTCTTTACCTCCTTCCATCTCTTTATCCCTCCTCTTCTTCTTTCTGTCCTCCTTTCCTTCCTTCCTCCCTCCTTCCCTTCCTCTCTCTCTCCCTTCCTTCCTCTCTTCTTTCATCTTTTTTCTATCTTTTTTTGATTAGAGTGAAAGGGAATGCAGAGAGAAGATTAGCAATAGTGATAACCACAAAATGAGGACCATGGAAACATTTTATATATACACAAAGAAAATAGAGCGAGATTCAGTGGGAAACATCGAGGTGAGCCCATTCTGAAAGCAGTACAGAATTGATTGTGCTTCTTAAAAATGCTGCATGAAGTAAAGATTGTGCCCTATATAATTGTCTTTTTTGTTCCATTGTGTATTTGGAAACACTCTTCTTTTGGTGTTTAAGTCAGGATTTTTTTTAAAGGAGAGAAAATGACATGACTGTTGGTAACAAGTAGCCACCAGAACAAGAACAAGGTTATACATCTGGAAGGAGTGAATCAATAAGGAGTTAGTGAGTGAAGGTGGAAGGGGAAGGGGAAGGACCTGAAGGAGGAGTGATATGTCTCCTCACCTACTGGCCCAGTGTGTGTGTGTGTGTGTGTGTGTGTGTGTGTGTGTGTGTGTGTGTGTGCATGTGCATGTGTTTGTATGTGTGTGCATGTGTCCGTATGTGTGTGTTGGGTCAGGGACATGGGGACAAGAGAAGATTAATTTGGGGCTAGGAATAGTGGCTAACATGTATTCGGGAGAGAGCTTTCTGTGTTGTTCAACAGTTTTCTGTGACAGCCAGAAGATGGAAGGGTAAGACAGAAAGGTCCAATTTAAAGGACATTTGATTAACTTTAGAAGAAGAATTCTACAGGAACCATAGTAGGATTGGAAGATGCCCACATCCTTCTTCTGGATATCACCATATGAAGCTTTTCTTCAGTGACAGCCTCAGGACTAGGTGTCAGGTCCTTAATTTCCTTTCTTTTCCTCTGTAGAGAAGGAATAAAAAGGAGAATTCTTCAGAGAAAAGGAGTCTCCAAACAGCTGTGCAGTGGCTGCCTTTTGCCATGTTACTGCACTCTATCTATCAGCAGTGTCACTTTACTGTCTCAACAAGTGGCAGCCCACCCAGATGTTGGAAATTATTTTAGGAGACCATGACGACATCTCAGACCTCCAGAGTTCTAAAGATGGGACTCTTGATCTTGGAGTATATACGTCTTCCAGAAATGGAAGTAGACTAAACTGCTTCTTATTTTGATGTGGGGGAGAGGAAGGAGGGCTACCCTTACTGCTGTTATCTTCTTGAAGGCTGACTCTAAGAACTAGGCAAACCATTTTAAAAAATAAATAACACTCCAACATTAGTGGCAGAGTAAACTGTCTCCAAGTTGTATAACTTAGAGTAGGCATTTAGTTTTCGTGTGTGGAGATACAGAAACAGATGCATAGAAAGGAGAAAGACATGTTAAGAACAACATTTTATGATGAGACTAATTTAGAAGTATCTAGATGAGGTCTTTTCTAATTGTTATGTTATGTGGGAAAACTTCTAGATTTGGAGAAAAGATTCCATCCTCGATATTACTGACCTGATCCATTTAGATAGAGTAAAAGACAAGAGACAGCTGGGTGGCACAGTGGATAGAGTGCTGTGCCTGGAGTCAAGAAGATGCATTCTGAGTTCAAATTTGGTCTCAGACTTTTACTAGGTGTGTGATCCTGGGCAAGTCACTTAATCCTTTTTGCCTCAGTTTCCTCACAGTAAGATGAGCTGGAGAATGAAATGGTAAACCACTCCAGTATCTCTGCCAAGAAAACCCCAAGTGGGGTCACAAAGTATTGGGCATGACCAAAAAATGACTGAACAACTACAGAAAGACGAGACAGGAAATATGGATGATTTTATATGGAAAATAAGACAGGGTTTTAACTGTGCCACTATTTGAACCCATCCAGGACAACTGCCCACCCCGCTTATCCAAGTAGTGATTAGAGTTAGAGCCCTGCCACCCAAAGTGACCCCCTTATCTACAACAATGAGCCTGGAGACTCACAGGATACTCGAGGGGTATCCTATGTACAGCCAGGGGTTGTCTGAATAAAAGGGACAACCTTTATTAGGCTCATTGAAGCCTTTCTCCAGATCAAGCCCATGACATAACAATAGCCCCCGTTGATGTCTATTTCTCAGCATCTAGTGAGGCTTCTTCCTGCTGCTAGAATGACAAGTTTATTCTCGTTCAATAAGTAGTAGTAGTTTTAGTAGTAGTAATAGGAGGAGGAGGAGCAGCAATAGAAGAAGAGGAAGAGAAAAAAGAAGGAGGAGGAGGAGGAGGAGAAGGAGGAGGAGAGGGAAGGGAAAGAGGAGCAGGAAGAGGAGGAGGAGGAGAAGGAGTTGTTGTTGTCCCTATTACATTGTTGTTATTGCTAGCCTTATGCTCTTACAACTTGAAGCCAGGCCCTCCGGAGGACTCACATGAAAAAATTATGGTAGGAGCAGTTGGGTTCGAAGGTGAGCTCATATTGTTGTTTGAAGAAAAAAGAAGAGAAGAAGAAAAGAAGACGCTCTAGAAACCAAAAGAAGATCTTGCTGATGCTAATCAGCCATATTCTTTGTGGGCTATTTGTAGGTAGAGGGCTTTCATATCCCTGGATGGCTGAAGTGGATCTTCATGTCTGAGAATGCTCTCAACTTAACTAAAAGGCATTCTCCATCTTCATCTTCACCTCCTTTTCCCCTTAAAGTCCTCTAAAGAGCTGTCTATTTCCTTCTTCCATGGGGTTTGATAAAGGACTCTCCTTTACATTTGTTTAAGAACCCAGTATTTCCACCTCTATCCTTAGGAAAAAAATATTATGATCATCCACTGATTTGGCATTGTTTGATATTAACTACATAGGTTGGCTCAGAAAAGTCCAGGGACTTCTGTTTGGCCCTAACAACAGTAATCAGCACAGTCTTAGTGCCAGTAGAGATATGTACTCCCAAGACCTCATAAGATCCATTAAAAAAGTACTTTCACCCTTTTTTGGTTCATTTATTTTTCAGTGACAGTTATTTGGGTAAATGTTGGATTCAGAAGAGAGAGAGAGGTAGATAATCTCATGACATATTTGGCCCATTTCATTTTTTTTCTGAGAATTTATGCCCTTATGGCATTTTTGTGTTTTTCTATGTGATATTTTTTAGAATACTATATATACTGCTGCTGCTAGTGGTGCTGCTGCTGCTCCTAATTCTACTAATACTATTACTCTTTCTACTATTGCTACTATTCTGCGGCTGCTGCTCCTACTTCTATTTCTACTACTGCTGCTACTGTGGCTACTACTACTATGCTGTTGCTCCTCCTTCTGCTGCCGCTACTGCACTATGTAAATGTTAGCTCTATAAATGAGTCATTAATCTTTGTATCCAGTCTTACTTCTACTACTACTGCTACTAGTAATCTCTTGTTCCTACTGTTCCTGTTGCTGCTGTTCCTACTTCTGCTGTTGCTTCTGCTGCTGCTACTATCACCCAAAAGCTTTGTTGTGAAAATCAAGCATCTTGTAAATCTTACAGTACTATGTATATGTTAGATTTATAAATTAATTATTATTCTTAGTATCGCCTGTCTTCCTCTGGGACATTTCAGTTGGGCTGTGCAAATTACCTCAGTTTCCTTTAAAAAAAAGTAGGAGAGGCAGGAGGGGCTTAGCCAGCTCAACATTAATTAAGAGCCTATTATTTGTGATAGCTACTTCATTAAATGTTGGATTCAGAAGAGAGAGAGGTAGATAACCCCGTGCCATATTTGAGCCATTTAAATTTTTCTGAGAATTTCTGCCCTTATTATAATTTTGTCATCCTATGTAATATTAGCAGAGATTATTGATGGAATTATGTGTTTAGTAAATAATATTCTTTATATTATAGACCCTTTCTTTTTGTAGCTTGAAGATTTCTATACCCCTCCCCCCTTTTCATTCATAGAAAATAAACCTGGGAAAGTTGAATTTTGAGCTCCTTTTCCTATTATTTTGTTAATGTTTTGAATTATTATTTTTATTGCAATGAGAATTTTTTCAGTTCCAAAGTTTGTTTGTAAATTTACTATTTGTTTATTAATATTTGCAGAGAATGTTATGTATATGATGGAAAATAAATTCCTTGGGTCTATCAGAGAGTTTGACGGGCAGCAGACAGACATAGTAGGCATTTGGTTCTAGGGTGTTTCAAGTACACGAAAATGAGAGAGTATTCGGAAATCACTTAGACATTTGATGTTGAAATACTCGAATTGTTCTCACACTGAGGTTAGGTTAAATGTTTAATCAGTGATGACTGGCAGGTCATTCATGGAAGGAGCTATGTTAAGAGTGAGTGAGAAGCAGTGGGACATAGTCATTAGAGGGCTGGTCCTGAGACCAGGAAGCCTGACCTGGGGTCACATCTTGCCTCTGACATGTACTGTTGGTGGGACCCAAGCAAAGCACTTTATCTCTCAGAGCTTTCTAAGTCTAGAACCTACAGAATAAGGTGCTGACCTCCATTGGCAGAAGGAGATTTGTCACCTGAAAGTTCCCTATATGAATGAAAATCACAGTTCTTCTCCTTAGCGTAGTGAACCCATTGTACCATCTAGCTATCTTAATACCATCCTTTATAAGAGTTCATAAAGCCTCAGCTTGAAGATCTAGGCTGTAGAACTCATTACCCCAAAGGAGTCCATTGCATTTGGATAGCTCTGACTGTTGCTGAATATCTAAATCTGAGTTTCTGCATCTTCCCCCAGTTTTTTCTAGTTCTAGTGTATAAATCTTGCCCTCTCCACTGCACTCCTCATTCACCAATCTCATTTCCAAGGTAAACATCTCCAATTGGTTTAACTGATTCTCAGATGGTATGACCTCCAGTTTCATCTCTATCCTGGCCATCCTTCTCTGTATCCCCTAGAGCTCATTCATGTCTTTACCAAAAGTTACTGCATAAAACTGAACATGACATCTTAGATGTGGTCTGACTGGTCCAGGTCACAGCAGGATCGTCATCTTCCTCGTTCTAGATGCTGTCTCTTATCACAGATTCTTTTGGTTATCACACCAGGCTTAATTCATTTTGACTTGGCAGTCCAGACTTTTCACAGAGTGTAGCTAGATGGCACTCCACCTAATCACTCGAATATCTTTGCCAAGAAAATCTCCAAGGGGGTCGCAAAGGTTTCCACAGGACTGAGAAAATAATTGAACAGGAATATTTCTACTATTAATGTGTTTTTATATCACTAAATTTTTGAAAATAAACACAATTTTATGCTTATTCCTATAAGTCACATTAGATTTTGCCCATCCTAGCCCATCAATGATTTTTTAGATCCAACCTTTTTCATCTACTATGTTGCTTTTGTCTTTCCTGACTCTATCTATACCTGTGAGCAGGAAGACTTTTCTAGTGTTAGCAAGGGAGGCAACAACATCAGAGACAATTTTTAGCTAAGGCCGCCAAATATAGAGTCTCCCTGGTACCACAAAAATACTAGGTTAATGGACTGACAAACAGCAGGCCAAGAAACAAAAAGTACTGGCTGCCACCTCATTTTACATATAATTGTGTAAAGTAAAAATAATTCTTTAAAAAATCCTGAGGGTAACTCAGACAGCCATGGTGACAAAGGAATCAGATTCATTAGTAGTCTGACTTTGTAGGCAAGTGGATGACTCATCTGAGTCTTAATTTCCTCCTCTATAAAATGAGACAGGTGTGGACATCTGGGATTGGAACCTGACAGAGACTATCATGAACCCTGTAAGGTCATGGTCAGTATCCTAAATGAAGTTTGAGGAATCTGTCTTTAAATCAAACAAAGAAGAGTGAGCCATGAAGGACATTAGGAGGGCCTGCAGTGTTCCTTTCAATGGGGGAACAGGAATGGTCTGGTCTCACGAGAAACAGGCTTCATTTTGCACCAAGGAGAAAGAGGACAGAAATAGCAATGCTGCACAGTACATCTTGTACGACCCAGCACATGTGCAGACTAGCAGGATTGATGCTGACAGAAGGGTGTTGTTTTGGCTGGATCTAGCCAACGTGTTCCTGGCAGAAGAACTTGGGGAAGAAATCATTGATAAACTAAATAGCTAATATATCAACGGGCAGCTCTGAGCTGTTTCTGCTCCTTGATTTATCCAAGTGGGCTGGGAGTGGGGGCAGGAAAGGCTAAGTTCTGGTTGTTTACAGCTGGCTTAAAGTGATACAGCCTGAGCAAACAAAGGGGGTTCTTGGAATGCTGTGTTTGAAAAGTTCTCAATGAGAATTCCAGAGCAGCTGAGATGTTAAACAGATGTATCATCTCCCAGACTTAAAGGGATGTGGAGATTCTTTTCACTTTGTATATATATGTAGAAGCACTCATTTTTATCTGAATCAATATATAATGCAAATAGCGAGGAAAATACAATTTTCCTTTGTCCCTAAAGTGAGTCCCCCTCCACACCCCCATGTGGCAGGAGATACCATTTGTTTTCTTCTAGGGGGCAGGGTGAGGCTTCCTGTTCCAAGGAACAATAGAAATCTGATTTTAATTGATAGATCTGGAACTAGAAAAGAATGCAGTGGTCATCAAATCATTTTACAAATAAAAAAACTAACAAACCAGAGCAACACTCAGGTTAAATGGTCATAGAAGCGACTTTGGAACCAATCAAGTCCAACTCCATCATTTATATTTGAAAAAGCTGAGACCCAAAGAGTTAACATGACTTTCCTTTGGCTCTACAAGTGATAAGTGGCAGAATTGGGATTGGAAAGACCCCATTTGGCAATGAGTCAGATTCATCATGGGGAGCAACAGTTCTATTGCCAGAAATACAATTACTTATCCAAGTAACTCGAACTGTATGATAAGGTCAAGAGAAGTGTTAATCAGACTGTACTGGAGAATCATGGAGGTCAAGTGGCAGACCAGCAAAAACATTCATAGATAACTAGAAAACATGGGGTCTTCAAATTGAACAAAGAGACCAAGTCAATCAGCCATATTTTCCATGAAGCCACCCTGGTCTCCAACTTCTCTTAGATAAGCATGAACTGAACAAATCCAAATATTGTTAGGAACTTTCTTTAGTGGACCTGGACATCTCTGAATGAGAGCAAATTAAGGAGATCCCAGAACCACATAACCACTAGGTCTCAGAGGAATGACCTTGAATTCAGGCCCTTCTAAAATTTATGAAACATATGATCCCTTGTGTTTATATCAAACTTTTGATATGTTTAACAGCACAATTTAGATGAAAAGTAATCCATTTTGATAGCATCAAGTTTTATAAAACACTGCTCAAGGCAAGTGTATGAAGGAGATAGTGCAATTCTCATTATCATTTCACAGATGAAGAAATTAAGATTCTGGAAAATTAATTCTCTTGACTGGGATCACATAACTAGCAAATGTGAGAAGCAGGGCTTGAACAGGACCCACCTGATTACATATCCAGGATATTTTCCGATGTGCCACCCAGCAGTTTCAATAGTAAGAAATTCACTTGCCAAAAAATACCAAAGGGAAAGAAATGGTAAAGAACCACTATGACTCACCTCTCAGGGGCTACATTTCCTCCTCAAGCAAAATGAGAGGATTGAAATAGATGACCTTTGAGGCCTCTTCTTCTTCTAAGAAGCCATACTTGAATCTATGTTTGAGCTTGAAACACTAATGAAATATTTCAGACTTTAAAAAAAGAGATGGTTATATAAATTGGATGATTTAAGGCTACCTTAATAGAATATAGATTTCCCATCTTTTGGCCTTAGCAAAACTCAATAGTGCTTTCGGCATACAAACGGCCCCTTTCAGTAAAGTTTGATGCCGGGAAATCTAAATTTCCCATTCCTTTCCTCCCTTTCTCTCTCCTTCCTTCCTTCCTTCCTTCCTTCCTTCCTTCCTTCCTTCCTTCCTTCCTTCCTTCCTTCTCCCATTTTGTCATTATATTTCTTGTGCATACCATTGAGCCTGCCACACAATAAGTGCTTAATTAACACTTGTTTTATTGAATTATCTGCTCTGAGAATAGAATGAATCTCTGAGATTAAGTGCTCTAGCAGTACCTGAACAAGCATCTCTTCTACATTATCAAAAAGTGTCTCTGCTTGAAGATCTCAGGGTCTAGGGACAATTCTTAAACTTCATTTATCTGTCTGATAGGCCTGCCCTCTAAAAGTCCAGAGAAAAGCATGTTCTTTGGTCAACTCCTACTATTTAACAAGAAGAGGAATTGTAGTATATTTTTGGCCACCAGATGGAGTTCCAGCTACCTGTGAGTAGCATGGTTCCCTGATGCACTACCATTCAGGACTCTTACTAAACTGTGCCAGGGTTCAATTGCAGTCTAGGAGGTATGATTCTGGAATATAGTCAAAATTACCAAAAATGCCAAATATCTTTTCATTTTGTTCAAAGCTCTCATTCTATAGGCTAACTTTGCCATCTCATCATGATTCTCCCTTTCCCCCTTCCCAAAATCACAGGATTCAACAGTTCATTGTTAATGCCTAGCTTGTTTATTAATGCACAGGAAGGAAGAAGACATGCATTTTTAAAGCACTGATTATGTTATAAGCACTATGATTTACCATTATTTCATTTTATCCTCACAAGCCTGGGAAGTCGATGCTATTATTGTCCCTACTTTACAGCTGAGGAAACTGATGCAGAGAGAAGGTAAATTATTTGCCCAGGATCAGACAGTATTTAAGTATCTGAGGCTGGGCTTGAATTAATGCACAGCACTCTATCCACTCTGGGAGGAAACTCAAGAAAACAATAAAACAAAACTTCATATAGAAGGCTGCAGTATTATTCAATCTTAGGTAAGTTGTACCTTCCTTGCTCCCTTCTTCCCTCCCAGTCTTTCTTTCAAACAATCTGAGAGGACCATAAAAGCAAAGAACTGGGCAAGTTTAAAAAGAAGAGTGGTTCCTCAGTAAGTGGAGGAAACAGAGTGAAAAATTATATGTGGACTGGAATTCCACCTGATCTCCCCAATTACAAAGTTATTATCTACATTCTAGGCATCTCCCCTTGGTCTGACGTGCAGCACATCATCTCCTCCTTGTATTCTCTGCCTCTGCATTCTCCTCAAAACGATGTCTCTATTTCTTCCAGTCTGTACCAAGTCCATGAATCTCTGTCCTTGTTTTCCTTATCCCTGATCATAGCCAATGGGTCATGTTAAGAAAAAAATATGGAGTCCTAGGAACGGCCTCTATTCTAAGGAGAACTCTGGGCAAAAGTCTCTCAAAGGGAAAATGAAACCTAAGAACTCTGGGAAACATGCTTTTCCCAGATTACACATGTCTTCATGATTCTCTTTTATCTTGGTCTAGCTGGGAGGTCTTAGACAGCCAGGTCATATCTGCAAAATGCCATTCCTCAACTTTGTTTTATAAAAGAACAATATGTGAATGGGGGAGTTGGGAATCAATGCTGCACCAACAATATGAAGTCTTCCCCTACTGTCTCAATGACTGGAATTTCTAGGTTTCTTTTAATTTAGCTCCACGCTCCAAATAATTATTGGTAGTGAACAAAGATGGCTAACTGGATAAAAGTAGAAAATCAAAGAAGTGTCAAAGTATATGTTTTGAGATCTGTCCATTTCACAAGTTTCAGCCACATTCTATGGCTATAGTTTCTTAGGAAGGATAATGAGAACCACACATTATGCTAGAATATGTGTTTCTTGAGGGCAGAGAATTTTGTTGTTTTTGCTGTTGTATTTCAAGTCCTTAGCATAGTACCTGGCACAAAATAGAGGATTAATGATACATTTTGAATTAATTGAATAAATGTATGTATTGGCATTATTTGATAAATCACATCTATGGCTTAAAGAAAGTCACCGGCTTAATGTTGAATGCTCTAGTGATGAGCCTCTGTGAACGAGCAAAGCTAGTCTTCAGACAATACCAGCCCATTGCTAGGCCAATATCTGAATCATTCCCAGCTTGGTAGGACTTGTAAGAGCTCATGGTTTACAAGCATTAGTTTTCAAGAATCATTTCTGCACTATGTTCTCTATGTGATTAATCCACAAAATCTTTGCTGTTGTGTAAAAATAAAATTGAGTAAGAATTATATAAATTAACTCTTTGTAAAGAATAGCAACTTTTTTTAAATTTTAATTTATTTTCTTGGTTACATCATTCATTTCCACAAGGTTTTGAGTTACAAATTTTCTCCCCTTTTTGTCCCTACCCCCCAGCCCAGAACATTGATCCCACTGTAAGACCCC
>CM053601.1:8484564-8509679 GCA_028646575.1 Pseudocheirus occidentalis
GGGGGAGGGATGCTGGAAGCACACACTTCAGTAAAGGGACAGGTACAGGGTAGAGAACAGAACAAGGGGGGAGGGATAGGAAGGAGAGACAGATGATCACTGTCACAATATGTCCACTATGAAGATGTCCTGTATAATCACACATCCACAACCTGTATTGAATTGATTGTCCTTCCAGTGGAGGTGGGTGATAAGGGAGGAATCGAAAGCATCTAGAATTTAAAGTTCTATATTACCTGCAACTAGGAATTAAGATATACAGGGGCTGGGATAGGGAGACCCTCCCTGCCCTACCAGAAAGTAAGAGAGCAGAGAGGGGAGGGGCTTTACAGTTGGATTGCTGTTTTACTGTTGGGGCAGGGGCAAGACAGGGAGAAAATGTGTAATTCAAAAATGTAATGAAAATGAATGATATAAACAAGAAAACAAATTTTAAAAAGAAAAATATTATTGTAGTTATTGTGGAATGGAAATGAAAGCTTGATCATTGATTTCATTAGCATAGGGACTTCCAAGGTGAAGAAACTCCTACAAATGCAGGTCAACAAACTCTATATTCCATAATAACCACAATAATATTGATATAAAATATTCATGATTACTAAACAGAATGTTCTGTTGTCTCTCAGATCTAAGACCATGAAGCTCTTTGGGATGTGCATTCCCTCACCCAAACCACTAAGACACAGATTCATTCAATTCTCAAGCTTCAAGGGATGAATGAGTTCCAGAGCTAACCTGGCTCAAGGTTTCTAGACAAGTTTCAATGAGTTCATCCAAGGCCAGGCCATGAGAAGCATCTTTTATATAATTCCTTTTCTTCTTCCAGGATTCATGTTTGTGGTGAAATAGGAATGTGGTTTCTATTCAAGAGAAGTCTGTGATGGCTTGCTGGAACAGTGGTATGCCCATTGTCTCCTCCAGCATGAGGCCTTTCCAAGACTTCAGCACAAATTCGGAAACCTGTGGTAAAGTAGACAGCTACTGGAAGGATCTATTTGAACATTCTTGCATCCTGGAGGCCGGATTACAAGTTGGCCTCTGAAAACACACACAAAAGCCTTGCAGGCACTTTTGTGGAGGAGTGTCAAACCCAAAGACAGTGAGAAAATGCCTATGATTTGCCAGAGCTCATGAATCAGAAAGGGACCAAGATGCTAGTTTCCACATGCATTTATTTCATGTTGATACACTTGACAAACCAGCACTTATCAAAATTCAATCATTAATGTTTTCCAGTGAGCCAAGTACAAGGCTCTTGAAGACATGCTCATGGTGGCTCCACCACGGAGGAGTGCAAAGAGAGAACTGAAAAATTCCATTCCCCACCTCTCTATTTATGCATCATAACTCACATTGGTCATGTTCTCTACATACAGGAGCCTTGTCTTAGTGGAGATGAAAAGAATTCTGGAGATAATTCTGGAGATAAAAAGAATTATGAGCCATATTCCTGTCCTTGAAGCACTAACAATCAAAGAAGAAGAATATCAGGAGCACTAAATATCAGAAAGAAGGGATTCTGTAGAGGAATATTAGCTCAAGAAAGAGAGTTCTTTCAAACCATGCTGGGGAAAAGAAGATCAATGGAGGGACAGGTTCTCAATCCAGGATGGAAAGGATAATTGTGACAGAAAACAGGAAGATGGTAGAACTCATTGAATCTCATTTTATTTCAGTTGTTACTGTGAAGGAGAATAACAGAGGTAGCATGATATAGTGGGAAATGATCTGAGGACCTGTGGTTGAATCTGAAATCTGGTGTTTAATAGCTATGTGACTTTGGACAAGTCATTTCAGCTCTAGGAGGTTCTTTTCTCAACTGTGGAATGTGGTAGTTTGATTAGATGTTCTCTAAAGTCTACGCCTCTGAATCTATGAACTTGGGATGCATTGGACTAGGAATGTATAGAGTAAAATGGCTAATAGAGAGTCAAATCCAAGGCAATTGTGGATTTAGTAAAAAAAAAAAAGCACCTAACTACCTTTCATGAACCATATTATAGGGGACAAAAAGAACTAATGAGATTAATGAACAATTGCCAATAGTCCCTGAAAGACTGTGGAGAATAGCACATGTGTCACGGGACTGAAAAAAGGAAAATGTCCTAATTTCAACAAAAAAGACAAGTGACACAACAGTTTTCAATAAGTGACTCAGCTGAATTTCCTCACAAGAAGTCTGGAACATAAGAGGACAACCAGAATGGCAATGAGTCCTGAGCTCCTATCATACAACAGTGGGTTGAAGAAATTGGGAAGGCCTGGCCTGCAGAAGAGGAATCTAACGGGAAACAAATTATCTGTCTTCAAATACCTGAAAATTGCCAACTAGAAGAGGAAATAGGCTTGTTCTGCTGCTTGACCCCAGGGGTTTGAAGTAGAAGAAATGGACGGAAGTTACCAATTGATGGTAGATTTTAATTCCTTTCACATTTAGGAATTTTGTTGGAATTAGATATTACAATGCCATGAAAATGGAGATTCCCAGCTGATTAACGTAAATTAGCAATTTTCTCTAATTCAGAGTCTTGTAAAGCTCCTTAAGGCACTGAGGGATGAGGCGACTTTACATGATCATAATGGCAGTAAATATCAGAAGGTTAGGAACCCAAGTCAACCTGGCATCATCTAAGCCTCATCCACAATACTGTGAGTGCCTTTTCTCTTAAGGACTTATTCAATGCTCTCAAATCAAATGTATTTTAATTCCAAAATCACAGAATTTGAGTAATAGAAGTGAGCTCAACAGCATCTAGTACACTCCATACTAAAAAGGCATCACCATTATAATTTACCAGACAAGTAGTCATCCAACCTCCACTTGAAGACCTCCATGGAAAGAGGACCTACCACCTCTCAAAGGGACTCATTCCATTTTTATTTAGTTCTAATTGTTGGGATGTTTTAGATTGGTTTTTATCTCTGACACAAAGATTAAATTTTACTCTGAGAAATTTCAACACCTTGCTTGTTTAATACTTCTTCCATGCAACAGATCTTTAAATATTTTGAAACATCTCATGTCTTCTTTTCCAAGCTAAATACCACTAGTTTCTCCAATCTTATTTCATGTATTATAGGTTTAAGATCCTTGACCATCCAGGTGGACCTCCTCTCAACACACTCTGCTCATCAAATGCCCTTAAATCATAGTACCCTGAACTGAAGACTTGGATATGGTCTGGTTAGGAGACAGTACCGATGAATGATTATCTCTTTATTTCTCAGTGCCACTCATGATCAAATTAGCCTTTTTTTTCATTGACTGATCATGCTACTGACCTATCTTTTGGTCCACTAAGAACATCTCATCTTTTTAGGGTGAAAAACAAAGCTGTCTAAATGCTACTTCTCTATGCTGTACTTAAGGTCATGATTTATTGAACCCTTTTGCATATCATCTTCTTAGATTGAGTCCAATGCCCTAACCCACAGGTTCTCAACCTGTGGATCATGACCCCTTTAGGGGTCTAACAACTCTTTCACAGGGGTCACCTAAGACCACTGGAAAACACATATTTCTGATGGTCTTGGTAACCAAGACACCACTCCTCTATCTGTCTCCAGGTGGGTCCGCCCACATGCAGATGCCCACATATGAGTATTAAGGGATCACAGCATTAGGAAGGTTGAGAACCACTGCTCTAACCTACCAAAATCTATCTGAATTTTGACTATATCATCCTGGGTATATGATTGTCTACTCTCTTTGGTAGTATAAGCCAACAACATTTTTTAAATTTTTTAAAAATTTTATGGGTTTTTTTTTTAGTTTACAACATTCATTTCCACAAGATTTTAAGTTACAAATTTTCTCCCCATCTTTCCCCTACCAACCACCACAGAACAGCAATCCCACTGAAAACCCCCTCCCTCAATCTGCTTTCTCTTATATCCTCCGCCATTCCCCCTCCAACTTTCCAGGAGTATGGCGAGATGGATCTCCATATCCCAGTGCCTGTATATCTTATTTCCCAGTGCATGTAAAACAAATAACATAATAATAATTTTTAAACATTTGATTTTAAAACTTTGAATTCCATATTCTTTCCCATTATCCCTCATCACCCATCCTTGCTGGGAAGATAAGCAATTCCATATAGGTTGTACATGTGTAGTTATGCAAAAAAATTCCATAGTGGATATATTGTGAAAGACTGACTATATTTCCCTTCAACCTATCCCTCCCCCACTTGTTCTATTTTACACTTTGACCCTTTCCCTTTTCAAAAGTGTGTCCTTCTAACTACCTTCCCCCCCAATCTGCCTCCCTTCTATCATCCCGCCTCTTGTACCCTTCCCCCCCTTCTTTCTTGTAGGGTAAGATACCCAATTTAGTGTGTATGTTATTCCCTCCTTAAGCCAAATTCAATGAGAGTAAGGTTGACCCATTCCCTTTTGCCTTCCTGTTTTTCCCCTCCATTGTAACAGTTTTGCTTTGCCTCTTTTATATTAGGTAATTTACTCTATTGTGTCTCTCCCTATTTCCTCTCATTATATTCCTCTCTCACCTCTTAATTTTATTTTTTTTAAATATCATCCCTTCTTATTCAATTGATCCTCTGCCCTCTGTCTATGTATACCTGTATACATATATGTACACACTCACATATGTATTCATACACATATTACTCTCCTATATAGACATATGTGTGTGTATATATGTGTGCATGCATTTATATTTCCTTCACCTATCCTCCTATTGAGAAAAGTTTCATAAATTACAATTATTGTTTTACCATTTTGGCATGTAGATAGTTCAAATTTGATAAGTTCCTCATGATTTATTTTCCTTGTTTGCCTTCTCATGCTTGTCTTGCTTCTTGTATTTGAATGTCAGTTTTTCTATTCAACTGTTTTTATTTTAAATAAAAAATGCTTGAAAGTCCTCCACCTCATAGAATGACCATATTTTCCCCTGAAACATTATACTTAGTTTTGCTGGATAGGTGATTCTTCTAGTTCCTTTGACCTCCAGAACATCATATTCCAGGCCCTTTGATCCCTTAATGTAGAAGCTGCTAGATCCTGTGTTATCCTGATTGTGTTTCCACAGTATTTGAATTGTTTTTTCTTGCCTGCTTGTAATATTTTCTCCTTGATCTAGAAACTCCAGAACCAGGCTATAATATTCCTAGGAATTTTCTTTTGGGGATATTTTTCAAAGAGGTTGTCCATAAATACTTTGAATTTCTGTTTTGCCCTCTGGTTCTAAAATGTCAGGTCAATTTTCCTTGAGAATTTCTCAAAGGATAATTTCTAGGTTATTTTTCTATCGTGGCTTTCAGGTAGCTCAATAATTTTTAAATTGTCTCTCCTGGATCTGTTTTCCAGGTCAGTGTTTTTTTCCAATGGGATATTTCAATTGTCTTCTATTTTTTCATTTGTTTAGATCTGTTTAATAGTATCTTGATTTTTCATAAAGTCATTGGCTTCCATGTGCTCCAGTCTAATTCTGAAGTAATTATTCTCTTCAGTGAGCTTTTGAAATTCTTTTTTCATCTGACAAATTCAACTTTTTAAGGTATTCTTCTCCTCATTGTCTTTTTAGGCCTCATTTGTCATTTGAGTTCATCTATTGTTAAGGTGTTATTTTCTTCAGCCAGGTTGTTGACTCTCTTTTCATGATTTTCTTGCATCATTCTCATTTCTCTTCCCAAATTTTCCTCCACTTCTCTAACTTGATTTTCAAAATCCTTCTTGAGCTCCTCCATGGCCTGTAAATAATTCATATTTCTTCTTGGAAGCTTTTGGTGCAGGAATTCTGAATTTGTTGTCTTCCTCCCATTCCATGCTTTGATCCTTTTTGTCCCCCAAAAAAGGAATCTAAAGTTGGTAACTGTGGTTGCTTTGCTTCCTTTGCTTGCTCATGTTGCCACTCAATTATTTGAGTTCTGAGCTCTTTGCCACAGTAGAACTCTGCTTCCAGAGGGTAGAGTTTTGTCCCAAATTGCCGGGGCTTTCACAGCTGCCAGAACTATTAGGAGGATGCTGTCTCTTCAGCCCCCACAAACTCTAGCTCATTGGTCATGTACCTCAGCACCACCACCCAAGTCTGTGACCCAGATCCAGGCAGGTTAAAGCAAGAGCAGTTACCCCTCAGAAGGTCACTTGATCCCCCTGCAATCTGCAGGCCAGGACCTCTGAAGCAATGATGCCATGGTGGCTTCATGGCTCACAGACCTCTACCACTTCTTGTCTTCTCACCCTGGGGGCAAAGGCCAAATGGTGCTTTCAGTCCCCCTGTTCCCTCAAAGACCTATACTGACCTTTTACTTTGTCTTTGGCCTTTATGGGTTGATATTTCTGGAAACTGCCACAGCTTCTGGTGATCCATTTTCCAGAACTCTGCTCCAGACAGGGCTGGTCAGAGCTGCCCTGGGGCTAAAAACGCGGGCTTATGTGTGGCTGAGCTAGTCTTCCAGAGTGCTGCAATGGACCCTTCCTGTCTGCTTGCCCAAAGGCTGCCTTCAGTGGGAGATTTGTTTCTCTCATGCACTTTGTGGGTTCTGTAGCTCTAAAGTTTGTTTAGAGTCATATTTTATAGGTATTTGGGGTGGGTACAGGAGGAGCTCACACACGTTTCCTGCTTCTATGCTGCACCCAACAACATTTATGAAGTACTTACTGTATTTGCCAGGCACTCAGCTAAGCTCTGCAATTACAAAGAAAGGCAAAAGCCACCTCTCCCCTCAAGGAGGCCACAATCTAATAGGGAAGACAACATACAAATGAGTTTACATAAATGAATTACATAGAATTGGAGTTAATCTCAGGTTAACATTATTAACATTAATGAGAACTCAAGGTGGAATTTTAGTTGATATTTTTTAAAAGTTGGAAATAATAAAGGAAAGAATTCTAAAAGCAATAAGCAGTGAAGATTCCCATAGCTGGGAGGTGGAGTGCTGTGTGTAAGAAATAGCAAGCAGGGCAGAGTTACTGTAAAAGTGTAATAAAGAGGGAAAGCTATAAAGGAGTTTGGTTTGGGAATAAAGATATTTTTAAAGTCATCTGAAAATTGTATGAGAATGTAATTCATACTTTATTCAGATGATGGATAAAATCTATGTCTAGGAACTCCACTGGAGACCTCATGACAAGTTTTCATTTCCATTTCCATTAAAGATTATTCTGAGTCCAGGCATTTAACCAGTTCTATATCTATGTAATTACATTATCATCTAGTCAACATTTCTCTTTCTCTGTAAAATACCATATGTACAAGTACAATAATAATATTACTTTATTAAAATCTTCACTATAACCTAGGTAATTTATATCTATAGCCTTCCTGTTATCAATTAATTTACCCTGTCAGAAAAGAAAATAATTTTAGTCTGGAACGACCTATTCCTGATGAAGCCACATTGACTCCTTGTAATCAATTATTCCCTTTCTAAATGTTCTTCAACAGTCTATTTCTACGTCTTTTCCCCTAGATTTAAAGCCAAGCTCTTTGACCTCTAATTCGCAGACAATTACACACATACACACATAACCTTTTTTTTTTTTTAAAAATAGGACTACATATTCCCTTTGCCAGATGCATGATGTTGTTGTTCTTCAATCACTTCCAACTCTTCATGACCCCATTTGGGGTTTTCTTGGCAAAGATACTGGAATGGTTTGTTATTTCCTTCTTCAGCTCATTTTACAGATGAAGAAACTGAGGTAAACATGGCTAAGTGACTTGTCCAGTGTCACACAGCTAGTAAGTGTCTGAGGCCAGATTTCAATTCAGGAAGATGAGTCTTCCTGACTCTAGTTCAAGTATTCTATTCACTGCACCACCCAGCTGCCCAAGATGATAACCCATCTCATTTTATGTCAACTTCCAAACATTATGAACAGTAATCACGCCTACTTGTTCTTTCAGTACTTAAGTATATAATTAATCGAGGGTAAGAAATTTGAATTCATCAAGGGTTGCTAGATGATCTCTTACTATATACCTACTTATCTTTCATGTCAACTCCCTATCAGTCATTTTTATTCTATCATTATTACCACTGCAAAGTCATTCTCCTGGACAGAGAAAATAGAAATAAAATAAGAACTGAGCTATTCTGCCTTATCTCTGTGATTTGCTATAGCCATGCCAAGTTGAGTTCATATTCCTCTTTGAACCTCCTCTTCTCTCAATATGTCTTTAAAAATTTTTGTAGGGGCGGCTAGGTGGCGCAGTGAATAGAGCACCAGCCCTGGAGTCAGGACTACCTGAGTTCAAATCCGGCCTCAGACACTTAACACAAAAAACTAGCCGTGTGACCTTGGGGAAGTCACTTAACCCCAACTGCCCTCCAAAAAGCAAAAAAAAAAATTTTGTAAAAATTAATCTACACGTATTTGTTAGCATCTCTTAGCAGCCCTCACTTCATTCTGAGCATTAACACTCCTGCCATTTTTAAAAATATATCTCCTATTAACTGCTCTTGTTTCTATTTAGTACTGCTCTCCTGCTGCTGCTCCTCCTCCTCCCACCTCCTTGTCTTCTTCCTCCTCTTTTTCTTTGGAATTCCCTGTGCATCCAATTTTTCTCCTACTTGGAACTGTTTCCCTTTGTGTCTTCAAAATTTCCTTCTTGAGATTTCCCTCACTCTTGAACTAAATGTTTATTGCATGGGATGCTTGCTTCTTTATGGAATGCTATCTCTTTTCCGTATGAACCCTTTGGAATCTCATTTCCCAACTATAGGGTGGATGTCAGATTTTACCTGGATTTCCTCTCCTCTATCACACACCATAGAAGGGAGTAGTTAATTCCGCCACATACACACTAGGTCCCCATCATTTCCAGCCTGGTAACCTAATTTCCCTGTTTGGAAAATTATATACTGAATATGATCACCCCTTTTTTGTTCCACCCCCCTTAATTCCAAATAATTCAAGCTATGGACAAGTGGAATAGGTTTCCTTGGATCTTTGTCAATCTCTTCACCAGAGGCCTCCCAACAAACCATGCTGGAGATGAATGTTTTCCAGAGAAATTACAGAGACATCATGTACATTGGGACTCTTAGACCTCTGAGGTTCAATCTAAAGCTAAGATTCTATAATTCTATATTACAAATTATGAAGTTATTCTAAATTTATAAATTCCATCCCATAGAAAAAAATTTTAAGTATCCCTCTTAATTAAACCAGTTTTGTGCATGAGACTATGGTGCCCATAGCTACATAAGACTTATGGGCAAGTGACCTGGGTCTCAAAAACAGTGCTCCACTTCACAGTTCATTCAAAGGCAAAGTATGAATCAGTGACAAGGAATGTGAAGAAATTCCATTCTTCCCAGGAGTGCAGCATAAATGCCTCACTTTTTTACATGTCCTCTCTCCGTTCTAACCCGTTTGCCTCATATTGCAAAAGAGAAGCCTTTTGTCTACGCCATTTCTTTCATGGTCTCATATGAACGTTGGCACCCTATCAGCCTATTCTGCCATAGAGCACTCCTTTGTCTTCTCTGGGGTGCCCTGGGAAGGAACCTATGCAAATGAGAGACACAGACATAACATACCCTGGCAACAGGATGACTTCACTTCCAACTTTCCAACATCTTTTGTTCATTCACTGTTAGATATTTTTTTCAAGTGGCAACAGGCACATCCAGCTGTTGTTTTCATACTATGAAGTCTGTTGAAATGCCTCCTGGCTTTTGTTCCATTATTCCCTTCAGCATGTTCTCAGAGGTCCAACAGCAGTTCCCTTGGCTAAAGGGTTTGAGTACCATGGTGGTTCCTTAACTGCCCCTCATCTGAGATGATTTTTAAATTATTCGCAATAATTCTTAAGTCATGGGCAAAGATCATAAAATCATGATCTCAGGGCTGGGAGAAAACTTAAAGACCATTTCTTTCAACACCTGCACCTTACAGGGGAGGAAACTAAGTCCAAGAGAAATGAAATTATTTGTCCAGGGTCACAGGGCTAGTAAGCAGAAGAGTCATGACGTGAACCCAGGTCTTTCTGACCCCAGGTTTATCATTCTATACATGAATTCAGAAAAAAAATACCTTTAATGACTGTATTTATTGCTTTGTTTGTTTATCTGTATTTTTGTTTCCTTACAAGTTATTCATTTATCCGTCTTTTTATCTATTTGTTTGCTTATTTATTTGCCTTTTCTTTTTGCCCAGACCTGTGATTTCTGTGGTAGCACAAGCAATACCCACTGCAAGTGTCTGGAGACATTTCTTCAGACCAACTTTCTAAAACCCAACACTAGCCCCTGTGAGTGAAGCCACCAGTGTTTGGAAGGTTCGTAAAGTTGGAAGAAGGCTAGAATGGAAAGGAATTCACCTGGATTGCAGCCAATGGGAAGAGAATATAGACCACCTAAGAGTTTCTATTTTAAAAAGTAATAATTCTTCTTACAAAAGATGTTATAAGCTCTGGATCAATGTATGTGGAGGTGTTTTTCATGTCTTTTAAATTTAGGGCCCTGGCACAAAATCCCTGTCACTCTTTACTGGTTATCATTGTAAAACTAGGGCACCTTTAGGATGTAAGCACCATCCACACATTCAGATAAGTAACTTGCTTATAATTTGGAGTCTTGGAGGTTTTCCTAAGGCCTTGAGAGGTTAAGGAACTTTCCCACAGTCACACATATCATATGTTACAGACTGGACTTGAACATAAGTCTTCCTGACTCTGGAGTTGACCCTCAGCCACTATACCAGTGAATTTTATTTTAATTTTTTGGTTGCAATTTATAACATAAGAGAAGGATCCAATTAAAATCATAGGCCAACTGTGCCAGTGGATACAGAGGCCCATACTTGTTGCTAGGAGAAATTCAAAGTTTACACAAAACAGCTTTTGTCGTCAAGCAGATTAAAGTCTTACAGAATGAAATGACCAAAAAACATAGAGAATTTCCCTTTGAATGTAGTGTTAGAATCAGCTTCAAAGCCAAAGATTCCTTCCTATTGCATTTTTGAAAACCTCTAAAATCCCAGTGCTTTTTACCTTTATCTGCACAATAATCCATTGGCTCACGTTTCCATCAATATAGATTGAAAATAATGAATCCTGCTATCTTCCCTAAAGTGTATTTACCAGAATAAAGTTTCAAGTGGCAGGAAGAGGATCCTTTCCCCACATCATTAGAGAATCACATAATCTCAGAGTTATCTGAATAAGAGTTCCCTCAACAATACACCAACTTTTTATTTAAGAGTTCTAGTGACAGGGTTCCCACTACTTCCCCCCCAAGGGAGTTCATTCAAATTTTGGACACTCCAGTAATTAGCATATTTTCCTTTTTCCCTTGAGCCTCAATATGCCTTTTACTTTTCATTGCTTTTAGTTCTTCTTTTTGTGACCAAGAAGGACAAGTCCATTCTCTCTTCTACATAATAACTCTTTAGGCACTTGAAGCTCACAGTCATCCAACAAAATCGTTTTGTCAGGCTGAAAGTTTCAAGTTCTTTCAACTGATATTCTTAGAGAGAGACCTGGAGACCCTCAATGCTTCTATGTATATTTCACAGTTGATAAATATATTTTTTTCTAAAGTGTGATGTTTTTAATAGAACTCAGTATTCCAGATGTGGTTTGACTTGGGCAGCATGCAATGGGACTATCACTTCCCACACCCTAGATATTAAGCTTCTTTGGATGAAATTATGATTACAGTAGCTTTGGGGTAGAAAATGTATTATATCATACTCTTGATATCTCTTGAGTTAGCAATTCATAACTACTTAACAATCCTTTCAGATGGAATGCTATCTAAGCACACCATGCCCATCTTATACTTGTGGAGGAAATTTTTTTGAACCCAAGGATAAAAGTTTTACATTCCCTCTTCTAAAGACTACTAAAACCTATTAAATATACCTTCAATTGAACATCTCATAGACATCTTAGACTCAGAATGTCCAAAGCTGCACTCATTAATTTTTCTCCAAAAACTTCTGAATTTCTCTATTACTGTCAAGGTTACCACCATCCTCCCAATCACCCAGGCTTATAACTAAAGTGTCATTCATGATTCCTCACCTTCTCTCACCCCTCTACCCAATCAGTTGTCAAGTCCTGTCATTTCTAATTTTGTAGCATCTCTTGAAAATTTCTCCTCTCCTCTGATATTTCCATGAACCTAGCTCAGGTCATTATCACTCCTCATCTAGCCAGTTGCAATAGTCTGATGGCTGGGCTTCTTGTCACAAATATTTCCCCACTCCAGTGCATCCTCCACTCAACTGTCAAAATGATGTTCCTAAAATATCAATATGACCATGTCACTCTATTCAATAAATTCCAGTCACTCACCATAACCTCCAGGATCAAATATAAAATCCTCAGTTTGGTTGTTATATCCTAGCCCTTCCCAACCTGTCCACTTTTTACCTTTTCAGTCTTCCTATACCTAGCACTGCCATACACTCTGCAATCTAGTAACAATGGTGTCCATGATGTTCCTTGCACACAACCCTCCATCTCCCAATTCTGAGCTCTTTCATTGGCTGACTCGGCTCATACCTCATATTCTGTCCCTTCTCACATTTCCTTCTGAGTTTCCTTAAATTAAGTCTTAAGTAAAGTTTCACCTTCTGCAAGAATCCTTCCCAAGACCTCCTTAATCTTAGTGTCTTCCATCGGTATATTCTGTTTGTACATATTTATTGGCATATTGTCTCCCGCATTCAATTCTAAACTCCTTGACACCAAGGACTATTTGGGAGTTTGTCACTTTTTGTGTATTTATTCTTTATCATGGTGCCCAACACATGTTAGGCACTTAATTAATGGCAGTTGATCAAGTCTAAGAAACAAAATATATCAAATAAAAATGAGATATTGCCTAAAGACTTTCAGCCAAGATGGCAACATGAAAGGTTGTAGGGGTGCCAAATTTTCTCCCACATACTCTAGTAGGTATTTGAAAAAGATCCCCTACTAGAGCAATGTTAAAGAAAATTCAAGAGGAAGAGAAACAAACCATTCCCTCCCTTAGAAAACCTAGCAAGAACGTGATAGGCTGGCAGAACCTATGAAATGCAGCACACAAAGGACACTAACCTGAACGCTAGAAAACATATCTGAAGCTTGTGAGGCAGACTGGGGGACATGTGGCATTAGGAAAACTAAAGCAACCACTAGTAAATGGACCTGAAACCTTCAATAGCTAAGAAAAGAACCACAGCAGAACCCAGCCAGTATTCTGAATAGGTACTGACCAAATGAGGCATAAGTCACCTCAAATTCTGGTCACTAGGGCTTGAAGTAAGTTCCCTTCCCTGGTGTGTCAGAACAACAACTGTGCACCCAGCCAGTTCACCTAGGTGAGACAGGGTCTCTGTGATGCTTGGAGTACTAGAAAGAAAGCAGGAGAAAGTGATGGCTCAACACCAGGGCTTCTGCATCTGGGGGTCTTTACAGGAGGCCAGAGACCATTCAGTCATCAATATGCAAGTGGGGTTTGTCAGGTCTACAGTAGGGACTGAAGCCAACTCTTCTCTGAAGAGTGTATAACAACAGTGTATATGGTCTAGCCAGTATTCTTATTGGAGCATGAGGAAACAAAAAGAGAAGTCAGGGTTTGAGGTTCAGATTGAAGTATCCAGTCTCTAATAGAAATGGCAGTGGCAGCAGTATCCAGATTACAGAGAAGACAGGATCAAATAGGAGTTATCCAAATCCTCAAGAGTCAAGAATGGAGAAGGTATAGATAGAGTCTGGCCTTATGACAAAGTTTCAACTTAATAACCAAGGCTAGAAAAATTAATTAACAGAACTAAACAGCAAATGCAACAAAGGAATCTCATGGGATAAGAGAAATCCAAGATTTGACTCAGGGGGGGTAGAGTAGTAATGCAAGAGGCAAAAGTAGAGCTCGGGGTGGGATATGCTGAGGGGGGGGGTGATGTCTTGAAGGACTGCAAGAGTGAGTTGAAGAAATTGATCAAGAGATAAAAATGAAATTAAAATTAAAATATGAGCTATCTGAAGGACATTTTAAAAATAAAATAAAGGATATTTCTAAATAGTTGAGAAGAGAACATGGATAATCTTACCTAGGTTTTCCGGAAAAAAAAAATAGAATGGAACAATTAGAATTCAATGAGTCCACGACATAAGAAGTATTAGAATAAAGTAAAAAGATAGAAAAAGTATAAAGCAAATATAATGTATGTCCTATCAAAAACAACTGCCTTGTGAAACAGATTGAGGAGAAATCATTTTAAAACCACTAAATTCACTAAAAATAATCTGTAGGGACTGAGATAGAGGCTATTAGAAAAAAATGGGTACTGTATTTCAAGAAATCTTCAAAGAAAACTTCACGGATCTCTTTAGGCAAAATGTAAATAGAAAGAATTCACCCATAGTAAAAAAAAAAACAACTACCAACAAAACAACATCTAAGAATGTCATAGTTCAAATCCAGGGCTTCCAAGTCAAATAAAGATGACTCCAAGCATCCGGAAAAAGCTCAAGAACCAGGAAGCCATAGTAAGAATCACAGACCTAGTAACTACCAACAAAAGAGGGAAAAAACTCTTAGAATATAATCTTCCAAAATGTGTAAAATAAATAAATAGCAACTAGTATTTATTCATTACTACTTCTTTGCCAAGCACTCAACTAAGTCTTTTACAAATATTTGATCCTTACACCAATTCTGTGAGATAGGTGCCATATTATCCTCATTTTACAGTTGAGGAAACTGAGGCAGAGGTTAATGACATACCCATGGTCATACAGCAAGTAAATATCTGAGGCTAGATTTGGGTCTTCCTGACTCCAGGCCCACTGCTCTAACTATTGCTCCATGTATCTATTATCTAAAATAAACACCTAGAACCAAGAATAATTTGTTCTAAAAAACTAAGAATGCTCCTACAGGGAGAAAACAGACCTTCAATAGATTGGAGTAATCCAAACCTCATAAAAATGAGAATTCATTAGAAATTTTGTATTAAATACAAAGGATATTTAAATATCTAGAAGATAAATATTCTGAGAGCTACCAGAATAGTCTAAGCAATGACAAAGTACTCCCATCCTAATAGGGGAAGAAGTAAGGGAGTTAATTAACATTTTACTAACATATATAGGCCATGGTTTTGCATTTACTCTGGTAGTTTTGGTTTTGTCAGAGGTAAAAAAAAAGGTAAAGATGGGCTAAGTAAACTGATTTGAGGGGAATGGATATACTATTTTTTTTAACAATTGGGCTTCAAGAGAAGAAGTATATAAACAAAGAGGAAAGGGTGAAGGGAGCAGACATTATGAACCAGACATAGGGTTGAAAACACAACTATATATACACTCACATACACACATATATGAACAGCAAGAGTATGGTGTATTAGATATATTAACTTCAACAAGGAAGCAGGTAGGGAAAAGGAACAGGAACAGAGGACATCAAAAGAGTAGAACGAGGTAGGAAATAGTCACCAAAAAGTCAAATGCCAACTTCAGAGGATAGATCAAAAAGGGGAGATTAAAAAGTGAAAGAAAGTATAAGAACCAGAAATCTGAATCAGGGTGAAGGAGCAAAAAGAAGAAGGGCAGAAAAGTAGGCAAAGACTACATCAATTCTAGGTTGCTAGTATTGATCCAATTCCTTCTTATTCTTCATCTTCATCTTCTTTGTAAACAGGCACTCAGGAAAGAAAGCATAAGAGGAGATTATCAAGGGAAAGAAAAAACAATTGCCAAGGTGAATAGGATTTATTCATTAATTAAATGGAGGAAGATAGCAGGATAGATTACAAAGCAGTATCTAACATTATTTATATTCAACAGATCTAAATGTCTAAGAGTAAATAAAGATTCACAGAGAGTAAAAGTGAAAATTTAAAGCAGAATCCATTATATTTCAAGGGGAAAAAAAGAGAAAGCCATAATCTCAGTAAAGAGGTAAAAAAAAATAAGTAAGGTTAAAAGCAATAAAGAGAGAAATTAAATTTCCCTGTAAAGCACCATAGGTAATTATATAATATTAATATTCAATTGTATGTACAGATGACATACCACCCAAGTATATCAAATAAAGTTTATTCAAATTATAAGGAGAAACAGAAAGCAAAATAATGGTTATCAGGACCTCTGCTCCTTTTACACCCATTCATTTTTTAATAAGGTAAACAAAAAGAATTTAAAATATCCATATATTTTTTAATCTAGAAGAGATGTCTTACAATTCCTGAATGGGATTAGAAAGGTATGTGCATATTTCTCAGATGTAGATGACACCTTTATAACAATTGATCCTATATCAAGGCATAAAATCCTCATAAAAAAATGCAGAGTAGCAAAAATATTAATCATATTTTAATGACCACACCAAAATAAAAGTTACAACCAATGAATGGCATTTGGATAAATTATTCAAATTTACAGATGAAATTATTTAAACTTATAGAGTACATGGATCACATAACTGATCCCCAAAACCATGAATAATTTCATCAAAGATACTTATAGCAATAAAACAATACTGAAAAACTTTTGGGCCTAGCCAAAGCAGTCCTTTGAAGAAATTTATATCCATAAACACTTTCATCAATGGAGAAGAGGAAAATGGTGCAAATAATTGGTCATGCAACTAAAAATATGGGAAGACTAACATATAAAAAAGCTAAACACAATAACAAAACTGAAAATCAGAGGAGATAAAAAAATCTAAAACAAAAATAAGAGAATGTATATAGAAAACTATGTAAAACTAGTCATTGTTTTTTTTTAATCCTGATGTATTATGTAACACTTGTTTTAAATCTTCTATCTCGGTCCCTAATTTGTACAGAGAGAGTGAGAGAGAGTAGCTGCTACATATCACCTCAGGGCTGAAATGTACACTAAGGGGCAGAGGCTGTTTTCTTAGTGCTATAATTTGCAAGCATTCCCTTGCTCCATTCTGCGTCCTTCGTTAATTACAAGTTGATATCAATTACTTATCCAGATTCTATCTTTAGAAATGGGTAGTTGTAGCAGAAATCAGTTTAGCTGGTACCTAGCCGTTAGTAACATAGGGCTGAGTAGGGAAGATTATTTTAATAAAAATATTAAAACGGAATATATTGAGCCAATCCCAATACACAGAGTATGTAGTGTCATCATTTTGTTCCTTTTGGTCACTTGAATTATTCTAGTCCTTCTCCTACTTGATTAAATAGGTTATTCAAATTTATCTGAGTGATTTTTGATAGATGGATTGCTTCAAGAGGGATGTCTGAGACGTATACACACCTCTGATTGATTTATTCAATCAAGTAGTCAAGCCCTATGTAATTATTATGTAGAGATATGAAATCTTACAAAAAGTAGATCTTACTTCATTGTCAATGGTAGCATTTCTACAACTGTCATAAATGATAGTAGTGAAAATAGACATCTTCACTTTATCCTTGATCTTACTGGGAAAGCCTCTCTTAAGGATCTTACAGAAATATCAACCGTTAGTTAATGTCATTTTAAAAAGAAAGAAAAGCCAAATTTTCAATATAAAAAGGGGGGGTGAAGACCATCCCAAATGAGGAGGAAATAAAGAAAATTATCCTTAGAAACTATTTTGGACAATTATATGCCAACAAAATTGATAAATGAAATGGGTGGATAAAATAAAATCTTCTCATTAAAAAATAAGAAATTTAAATACCTTATTAAAAATAAATAAAATATCAAATATATTCATAAGTTTTAAAATATAGAATATGATTGGTTTAGAAGTGAATTCTATTAATTCTATCTATCCAAAGAAAGTTTAATTGCTATATTCTGCAATTAGTTGCCAAAAATAAAGAAATAAGCAATCCTATCAAATTCCATTTAGACAAATATGATTCTGATGCCTAAATTAGGGAGAGATAATAGAGAAAGAAAAATGTAGTTCAATATCTCTAATGAATATTGATGCAAAAATATTTGGAGAAATGCTAGCAAATAGGCTACAACAATAAATTTCAAAGACCATACACTTGTAACTATGTTGGGCTTCCACCCAGAATGCAATATTTATAAAATTCTAAACACAATAGGCTATATGAATTGACAAAATATTCAAATTACATGATTATATCAACAGACATGGGAAAATATTTTTAAAGCATAGGAAGATATCATTCCTTAATAGAGTAAACAAAATTTATCTAAAATTAAGAGCTAGATGTGTGTGTTTGTGCATGTATGTGTGCATGTGCATGTGCATGTGTGTGTGTGTGTATGTGTAAGGAGCAGTAAGAGAGGCTTTTTCAATAAGAGCAAGGGTTAAGTGAAGATATCTATTTTCACTACTATCATTTATGACAGTTGTAGA
Organism: Pseudocheirus occidentalis; assembly: GCA_028646575.1. Taxonomy (NCBI): domain Eukaryota; kingdom Metazoa; phylum Chordata; class Mammalia; order Diprotodontia; family Pseudocheiridae; genus Pseudocheirus; species Pseudocheirus occidentalis. The sequence goes on from CM053601.1 coordinate 8,502,846, forward strand.
AATGCTACCATTGACAATAAAGAGGAGAAATAATTTAATGAATAAGTAAAGAAAAAGAGAGAACAAAATTACCTTTGTAGATAATTTGATGACTTACTTAAAGAAATCTAAAAATTCTAATAAAATAATTGAAACAAAACTTTTGTAAAATAGCTGAATGTAAAATAAGTCCACAAAATTTTCACACTTTCTATGTAATTCCAACAAAATTCAGCAACAAAAGAAACTTCCTCTCTAAATCATATTTATACATGTACACATATAACTACACATGTGTGTAGGGGCATATATCTATTTACATACACACACTTACACATGTACATACACATGTGTATATGTTTGTATAGGTACTTTTGGTATATCAATGAGCTGGAAATAAGATTGTGCCCATCATTAGAAGACAGGCTGAACAAATTATGGCATATAATTGTAATAGAATATAATTGAATATAAAAATGATATAAGGGACAGATTCAGAGAAACTTGTATGGACCTAAGAACTGATATAAAGTGAAGGGAGAAGAATCCTAATTAAGTTTAGACAACACTACAACATTATGGTAGTGAAAGACTTAGGAACTCAGATCAATGTGATGACCAATCACAACTCCAGAAGAATGCTAAGTCTTCCTTTTGACTGAGAAGTTATGTAACATTAAAGATCTAAGATGAGACATAGACTTTCAGATATTACCAATGTATATTGTTGGGTTTTTATTTACTTTTTTTTCCAAAATATGGTTTTAAGGTTGTGGGAGCTGGAGGTAGATATATAGGGAAGCAGAAAAGAAGAAAAGTAAAGAGTGTCAAAGAAATATTTTACAACTATACGGCGAAGAGCAGAAGGAAGTTCAGAAGAGGAAAAAGATAAGCAGAGAAATGACAGTTATTACTATGTCAACTGAATTATGTTTAAAAAAAACAGATGTCTTCAAAGACAATAAAATCCATGTCCAATATGTCACATCAACGCTGACTCAGTTTGTAGCTACCAAAACTCCAAGTTATTTTTTTAAGAATGACCTATCTTTACCTCCTTCTTCTTGTATTTATGAAGGTAACTTTTTGTACCCAAATATAATGCTTTATATCTATTCCTACTGAATTTCCTTTTTGGAGATTCAACCTAATACTCTAACTTGCCAAGATATCTTTTGATCTTGACTGATGTCAACTAGTGCATGATCTATTTCTACTCTCTTAGTGACAACTGCAAATTTGGTGAACATAACATCTCTGAATTTACTCAGGTTATTGATTTTTTTTAATGTTATGTATCACCAGACCAAGAACAAATCTCTGTGTACTCCACTGAAAACCCCCAAAGTTGACTCTGAATCACAATGACTACTCTATTTCTCATTTCGAGACTCATTTCTTCATCTGAAAAATGAGGATAGTAAGACTGGCACCAAAGGACTATAAAACTATGCATTCTCTTTGATCCATCAATGCCATTTTAGGTCTGTATCCCAAAGAGATAAAAAGAGGGAACAGGAAGGACATATTTGTATAAAAATACTTATAGCAGCTCATTTTGTGGTGCTAAGAACTGGAAATTAAGGGATGGCCCATCAGTTGGGGAATACTTGAACAAGCTGTGGTATATGATTGCAATGCAATCTTTTTGTGCTACAAGAAATGATGAGCAGTTTCAGAAAAACTTGGAAAGATTTACATGAACTGATGCAGCATTAAATGAGCAGAACCAGGAGGACACCATACACAGTAATAGCAATATTGTACAATGAGCAACTGTGAATGACTTAGGTATTCTCAGTAATACTCAGCAATGATCCAAGAGAATTCCAAATGACTCACGTTGAAAAATGCTGTTTGCCTCCAGATAAAGAACTGATGGCATCTGAATATAAACCAAAGCATACTGTTTTTCCCTTTCTTGCTTTCTTTCTTGTTTTGGTTTGAATTTTCTCCCAGAAAATGACTAATAGGGACATAATTTTATATTATTGCACATGTACTACCTATATCAGATTGCTTACCATCTCATGGAAGGGGAAAAGAGAGAGGGGGAAGGATAGAATTTAGAATTCAAAACTTTTTTAAAAAATGTTACCGTGGAAAGAGCTCTGAACATGGCATTGGAAGTTCTAGGTTTAAACCCCAGTTATAACATTTTCTACCTAAGTAAAGTTGGACAGCCACTTCAGTCAGCAAGCCCCTATTAAATGATCACTATATGACAGGCATTACTCTAAGCTCTGAGGTACACTGGACCTCAGTTTAATCATCTATAAAATGAGAGGGTTAACTTTAATGGCATGCCAATTCTAAATCTATGACCTTCCTTAAGTTATCACAACTATAGAAAGCTAAAATGGAAAACTCAGCCATGTTAGATTTTTAGTTATGAAAAAAAAATGTTTCCTACCAAGAGTGGACACTTTTGACTCCATGCTAAAAGGGAATTGCAGAGCCTGAGCCAGCAGTGGGGGCTGCGGGGGCGGGGGGGGGGGCTGCTGGAGAGACTCAAGGATCGGCACCATGACAAAAGCCATTTCCCCACTTCTCCCCTCAGCTTTATGGGTTACTACTACAGGATAAAGAGGGTCAAAAAAGCCTCTTCAACCATCTGCTGCCCCACCAGGGTGTTTAATCACAGACAAGTCTTCTCTCTGGAGGCTGTTTTTCAGTTTCATTGAGGCAGGCCTTTTCAACACATTTGACAAGCTAGGCCTGACCTGAACCTGTTTGGGAGGAAGTGCAACCAAAGCTCGCCAGCTGGGCTGAATTAAAAGGTCTTCATTCAACACCTCATATCAATCACAAAGCAAAGCAAGGCTGACGTGATTGGTAAGAAATGTAAGGGTGTGATTATTCACCTGTAATTAAAATGAATGGTTTGATTTGGCTTACAGCCGGAGGAAATATGAATGCTTTGCTTTTTGCCAGGTTATGATTTTTTTCCAAGTGGTGAATATGTACCTTGAGTAATGATGCAATAGGAACGGAGATTCTTTTTGGTTAATAACACCCCACAACCTTAACTGATTTAAGCTTGGAACCTATTTTCCGTGCATTGCTTTTGATAATTCTCTGACCCAAATGTCTCATCGCTGTTTAATAAATGGCAAAATGAAAATCCACAAAACCAATTATCAATTATTAAATACTTGCTCTCTGCCAGATACTAGGTAGGGGTGGTCTTGGACTCAGAAAGATCTGAATTCAAGTTCTGCCTCTGATGCACACTGGCCATGTGACCATGGGTAAGGCTCTTAACCTATGAGAACCCCAGCACTTCTCTAAGACTACAGATCCACCAAAGATCTGCTTTTCTGAATGGCATATCCAAAATCAATGGAATCTCAATGAGTGAACACTGTCAGGATATCTAGATTACATCTGATGTCCTTTCCAGCTCTAAAATTATGACTATGACTTGAATTTCTACTTTTGAGATCAATAGTAGACCAATAAAGATATGCCTGAGTGGACAAAATCCATGCATCTGTAATTTTTAGCACTTCCTTCACAATAATCCTATAACAAAGTCTAAGCATTATTTTTTCACATTTTATGTGTGAAAGGGATGAACAAGGCAATCCCTGACTTGCTGGAGCATGGCAGCACCTATGAAGTTGCATGTGTGTTATGACTTTTTTGCTGAGACATATATACTTTGGGAGGGATGAAGTATCACCTGATTGGTTTGTGTGATGGTAGAGGATGTTGACAAAGATACCTGGTAACAGAATCAAGAGGAATTATCTACTCCACAGATATTTCTTAAAAACAAGAAGAAATTGTTCTGTGTATTTCAAACCTTATAGGGGAGGGCATCTAGTGGGATTTCTCCTTTGGACTTGTAGCAAGAGGAAGAGAAATGGATCTCTTTCTCCCTCTCCCCCACCCCTTTCCCAGCGGTAACATTAGCTACTAGCATGGGGCAGCAGGAATATGTGTTTGCCTAGACAAGCCTGGATCAACAGCTGCCTTTTTTCCTCCCTAGCACAGGATAACACATAGCTAGCCTGAGAAATCAACACCTCTAGTCTCTGCTGTTACCTTGTTATGTTCAAGTGTTCCTGTGATACTGAGTTGGATGGCAGATACCCAGCAGGAGAAGATGCTCCACAGCAATACACTGCTCAAAGATGGAGAAAGTAACTTCCAGGACCATCCTGGAGCAAAAGAGTTAAAGAGAACGATTTCCTGAATTATCAGAGGACTGAGTCTTGTGAGCTGCCTTGACTGTGCAGTTAAACGTCTGGTCCACAGCCCCTTGTTAAATCCAGGTGTCATTTTGATATGATGAGAGGAACTCTCTACAAGATGAAGTGGCTGTTTAATGTGCTTTTCAGTGGATCCACAAAACTTGATTTTATTCACGTATATCAAGTGATTAATATCATATTTTGGTATGATTCCTTCTTTGACTTGAAAGCCGTACTCAGTTCCATCCAGGAATAATGATAATGGATTGAGTACCAGGAAAACCCATAGCAGACTTATACTATCTCCCTAGAAGATGATGCTTATATTGATTATTTCTGAAATTCTTAATGCTGGCATGTGGTAAATAGACTTTTTTTTTCATTTAGACTGGAAATATTTAAGTATTTTCACTATGCTCAGATCTCTTCAAAGTATTTGATTAAAACTATAAGTGAAAAACTAAATAAAAGTTTTATAGTAATAAATAAAAGTAATACAAATGCACAACACTTTTGGGTGGTTTATTCAGTATCACCTAATTGATAACTTGCATTTACACTAGGACTTTTTGGCACCTCAGCCAACACATTGATTTTCAACAGTCATAGATTTTTTTGAATGCTACCAGCTGCAAATTCTTTAATTGATGTTGAAAGTAATTGATGTCATTGGCTTACAATTGGAGGTGTTGTCAGTGTTCTCATCTTTGGTAATAAGTAAATGATGCCTTCTATTTTTAAAATATTGATCAGGTTTACATCAGACAGGAAAATGGCAAAATATTGGGGTTTTTATTGTTTTCTTTATTTTCTTGTTTACATCATTCATTTCCACAAGATTTTGAGTTACAAATTTTCTTCCCATCTTTCCCCTACCCACAATCCCAAAACAGTGATCTCCCTATAAAGCCCCTCCCCCAATCTGCCCTCTCCTATGTCCTCCTCCATCACCCCTCTAACTTTCTGGTAGGGCAGGATGGGTCTCCCTACCCCAGTGCTGTATATCTTTATTATTATATTTTTTAACATTTGATTGTAGAACTTTAAATTCTAGATTCTTTCAGATCCTTCCCTAGTCACCCACGCCCACTGGAAGGACAAGCAATTCAATACAGGTTGTACATATGTAATTATTCAGAACATCTCCACAGGGGACATATTGTGAGAGACTGATTATATGTCCCTCCTTCCTATCCCACCTTGTTCTACTCTCTACCCTGTCCCTGTCCCTTTACAGAAGTGTGTGCTTCCAGGAACCCTCCCCCAGACCTTGCCCTCCCCTCCATCATCCCACCTTTCCTCCACATCCTCCCTACTGTCCTGTGTGGCAAGATACCCAGTTTAGAGTTTTTATCATTCCTTCCCTAAGCCAAATTCAATGAGAGTAAAGTTGACCCTTTCCCTTTTGCCTTCCTGTTCTTCTCCTCCATTGTAACAGTTATCCCTTACCTCTTCTATATGGGATGATTAACCCCATTCTGTCTCTCCCTGTCTCCTCTCATTCTAATCCTCTCCCACCTCAGAACTTCACCTTTTAAAGTATCAGCCCTTCCTCTTCAATTGATTTTGTGCCCTCTATGAACTCATATACTCAAATACTCAAATATTTATTCATATGCAAATATACCCTCCTATATAGACATATATGTAGGTATACATGCATACATATATAATATATATGTACATACACATATATTTGTATTCACTTCACCTATCCTTATACTAAGAAAAGTTTCATAAGTTACTATTATCGTTTTTCCATATTGGCATATACTTCGATAAGTTCCTTATGATTTCTTTCCCATGTTTACCTTCTCATGCTTCTTGTCTCTGAATGTCAAATTTTCTGTTCAGTTCTGGTTTTTTCAGCAAGAATGTTTGAAAGTCTCCCACCTCACTGAATGACCACTGAAACATTATAGTCAATTTTTCTGGGTAGGTGATTCTTGGTTTTAATCCTAGCTCCCTTGATACCCAGAATATCATATTCCAGGTCCTTCTGTCCATCAATGTAGAAGCTACCAGATCCTGGGTTATTCTAATTGTCTTTCCACAGTATTCAAATTGCTTCCTCTTGGCAGCCTATAATATTTTCTCCTTTATCTGGGGACTCCAGAACCTGGCTATAACATTTCTAGGACTTTTTCTTTGGGGGATCTTTTTCAAGAGGTGATCAGGGAATTCTTTCAAGTTCTATTTTGCCCTCTGGTTCTAAAATATTAGGACAATTTTCCTTGAGAATTACCTGAAGGATGACTTCTAGTTTTTTTTTTGTCATGGCTTTTAGGTAGTCCAATAATTTTTTTTTATTTTTTTTATTTTATTGACTTGTTTGTTTACTTTTAGATTACAAGATTCAGTTGCAGAGTCACTTGAGTTTCAGATTTTTCTCCCCTTCCTCCCCACCCCCACCCCCACCATGGTGGCATACAATCATGTATAAAACCTGCAAACTCCTTCACGTTGTACAATAGTCTGGTTCTATAGGTGCTATAGCCAATGGAGTGAACAATGAGAAAAGAGAAACAAAAGCCAAGCATCGAAAAGAATGATAGCATGCATTGCTTCAGTCTCCTTTTAAACTCTGATCTTTCTGGATCTTTCTCTGAATGTAGACATCTCCTTCCATCCTGAGACTTGTACAGTTGTCTTTTAA
>CM053601.1:8510179-8529094 GCA_028646575.1 Pseudocheirus occidentalis
CTGGGGTTTTCCCAGCTGCTGGAGCTATTAGGGGGGTGTTGCAAGTCCCCCCAGCTTTGGCTTGCTGAAAGTGCACCCCAGGTCCACCACCCAAGACCACAATCCAGATCCAGGACACTCAATGCAAGAGCACTTGGCCCTGATCAATCGATTCACCCCACTGCAGAGTCCACAGGCCAGGGGCTCTGAAGCAGCCCAGTGGGGACTGTTCGTTCCAGCAGTTCCCTTCCCCCACTGCTTCCTTGTCCCTGGGGCAGATTGGCCAAAGTGCTTTTCCTTCCCCAAATTAAGCCTCAAAGTTTCACTCTCACTGATCGTTTGATCTGGTTTGCTGGGTATGAAGATTCCCTCAGGTGCTTTAGATCTTCTCCGAAGTGGACTCAAGCTGCGGCTTGGGAGGCTTGGCTCCTCCCGGCCACCCTGGGGCCTGGCCGTGGTTTTGGTTTTCCAGCTGGGCCCGTCTCAGTTCCTGCCCTGCAGGCCTGCAGCTGCCCCTCTCCAATCGCTGTTCTTCACGTCTTGTTATATGTGGAGGTGCTGGAGGCTGTAGATCTTCTCTCCTGCTGACTGGCTGCTGCACGGCTTGGCTCAGCTCAGCTCCTTCCCACGGCCTGGGCCTCGCCATGGTCTTGGCTTCAGGCTGGGCCGGCCTCCGCTCCTGGCCTGCTGCGATGACACCCTGCTGCCTAACTGCCTTCTGTGAGAGATGTGTTTTCTGTATTTTTGTGAGTCTGAGAGTCCTAGACTTTGTCTGGGGTCATATTATATGGGTGTTTAGGATAGTTGTGTAGGAGCTGCAGAGCCTTGCTGCTTCTACACAGCCATCTTGGCTCTGCTGAAAAAAAACTGATTGGTTGATTTCTAAAGGAAACAAAGGCAGAAAAAAGCAGCAGAGGCACATGGCAGATTTTAGACACCCAGAATAATGTTATTCTTGAACATTTTTCCCCTAATAAAATGAGGTGAAGCTGGGGGTTTCTTTGGATTAGGGAAGGCGGAGTGGGATAAGGACATGCATCATTTTAGAGGCATGCTATTGACTAGTAAGTAAAAACAGCATCTTGCAAAAGATTTTAGGAGTTGTACAAATTATCAGTATATCAATAATCTTCCATTAATTAACAAACAATCATTAAATGTCTTCTATATGACAATTACTATGTTGTGCTGGTGAAACAAAAGGAAAAAAAGCAATAATATTCCCTGCCTTCATAGAGCATGCATTTTGATGGGGGAAGTAGCATGCACATAAGTACATAGAGATACATACATACATACTTACAGTATGTATACACACATACTTCCCGTAAAAGGGAAGTCACCAGGAGATGGGGGAGGGGTATCAGGAAAGGCATTGAAGGGGATAAATTAATTCATAATGGTTACTGTTGAAGACAATTTACAATTACCTAATATTTATAGAGCCAAGAGGGAAAGTGCGTAAAAGAACAAGGTCAGGCCACAACTTGCATTCCTTTGAGAGCTCAGAAATAATGCAGTGTGTTTCTTCTGCAGCTATTGTCGGTGAGAAGTAATGGGAACAGATGCCAGGAAGATGGTCTTAAAACGTGTTGATAGTTTGAATGGGATTTTAATAGGAGAAGCTTTAGTACTGGTAATAAAGGCCAGTTTTATACCAAGCACATGTCTTAACTATAAACTAAGTGGACTCCTGCTCATTGTCTTTTCAAACAGCAGAAAAGGAAATGCAGAGTAATTGTATGGGGAGGATTAGGGGATGTATAAAAAGGACTTAGCTGGGGCTCTTGATGACTACTTTAGGTTATCCCAACACTTGGGGGTTGTTAGAGACCTGTTTCTAACACCAGCACCCTCCTAGATCAGGTTGGAAGTTGGGAGGAAAGGAGGCACTTGCAAAGCATGAAATATTTAACAAAAGTAGAAGTTTTCTTTGCCCTAACAACAAGAATTTGTAACAAGAAGGCAGTGGTCCTTGGTTCCTGTAGATGTGTAGCCCTCTCTCCCACTTTTTATTGGGAAGTGCATCTAGAGTAAGTTCATCTTCAGGATATGGTGACTCAAATGATCTTGGGCCACGACCCAATGTGAGAGACCCAGACTCCATGTGCTTGGGGCTTTTGATGCTCCTGGATCATCAGGAAGCCAAATCAAGGAAGTTAGGGTCAATTAGGTCCCTGGGCAGCTTTGTCCTAGACCTAGGGCATGTTGGGGGTGGGGGTAGAGAGAAGGAAGCTTCATCAAAAAAGTGGGGGAGGATCAAACCCCAAGGGGCCTCTTTATCTTCCTTTCTGTAAAGTTTGCCCTTGTTTTGTGTAAGAGGAAAGAACTTTCATCAGAAGAACTCTGGTTTTATTACGGGGGTCCTTCTAAATGGACATGGGAGCTCTTGACATCTTTCTGCTTCTTTCACTGGGAGAAGCATGGAGGTCTTTTGATTCAACTCAATCAATGATAGCTGTGTGATCTGGGAAAAGTCACTTAATCTCCCTGGGTCTCAGTTTCCTCGTCTATAAAAGGAAAGGTTTGGATTAGATGGCTATTTCTGACTGATGATCTTAATTTCCATAATCTCTGTAGGACTTGGTGCTAAGTGTTGTGAGAAATGTCAGTAACCTAGGCCAGGAAACAGAGGAAACTACAGTCTTTATTAACTAATTAGGTCATCAGGAATGGAGGCAAGGGTGGAATGATACATGAACAGGAATAGAGTTGCACCAAGTCAAAAAATAGGAGAAAATTTTCATTTTTTAAAAAATGAAATAATTTTACTTTAATTTCAGTAACTTTAAAAACAACTGATCTGGGAAATAGGTTCAAGAGATGATTTCCTGCCCACCCCCTTTTGTGTGCATATGTGCTTGTGTGTGTGCGTGCGAGCGTGTGTGTGTGTGTGTGTGTGTGTGTGTGTGTGTATGTATAGGGGAAGACAACACATAAAAGAAAGTTATAAATGGGACCAGGGGAAGATGAAAAAGGGGTAGTTTATGGTAGACAAAGTGAAGAGTGTAGTGGTTTGGAGACGAATGAGAACTGGTTGGCTTGAGTGCCTTCCTAATATGGACATTGTGGGAGAAACCATCCAAATGAGAGGGAAAAATCCCAGGGGGTGGATTGTACTTCCAATGTGTAATTTACCAGGCTTCAGAATGAAAAGCTGGATCATGGTAAAGGAAGCCCCCAATGCAGCCTGGAGAGGAATGAGGAATTATTAGGAGTTTCTCCAATAGAATAGTGGAATGTTAAGCACCCCCATTAAAAAAGGCCTGAACTGAGTTGAAACTATACAGCCAAGTGTAGAAAGATAAATGTGAGTGACTGAGGGATGAAGTGCTTACATTCTCTATGTCTTGCACTTCTTGCCTGAGTGGATGAATCTCTCTGGGACTTCTTTTCTCAAAATAAGATGAGGAGGATGGATTAGATCACCTCAAAAGCTCATGGGAGCCTTTAATCTATGATGCTCATTTGTTGATGTTTTGGTCATTCTGTCTGTGTGATAATGGGCTTCTTTTCTTGTCTTCAGTTTTCTTATTTGTTGAAGGTTCAGTATTTTCTTCATTAGATCTGTGGCATTAGCTCTGCATTGAAATTTCTAAGAATATTGGGGCTATAGTGGGGGCAAGCAGTCCTATGTAGATTCCTTCCCTCACCACCATTAAGTACTTTGTTCTTTTTACCCCCTCCCCCTCCCATTCTTTGGAGGTGGCTCATTGTGACATGAAGGTAAACAAGCACCAATAGGAATTGTTGACTGAGTTCCTATTGACCATTGACACTGCAGAGGGCAGAGGCAATTGTTGATATTCTAACCACATCCTTGGCTCTCAAAGGTTCTCCATGTCCCATTTCCAGTGATATTACCAAATGTCATTATGGTGATTGGATGTTCCAGGGAGAAATCAAAGGGAAGTCAGACCTGATGTTTTTGTCTTGACACCAGAAACTGGGCTTCAGGAAATGAGGTTTCAGACCAAATGATGCCAATGTTGTAATAGAATCCAAATGGTTCATGATAACTGGGAATGCCTGCTGCGGAGTCCTTACTCTTTGACAAAGTCAAGTTAGGCAAACATTTGTGCTGTGCGAGGCACAGGAGTCTAGTAAGAATCCCTCACATTTATACAGCTTGCAAAACATCTGGCACATAGTTTCTCATTTCATCTTTATGACAATCCTGAGAAACACAACGTGCAGGCATGATAATTTCAGTTTTAGTGATTAGGAAACTTAGCTGTCGGGAGAGGGAGGAGTTTTCAAGGGATATAGAGTTGGTGAGAAGAAGGCTCCTAGATTTAGATCTGGAAGGAAACTTAGTGATTGTGTGGTCCAACTGCAGATGAAGAAAATGAGGCTAAGGTGAGAATGACTTTGAGCTTGGGTCACTCACGTAGGAAGCCCAAAAATCAGGATCTGAGCCACGGTCATCTATCACCAAAGCACCCCAGATTATGTGATTTTCATATACAACTCTTTCTATGCAGAGGTAGCCATGGAGTGCTTGATAGAGAATCAGACTTGGAGTCAGAAAGATTTGGCTTCAAATTGTGCTTTTAACATAAAATGGCAGTGTGAACCAGGCTTATCTACCATGCTATGAAAACTTCTTCATCCTGGAAGATCATTCAGGCCCTGGAATGGACACCTTGGAAAGACCCTCCTACCCTGCAGTCATCCATCTAACTGGATGGCTCCTCCTAGGACCTCCATTCAAGGAGGCTACTCAGGTGAGTCATGTCAACACACTGGATTTTACAAGGAACTACATATATCCCTGTCATTTAATTCTTATGGAAGACAGCTCATTTATCAGATTCTTCTTTTAAAATCTTCATTTGCCCATAAAGCTCTTCTTGTGCCAAATGAGAGTTGGTATTTTTGTTAGTACTAATTCTTCTTATTATTTTTTGATAGGTAAATAGCTTCTAACTATTTCTCACTAGACTGTAACAGACTACTCCACCATCCTCCCCTCATCCCATTTTCACATACTTTTTCTGTGTCATCTTCTCCAGTTAGGATGTTAGTTCCTTCAGGACAGAGAACGACCTTTATAAATGCTTAAGAAAAACTTGTTTGTTGTTCTCTTGGCAGTTCTTTAAGATTATGTATTGCAGATAAGGTGTTGATCTGCATTGGTAGATGGAGTTTTTCCTCATTTCCATATAACAATGAATTCATAGGCCAGGTTTTTCTCTTAGACTAGTTTCTTACTTCTCCTAGGAACTCTCCCTTAAGACAGAGCAAGTGAGAGAGGGAGGACTTCTCAGGTGAGACTTGTTTTACAAGTGAGAGACATTCCCCCATCTTCCTGGAGATGCTCTCAGAGCAGCAGAAGGTATACAGGTTATTTCTGTTTCCCAAGAGTGCTTTCTAGAACTCAAGGGAAGGCTTTTCAGTGGCCTGGGGGGGAGGAACAATGGCTAGTGGGTGGTTTGTTTGGGTGATTAAAAAAAAAAAAGAGCTGATTAGTCAGCCCGGTCTTTGTCTGGAAGAGGCCATTAAGTCTGATGACAGGAGCTGTCAGGGCCTGAAGCAGGACCACAGAATGGAAGGTGTAGGCAGATGCTGACAAGTAAAATGACCCTCCAGCTCTCAGGACCAGACATAGACACAGCTTCGCAAATGGCTTTGAAAGTCCATTTAGCTGGAAAACAGTAAAATACTACCTTTCAGGTGACCAGGGCTTTTCTTGAACAGTTATGTGTAGCCTGCCGTTGACTATGGAATGTGAGGTGTTGCGTTTTACAAGAAATTACAGATAGCCTTGGAAGATGGCAACATATGTCTCATGCTCTTCTTCCTTCAAAGTCTTCCTTTCCTAGTAAAGCCCTTCTTGGGCCAAATGAGAGGCAGTATTCTTTTGGTACCAGTTATTTTATTTTAGTTTTTGAGAAATAAATAACCTCTATCTCTTTCCAGCCTATAATAGCTAGCTAGTCATTCTCTGAGGCTTCTTGGGGAGCAATTCTTTTGCCTTTTCCCTTGAGTTTTCTTCCAGAGTGTAGAAGGTCCAGAGACATGTTTCTCTTCCCTTATCCTTTCCCATAATGAACAGGAAAGACAAACACAACAGAAGCACATGGCATGGTGGGATTTGTGCTTTCATGTGGTTGAGAGGAGAGTTCAAGAATGCAATTCCTAAACTCCGTCCCTTAATGTAGAAACAGAGAGAGTTCTTTAGGCAGCATGAGACCAGAATCTAGCCTTCTAGTAGATATTTCCTGGGTATCGCCAGCTTTGAGAGTTGTATCATGTAACATCCCAAATTCAACATTTTGGACCTCAGATCTCCTAGAGAAAAGATTTCCTGACATAGTATACACCTTGGAGAAAGTAGGGGGCAGTCCATGTTATTTCTGGGTGGTGGCCCACTTGGAAAAAAACAACATTTACTTGAATAGTGCAGGTCTGATGAGGAGAGTGCTTGTTCAGCAAACTTTAGAGTATGTTTACTTTTCAAGGGAGTTTAAACCTTAGGGTAATATTACCACCATCTTCTTTGGATGCTAGAATTACAAAGAACTCAAGTTCAGTTCCCTTGTATGACAAAGCTTATGGTTTATTTTTATTGCTTTATACTTCCATATTTGCTCATAAGCTCCTGAGAGATCTTACCATTTTATGTATTTTTCTTGAGGGAGAAAGAAAAATTGTACCACACCCAGTTTCTTTCTTTCTTTTTTTTAAGTCAGGCAACATAAATTTTTGATTCTATAGAAGGGCCATATGAGGTAACAAATTATACAAGATTACAAAGAGAAACTAATCTGAGAAGGAAGCTTAAAGAAATGATTTTATACTCCCCTAATTAGACAAGATGATTTCATTCTGACAAGACTATAATCATAGGCAGGATTGGGCTTAGAAAGCATCAGAAACTTGTTTTGAGCCCCATGTGTGTCAAAAATTTGAACTGTTTATTTGAAACTTATTGGAATAACTTTGACTGAGAAATGGGAAATTCAGTTAAATGTAATGGTTTCCACGATGATCTCTCAGTTCTTCTCGCTTTGAGCCAGTTTAGAACAACCAGAAACCGTAGCTTTTTCTACTGTTTTGTAGTTTTCTGCTTTGTTCTGGCATAGACCAGCTAAACTCCTACTAGTTCCAGATGAGGTGCTGGTGGAAGGGGAAGTTGGGCACATCCATCAGGTGCTTAGCCCTCATCACAAAATTATATAATGGCTTCAGAGTTTTCAGATGCCCACAGATTGATATCTCAATTAGGAATAACCCTGAATTCCCTTTTTAGCCTGAAATATACTAATCAATCAATTAACCAATCAACCAACAAATGTTCTGTGCCAGTTGCCAGGCTAGGTGCTGGAGACACAAATACATTGAATGAAATAATTCTTATTTTTAAGACACTTCCATTCAATTAGAGCACATAACAAGTACATACATAAGTATCTGCAATGTAAGTACAAATACATTTTACATTATAGTTTGGGGGACAGCTGAAGTGATCAGAAAAAGCTTCATGTTGAGGGCGATCATTGAGATGAGTCTTAAAGGAAGAGAGAGATTCTGTGAAGCATGGTAAGTAAAGAAACAAGTATTTTTTTTCTTTTTTTTTGCTTTTTGGAGGGCAATAGGGTTAAGTGACTTGCCCAAGGTCACACGGCGAGTTTTTGTGTTAAGTGTCTGAGGCTGGATTTGAACTCAGGTCTTCCTGACTCCAGGACTGGTGCTCTATTCACTGCACCACCTAGCCATCCCAGAAGCAAGTATTTCTCTAGTGTCTTTGGCATGCCAGGCACTATATGCTCAAGCTGGGAGGTAGGTACTATTAGGTGCACCATTTTTATAGATAAGAAACTTAGGCAGAGTTTAACTAACTTGTCCATTGCGTGTAGCTAGTTAAACGTCTGAAATCAGATTTGAACTTGGGTGGTTTTGACTTTAGCCCTGGCATTACACCAATTAGCTACTTCTAGGAAGAGTTGAGGTGGGTGTGTATTACACATATGCCAATGACAACCAAAGGAGATGGCAGACAGAGTACAGTGTGTGACGTATGGTTTGCAATCATTCCTGAGCTCATCACACTTCAGGGTAGGCAGAAGCAAGAAGCATAACTTACTCAACCACTTGGTGACCCTTTGATAAGGATAGCCAGTCTAGTCTCCTCCTAACCTTCTCTGAAGTAGCTGAGGATTAGAATGGATTGGCCAAGTTCACAGTAAATTCATTTTACAGCCTTAAGGGGTGTGCTCAAAGTTTTGTGGTAGGTAGGTGGTATAATGGGTAGAGCACTGGGCCTGAGGTCAGGAAGACCTGAGCTTAAAACTGCCTTCAGATGTGGGCAAGTCACTTAACCTCTGTTTGCATTAGTTTTCTCAGCTGTAAAATGGGGATAATAACAGCATCTACCTCCCAGGACTGTTCTGAGGATCAAATGATATCTATAAAGCACTTGGCACAGTGCCTGGCACATAGTAGGTATTAGTATTATTATGGTATCTCAGGTTAGTAGTGTTGTTTATTTATTCTTCTGAATGTTTCACTTCTATATAACAATATAATAATAATTATAAAGAAACATCCCTAAGACACGTTGGAATGTTCATATAATAGGATCATCACCCCATGGGTTACTAGGAAACCTCCCATTCTTTGAGATCCCCAAGTAGAAGATATCTTCTACTTACTTTCTTACATTTGTATATGATTAACTATTTGGAGGCCCTTACCATATATACATACATACATGCATGCATTCATACATGCATACACACACATATATATGTATGTAATGACATTTGACAATAGTTTCAGTTTGTAGCCTTCATGGAATTCCTCAACAGATATTTTATGAGTTATCATTCTCCCTATTAGAACTCATGAGCCCCCATTGTTGTGTTTCCTTTTACTAGGTCAGAGAGAGTATAAATTAGTTCAAAGCAAAAAAAAACCACTTATGCAGCAATATAGTGAAACAAGAAAGAGGAAAAATCTCCCACATATATATTAATTGTGATCTTCCACCTCTAGTGACAAAGGATGTGTGTGTGGGGGATGGGTTAGAGGGTGTTCGTAGAGAAGAGGAAGACACACATAAGCGACACATATGACCAGGTAAAATGTATGAAAGTCATATATGTGTAGGAAATGCATGTGACCAGGGCAACACTTAACTTTGATGTTGGAGAATATGTGTGCCCCATGATGATAGCGCCTTGCTTCCTCTGTTAAGCTGGTGCTGCTCTCTGCTGTCACCTGCTGGCCCCAAACTGTAATATAGTTTCTCTGAACTGTAGCTATTCAGGGTCTCAGCTCAAAAAACTCATATTTCAGCAGGCTGGAAATTTAAATCCCAACTAATTTCAATCAAACAAAAAGCCCTTTAAAGTTTTTTTTTGTTACTTCATTTGTTACTTTGAATTCCTGTTCTCCTGTTGATACACACACTTGTCTCCATTTGAACTCTTCCTTTATTTAAAGAGGAGAAATTTCTTTAAATTCTTTTTTACTTCCATTATACTGAATAGCAATCTAGGATTATCTCATATCTAGGAGAAAAAGACTGAAAGGGACTGGTGACCTTTTTCATATTTGCCCCCCTCACAAAATTTTTTGAGTACTTTCTATATCTGCAACATAAAATTCCATCAAAATTATTTTTAAAATTTGAGAGCTTCAATTAAAAAAATTCTGGTCTGCATCATCCATATTGACTATTGTAACAAATGGACTCACCTGGTATTCACTGTATAAGCCTTTCAGGAACTACGAGAGATTACAGAGTCGTGGAAGTGGGAGAGTCATACTTGAGAATAAAGAAAAAGCCCCCTAGAAAATCAAGCCTGCTCTCTTCTGTCTTCACATCCTTCCTGGTGTTAAGAATTATGGCTGTGATGGCCAAAGGCAGCAGACTGACTGATTTTTGCCACAGATCAGAAGCAACTGAAAGGCCTGTTAAAACTTCACTTTTTTATATGGTTCTATAAAATGCAACATTTCCCAGTTAAGTTCTGACTTTATCTTAACTGAGTTTCCTCTGCTGAGTAAGAATCATAATTTCCCCCTCCAAAAGCAAAGTTATGAAATAAATACAGTGACACCATTAAATTTCTAATTGATGTGAGAGGCCGTGCTTCAAAGTTTCCTGAATCATCACAGATATGTAAGAACAGATTTATTGTGACTTTTTATTTTGTACACAGAGATAAAAATCATCATCCTAATGTGAGACACTCACATTTCAAAGGCTTCAAAAGAAGAGTAGGGACATGATTGCTTTCTCCTAGTACATGAAGGTCTGTTATGTGGAAGAGGAAATACTTGTTTTACTTGGTTCCAAAAGGCAGAATAAAAGGGAATGAATGGCGGTTGCAAAGAGGCAAATTGAGCCTTGATGTAAGGATTTTTTAAAAATAATTAATGCCATCCATAAATGGAAGAGTCCTCAGAAGGTGATGAGTTCCCCTTAAGTGGCGATCTTCAAAGAAAGACTAGATTACCACTTTTCAGTCATGTTAAAGAGGGGATACTTCTTAAGTATGAATTGAATTAGGGTTTTTAAAGATCTCTTCCAACTCTGAGATTCAATGATTCCATTCTTTATCTGTAGATGATGTAACTGACATCTAGAGAGATTCAGTGACCTGTCCAGGGTTCTTAATGGCTGCCATCTAGAAGTCCTTGCTGTCCTAATGACTCTGCCTCTCCAAAGCTCATGCTTGCATGGAATGAAGTTTCCCATACTTTTTCTTCATGTTTAAGTTTCAAATTCTGTCCTTCTTGTCTATCCCTTCCCCTTCCTTGAGAAAGCAGGCAATTTGATATTGCTTATACATGTAAAGTTATATAATACATATTTCCTTATTAGCCACGTTGCAAAAGACAACAAAAAGAAACGAAACCCAAGAAAAAAATTAAGCATGTTTCAGTTTGCACTTACAGTTCATCAGTTCATCAGTTTTCTAGCAGTGGATAATATTAACTTTCTTTTGGGGCTTTGCTTGTAACTCTTTTTACCTTGTTAGCTATCCAATACTCGCCAGTGTGTTTCTGTGCACTAAACCAGCCCCTTACAACAATGAAATGTATACATCTTAAAGATAACCATTTACTTAGCAATAACACTTTTCCCAAACTGGATCCTTTCTAACTTTCTAGTCTTCTTGTACTTTGAACCCTCCCTGCACTCTATGATACAGCAAATTTGTCTGCTTGATATTTCTTGCACAGGAAGCCCCATCTCCCATCCCGGAGTCTTTGCTCTATCTATAATCTCTTGAACGTATGGATTATATGTTGAATTGAAAATGAAGAAGACCTCTATTTGGATGCCTGGTTCCAGATTTTTAGATGTCTTAATTTCCATTCTGCAAAGTGAGAATTCCTACCTTCCTGGGTTATTATCAGGGCCATCCCATGATAATGTGTGCAAAGTGCTTTGTAACTATTAAAACACTGTGTACAACTCAGTGGTAGTATTCTTGCACAAGATATTGACACTGAAATGCTCCTACCATGTAATTAACACTAGTCTTCAAGCTTCCTTGTTCCACTCAATTTTGGGTCCCTTTCAGAATTCTCTGTGTTGAGTATGTGTGTGTGTGCATGTGTGTGCACTTACATATGTGTAAAACCTTAAGCATACCAACTCTCACCTTAGTTTGTTCCACTGTTTTTAATTTGTTGATGTGCTTTTGGGAATGGTTGTCATGCTGGAAACCTGTCATTTCTTTCTGGCTTAGGGGGACTTTGCAGCTGGCTGCTTCTCTTTGGAAACCATCTCCTGTGTTGTATGTTTAGACTTCAGGCTGTTCCACAGGCTTCCTAAGAGCAACCCATGCATAGAAGCTGGTAGAGACTCAGCACTGTTCTTCTTCAATGAGCAGAGATTTTTTGAGACAGGTCAAAAACTTTCAGTGCATTTTAAAAAATTTGGATCCCTAATCTAGTGCAATGCCAAACAGAGAATAAACTTGTTGATTAATTGATGGAACTTTAAGCTGTCTATTATTTTATATTCCCATTGGTAGAGGTTTTGGTCCATCACCATTCCATCTGATATAGTTTCTTTTTTTACAGACAGAATCCCTTTAATTTTTAAATGTGCATTTTAAATGAGCTGAATTTTATTTGTACTCCTGCTCTTTGGCTATGTAACACAAAAAGTGGGTTAGATGATCAGAAAGTAGGAAGTAAATTAAAATGAACAAATGACTATATTTCTTCTGAGTGAGGTTTATCTTTACATCAAACTTTCCCCTTCACCAGATCTTAGAATGTCCCAGAATTTTATAAGAGAAAACCTTAGATGAGATCTAGTCCCATGTGTTTGTTTTAATTTAGCTTAATTTAGTTAGTTCTATTGATTCCTTTTGTCATTTAAAATTAATTTTTTATTTTTTGAATCACTTCATCTCTCACTGTATCTCTCCTCTTCTCTCCCCCCCCAAATTATTTCCTAATAATTGTTTTATTTATAGAGAAAGAAGGAGAAAAGTTCACAAAACTAACATAGCAAAAAAATATCATTGTATATAATCACAGTCTTCCACTTCTGCAAGTAAGCAAGGAAAGGCAGCTTTGGTTATCTCTTCTTTGGAGGCATCACTTGGTCAATAAGATTTCATAGTGTTCTACTTGATTAATGTTGCCTCAGTTCATTTCAGTCTCTCCATGCATTTCAGATTCATTGTATTGTCTCTTGAAACACAGTAATATTCTGTGACAATCAAGTACCCTTCCCCAATCCCATTCCAGTGAACCTTGCACTGTAACAGCAACCAAAGCAAACCCCAGTCCAAAAACTGTTAAGCAAAATCAACCAGCATCCTTCAATATATAGGTAGGCAACTCCCCTAATATCCTAGCACTCCACCCGATGGAGGGAGACACAGCCTCACTGCTTCTTCACCCCTCCTTCTCATTTTCTAGATAAGGAAACAAAATCCAAAGCTCTAAGTTACTTGGAGCATGGAATCAAAGACAAGTTCTAGATTTTAACTGAACCTTGGAAGGAGTTATTCCACCCGTCTCATTTTGTAGGTAAGGAAACTGGTTCAGAGAGCATTAGTGACCTGTTCAGTCATACAACTCAATAGTAGCAGAGCTGAGAACTTTGATGACCATCTGCCTACTGCTGCTTGAAGCTGATACTTTATTACTGAAGGTGTTTATGTTTGTGGAATTAGTTTATAAGCCAATAGGTTGTTCATTTTGAGTAGGCCTTAAATAACTCCAGATGGAGTTGAGAGGTGGGGGTGGGCAGAGATGGACAGACAGAGACAGGGACAGAGAGACAGAGAAAGAGAGACAAATAGAGACAGAGAAAAAAGGGAAGACACAAAGAAGACAAAGGGACAGAACTAAAGTAACAACGAGGAGAGAGAAAATTGGACAAATACACTCAGAGGGACAAAAAGAGTGGGAAAGAGGAAGAAAGAAGAAGAAAAGGAACAGGAGAGACACCAAGCAAGAACAGAAGATCCTGAGGCCTTGAGAATTAGTTCTGCTTCCTCTTCTTTCTTGAATGCTACAAATGTTATTAGTTCTAAACAATGAGATCAGCACTGTTAGTCTGAATAGCTTTTTCTTGTAAAGATCTATTCTTTCTCAATTTGAGTCATTTATCATAATTATTTTACTTTTTAAAATGCTCAATGCTCCTTTTTGCTTTTATTCAGAGCTATACTGAACACTGAACACTTGAATGAAATGTGGATAATGATACTGTCTTTAAAAAAACTTCAAATTCTTTGGGATCTTCCAGTTGTCTCTTCTGCAGGAGGTCTTTGCCCTTTCCTGTATTCGTTAGCCCCTCAATGGCTCTGAACTCACTTTTTATAAGAGATATAGTTACTTACCTGTTTGTGTGTCATGCCGCATTAGAATGTGAACCTTTCAGGGACTTGTTTTGGTCATTTTATCTTATCCAAGGCAACTGTTGAAGTGAATGTCTATTTTTTGTTTCTTCTTCCTTCCCTCATTCTCTTTCCCTCCAACCCTTCCTTTTTACTTTCCTCCCTTCCTCTCTTTTCCCCTCCCTCCCACCTTTCCTCTCTTCCTGCCTTATTACATTCATTCTCCCTTTACTCCCTTCCTTCTGTTTGCCCGTTCTTCCCTCCTTCCTCCTTTCCTTTCTTCCCTTTTAGAGGTAGAATGACAAAGTGCCAAAATGCTGAATCTGGAATCAGGAAAATCATGGGTTCTAATCCTGCTTTGGACATCCAATATCTATATGATTTAAAGTTTCTCTGTCCAGTTTACTCCTTCTAAAAATGAAGATATCATTACATAAAATGTGGCAACATTTAAATTATATATCTCTATCTATCTATATATGTACACATATATACATATATACATATATGTGTACATTTGAGTGTGTGCTTTTCAAACCTTAAAGTGTTACATACATCAAATACTGTTATTACAATTTGATTTTTCAGCCCTTTAGAATGGTCTTGAAAAGTCAAATATTCCTTGGTTGTAAAGCTCCAAGCCTCTGACTCTTACTATGGATCGTAACTATTTTTGTGGGATGACTTCTCCCTGTATGTTCATTATAAGCTTGATGCAAACTTCTAAGAGTTTAAAGCAATGCTTTCTGTATGTAGACTCTATAGAGAGATAGGCCATATAATAATGATAGCTGGCATATGTATAGCACTTTAAGATTTTCAAAACAGTTTACATACATGATTTTATTTGGTCTTTACAGTAACATGAGAGGTAGGTATTCATATTATCCCCATTTTGCAGATGAAAAATGGAGGCAAATAGAGGTGAAATGATTTGTAGAGCACCACACAGCTCATGAGTATCTGAGGCTGGTTTTGAACTCAAGTCTTTTTGACATCCAAGACTATCTTCACTGAGTCAGTCATTCCTTCGTGTGTCTGAACAGCTGGTGAAGAATTCATTGTACTTATTTTGACCTTCCATAAAGCATTTACAGCTATTACACTAAAATTTACACAACAATTAAAAAGGCAGTGTGCTGGAACAGATAGAGAGCTGGAAATAGAGCATGTTGGTTTCCATGTGTATATTTATTTCTCCCCATACAAAAGGACAAGAGAAATAAGGCTGGAAAGACCTGGGTTCAGGGCTTGCTTCTCTGTGTGCCATTTGTATTACCCTCACAATTCACAATCTCTCAGCATTCTAAGCAACTTTCTTAGAGGCTAAGTTGTAGAGAGGGTGCCCCTCTTGTAGTGAGAGAGGAAGCACCAAACTGGCTACTCCTGATAGTGATGAAATCACAGATTGGGGGGAAAAAATAAAAACTCCCAACATCTGGGCTGTGAAATATATGTCTTTTGGGTCCTGGCCTTTTCAATGTTTTATTGTTTCCTAGCTGTATCTGGTCCCAATTCTCCTTAGTGAATTGGCCTGCAGTATTTTGTTTATTTATTTGTTTTGGTTTAATTTTTCTAGAAGAGAGCATCTGCTGCCCAGACCGTGGCCTCCAATCCATTCCATTCAGGTTGGATGTGACAAAGTCTATATTCTACTGCTCTGAACTTGGACAGTCCAAGGTCACTGTGATGAAGGCACAGGAGGTGGGCTAGGGGAAGAGTCAGACAGTGAAAGAAGGACAAAAGAAAGTACAGAAAGAATAAACACAAATTTAAGGCGATTGTGAACATTCCTGTCAACTTTTGTTATTTGCAGACTTTTTTGATTATCCTCTGCCAAGGCAAACAAAATAAGAGTTATGTAACTTTAACAAGTCATTAACTGGCTCATCCTATTTGTTTCCAGAGCCCCTGCTGAGCTTTTCCTTGTCAATGTGTATATGGACATGGATTTTATTGTCTTTGTCGACATCTTTTTATATTTTTCTACATAATTGGTCAGTGTCTTTGTAGTTCTTTCCTTTATATTTTCTTCACCTTGTGTCACTTCATTATTGTTCAAATATTTGTTCAAAGTCTTTGTATTCATCATTTCTTGTGCCAGACAACATTTCATTACATTTAGATATGCTTATTTGTTTAATCGCTTCCCAAATGTTTTTTTTCTCCCTTATCATGCTACAACACCATTCAGGAAATCCCATTCAAGGCTCCTTTGGACAAAAGAATATCAATTGTTCTACATGATCATTCTTGGCTCGGTAAAGACTACTACTCTATGTCACCTACTTTAAGTTCCAACCCAAGTGACTTGCTCAATGGGCCTTTCCCATACATGACTTTTACATCTCCTGCCTTTTTGCAGCATTTTGGACTGTCAACCCCTGCTTGAACTGTCCTTACTCCCCACTTCTACCTCTTGGGATACCTGCCCAATTTCAAAGAGCATCCTCTAGAGGAGATCTGATTTGCCAGATGTTAGAATGGTGGGGGTAGGGTCAAAAAGATCTGAATTCATATATTGCTTCAGAGGCCTACTTAGCTGTGTGATCTTGGGCAAGCCATTTAAACTTTTTCAGCCTCAATTCCCTCATCTGTAAAATGGGGATTAGAGGACACCTATATTGTGCATTTTTGTTTGGATCAAGTGGGATGATGAACATAAAATGCTTTCCAAAGTTGAAAGAGCTGATCAAACATGAGTTATTTGAATCTTGGAGATCACTTTGATATCAAAAATTTACAAGAAAAAGGTCTTTAAATTTTTTGTTCAGCTAATCGTTTTCCAATTTTAAATATGTTGATTTTGTTCATTGAAAGAATTTCATTTTCATAATTAAAACTGTCAGTTTAAGGGTTCTTAAATCACTTTTTTTCTGTCCTGGACCCCTTTGTGAACCTAATGAAGTATTCTCAGAATAATATTTCTAATACATAAAATACCTCGAGGATTAGAAAGGAAACTAAAAATTAGTGAAAATAAAGATGAATTTTGGGGACAGCCACCGACAATACTTATGAACACAGGCCCCACAACGAAGTATGTTGCCCACCTCCTGACAGTGAACCATTGACATGGTAAGGTCATTGGGGAAAGGTAGAGCTATCCAGGAATGTTCCTAAGAATAGGTATCAAATACAACCCTTGCTGAAGTGGCCTGAGAAAACTACAGAAAACTTGCAGAAAAAGAAGGAAGATGACATCAATATCTAAATACCAGAAGCAAAAGGAAATTTGAATGCCATCTTGGCTGACTAAAACCAATCAAATACAAAGAATAGGAACTGCAATACAAGAAGTCACAGCAGCACAAAGAAGAAAATAATTCAACATTAATATAAAAAACTCCACCCCACACATAATAGAACCTTGAAAAGTAAAAAAAAAATAGAAAAGAGAGCACCCACAGGAAGGAGATGTAGAAAATTACTGGTCAACTCTGTGGCCAAAAACTGATGGAGCATTTACAAAACAGAAACCTGTGTGCCATTAATATGATATATGATAGAACAAGGGAGGTAACTGAATCTAGATTTTCTGTAAAACCAGAAAGCAACAGGTACATACAACAACCATGATTGTTGGTGCAATTGCTTCACAGTGATGAATGGATCACTAGCAAGATGCTTTTTTGGGATCAGACAATTCCTATCAGCAAGTATTTACCTAGTGAATCAATATATATCCTTATTGATCTGGTGGTTAATATGATGTCAATTTGTCTTTTTCTTTTCTCCCTTAAAAAATCATATCTATATACATTGTAGAGCCAGAGAGGAATGACATGAAAATGCAAATCTCTATTACATAGGACAGAAATGTTAAACTAACTTGTGGCTCCTGGGCTGTAACTTGCAACACTACAGATCATTGAGATTAAAATGTGTTTTGGAAATATTAAAAATAAAATAAAATAAAACAAAACAAAGATAACATTGAATTTTAAAACTAAGTCAATACAGGACCCATAAGACTCTTTATCAATTGTTTAGCAGCCTCTGTTTCTACTGGAGTTTGACCACACTGATATAGAGCTCAACAGAATATTTTGCGATTGGAGGTGGAGCCAAGATGGCGGCATAGAAGCAGCAAGGTTTCTCAACTCCCACATAGCCACTTCAAATATCCATAAAATATGACTCTAAACAAATTTTAGGGCTTCAAGACTCACAAAAATACAGAAAACATATCTCTTGCTGAAGGCAGCTCAGCAGGTGGGGCTCATTGCAGCAGGCTGGAAACTGAAACAAGTCCAGCATGAAACCAAGGCCTGGCCACAGGGAGGACAGGAGAAACTGCAGCTGGAGCCTCCAGGAGAGTGGATCAGCAGCAGCTGTGGCAGTTTCCAGATTTATCAAGCCAGAAGAAACAAGGACTAAGTGAAAGGTCAGTGGAATTCAGGTAGATTTGGGGGAGAAAATCTATTTGGCCAAACTGAAGTCAGGGCAAGGAAGCAGCAGGGAAGCAGCAGAAGTGGCTGCAAGCAGCAGTGGCCTTCAGCAGGTTGCTTCAGAACTCCCAGCCTGCAGACCATAGGGGGGCCAAGTGTTCTTGTGTTGAGCAGCCTAGATCTGGATTGTGGTCTTGGGTGGTGGTCCTTGGGCGCATTTTCAGTGAGCCAAAGCTGGTGGGGGCTGCAGCAGACCCCTAATAGCTTTGGCAGCTGTGAAAACCCCAGCTATTTGGGACAGAGCCTCCCCCCCTGGAAGCAGAGTTCCACAGAGCCATAAACACAAATAATTTACTGGCATCATGAGTAGGAAAAGGAAGCAAAGTAAGAACAGTAGCTAACTCTAGAATCCTTTTTTGGGGGACAAAAAGAACCAAAGCATGGAACAGGAAGAAGACAACAAAGTCAGAACTCCCACACCAAATGCTTCCAAGAAACATGAAGATTGTCTACAAGCCATAGATCAGCTTAAAATGGACTTTGAAAAACAAATAAGAGAAGTGGAGGAAAAATTGGGAAGAGAAATGAGAATGATGCAAGAAAATCATGAAAAGAGAGTCAACAACCTGACTGAAGAGAATAACACCTTAAAAACAGATTAACTCAAGTGGCAAAAGAGGCCCAAAAAGCCAAGGAGGAGAAGAATGCCTTAAAAAGTC
>CM053601.1:8529594-8546931 GCA_028646575.1 Pseudocheirus occidentalis
TGGAAGCATTTGGTGTGGGAGTTCTGAGTTCTGGGCTCTCTTTCTTCTGTTCCATGCTTTGACCCTTTTTATCCATAAAAAAGGATTCTAGAGTTTTATTGGTGTTTTTATTTTGCTTCCTCTTTCTCATGTTGGCCAGTCAATTAATTGGTTGGTTTTTTTAGGTCTGTGAAACTCTGCTTCCAAGGGGGGAAGCTCTATTCCAAATTGCTGGGGTTTTCCCAACTGCCAGAGCTATTAGGGGGGGTGTTGCAAGTCCCCCCAGCTTTGGCTTGCTGAAAGTGCACCCCAGGACCACCACCCAAGACCATGATCCGGCCGCTCAACACAAGAGCACTTGGCCCTGATCAATTGATTCAGCCTCCCTGCGGAGTCCGCAGGCCAGGGGCTTTGAAGCAGCCTGGTGGGGGCTGCCAGAGGATCCAGCAGTTCCCTTTCCCCACTGCTTCTTTGTCCTGGTGACAGAATGGTCAAACTGCTTTATCCTCCCCAAATTAATTTTCAAAGTTTCAACTTTCACTAACCGTCTCTGACCAAAGCTCCCCTCAGTCAGGTGCTTTAGATTTTCTTTGAAGTAGACTCAGCTGCAGTTTGGGAGGCTCCTCACGGCCTGCTGCAGTTTTGGCCTGGCGGGGTCTCTGCTCTGCTGCAGTGTGAGCTGCCCCTCTCCCATCCCGTTCCTCATGCCTTGGCAGATGTGGAGGTGCTGGAGGCTGTAGAACCTCTGCAGGCTGGCTGCGGGACTCGGCTCAGCTCAACCCAGATCCTTGCCACCGTCCCAGGCCTGGCCGAGGTCTCGGCTTCAGGCTGTTCCAGCCTCCGCTCCAGCAGCCCCCCTGCTGCCCAGCTGCCTCCAGCAAGAGATGGGTTCTCTGTATTTTTGTGAGTCTGAGAGTCCTAGACTTTCCTAGACTTTGTCTGGGCTCATATTTTATGGGTGTTTAGGATGGCGGTGTGGGAGCTGCAGGACCTTGCTGCTTCTACGCCGCCATCTTGGCTCCCTCCATCCATTCTTTAAAGGAATAAGAACCATAAAGTTAGTTGACTCAACATCTTGATCACAGGTAAGTGAAAAAAAAATATGAGGCATTTCTTGTTTCCTTCTGAAAAGGTCATGACTACAACTGCCCCCTGTCCTGTCAGGAAGAATTTGAATAATTTGCTGCATTACCATTCCTGTCTTAATACTTTCTTATTTCATAGAAGGAATATGTAACTTTAACACATGTTCTTTATGGATGGGTTCCAGGCAACCTCACTATCAAGGACAATGTGGAGATGCAGACTCCACATCCTTAAACCAAAAGCGAATGTTCTTAGGTCACAAATGCTGGAGAAGTTAATCTCAATTCAAGAGGCAATAGAACTAATCCAGATATTGCAGTAGTTTTATGGGTGTCATGGACCTGTTTGGTAATGTGGGAAAGTCTATGGCCCACTTATCAGAATAATATTTGTTTCCTACATTCTAAGTTGAAGGAGATGCTAAATTTCATTTAGAGGTTTGTGAAAATAAAGATTAGAAAGAAAATAAAGATAGAAAGAAGAATGAAACAAAAAATAAAAGAAAGAAGGAAGGAAGGAAGGAAAAAAAGAAGATTGTCATTATGTGCTTCAAAGGGACACAGAATAAACATCTCTACCCACTTGTTCCTCATTCTTCTCTGAGGGAGATTTTCATTCCTGACAGGAATAAACAGGAAGCTGAGACCAGAGGTCGCTCCACTCTCCTCAGACTCATACAGTTATATATACATACATACATGAACAAGATGGTTTCTGAGGTCCTGTCCAAATAGGGAATTCTGTCATTGCAGTCATAAATCTATTCTAAATCCATCCAGATGAAAGAAAAGTGTAAGAGAATGGCAAAGTAATTGACACTAAGTGTCTAAATTATCATATTAAGCCTCTTATTTTACAATTCATTCCCATTCCAGTAGAATGTAAACTCCTTGAAGGCAAGGACCATTTTTTTTGTTATTAACAGCTGGTGGTGCTAAAATATAAGGTTTGATCAAATATAATCGATCTGCCTCCTTCCAAACAGGTAAGTAGGAAGGGCAGATTCCTACTGCATCACAATCTCCTCCTTTTAATAATCTAACCAGGCTCCAGAGCATGGCTCCTGTGGATTTATAGTTTCATAAGTCTAGAGTTCAAAGCAAACTGCAAGGTCATTTAGTCCAACATCCTTGTTTTATGGCTGAGGAAATAAAGGCTTAGATAGTTGAAGGGTCGGGGTCACACAGCTCATAAGTGGCAGAGGCAAGATTTGAACACATTTTTCATGAATTGAAGTCCAGAACACTTTATCCTCCACTTCTCCTCAATTACAGAGTCAGTTTAACAACTGCTTTTGCCATCACCTACACATGTTGTCCAATGTCAAATTTAGGAGCTATGAAATTTGTTATGATCAGATTAGTAAAATCTTTTATCATTCCATCTTCCTCTCTGTCTTACAACTCCAAACACTATTCTTCATCTACACCATAACCTCTGATCTCTCCAGCCCTCAGTTATTTTGCAAGCCACCACCCCTGCACCAGAAATGCTCTTCCTTGTACCTCCCAAATGCCTGGTGAATTAATTAGTTCAGCTCTCCATCTTCTGTCCTCAGTTCCTTTTTTCCTTTGTCCTATTGCTCATCATGCCTTGCCAAACCCCAAATATTGATTGCTCTCCTCATTCACCTCTTTCACTCCTTGTCACATGCTGCTAAATGGAATTGGACAAAATCATGAAACCAGCCTGAGGCAATTGCATATTTATGTTACATAGCCTCAGCAGGGTCTTCACTATGGCTAGCCAATTCTTTTACTCCTAGAAGTTAACTAGCCCATTTAACACATAGTACCTACTCCAAACAATGTCGTTCCCTCTTCACACTTCCTATGACCTTCCTCCCTTGACCCACTCAGATGAGAACCTAACTTCATACTTCAACAAATTGACGATATTTGCTGAGAGATATATTTTTTCTTTTCATGTCACTCAGATATCTTCTACTATTTCCACCTTCATTTCCATCTCTCATGAAGAGGTAACCCTACTCTCTGACAGTATAAACCCCTCTTCATACACAAGTGGTAAGTCCAATTCCATTCTGTCATCTTCTCCAATCTATTGCTCTCTGTCTCTCTCTTGCTGCCTCTCTTTGTCTCTATCTCTGTCTCTCTGTCTGTCTCTATCTGTCTGTCTCTGTCTCTCTGTCTCTGTCTCTCTGTCTCTGTCTCTCTGTCTCTGTCTCTGTCTCTCTCTCTCTCTCTCTCTCTCTCTCTCTCGCACACACACACACACACACCTTAAGTATTTTCTATTGATTCCTTGCCTTTCCCATATAAACACTGATGTCTTATCCATCCTAAAAAAATCTTCACTTGATGCAACCATCCCCTTGAGCTATCACTCTAGATATCTCCTTTTTTCAGCAAAATTCCTCAAGAAAGCCACTGTAGCTGGTTCTTCTGATTCCTCTCTAATCAGTGGTGGCTAAACTATGAAATCTGGCTTCAGACCTACTACTCAAATGAAATTCCTGTCTCCAAAGTTACAAATAATCTTTCATTGCCAAATTGAATAGTCTTTTCTTAGCCCTTGTCCTTCTTGCCCTTTCTCCAGCCTTTGACACTGTCAATCACTCTTCTCTTGGATACTCTGCTCTGCCTTAATGTTCTTGACATTGCTCCCATTTCATTCTCCTCCTACTGTGTGCCTATGTATTTTAGGGTCCTTTGCTGAATTTTCATTCAGGTCATGTTCACTGATCAGGAGTATGCCCATGGCTCTATCTTGAGTCCTCTTCTCTTCCCTCTGTACTGTCTCACTTGGTGATCACACCTGATCCCATGAGTTCAATTATCTTCTCTATGCAGAAGATTGCCAATCTATATAAGTAGCTCATATCTGTCTCCTGAATTCCAATCTAACATCACCAACTGCTTTGTGAATGTTTCCAAGTTGATATCCCAGAGGCATCTCAAACTCAACATGCCCAAAGCAGAATACATCATATTTCTTCAAAACCCTCTCCTTCTTCTAACTTCCCTATTATTCTCCAGGAACCACTATCCTCTTAGTCATTCATGGTCACAAATGGTGGCCATCTAGAATTCCATTCTCTCTGTCACATTTCTAGCCTGTTGTCATATCTCATCATTTCTACCATTACAACATCTCTCCTATATTTCTCTTTTTCTGCCCTCATGAAGTTGCCACCCTAATCCAGGCACTCATAACTGGACATCTAGGCTCTTGAATGGTCTCCTAGATGGTTTCTCTTCTTCAAATCTCCCCCAATCAAGGACATCCTTCACTCAGCTGTCAAAGTGATTTTCCTGAAGCACAGATCTTTCCATGCCCTGCCCCCTCCTCCCTACACACACACACACACACACACACACACACACACACACACACATTAAACTCCAGTGTCTCTTTTATTACCTCCAGGATCAAATATAAAATCTTCTTTAGAGCTAGAGCTCTTCACAAATGGGTCTCTTCTTAACTTTCCATTCTTCTTCATTCCATTTCTTTCCTGCTCTCTCTGAGGTAGATACCCACTTGCCATTCCTCACACATGCTCCAGCTCTCAAATATGTGCTTCTTCACTGACTATCCCCATCCCTCTTCTGCTGTCTTCACTTCATTTCTGTGGCTTCCTTTAAGTCTTAGCTCACATCCCACCTTTTGTAGAAGGCCTTCCTCAGTCTTTCCAGTTTCTAATGCCTTCCCCCAATGATTATCTTCCTTTTACACTGCATATACATTGTCTATACATAATTATTCAAATATATCTCCTTGGAATGTGAGTACCTTGAAGAGAGGAACCATATTTGGGCATTTCTATGCACTTTGCACAGCACCTGGCACAGGGAAGTGTTCCACAAATGCTTGAGACTGACTTGTGACTTCACAGTGCTCTTTTTATTTCCTGAGCCTAAGAAATATCAACAACATGGATTAAACTGAAGGAAACTAGTGTCCACAAATTTTAAGTGATTTACCTACTGTCCCATGTGGCAAAGTTAGGATTCAAACCCAGGTTCCTACTCCAAGGCTAGTGCTTAAAGATATATAAATCCTACCTGCATTTCTTTGCTTTCCCACAGGTCATTAGCCATTATTATCACTGATGCACTCATGTTCAGTATGTTGGTGGCAAAATATGGTTACACCCACAGACAAAAGATGTCAAGTAGAGGAATCGAGGGTTGCATACACAAGGTACACGCAAAACTTCTTAGAGAACAGTTTCAAAATAGCTTGTGCTGGTAACTTCTTGATTCCTTTTTTGTGATTTATCACTTCATCAAAGAGATACAAGTGAGAGAGTTCAGTCCCTACTTTCTCCTTATGCATAGATGCAATCACTTACAAATGACGACATTCTTCAAGGTGAAGTATAATGGGTTATTGTAATTACATTTGATTCCCCAGTAGCTGAAAGCATTCCAACACAATATTTTTGCCTGTCTTTTGATTACAGGGGCCTATTTTTAAAAGGATTGAATAAAGAATAAGGCAGGAGTATAGACAACACCATGTAAAAAAAAGAACATATGGGCACCTAGGAAGTACAGTGGATAGAGTGGTGGTCAGAGTCAAGAAGACCTGAGTTCAGATCCAACTTCAGACACTTCCTAGCTGTGCAATTCAAAGCAAATTACTAACCCTTTGTTTGCCTCAGTTTCCTTATCTGCAAAATGGGAATCATAACATCTCCCAGTATTGTTGAGAGGTTTAAATAATATTTAAAGCACTTTGCAAGCCTTAAAGTGTTGTATAAATGCTGATTAATAATAATAATATTATTATTATTTTTTATGGTCTAGTATTATAATCTACCTTTCATACTCACTAGACCTAATTTTCCTCATCTGTAAAATAAACTTCTAAATGCACTACTTACTCGAGAACTGTTGTAAGGAAAACACATAAAGGATTGTTGGCATAAGGAGCAATCCTTTAAAGTCAGAGCTCTCCAACCTTGCTTTACATGGATTCCAGGTTCCAGCTTATCAAGATAATGTAGAGTTGCACTGTACTGTTGAACTCTTGTATTGCAAATAATCCCTCTAGTCGTTCAGGTTTAACTGGATTGTTTAAACAAATAAGATAGACAAGGAACATTCCTTTAGTATAAATGGCCCTTCAAGACGGGCATGGGATGTAACTTGAGATGGCAGGAGAAAGGTAGTCTGTACAGGCAGACTGCCCAGACCCAATCTGGCATCATCTTGCCTGACACCTGATGCAATTTGCATTAAGGAAAGGAAGCAACCCTAAAATATACATTTCGTTACTGTTGTGAATCTATGTCCCAGGCTAAGCACTTTTTTCCATGCATTTTGAGCTATATGAAACTTTTTGAGCATGGAAACAGGAAAACGGTTTGTCTGGCTAATCAAATTACAGCTTCTCAAATTTAAGTAGCCTCCTAATGGCTATAAATATCTTCCCACTCGCAATAGAACATTGATGCACTTCTTCACTGAGGCATTCATTCATTAAATAGATCCTACTGTGTGCTCTGAGTGATGAGAGGTCTACAGAATACCCCAATTCGATATGAACTGACTAATTCCAAAGCAAAGAGAACTGTGTGGAATACCACACCATCCATAGGAAAGCTTTCTTCAGCTTAGATTCTGCAGTGACTCCACTCCATGACAGCATTCTTTTTGTTATATTCTTCACTTTGTTTTAAAAATAAAGATTAAACAAGCATTACCTGTATAGTCATCTCTTTTAAGATATTTTGTATATTTTGATGTATACCTTATTGGAGGAGAGGATTTTTGGAGGACATTTTACTTCACCCAAATCAAATGCCATATTTGAATACTATAAACACAATAGGATTGTTTTATCTCTAACCCATTCAGTCAACTCTGTGATTATAAAGATGTCACCAGAAATGACATGAGGTATGAACTTGTCACATGATGACAAATGAAGATGTTAGTCTAAATTGAGATATACAGTTAAATAGATAACCCAATGAGCTTACCCATATATACATATATATGCATATATGTATATAAATATATATATATATATACACACATATGGAGAGAGGGGAATAGAATTTTTAATCCAAAACTTTAAAAACTGAATATTAAAATCGTTTTACATGTAATTGCAAAAATATTACTTAATTTTTTAAAATAAATTTTTGTTCCCAAGGGGCAGAGCTAAGATGGCTCCTTCTCAGGTCATGATGCAATAAAAATTATATATGTAATAAGGGGTCATGGAAAGAAAGAAGAAAAACTAATTGGAAACTAAATAATTTAATCCTAAAGAATGAGTGGATCAAACAAGAAATTATAGGAACAATCAGTCCCTTCATTCAAGAGAATGACAATAATGAGACAGCATACTAAAACTTGTGGGATGCAGCAAAAACAGTTTTGGGGGGAAGCTTTATATCTCTGAATGCATATATGAAAAATATAGAGAAAATGGAGGTCAATAAATTGGGTGTGCAACTGAAAATAGCTAGAAAAAGAACAAATTGAAAATCCCCAATTAAATACTAAATTAGAAATATTGAAAATCAAAGGAGAGATTACTAAAAGTTAAATTAAGACTATTGAATTAATAAATAAAACTAAGCTGGTTTTATGAAAAGAAGAATGAAATTGATAGATCTTTAGTCAATATGATAAAAAAGAAAGAAGAAAACCAAATTATGAATATCAAAAATGAAAAGGGTGAATCTACCTCCAATGAAGAAGAAAATAAACAATAATTAGGAATTGTCCTGCCCAGCTGTATGCACATAAACTTGACAATCTTAGTGAAATGAATGAATATTTACAAAAATATAAGCTTCCTAGATTAAATGAAGAGGAAGTAAATTACTTTAATAGCCCCATCTCAGAAAAAGAAATTGAACAAGCCAGCAATGAACTCTCTCGGAAATAATCTCCAAGGCCAAAGGGATTTACTAGCAAATTCCATCAAATATTCAAAGAGCAATTGATTCCAATACTTTATAATATATTTGGGAAAATTGGAGAAGAAGGAATCCTGCCAAATACTTTCTGTGACACAAATATGGTACTGATACCTAAAATGGGAAGGGATAAAATGGAGAAAGAAACTTATAGAACAATTTCCCTCATGAATATAAATGCAAAAATGTTAAATAAAATATTAGCAAAAAGACTACAGCAACCTGTCACAAGAATAATACACTTCGATCAGATAGGATTTACTCCAAGAATGCAAGGGTGGTTCAATATTAGGAAAACTATCAGTGTAATTCATCACATCAACAACAAAACCAGCAGAAACCATATGATTATCTCAATATTTCAGAAAAGGCTTTTGACAAAATACAACACCCATTCCTATTAAAAACACTGGGAAGTATAGATATAAATGGAGTCTTCCTTAAAATAATAAGCAGCATCTATCTAAAACCATCAGCAAGTATTATATGTAATGGGGATAAGCTAGAAGCATTTCCAATAAGATCAAGGGTGAAAAAGGATGTCCACTATCACCCCTCTTATTCAATCTGGTACTAGAAATGTAAGCAGTAGCAATAAGAGAAGAAAAAGAAATTGAAGGAATCAAATTAGGCAAAGAGAGGCTAAGCTATCACTCTTTACAGATGATATGATGATACACTTAGAGAATCCCAGAGAATCAAGTAACAACTGCTTTAGATAATAAATTTGGTAAAGTTGCAGGATATAAAATAAACCCACAAAAGTCCTCAGAATTCCTATATATCTCTAATTAAATCCAACAACAAGCGATAGAAAGAGAAATTCCATTTAAATTTAGTATAGACATTACAAAATATTTGGGAATCTATCTGCCAAAACACACCCAGTACCTTTATGAACACAACTACAAAACACTTTTCACACAAATAAAGTCAGATCTAACTAACTGGAAAAGCATCAGCTGCTCATGGCTAGGTAGACCAAACATAATAAAAATCACAATTTTACCCAATTTAAATTACATATTTAGTGCCATGCCAATCAATCTACCAAAAAAAATATTTTATAGAGCTAGAAAAAATAGTAACAGAATTCATTTTGAAGAACAAAAAGTCCAGAATATCAAGGCAATAAATGAAAAAAAATGCTAGGGAAGGTGGCCTAGCTGTACCAGATTTTAATCTCTATTATAAAGCAGCAGTCATCAAATCTACTTGGTACTGGCTGAGGAGTAGAGTAGTGGATCAGTGGAATAGACCGGGTACAGGAGACACAGCAGTCAATGACAATAGTTATCTACTGTTTGAAAAGCCCAAAGATCCCAGTTTTGGGGATAAGAACTCACTATTTGACAAAAACTGCTGGGAAAACTGGAATATAGTGTGGCAGAAACTGAGTATAGACCAATATTCTCATGGTATACCAAAATCAAGTCAAAATGAGTAAATGACCTAGGTATAAAGGCTGATACTGTAAGAAATCCAGGAGAACAAGGAATAGTTTATCTATCAGATTTATGAAGAAGGGAAGATTTTATGACCAAACAAAAGTTAGAGAGCATTATGAAATGCAAAATAAAGAATATTATTGCATTCAATTGAAAAGTTTCTGTACAAATAAAGTCAATGTAACCAAGATTAAGAGGGAAGTAGAAAATTTGGGAAAATTTTACAACCAGTGTCTCTGATAAAAGTCTTATGTCTAAAATATACAGAGATTTGAGTCAAATCTATAAGAATAAATGTCATTCCCCAGTTGATAAATGGTCAAAGAATATGAACAGGCAGTTTTCAGAGGAAGAAATTAAAGATATAAAAAATAAATAAATAATATAAATATAAAAATAAAATATAAAAATATATATGTAAAGCATATAAAAAGCTCTAAATCACTATTGATTAGAGAAATGCAAATCAAAACAACTCTGAGATACCACATGTCACCTGTCACATATGATAAGATGACAAAACAGGAAAATGACAAATGCTAGAGAGGATATGGAAAAATTGGAACACTAATACATTTATGGTGGAGTTGTGAGCTGATCCAACCACTCTGGAGAGCAATGGGGAACTATGCCCAAAGGGCTATAAGTAAGTGCATACCCTTTGATGCACCAATATCACTTCTAGGGTTGTATCACAAAGAGATCATAGAAGTGGGAAAGGACCCATATGTACAAAAATATTTATAGCAGATTTTTGTGGTGACAAAGAATTGGAAATCAAGGGGATGCCCATCAATTGGGGAATGGCTACACAAGTGTAGTATATGATTGTAACAGAATACTATTGTGCTATAAGAAGTGAGGAGCAAATGGACTTCATAATAACCTGGAGAGATTTATATAACCTGATGTTGATTGAGAAGAGCAAAATCAAGAGAAATTTTTACGCATTTACAAACACAATGTATGTGTGACAACTAACTTTGATAGACTGGGCACCTTTCAACAATGCAAGGTTATAAGACAACTCCAAAAGTCTCATGATGGAAAGGGATATACACACCCAGAGAAAAAAACTACAGAATCTGAATGCAGATTGAAGAAAACTATCTGCTTGCTTTCTTTTTCTTGTTTTGTTTCCTTTTTCTCATTGTTCACTCTATTGGTTATAATCCTTCTTTACAACCTGACTAATGTTTAATGTGAAGGTATTTGTAGGACCTATACTTGATTGCATGCCTCCATGGGGGGGAGGGTAAAAGGGGGTAGAGTGTAGGAGAGAGAGGAAGAGAAAATTTTATACTCAAGGGATTGTGGAACTGAATGTTGTAAACTAAAAGTGAGTGATTTTTTTTCTAAAAAGAAAACTCCAAAAAGATAAAAAATAAATAAGCATTTGTCCCCTTCCCCTTCCCCTTCCACTATGCCACCTCGCTACCATTATGTACAGATATATTAAATATATGTATTATTTTATTATCCATGGTTTCTTTAGGCCTGGTGTCATTTTCTTATCTCTTTTAAACATGTGCATTTTTACTATTGCCTTATCAGAGATTATGATTGCTACTTGTACATGTATTTTTAATTCACTAAAGGTATATTAAACTTTGTTCCAGTATTCATTTTAATTCTCTGTGAATCTTGTTGCTTGAATTATGTTTCTTGTAAACAATATATTTTTAGATACTGTTTCAAATCTCTTCTGCCTCCTTCCTACATTTTATGAGTGAGTTCATCCCATTCCCATCCATGGTTGCTATTGTTAATTATGTATTTGCCTTCATCATAATGCCTTACTTTTTCCATCCTTTGTTCCTGACCCTCTCCTTACAAAGAAGTTGGTGAAAGAGAAGGAATGTCATTAATACTAATAAACTGTGATTGAAGTAATCTCATCCACTCTTTTGCCCTATCCCATTTGACTTAACCTCCAATCTTTTCACCTATTTATCTTTTTAACCCATATTTCCTCTTTATCCTTTTAACCCATATTTCCTCTTTATGATAAACTTTGCAAAGTTTGTTTGGATTGAAATTGTTGCCTCCTGGGTTCTATCTACTTTTTAAAACCTTCTGCTCCTCTCTCCTTTTCCCTCCTTGTTTCCCTAATAAGGGTTAATTAGATTGTTTTATACCAGTAGTTTGTGAGTTTGGGGTGTCAGATGGAGGTGTTGAGTATTAACCATTGTCTCAACCTCCCACCAATTTTATTCCACCAATATTGGAGGTTCTCAGATACCAGTTCCACTTAACTATTATTAGTAATATTAGCTTTTACAAAGAAATATGTACTTCAAAGATATAATAAGAATATATATATATATATGAACATTCCCTTATCCTAACATCTATGAGAAGAGGACCTAGTCTTCCCACATCACCTCAGTTTCTTGTTTCAGAAGGGGAGGAAGATTAGATCCATAGGTTAGCTCAGTACCAGACACATCAGTCCAGTCAAGTTCTAAGTCTAAAGTCTTCATGGGCCCTCCCTCAGCACCCTGGCATCTCAGAACTTCCCCACCAGGCCGGTGACCACTCTTACTCTGAAACCCTCTCTTCATCATGACTTGAGCTATTGCATCTAAGGACCCCACCACCTTCATCTCCAATTGAAAGAGGATAGCAAGAATGAAACCCCAAGTCCATTTCTCAGATCCTTAATGCCTAAAGGGAAAAGTTAAAGATAACCCTTCCTATCATGAGGTTAGTTCATCTGCCTTGGAAATAGAGAAAGAGAGAAAGACTGTCCTAGCCTGGTAGTTTCAAAGATGTAGCCCATTTGGGTTACACAGCCAACAAGCTGCTTCTGCCCACATACTAAGGGAATGGAGAATTTCTTCCCTAACAAGCTGGTTCCTGCTGTCTGCCACATGAGTTCCTGCATCTTAGGTGATATGTGCTTGAGGAAAGACCCATTATACAAATAAAATGTAGATTTTGAACAGGAGGAAGACACAAGCATTAAAAAGGATCAGCAAAGGCTTGGGAACACCAACAAGAAAGCACAAAATGGTGAAAAGATTACTATGTGAAAGTGGAATCGGTTGCCACATGGAGCAAACAAAGGAGGATTGCCACTGAAGTCAGAGGACCTATATTCAAATCTCTCCTCTAATATGTAGTTGCTATGTGACCTTGGGCATGTCATTTAACTTTCTTGGGCCTCAGTTTCCTCATCTGCAAAATGAAGTTGATTAGATG
Source organism: Pseudocheirus occidentalis (assembly GCA_028646575.1). NCBI lineage: Eukaryota > Metazoa > Chordata > Mammalia > Diprotodontia > Pseudocheiridae > Pseudocheirus > Pseudocheirus occidentalis. Next base: position 8,542,216 of record CM053601.1, read on the forward strand.
ACCTCTAACATTCTCTCCAGTGCCAGACCTATGATTCTTTAAACCTCAGGTAGTGGTTAAATGTCTCCCATTGGAACTCTCTAGCAGAGACTGGATGTTCACTTGACTTGCCTGAGATGCAGGGGGTGAGGATTCTTGTTGGGCTATGTGATCTCTGAGATCTCACCCACCTGTGACATCCTGTGAATCTGTGCTTCTGTTTTCTAGGGCAAGTTGAATATGACTTAAATAGAGCTTCTAAAAGGAGATAGGGATAAAAGAAAAATCAAAAAGAATTTTAAAAACAAGAAGGAAGAACAGACAATAAAAGCACAATAAACAACAGTATTATTCTTTCTCCCCTAACCTTTTTTTTTAACTAAAAATTTTAGTGGCAGTGAGGTGGTGCAGTGAATAGAGCACTGGCCCTGGAGTCAGCAGGACCTGAGTTCAAATCCAGCTTCAGACACTTGATATACTTACTAGCTTGTGAAACTTGGGCAAGTCACTTAAGCCCAATTGTCTTGCCTTCCTGCCTCCAAAAAAACTAAAAATTTTGCATAAGAAAGTGCACCCACAAAAAGAAAATCTCAAGGGAGAATTCGAGGTACACCCATGCATATATTGCACTCATGGCACATTGGGATGAGTAATGAAGCCCTGAAGTAAGAGCTACCCAGTTCAGATGAACCAAAGCCTAGATTTTGAAAGTTACACTTTCTTTAAAAGAATAACCAGATGATGAACAAGAGCTATAGGAGAGAGACAAGCACTCAGCATCCATCCCTGCTTTCAACAGTGTTTTCAGAGCTAGAAGTCCACAAGGTCAGGCTTTCTATCTTCACAGGCTTTCCAGAAAGGCCAACCCATCAGCGGGATGTCAGGAAAGCACTAAGGAACAAAAAGAATGTGCATGATACCCATGTATCAAATACTTGAAGAACCTAATGGTGCTGGTGTGGATACTCACTCTCTCTCCATTGATGAAGGATTTGAACTCTCTTAACTCATAGGCTTTGAGAATTGCCTTAGTCAGTACATTAATTCCTTTTGTGGCCCACCTGTCAAGGAGCAGCTCTGAACTTCATTTCACACTTCCTTACTAACATACAGCGTATCTATGGTCCCACACTCTCCTTGATAAGATGTTCCAGAACTTCGGCTTCCCAGGCAAGTTGTCAAGGGTCACACCTCCATAACTCAGGGAGAAAGATGCCAGTAGAGGCATTGTCCCAGCAGATGTTTTTTAAAAAGAGGAAGAGGAAATGGTCTCTAAGGAGGGAGGAAGGAAATGAAAAGAGAGGAAAGAAAGGGAAGGAAGAAGGAGAAGGGGAGGTGGAAGTAGAAGCCCTCATAGTAATGCTGCTAGAAGTATCAACTTATATTCCCAGAGATATAATAAAGATGCAACTAGGTGCTTCATTATCTTTTTTAAACAATTCCTCAGAAACTCTTATCTTGAATACAACCAACTAAATTTGTTTTGCAACTATTTAGAGTTAAATGAATGAATTCAAAGCAAAAAAAAATGTTATGACCAGTTTTTGGCCACTCCCCAAATGCCTATCATTTTTCTTTGTTTATCCCTTAATAGTCATGGTTATGGTGTAGTCTGCACCGATTTTGCTTTTTTCTTACTTTGCATTATTTCATAAAAGTCCTTACAGATTTCTTTATATTTTTCAATCTTGCTGATCTTGATTGCATTACAATGTCCCACTGCATAAATGTACCACAATTCATTTAGCTATTACTCTTTTGTTGCATATTTGGAAATTTAGGTTGTTTCCAGATTTTTGCAATTACAAAGAATGATGCCATAAAAATCTTTTAACAGATAGCTGTTGTTTTGCTTTTTTTTTGATAATGCTTCCAGGCTATATTCCCAACAATGGTTTTATTGGGTCATTCTTTGTTTTTGTCCAATGTCCATGGTACAGTTTCCCAGGCTAGAAGTGATTTAACTTTAATAGAAACAATCACATGGGAGTCTGGGTTAAGATTGGGTATTATGAATAAGACGGGATAAAAGCAAAGCACTCAGTCTAACAAAAAAGCATTTAGCACATTGAAAAGGCAGTAAATGAATGAGAGAGAAGGTACCAGTTTTGCTTGGTGGGTGTATTTTATCAAGGATTCCTGAGGCAACTGGGGGGTGCAGCTGATGGAACTCGGCATGGCAGACATGGACTCAGATACTTACTAGGTCTATGACTTTGGGTGGTTTATTTATGTTTACCTCAGTTTCTTCAACTGTACAATGGGGATAATAATAATATAACCTATCTCATAGGATTGTGGATATCAAAATAATACATATTTGAAGTGCTTACCGATGTGCCTGATAATATATAAATGTGTGCTCCATTTCCTTCCCTTTTGCATAGTTGAAGTGGATGGACACTTAGGTCTCTTCCAATTTATGTTTCTGAGTAGTTGTGCTGCTAAAGGAGCTGAATCATGCTGACCTCTATATTCTTTCTATAAACAAAATTAAGAGAAAGAAGAAAGTTACAACTAAATGGAAGGATGAACAATATATTCTCCTGGGAGAGTTAAAGGAAGGAGCTAAGCAGAGTTCATTTTGTTGTTCAGTCATTTCAGTCATGTCTGAGCCTATGTGACCCCATTTAGATAATGGAATGGTCTGCTATGTCTTTCTCCAGCTCATTTTACAGATGAGGAAACTGAAGCAAACAGGGTTAAGTGACTTGCCCTGGATGACACAGCTAGTAAGTGTCTGAGGGTAGATTTGAACTCAGGAAAATGAGTCTTCTTGACTCCAGCCACAGCACTCTATCCACTGTGCCACCTAGCTGCCCCCAGAGTTAATTTTATAGTATGCCTAAAGGCAAAGACATTATTTCATGAGATTTGGGGCCATCTTGTATTGAAATGTTCCAGAGAATTATTCACAAAAAATTATATTGAAAATCATTATGGCTTATGTACCTACATTGGTTATAGAAGGTGGAATTGGAAAGTTCTACAAGGAATTCAGTAAGACTTTCCAAAATAAATTAGCACAGAATTTGATACTCGGTATCAGTGAAGAAGTAGAAATAGGTGAAGATGATGAGATATGTATTGGAAAATACAGATGGGAACCTATCTACGTTAGTAGGAAATAAAAATCAACAAATGCCTATGAAGGACTTAGCACCCTCATACATTGTATCCACACCTCAAACACTGTGTTAGGCATAAAAACAAAAAAATGAAGCAATTCCATCTTCTAAGGAGATAATATTGTAATGGGGGAGAAAAGAAGTATTTACAGAACAAATATAAAGAGTAGAAATACAAAGAAATACAACGAAGTTAAAGGAGTGAGCCTACCAGTGATTAGAAGAGTCACAAAACACTTCAGGAAGTAGGTAGATACCCATGCAAAAATGCCATCGAGTAGCTTACAATCCAATAGAGAGAGGTAGTGAGGGATGGATGCTTTGTCTCAGAAAGTTACAGGGATAGTATAGAAGGAGGGTGAGTGGAGCCATAGGGAAGAACGTTAATACACCCTTTCCTCAGGAAGTGATAGAATTGGCATGTTGTACTAGGTGGGGCTTGAGCTGTGTGTTGAAAATATGAGAGATTCTGCATATTGGAGGAGAGGAGCAAGTTTCCAGGAATGAGAGCTGACCACTACAATGGCATGAATATGGGGGATAGAGTACCATGGAGAAGAGGCCAGCTTGGCAGGATCTCAGAGTGTGGGAAGACCATATTGTACAAGGAGATTGGAAAGAAAAGTTAGGGTAGGGTTGGGAAGGATTTTGTTTAACTAAGGCTGTTCTTCTGTTTGCTTGGGTTTTTTTAATCCTAGTGGCAATAAGGAGTTGATTGAGTTGGGGAATTTTCATGATGGACTACAGTGTGATGAGACTTGGGGCAAAGGAACCAGTTAGAAGGTTGTTGCACTAATCTAGGCTTAAATTGCTGAGGACTGAACAACAGAGGCCGTTCTGCAAAGAAAGAGGAGTTTGGATGTGGCAGGTCCTCAAAAAGATCAAAATTAGGAAAATGGCAACCAAATGGATATTGCTGATAAGGGAGAAACAATAGTCAAGATAATGCCATGGTTACAAAGCTAAGAAACTCGAAGAATGTTAGAACCTTGGAAAGAAAGAGGGAAGATTGGGAGCATGACTCTGCTGACAATGCTACTAAGTGCCAGGGCTACATTTAAACCCTGCTCTTTCCTTTTTTTTAAGTTTTTATTTGTTTTCTTGTTTACATTATTCATTTTCATTACATTTTTGAATTACACATTTTCTCCCCATCTTGCCCCTGCCCCAACCCCAAAACAGCAATCCCACTGTAAAGCCCCTCCCCTGCTCTGCTCTCTAACTTTCTAGTAGGGCATGGAGGGTCTCCCTATCCCAGCCCCCGTATATCTTAATTCCTAGTTGCAGGTATTGCAGAACTTTAAATTCTATATTCTTTTGATTCCTCCCTTGTCACCCACCCCCGCTGGAAGGACAATCAATTCAGTACAGGCTGTGGATGTGTGATTATACAGGACATCTTCATAGTGGACATATTGTGACAGTGATCATATGTCTCTCCTTCCTATCCCTTCCCCCCCTCGTTCTGTTCTCTACCCTGTCCCTGTCCCTTTACTAAACTGTGTGCATCCAGCATCCCTCCCCCAGACACTGCCCTCCCCTCCATCATCCCACCTCTCATCCTCATGCCCCCTACTCTCCTGTGTGGCATGATGCCCAGTTTAGAGTG
>CM053601.1:8547431-8627659 GCA_028646575.1 Pseudocheirus occidentalis
GCTAAGAAAATACCAAATGGGATCATGAAGAGTCAGACAAGATTGAAAAACTACTGAATAACAGCAACAGAGCTATACATCAAGAGGTTATAGATATACATGTGTATTAATTGCCTGTTACAAAGTATAAATCCTTATTCATAATGGAATGTGACATTAATAATATATCCCTGTTTCATAATGTACAATAAATAACTGTGAAAGAGTGTAGAAAAGGATATCATCAAAGAAGTGAATATGTAAAAAGGAAGTTGGGGCAATCAAAAGATAGCAGTAAGGGACAACTTTTGAACAGCCCTGGTACACCACTGAAAAAGCAATGAATGCCTTCTGAATGTTGGGGGAATCCTTTCTGGTAACCTTATAAGAAAATGTTGATAAGTCACAGAGTATGAGGAGTCATAGCATGTTTGGGAATTATATTATTGGAAGAAATGTTGGTAGACTCAAGATGACAGCATAGAAGCAGCAAAGCTCCACAGCTCTCACCATAACTACCTCAAATTCCTATAAAATATGGCTCTAAACAAATTTTAAAGCTCCAGAACTCACAAAGTGGCAGAGTGGCAAAACTCCCACTGAAGGCAGCCTGGCAGGCAGATGGGAAGGGGTTCATTGCAGCATGCTGGAAGCCCAGACCAGCACCACATGAACCCATGGCTAGAGCCCTTCAGATGCCAGAACAAGCAGTGCCTGGAGTGCAAATCACTGGCAGCTGTGGCATTTTCCAGATTTACCAACTCATAAGAAGCAAGGACTAAGTGAAAGGTCAATGGAACTCTAAATTAGGGGGAGAGTGTCCAGCCAACTGCAACAAGGTTAGAAGTGGCTGAAGTGGCAGCACTGCAACTGCCTCCATGTGGCTGCTTAGGAGCTCGTAGCCTGCAGAGGGGGGCCAAGGGGTTATTCAGAGGCTAAGTGCTCCTGCCTTGAACTGCCTGGATCCACATTGGGGTCTTGGGTGGTGGTCCTGAGATGCATTTTCATTTAGCCAAAGCTGAAGGGGCTACAGAAACAGTGGCCTCCTGATACCTCATGCAGATTCAAGTGATTTGGGACAGAGCTCTCCCCTCTGAAAGCAGAGATCTACTGAACCTAAAAGTCAAGTAATTGACTGGTAACATGAGTAGGCAAACAAAGCAAAGCAAGCCCAGCAATGCACTGTTAGATTCCTTTATGGGGGACAAAAAGGACCAAAGCATGGAATGAGAGGAATACAAAACAGTCAGAACTCCCACACCAAAAGCTTCCAAGAAACATATAGACTTCCTACAAGCCATAGGGCTGTTTAAGAAGGATTTTGAAAACCAAATAAGATAAGTGGAGGAAAAATTGGGAAGGGAAATGAGAACAATGCAAGAAAATCATCAAAAGAGAGTCAACAACCTGACTGAAGGAAATAACACCTTAAAAATAGACTAACCCAAATGGCAAAAGAGGCCCAAAAAGCCAATAAAGAGAAGAACACCTTAAAAAGTCGAATTTGCCAGATGGAAAAAGAATTTCAAAAGCTTTCTGAAGAGAATAATTCCTTCAGAATTAGAGTGGAGCAAGTGGAAGCTAATGACTATGAGAAATCAATATACTATTAAATAGACCCCCAAAAATGAAAAAATAGAAGGCAATGTGAAATATATCCTTGAAAAAGCCACTGACCTGGAAAATAGATCCAGAAGAGACAATTTAAAAATTATTGGACTACCTAAAAGCCGTGATCAACAAAAGTACCTAGAAAGCATCCTTCAAGAAATTCCCAAGGAAAATTGCCCTGATATTTTAGAACCAGAGGGCAAAATAGAACTTGAAAGAATTCACCTATCACCTCTTAAAAATGATCCCAAAAAGAAAACTCCTAGGAATGTTATAGCCAGGTTCTGGAGCTCCTACATTAAGGAGAAAATATTACAGGCTGCCAAGAAAAAACAATCTGAATACTGTGGAAACACAATCAGGATAACCCAGGATCTAGTAGCTTCTACATTAAGGAACTGAAGGTACTGGAATTTGATATTCTGGAGATCAAGGGAGGTAGGATTAAAACAAAGAATCACCTACCCAGCAAAACTGAGTATAATGTTCCAGGGGAAAACATGGTCATTCAGTGAGATGGATGACTTCTTGCTGAAAAAACTACAACTGAAAAGAAAATTTGACACTCAAATACAAGAAGCATGAGAAGGTAAACAGTGAAAAGAAATAATAAGGAACTTATGAAAGTTGAACTATTTATATGCCAACATGGAAAAACAGTAATTGTAACTTATGAAACTTTTCTCAGTATGAGGATAGTTGAAGGGAACATAAATGGATACATACATATGTATACATACACATCTGTCTATATAGGAGGGTTTACATATGCATATGATTACATATATGACTGTGTATGTATACGTAGACAGAGGATGCAGGATCTATTGAATAGGATGGGATAATATTTTAAAAGGTGAAACTGAAAGGTGGGAGAGTAATAATATGAGAGGAAACAGGGAGAGATGAATGGAGTTAATTATCTCATATAGAAGAGGCAAGGGATAACTGTTACAATGGAGGGGAAGAATAGGAAGGCAAAAGGGAAAGGGTTAACCTTAATCTCAGTGAAGATGGCTTAGGAAAGGAATGACATACACTCTAAATTGGGTATCTTGGCCTACAGGAGAGTAGGGGAAAAAAGGATGAGAGGGGGAAGGATGGAGAGGAGGGCAGGTTGGGAGGAAACGTTGTTAGAAGCACACACTTTTGTAAAGGGACAGGGACAAAGTAGAGAAGAGAACAAGAAGGGGTGGAATAAGAAGGGAAATATACAGGTATTGGAGTAGGGAGATCCATCTTGCCCTACCAGACAGTTAGAGGGGTGATGGGGGAGGATATAGGAGAGAACTGATTGGGGGAGCGGGTATACAGTGGGATCACTGTTTTGGAGTGGTGTGTAGGAAATAGATGGGGAGAAAATTTGAAAATCAAAATCTCATTGAAATGAATGATATAAACTAAAATAAACAAAAGTTTAAATTAAAAAAATAAATGTCCACCTTCATGGCACCATATATCCATGAGTATGTTTCAGAATTATGTATTTAATTAGATCATGACTACACCCATCTACATGTGACCTTCCATAGAAATCTGCCTCTTTGACCTTGCTGTAGCAATGAATGACAATAGATTCTCAAAGGTTATGCCAGAGGATCACAAATTCTGGGAGATTACATGAATTGAAAGGACATGAGTTGAGTTCTGACAAAGGGTTGCATTTACTGTCCAATTAATACTTTTTTTTCAAAAAGAAGGGAAACTGATCAGCAGCACGTGGTCACTATGGAACCAGTTCTTCAACCACAATGGTGATCTATGAAATTGATTAAAATTGTTTTGGACATTTTGATTAAAATATTATCTGAAAAAGGAGAGAATTTCTGATCCAACTAAACGTTTTATCTTAAAACTTTTAGAAAGGGACACTTACTAATGTTTTAGTTGGAAAACTTGATATATAAACCTCCTTCTCAGAAGCCTATGATATACTGTTCCCTAATTATATACATATCCCAGTGGAAAGTGGACTCAAGCTTAGAGAGGGAATGGATCCATCAATCAAGAATTTATTAAGTACCTACTGTGTACAAAGCACTGTGCTAAGCATTGAGGGTACAAATAGAAAAGACATTCCCTGCCCTCAAGGATCTCACATATGAAAGGTTCATCTGCAAATCAGATGGAATAGTTCCATGGCCATTAGGATACGGAGACAAAGCAGATGATAAAGTCTCTTCTGTCATATCCATCAACAAAATCCTAACAATTTCTGATGCTGAAATATTTGTTAGAGCGTGAAGTTTGGTGACAAGACCTTTCTTTCCTGGGTCTCCAGAAGCTGTGGTTCCATAGGGGTTGCTTCCCCGGATAATGGATGGAAATATTGAACTGGAAGCATTGCTATTCCCAAAGGTCTTGGGTTTGGTGCCCTGGTCATCTTCATCAGGGTACAAGAGGACAAAGGGCTGGTAAGATGGTGGTGGTGATTTGTCCAGGTAGTGTAGGTGCTCTAACTTAGGGACTTCTTAGTTCAGTTTCAATGTTTTGACAAAATAAGGCCCTCAGTAGGCACTGGACTTGAGAGTTTATTTTGTCCAAATACAAGAAGGCTACATAGCAAGGACAAAGTGATACTTCATTTTGCTGGACATGGCCCCTCTCATTTCCATCTGGAAATGCATCAGCTCCTATGGTTTCTAGTCTAAAAGGTACCAACTGCCTGGCTGGATCATTTTATGGCCCCAGATCCAGATGTCATATAAGGAAAGCTGTGTTATGAGGAGGAAGTTGGAGAAGCTGTGTCAGGAAATGTTGCTATAATGCCTGCCTAAAACATAACGTCTTATGTCCTGTTCCATTAACTGGGCTGTCTTGCCTGCCCTATGGGTGGCAGCTGGTTGACAGGTGGTCAGGATGGCTGTTGCCTTCTCCACAGGAGCCACCTCCCTGGATAATGGCTGTGAGGACCAGTTTGGGATTAGGACTGGATGATGCCAGTTTCATTTCCTGTTCCTCTGTCTGCTGTTGGTACTGGTCAGCTGTTATTGCTGATAGTGATGGGGAAGGTGGGTTCTTTCTCTACTAAGATTCCTGCCATGATAGTCACAGGAGCTAGACTGGAAGCAGGTCTAATGGTTTGGACAATATTGCTGTTTCTATAGTTCTTGGGTTCACATCCTTGGCTATTTCCATCAGGTTCTAAGGAGAGATGGTGGTCAAGGAATGGGGGTGGTAGCAGTGGTGGTTCAGCTTGCCTAGCTATTCTAATAAAAGTATGTCTTAGGTTCAGAGTGGATGGAAGTCCTCTTTTCCCTTTCTGGTGTAATTTCTCCTTGCCTATGTGTAATTCTCTTCTGGGTCTGAAGGGGGTAATTCCCCTGTAGTGTCTTGAAGCTGCCTTTCCTTCTTATGTCTTCTTTCTTAGTTCCTAATATAACCACAGATATTAGCCACCACTGTTCTAGAAATAGTGCTATCCCAACCCAGTTAGGGGAGTCTAAACCTTCTGACATTTCAAAGCTCCTAAGATTGGCTTTTAATCAGAAGGAAGACAGAGAGTAAAAGGGGCACCAGAAATTCTCTCTTTCTCCCCAAAACAGATTCCATCTTGGGAGTTTGGTCAGACCTGTTCTGCTATTAGATTGTCCTTCAATTAGAATGCTAGCTGCTGAACTGGGTTGCCATTTTATCCAAGCCCCTCGAAGATATGACTGATTCTGTTTGACCAACCACAGAATACCTCTGGTCTACATCATCTACTTTCCTTCACTCCAAATCTAGTTTGCACCTTTTATTGGTTGATTCTTTCATCCAATCAAATATTTCAATTAATTTATTGATTCTGTATCTCAGTCAAAGAGGTTTTTCACTTGATAAAAGAATCAGGGCAGTCAAACATCTTGGTAGTTACATTTATGTGGATTGAAGAGCGTGGGAGCTCCCTTGCATATGTAGATTTTTGGACATCCTGTTGACATATGGATGTATATGTATATGTATGTGCATATGTATATATGTGTGTGTCTTTATTTTATTCCTCTATAACTTTCATTTCACCATGAGGCTGTAAAGATGTCATTCTCTATAAAAGATCATGTGCAAATGTCTACCCATTCCTTTTTTCTGTTCTCATTGCATATTGCCTTAATATATGTCCATAGATTAATCATTTCCCATCAGTTATTAATTGGACATTTTGGAACACTTAGTTGGTGGATAGAACATGGCCCTTAAGGTGAGCCAGAGTCAAACCTGGCCTCACACAGTTGCTAGATGGGACTGGATAAGTCCCATATCCTTTCTCAACTTCAATTTCATCATTTCTAAAAAGATAAAATAATGGATAATGGAACCTACATTACACTGCTGTTATGAGCTTCAACTAAGGTTTATTTAGATACATATTAATCTCTCTGTGTGTTTTTTTCTTTATTTCTCTGTCTATATCTCTATCTCTGTCTCTCTGGTTGTCTCTCTGTCTCTCTCTCTCCACGTGTGTGTGTGTGATCTTGGTTGCATAGATATATAGTGTATATAAGATATATAAATATCAATTACATATTATATATAGTATATGGATAAGGACAGGCTGACAGAGAAACAGAGAAGTAGAGAAGAAGGGAGGAAGGAAGGCTATAATTATTTCCTCCTGAGAATTTTACATACACAGGCCATTTTCAAAATTAAAGGAATGAGTTTAGGTGGGTCGTTTATTCTAGCAATAGAAGCTTTTTAACCCTGACTGTGTAGATCCCTAGTAACATTACTTCTGGAATAAAATTTTCCAGGCACAAAATTTGTATTTATTTAATCACAGTTGAGATATATTTCATGTGCCAGTACAAGAATAGCATCCAGACAAATGTCAGGACCAAAGTCAAACATCAACTAATGTTAGCATTATCCACAATGGAATGGCTAATGTCAATTTGCAACTGGGGGGGGGTGGTGGAGAGGGAGCAAGAACAATCAAGCCATTGCAACATTGTTGGAATGGACAGAATTGTTATCTTTCCAGCTGTTAATGACATTGCTATAGTTAGCTTTGTTTTCTTGGCAGAGGCTTAGCTTCCTGGCCTGAAAAGTTTCTCTTTGCTTTATATCATTAGCCACGACAGGATATGATAACCAAGTCAAATCTCAAATAGCCACCCTCAGATCTTACTTTCACCTTCTTGTTGGAAAGGCCACATTTCATTATCTAACTGTTTTGTGGATATTATCACCATCATCACGTTTTCTTAATCTCATGCACAGTCTTATATTTAGTGAGAATAGAAGTGAAGGCTTGTTTAATCCAAAACATATAGTCGTCCATTCTCTATAAAGACAGTAAGTTTACAAAGGAAAAAAGAATCAGTATTTATATACTTGTATTTCCGTAATGAGAAGTAATACCTTCTATGGAAAGGATCAAGGAAAGACTTGGTCAGTAAACATTTATTGAGCTTCCACCATGTGCCAGGCATCATGCTAAACTCTGGGAAAACAAGGAAAGGCAAAAGACAATCCCTGGCCTCAAAGAGCTTAAAATCTATACCTATTCAGCAGTGGGGGAAAGACAAGCAGACAGGTCCATTGATTCTCCTAAGGCAGAGTTTTGTAATCAACTTCTTTGGAGGTTCTGGGATTTTCTAGGATCTCATATGCACTCACATTCAAATATAAGGCAAACAAAGCATCTGAACATTTTTTTCTACTGTTTTTAATCAGCCCTGCCACTACTTAACTTTGATCAATAAATAACTTAGTTTTCAGCTTTGAAAATAATGATCTCCTCCTCCTTGACTTCATCACTTTTACCCTGTTAATCTCCCTTCCTGAGATCCCTCAAGCAAGAGGATTTTCTGCTTGTGAATTGTCTCTGCCTGTGGGAGAACGTAATGGCTCTGTGTTAATTTGATCCACCATGAATTCATTGAGCAAAAATTTATTAGGCAGCCATTATGTGCAGGGCTTTGAATTAGACACTGGATTAAAAAAAGTCATTGCCCTTTTCCTCAAAGAATTGTATTTTATTGTCAGTTTTGTTAATATCAATGGAAAGGCCAAATTGCTCTTCTTATTCTTCTTTGTTGATTCATTCACCTTTGCGATTGCATAAAGCATTTTCCACTCTCAATTCCCCAGACTGACCTTGGCTGCAACTCTCTCACTAGAAAGTGTATCTTTATCGTCTTCTCTATGATCTCAGAAGAATGGGATAGCTGGGTGAATGAATGAATAAATGAATGCAAATGATTCATTAAACACATATTATATTCTAGGCACTGTGGTAGGAAATGGGAACATTAATTGCAGGATCTCCTCTGATCTCATTTCTCCAATTAGTTACACTTGTCTTATCTCATAATAGCTGGTCTTGATATGGGCTTTAAAGCTTGCAAAGACCTTTACAAATTAGTCTCATTGGATCCTCACAACAATGAAGGAAGGTGGTTACTATTATCATCTCATTTTATAGAGGAGTAAACTGAGGCCAGGGGAGATTAAGAGACTTGTCTCTGGTCACATAAGGTGAAACTGTGGTCAGATTTGAACTCTCTTTCCTTCTCTTTTATACCTGTCCCCAGCCAGGATTGATGGAGCCACTACTGTGCTCCATCTCAAAGAGATGTTGTTATCTTCTACTTGCGCTGGAAAAAGTTTATTGAAAGTAATGAGATAGAAGTCTGTGGGTCAGTACGCAAACTCTAATACCTTACTCCCAATTTGGGAAGCATAAAGAAGTTGACATGTGAGATGACATTGCTCAAAACTGCCCATCCCAGTTCTTTGTACAGTTTTACAAATGAATTGTTTTCACCACCAGTGTTGTTTCTGCCAGCAATCTCTCTCCAGCTGGCAAGTGAGTCAAACACTTGCTCATTAAAACTCTGGGCTCATTTGACCTCCTTGTTATTGTAATTAATTTATGTTGGTTTCACTTCTAGATGAAATTATTATAATCACTGGTGATGTCATGTCTGTTGTCCATTTCTTATTTCTTTTTTTTAATTTTCAAGAGCTTATTTAAATAATATGGAATTAAACATTAGTATTGTATGTTATAGCTAGTGGCAATGTCATTTTGGTCGCCCGTTTCCCATTTTGAAAAAAGAAATCAAGATACTGATTAAATGATTGTGGGCTAAATTTTCTTAATCCTTTCCTCGATACTATTCTTTATTCTTATTTGCTATAGATTCCGGTCATAGCTTTGATGAGTCAATGGTCTAACTAGACATAGTTAGCTAATAGACATAGACATATATAGACAGCTAATATAAGGATAATGCCAACATGCATAATAGATTTTTTCTTGTATGCTAAAAATATGCTCAGTTTCATTTGCGTGTATTTGCATGTGCATGAGTGTGTGTGTGTGTGTGTGTGTGTGCGCGCGTGTGTGGTGTGTGTGTGATGCTATTTGGTGCTCACCATATCTAATGCCTACCAAAATAGTTTTTTTGGAGAAAGTGTTTGTCATGTGGAAGCACAGGGCTTCTCTAAAATCTACAAGTATTTGCTCTTGCCCTTTTTCTTGTCTTTTGCCTGAGTTTTAATTCCCCAAATTTTTCTACATCTTCACCTTTTGTTACCTTTGAACTGGATTCACTGAGTCTTGGAAGATGTATTGACTTGGTTTGGAAAGTCTCATCAAAGTCTTTGTAGAACAGCAGTTCTCAACCTGTGGGTCACAGGGGTCAAACAGCCTTTTCACAGGGGTCACAGGAATCGCCTAAAACCATTGGAAAACACATATTTCCAATGGTCTTAGGAACCAAGACACTGCTCCTCTGTCTCCAGGAGCATCCGCCCACATGCAGATACACCCACATATGAGTATTAAAGGGTCGCAGCATTAGGAAGGTTGAGAACCACTGTCCTAGAACTTTTCTACCATGTCATCTTTGGCAGCTGATGTTGACAAATAAGGTCAGTTTTGTAGTACTCTTTTAAAATAATTATCATCATGACAGGAACACCTGGTGATTGCATGTCCCATGAAATAATATTTATTGTGATTTTGGAGCATATGAGAAAAGCTACTCCAACAACTCCCTTCTTTGCCTCTCTGAATGACACTTGGGATTCATCTTTCCATTTAGCTGCTGCTTTCTTCTTTTTATCATTATTATTATTATTATTTAATAGCAAGAAGGTCAAATCGATATTATTTAACTCATCCCTCTGTATGTTCATTCATTTGTCTTTGGATAAGGATCTCAGATCTATACTATCAATAGTCAAATTAAAATATATTGTTAGAATAGAACCTGTGATATTCTGGTCCCCTTCCCCTCCTCTGTGCCATCATCACTTTTGAAGCAGAAAAGAGATGAACAGCACTGAGGATATTTTTCCCTTTCTTACATGGATTACTATTGACAAAAAATGTTCCATTACATCATGGCCAGCCCACTGGGCATGGGTCTCTCCATGATGAGCTAGGATAGTCCTATGATCACATTAAGAGTTTCCTGCAGATAGAACCTGCTATAGATTTTGCTCCATTTTCATAGGCTTCAAGAACCTAGGACCACTTTCACACCATCACTGGAGTACTTTGGGGGAGGAGGGAAAGAGCACAAGCATTCACAGTGACTAATGAAATAGCTAGGAAGGATCAATTTAAAATGGAAATTGAGTGGATTGTCTGGATAACAGGAAAAGTTAGATGTTCCCTAAAGGAGAAATAGAATGGCGGAGAGTACAAAAATCTGGTGTACCAGACCTGCACCAACATCAGCAGCACCCTTCAAGAACTCAAGATCTGAACACCTCTATCATTCCTTGCTCTTGCCCACCCACTTTGTGTCACACTCATATGGCATGGTTCAACTCTCTTGTTCTTGTGTGCTGTTCTTATCTACCTGGCTTCTGTGGTATTTCTTTTGAAGCTTCCCATGCTGACTACTCCACTCAAAACAATTCATCCAAGGCCAAGCACAAAGACCACAGGAACTAGGAGTTTATCAGTTCCTTATGATATTGCAAGGGCCAAATCCTCTTGGAATAGCTTTCCCAGAACTGGACACCATCTTCCTTTATAGCTCTCCCAGAAATTAGCATAGAGTCATTTTCCCAAAAGCGTTTGTTGATGAATACAAATACCTCTGACTTGAATGAATATTATTTACATAACTGATATATATATATATATAATATTATTTTGACATATAATGAATTTATATATGTATATATATGTCTATATAACTTCAAAGACTTCAAATGGACATAAAAATG
This sequence comes from Pseudocheirus occidentalis, assembly GCA_028646575.1. Taxonomy (NCBI): domain Eukaryota; kingdom Metazoa; phylum Chordata; class Mammalia; order Diprotodontia; family Pseudocheiridae; genus Pseudocheirus; species Pseudocheirus occidentalis. The sequence continues at coordinate 8,558,196 of CM053601.1, forward strand.
TTAGCTATTATTCAGAGGTAGTATAGAGTCAAAATGAGCACACGATATAGAAACAAAGGATAATACCATAAGAAACTTAGGAGAGCATGGAATACCTTATCTGTTACATCAGATCTATGACTAAGGAAAAATATATAACCAAACAAGACATAGAAAGCATTATGGAATGCACAATGGATAATTTTAATTATATTAAATTAAAACCTTTTTTGCACAGACAAAACCAGTGCAACTAAGATTAGAGGAAAATAAGAAACCTGGGAAGAAAATTACAGCAGATATCTTCTGATAAAGACATCATGTTTCAAGTATGTAAAGAAATAAATTGAATTTAAAAGAATATGGGTCATTCTCCAGTTGAAAAGTGATCAAAGAATATGAACAGGTAGTTTTCAGAGGAAGAGATAAAACCTATAGTCATATGAAAAAATGCTTAAATCATTATTGATTAGAAAAGAAGAAAATTAAAACAATTCTGAGGTACTACCCCACACCTATCAGATTAGATAATATGACAGAAAAAGAAAATGACAAATGTTGAAAGAGGCTGGGAAAATTGGGACACTAATCCATTCTTGGTGGACTTGTGAAGTGATCCAACCACTCTGGAGAGCAATTTGAAACTATGCCCAAATGGGTATAAAACTGTACATAACTTTTGACCCCACAATTCCTCTACTAATCTATACTCCAAAGGGATCAAAGAAAAGAGAAAAGGTTCTATTTGTATAAAAATATTTATAGAAGCTCTTTTTGTGATGACCAAGAATTGGAAATTGAAGGGATACATATCGTTTGGGGAATGGCTGAACAAGATGTGGTATATGATTGTCATGGAATACTATTGCACTATACGAAATGATGAATAGGATGGTTCCAGAAAAATCTGGGAAGAAATATGACCTAATGCAAAGTGAAGTGAGCAGAACCAGGAGGACATTGTATACAGTAACAGCAGTATTGTTTGATGATCAGCTACAAATGGCTCAGATAGTCTCAGGAATTCAATGATACAAGACAGTTCTAAAATACTTATGATGAAAAATGCTATCTACAACCACAGAAAGAACTGATGGAGTCTGACGGCAAATTGAAGCATGTTTTATTAAAAAAACCCAACAACTTTATTTTTCTGTTTCTAGTTTTGTCTTTTTTTGGTTTGTGTTCTCTTTTGCAACACGGCTAATATGAAAATGTTTTCATAACTGCACATACATAATTTAGATCAAAGTATTTGCCTTCTCAAGGAGGTGGGAGACGAGAGAGACAGACTTTGGAACTGAAAAAACATTTTTAAAGGAACGTTAAAATCATTTAAATTATTTTTGTCCTGTGAAAAAAAAGAAAATAAAAATACTATATTTTTGAATAGAAGAGGCAGCACAAAGGAGTTCAGTTAATGGACCTGACTTAAATATGTGACTTTGGGCAATTCACTCAGTTTCTCTGCTGCAGTTTTCTCATCTCTAAAAGACAGGGGCTGAGCTTAATGGCATCTAAAGATGTTTCCAGTTCTAACTAGCCACCTGGCATGGTGGATAGTGTAATAGTCCTGAAATCAGGAAGACCTGTGTTCAAATGTTCCCTGAGATACTATGTGATATTAGGCAAGTTACTTTATCTGTCTCAGTTCCCTCAACTGTTAAATAAGGTAATCTTAACACCTACCTCCTGGAATTTTTATAAGGATTAAAATGAGTTAATTTTATAACGTTTTTTCCCCCACATCTCTAAGTACTATAGAACTGGTCACTGTTGTTAGTAGCTCTTAAATCTACCATCCCATGACTTATGAAGCCTGATATTTTAAGAATATTACTAGATAACTCCACCCTTTCTCCTGTGGCTCCTACATTAGTAACAGCCATAGCAATCCTATTCATGATGTGTTTGTGACATGAAGTAGTTTTATTCCTTCTATCAAATATTATGATAGATTATATTAGATTATGAAGATTATACAAAAGATATTACCTATTAAAATTACTCTTCTTTGGCAAAGTTTATCTGTTAATTCAATTTGGGTAATCAAACTTGAAAAAAAATCTTTTAAAACTTCCAATCCAAGTATGTCCATTTTCTCTTTTCTAAATAATTAAAGATACTTAGTCATACCATATGTTTTGTTGTTAGGCAGCATATCTAAAGTTGGTGCTGATGTAGATTGTCTTTTTGAGGGTTAAAATAAACCCAGAAAATTTGCTGAAACTATTGTCTTGACTGATATCTTTGCTGATTCCCTACTATTTTCCAAGTATCTTTGGATATTATCAGAAAGTGGGGATAGTTATCTCCCCTTATATCGCTATGTCTTCTCTTATTGTTGCTGGTAACACTTTTAGAACTATAAGAAATAATAGAATGAGTATAGATTGCTAATGCCTTCAGGTTTTCTCTCTTCAGGTTCAAGAAATTGAACTGATTTGGGATTTGGTATAAGGTGAGTCCGTACAATTTCCATGAATATATTATTGACAAAAACAAAACAAAGCAAAACCAAACAAAACAACCTTCAGTTTTTTTCTAAAATAAATAGTATCTGTTTCTGAGAAAAAATGTCTAACTTTAGGCCATTTCATGGGCATCTATGGTTTGCACACTTCCCTGGCCCCCACCATCTATGCTGAAGCATTCCAGCATGTCGGGATTTCTGATTTGTTCTGTTACCACCCTGGTGAAGTAACAGAAGATGACAAGAGATCATTCTGTTGTCTTCCACATCAGAGTGAGCATCATGACAGGGCCAAATAGCACCAGTATGCCAGCATATGGCACTCTGTCAATTTTTTTAAACAGACTGTGGTTTCACTGATGTCATGAACTCTGATAGAAGAATTTCTTCTACCAATGTAGATTTATACTTCCTCTGCAACGTATAGACTTAGAGAAAGTCACTTGGGCACTGAGAAGTTAAGTTGACTTACCCCACATAACCATTATGGGTAAGAGGTGGGATTGGAAGCCAGGTATTCTTGACCCTCAGACTTACACTCTGTCCACTATACCATACTCCTCCCCCTGCCCCATGGTGTGTGTATCTTAGGTTCAGAGGAGCAGTTATGTTATACTGACTGAGTTACTGATTCAATCATTGGCATCATTAGGATTCAATTGGCTAATGTTTTATGGTATCCACCAGCTCCTTCCCAGCTACAAAACTGATCTCAAGGAAAATGAAATCCCTGCTTAACCTCCCCTGGCTGGTATTCTCATACTTTGCCATTAACTCATCCTTTCTATTCCATAACATTACATAAATGCTTCCTTGGGCTTTGAACTTTGAGCAATTTTCTTCTAATTCTTATTATGATTAATCTAAATCCTCTTACCTCTGAAAGACACTTCAGCAGTCTACATTATTGCCCAATAATAATCTTTTTCTATTTATAGCCTTTAGACACCTTTCATAGATGAAAGATAAATTATTTGCAGTAGTTAATGAGATACATCACCTTCATGCTAAAATCTAGGAAGCTTTTGTTTATCTTGCTCTACAGTGAACACAGATATTTTGCTTAATGGACTCGGTGGGGTAAGGGAGGAGACTGAAGTGGGGAACATTTGAAGATGCTGCATAGAATCAGCATTTATAATATGAGTCTCTATTGGGACATAGAATGACCTTATTTTGTAATAAGGAAGTGTGATATGAGTAGAAAGGGAATGGGGTTTAGAGTCCAAAATCATGGACTTGAACTTCAGCTCTGATGCTTTTTAAACTTAAAAGAGATGTACAAATTTGAGTTACTGCCATTAAATTTCCAAAAGTTTACCTTGTGAGTTACAAAGGATGACCTATCCTAAATAATTAAGTTGACGTCTCTCTCCAATCCTATCCTAAAACTGGTTTTTTAACTGGCTACAAGGTTTAAGGCTCTGTGCTGAGTGCCAAGGATACAAAAGACAAAAACAATAAGAGAGACTCTCCTCAAGGCACATATATTCCTCTATCCAAATCAGTTAAACCTTGTTATGGTCAAGTGGCTTTCTCTTGGGAAGGCAGTTTAAAGTATTTATTTTCCGCTCACTAAGTCATAAGGACTCTTTCAACACCAGAGTGTGTTGTAACTAAAACACACACCTGGGCAAGTTTGAATCTGGGGGTGGTTTGGAAAGGAAATTACTTCACTGGGCTTTGGCTCAAAAATTCATATCTCCAAGATGTTCCTTACAGGAGGCATTCATGATAAGAACTCTTCTTGCTGCCCTTGTCCAGCTCCAAGACCATACATTCCCATCACTCAGCATTGAGATGCTGTGAGTATGTGAGAAGCCCCCTTGGTCTGATGAAGAGGAGACAAAGCATAGCCAAGTCATGTTGGCACATGCCCCATACTCCGGAGATGTCATGATGCTTGTGTTGCATAAGCTCAGCTGTCTTCCAAACTCTGTCCATGAAGTATGAACTTTTCAGGAGAAAGAATTCATTTGTATTGTATAGTTAGCTATTCCAAAACACTGATTGGATTCATGTAGGGAAGAAGACCTTGGCATCTCCTTTCCCTCCACCCTGCTTGAAAATCATATCTATAAAGGTGGAGCAGATTTGAAGCAACTGCAGGCAACTCTATCGGTGGGGAGTAGGAAGACTATGGTGATTAGAAAAGATTAGCAGAATACTCACAACATATAAGAGCTTAGGCAGTAAAGATAATGAAATAATCATTTTAGTATGTTCACTAATGCCCACATTCAAACTAATTATACTAATCAACTCATATTTACTGCTATAATGATTTTCCCCTCCTCCCTCCCTCCCTCTCTCTCTCCCTTTTTTTCTTCCTCCTTTCCTCCCTCCCTCCCTTCCTTCCTAGACTTTAACAAGCAGGTAATCAACAATCACTCTCCATTATAATGCTCTCCAACAAGGTGACCAAGAAACCAACAGCATCCAGGAAAAAACTACAACAACAACAATGTACTCTAGGAGCTTTATCCCTTCTTCTTTCTATACATCTTGTATTGGAAAGACTACCATAACTTTGAACTCCATTCAGTGATAAACTAAACACAAACTTAAAATTTAATAATATTAGTGAATGCATGATTTCTACAGCTAAACTCTTCTCCACCATAGTGTGCCTGTTGGTGTGTGTGTGTGTGTGTATGTGTGTGTGTAGTCAGGATTTTGACAGGATTTCAGATATAGTAGCTAAGTTCACAACATGTAATTAAGAGTCATGTAATGATGCTTGATGACTTTAAATCCATCATCATAATTAAGCAAGTATCTCTTCAGACCATTCCCCATGGCCCCAAACCATTAACCTATTAAAATGGAACTGAATTACCACAAAGCTTAGTGCTCCCTCCTTTAAAAAGATTAACTTAAATGAAAGGGAAAGCCTTAGATTTGAGTCTAACTCAAGTCCTTCTCTACCTTTCCATGATAGAGGTGCCATCCTGTCTGCTCCCAGTATTGATGTAGGTAAAGTAAGAGGTTTTTGCTTAGTGACCCATGATGCTAACAATACATAAACACAAGCATTTAAAAAGGAAAGGACTAAATTAGGCAGAAGATAGCTGGACACACAAACCACTCTTCTATTTGTTGAATGGAATGAAAGCTCCTAAAAGGGCATGTTTTTTGTGTCCTCTGTGTCTACTGTAATTCCATCAAATGCATTACAAATATTTGCCAAAATATCATGGAAAAATGGAAAAAATATGTTTGAAATAATAATTTTATCTAATTTCTAAGAGGCCTAGACTATGCTAGAAAGGCAGAAAGGAAACAATTTTGTACATATTCATGGCACACTGGAAAGAATGCTTGATCTGCAATCACTAGAAATTCCAGCTTCCTTATTTGCTGTCTAAATGTTATTTGTGTGTAAACAAGTGGCTCGCTGAGCCTCATTTCCCACATACATCAAAGGCAATCTCCCAGGTTCCTTCCACCTTTAAATCCTGAAATGTGGGGCAGCTACCATTTCTTGGCAACCACGATATATGGGGAAAGGTGACAAGGAACACAGTGTGGTTATCACCAAATGTGGCTCAGGCACTTGTCATCAGTGTTGTTAATGTCTTCTTTTGTGCTCTTATAAAGTGGAAAGTGTAGAGGATCCACAGGTGGATCCTCTACACAGGTGATCAAAACGCCAAAATTTCAGAAAGAGAAAAGGAGGGGCTGAAAGAGAAGACATTCCAGAACAACAAAAATGGTGGCTACCTGTCTCACACATTGTGATATTATTAGGCCCATGTATTATATTTGCAAGCATTATTGCATAGTGGGAAGGTTACACAGGGAGTCAGAGAAGTTGAGTACTCAACTGCCATCTCACACACTTACTAGTTACATTTGTGATTGTTGTGGTCATTGTTGCTTACTCGTTCATGTCTGACTCATGCTACCTCATGGACCACAGTAAACCAATACTGTCTATGCAGACGTGGAAATCCTGCAGCCTCGAAGCCACACGTGGCCCTCTAGGTCCTCGAGTGTGGCCCTTTTGCTCAATCCAAACTTCACAAAACAAATCCCCTTAATAAAATCATTTGTTCTGTAAAACTTGAACTCAGTCAAAAGGCTGCACCCAAGGACCTAGAAGGTCACATGTGGCCTGGAAGCCACAGGTTCCCCACCCCTGTTCTATATGATGACTTTTATCTTCAACTTTTTTTTACTCAAATGAAAATAATATAAGTTATAACATTACCTTGGCCAGACCGTGTCAGGAGTTTTCAATTTGGTTCCACTTAGCACATTAAAGGAAAAGCACCAAGAGGCTGGGGGCAAGGAGCGGAGGGCAACCCAGGGGGTAAGGGAACTGGAAGGCCCATTATGTGAGCACAAGTTAAAGGAGTGAGGGCATGTATCCTAGAGAAAAGACTTGGGATGGGGAGGGAACATAATTGCTCTCTTCAAGAGGGCAAGATACAAGAGGGATCACACTTGTCTACTTGGTGCCATAAGGTATCAGTCAAATCAGTAGTTGAATGTTTTAGCAAGGCATATTAAAATGTAATTTAAGGAAAAACTGGACTTGTAGCTGCTCCAAAGTGAAATTGTTTGCTTTGGTAGGGTACCAAGTTCCTCATGATTTTAACTGGACTGTATTTTAAAAGAGTTTGTGTGACATGAAGAGAATTCTTATACCAAGGTAGGTTTGAAATGGATGGGCTGTGAGGGCCCTTCTAACTCTAAGCATCTCTAGGCACATGGTTCTTACATATGTTTATCCAGGTTTAACCTTTCTGCTGAACTCTAGTGTAACATCTTCCAGTGCCTATTAGATATCTCAAACTCCATTTCCTGTAGATGTATTAAATTCAAGTCATCTAAAACTGAGCTCATTATCTTATCCTGATACCCATCTGTAAGCCCTCACTTCTTTTCTATCTTCTCTATCACTGCTGAGGGTACCACAATTCTCCTAATCATCCAGGCTCATAACCTAGGTGTCATTTTCAATTCTTCACTCTCTTTCATCCCCCATATGCACTCAGTTGCTAAGTGCTATCAATTCTAATTTCACAAACTCTCTCATTTGTGTGCCTCTTTTCCTGTGAGCCTGTAGTCACTCTGGCACAGGCTCTTTTCAGGTCATGCCTAACATTTTGGTCAGTCTTCTTTCCTTGACTCTCTCCCCACTCTGGTCCAACGTCCACTCAACTGTCAAATATACATTCCTAAAATGCAGGTCTAACTCTATCCCTCTCCCTGTTCCATAAATTCCTATGTTTGAAGATTATCTCCAGGACCAAACATAGAACCTCTGATTTTTAAAGACCTCCATAGTCTGTCTCTTTCCTGCCCTTCCAGTTCTTTTTCATGTTATTCCCCTACACCTACTCAGCAGTCTAGTGACTGTGGTCACCTTCCATTTTCTTACATAGGTTCCTAACTCCTGACTCCTTTCATCCTTTCCTTCTTCTGCTGGCTACTTTTACATCCCAACTAAAATTCCACTTTCTACAAGTACCCTTTTCTGATCCTTCTTAATGTTTGTGCCTCTGCTCCAAGACTCTCTCCAACTTATCCTGTTTAGATCTTGCTTGTCTATCACTGCATGAATGTTGTTGTCTACTCCATGAGACTGTGGGAACATTGAAGAAAGAGATAGCTTTTGCCTTTTTGTATCCCCAGCACTTGGCATAGTGACTAGAACATAGTAAGTACTTCTTAAATGCTTGTTGACTTGAATTGAGCTTCTCCAACTTGGTTATTCTGAATTATAAAACAAGTGAAAGTGACACATTCCAAGAGATCATGGTTAATGCATACTTGGATCTCAAAAATGTATGAATGACACATTTTTAAGTATAATCTATAATATTAACATTTCTCAATTACTTTATTAAGTTAAGGTAATCAATAAAATGATAAATAAGCCCTGATTTATAGTGAGTTGTAAATGTTTACACTAAAAAGGGAACAATTGGCTCTTAAAAGTCAGCATGAACTGAGGCCAGCACACCATCCTCACTTCTGAATACTGATTTCTGTGGTTTCCTTCAAGATTTGCCTCAAAGGAATCTTCACAGGTCTTTCAACTCCCCACACATTGATTCCTTCTCCCCTCTCACTTCTGCCTTCCTTGAACTTATCTATGTTCTTCTGTCTCCTGTTTCTGTCCCTACCTGCTTCTCTCATTTTATGTCTGTCTGTCTTTATGTATATATGTATAGACACCCATATGTGTAGTTCCATATGCCTGTGGCTCCAAGAAGGTATAACATGCACAGTGACCACACCCTGGCAAACCATCTTGGCAGATGGAATAAACCAGACTGACGGGAACCAAGATTGGGAAGCTGTCTACTTCCAGAATATGAAGACTTCCCCAGGAGGAATGGATACATGAGAACAATTTGTTCCAATAAAAATGAAGGTAGTGTGCTACGGTTTTGGGGGGTCAGGCTTTCACCTATACCCTTCCTCAACAGGCTTCGGGCGTCCCCGGCTCCCGCTTACTCCGGGAGAAAACTGCACAGAAAACTCAAGACACAGGACTTGCTTCTAGCTTCATTCTCTAAGCTTGGCATGGCTGGAACTTTCTCTTCTTCTCTAAGCTTGGCTTGGCTGGAACTCTCCTTCAGAACACAACACTTGCTTCTAGCTACTTTCTCTAAGCTTGGTGTGGCTGGAACTCCTTCTCATTCTCTAAGCTTGGCTTGGCTGGAACTCTCATTCTCTAAGCTTGGCTTGGCTGGAACTCTCTCTCATTCTCTAAGCTTGGCTTGGATGGAACTCTCTCTCATTCTCTAAGCTTGTCATGGCTGGAACTCCCTCTACCTCTGGGTAGCCTGTATTTAAGTCCTTTCTCCAGGGCGCCTTAGGGCCCCTCCCCTGGCCTTGCCTTCGCCACAGCAAGCCAATCATGCATCACCCCGAAGGTGGAGATATAATCCTGCTTATTGCAAACAGGTGCAACCTTCACATTCTGCCCCCAGGTGATCATGTGCACTCCTGTTAGCTGAGGACCGGTTCAATCCATTACCAACAAGAGACCCAACAGTAGTGGAAGTAAACAAGAGTTGTAGATTGCTTAAAACTTGGTCAGACATTAGTGTTACTAAGGTCATCCACTGCATCCTGGACCGTCGCCAGTTTTCTTAACTTTTCATTTTTCATTGAACTTTGATGACTCTGGAAGAGAGGGAAACTGACAACTTTTCTCAGTTCTCCCTCACTTAAATCCAGTTCACACTGGAGGGAAGACATCACTTATGATGTTATTGGCCATCTTCAGAAAATGCACAAACAACAAGATGTCTGTCTCTATTTATATATGTATGTATGTATATACATATATGTAAGTCTATAAATGTGTATAAATAGACCTATTACCTGGATTTAGTTTTCATAAGCCATCTTCTCCATTAGAACAAAGAACATATTGAAGAACCAGTTTTTCTCATCAAGGAATATCCTTAGATTTGAAAGATGAATTATTTTGGGTACAAACCTATTTCCTTCAATTTCAAGTATAACATTTCCTAATTTTCTTTGATTTATTACTGTAATAATTAATGACTATTAATCTTTTGTCTTCTGTAACTGCATTCCACGTCCCTTAATAGGTGAACCATCTAAATTCTTTCAAAATTTTTGATTGATAATTAAACTCTAGAACTAACTATATATCTGTATAATAAGAAACTGAGGTTTCTGTCTGAGGACATACTTTGTATTCTATCCATTTATATATTTCCTAGTCTTTCTAGTACTCCCAGAAAATTCTTATATAATTTCCTGAAAAGTGATATTAAGTCTGTGGCTCCATTGCGTTTTCCATCAGTCCAATAATTTTCAAGTTATTTACTTTGATCTGTCTGCACAATGAATTTCTTTAACTTGGAGAAAATTGAAGTATTCTTTTAATTTTGTTGTCTGGATTTGGCTCTAAATTTTATTGTTCTGTTGATATGTTTATGTTCTGTTTCTATCATTCTCCTTTTTCATGTTCCATAACATTATTGAAATTTTTCATTGAGATTTTCCACCATTGCTTCTAAATATCCTCTTGTACATAAGAACAAAAGTAGTAAAGAAGAATCGGAAATACAAAAGCTCCAAGCATGAGAAGATTGTGAAGGTCCTTCAGGCAAAATAATGAAAGGACCTAGAAAATACAGAAACATTTTAAACAAATCTAACCAATATAAAGTGGTAAGAGATGGCAGCATTATTTCCATTATTGGTAGAGTCTCCCAGTAGAATATAAGCTCTCTGAAGGCACGTACCACTTGGTTTTTGTCAATAAAGCCTCAGAATCTAGAACAGTGCCTTGAATACAAGGTAGGCATTTAATAAATCATTTCAATTAATTCTGTGTAATAAGTCAAATGTAGATCATTTTTATCCTTATATCCTCTCACAACGAAGTTAAATGTAGTCAGACATGTGAGCATTAATTTATTGATAAACTGTAGTGCAGAGGTGGGATTTTTTTTTGGTAGCTTGGTGAAGGACAATTGCTAGTAAGACAAAATAAAGGAAAGACTGGGTCCCTGAAATTTGGTAATTTTCAGGAAAATCAGTCTTCTTGCTAAGATGGAATCACATAAGTTCAAGGCTAAATAAATTATCATGCTTTCTTTGTCATCTTTTTTATATCACATTAAAATCTGGCTTTGGGCACTTTTTAGTTTTTGCAATTTTGAACAAGTCACTTAATCCTGTTTGCCTCAGTTTCCTCATCTGTAAAATTATCTGGAGAAGGAAATGGGAAATTGTTTTAATATCTTTGCCAAGAAAACCCCAAAAGCAGTAACAAAGAGTTGGATATGACTGAAATCAATGAATATCACCTTTCTTCATCTCCTAATTCTACTATTTCCTACTTCTTTCATTTCTATCAATAGATTTCACTGATAAAAATAAAGGTAGATGAAACAAGACCAGAAAACCAGGAAATTGGATAGAGAAGTATAGTCTTCCATGTCTAGGAATGCCTCTGGAGTCAAAACATTGTGGATCAATTATAGATATACTATTATACATAACCAATACATTATAGTGGTATATAGTATATGCCAATATACAAATATCTGGTAACTTTTGCAAAAAATCTGGAAGATTACATTTCTATTTAGCATCCATCAGTTAAAGTAAAATATGATTACTATGTCAATATTACTGAAATTCATAGAAGCACTTTACATTTAGAGTTGACAGGGACCTCAGATGCCATCTAGGTCAACTTATACCCAAAAGTGTATGCAGACACGTAGATATATGTGTGTGTATGTAATTTCCAGCCAGTCTTCATTCAGTCTCAGTTTGAAGAACTCCAATGAAAGAAACCCAACACATTACTTCATCTAAGCCCCAAATCTCATTAGCTTGATGTATTGTCATTCCCTTTTTATAACCAGAGAACTGAGTTCCAGAGAGTTTAAGGGACTCATTGATGATCTCACAAACTATATCACAAATAGGATACAACGCTAACTCTTTGCTGACTTCAAATCCATTACACTGTGCCATTTTGACAGAATTGTGATTTATATTTATTCACTCACTTGATCCTCATAACAACTCTTTGAGGAGGATACTATTATTATTGTTAACTTAACAATGAGGAATCTGAGACAGGGTCACACAGCTAGTGAGTGTCTGAGGCATGATTCAAATTCATGTCTTCCTGCCTTCAGGTCCAGGGCTCTTAGAGCCACCAAGTAGCATCTTAGCTTTGTTTTAATTCTGAGGTGATTTAATTTCAATGGACCTTAGTCTCCTTAACCGTAGAAAGAGAAGATTGTATTAAAAGTCCTTTCATGTCAGTCTTAGTTCTAAATCCAATGATCCAAATGTGTGCTTGCATTTTATAACTAAGAAAAGCTAAAATGTAAATGGTAGAAATAGCAAATTGATATCATTTTCAATAATCCTTTAAAGTGAGTTTAATTTCTTATGTTCTTGCCTTCCTCTTTTCAAAAATCATCACAACCCAGACAAAGTTAGTCTGCCAAGAAGGCTCTTCACTGAATAAAATTTGACATAATTAGGGAATTTGACCTTCTCTGTACGTGGCAACCTTCATGTCAGTTATAAAGACTAAAGTGGGTGTACTGAGCAGTTAATTGAGAAGAAATGATGGCAATTGAGAAGAAATTAAAGTCACCAGAGGTGGATAAGAAATGAGAGAATAAATAATAATGGTCCAAAAATAAAATAAAACTTGAACTTTTCAGAAATTCAGGAAGAACAGCTTTCTGGTGACATTTCTTTGGTAGCAAAAATCAAAGCCTCATTTGCTCAATCCATCCCCTGTAGCCATTCTCTTACATTTTCATTGCCTTTTATAGAGAAATTCCTTGTGAAGGGTCCTCTGTTTCCCCTCCTTTCACTCTCTTCTTGACTTTTCTATAGTCTGCGTTCTGACTTCATTACTCAGCTGAAACGATTTCCTCCAAAGTTACTGGGAATCTCTTAAATGCCCAATCTGAAGGCCTTTTCTTGATCCTCTTCTCTTTGACTTCTCTGCAGCCTTTGGCACCACTGATCACTGTCTTCTCCTTGATTCTTGGCTTTCAGGACTCTGCTCTCTCCACATTCTTCTCCTATCTGACCTTTCTTCTCAATCTGCTTCTCTTGATCTTTAGCCTAGTCAGACTTCCTAACCATGACCGTTCCAGAGGGCTCTGTCCTGAGGCCTCTTGCTTTTCCTGTTATACTATTTCACTTGGTGACACGGCTGTATTGTTGAATTGTTTGAATCATGCTCATTTCTCCATGACCCCAAAGACACTGGAGGGGTTTGCCATTTCCTTCTCCAACTCATTTTACACATGAGAAATAAAGGAGAACAGGGTTAAATTACTTTCCCAGAGTCACACAGCTAGGGAGTATCTGAGGGTGGATTTGAACTCAGGTTCTTCTGACTCTAGGGCCAGCATTCTATCCACTTTGCCGCCTTGCAGCCCTTTGATATCATCAGGCTCCATGGATTCAATTATTGTCTTCTCTGTTGCTGATACTTGACTCTCCTTATCTAGCTGTAACCTCTCAAGGACCTCCCGTCTAAAACATAACAATGCTTACTAGCCATCTCAAACTAGCGGATCCATGGCCATCTTCTCTCAATATGTCCAGAACTGAACTCACTATCTTTTCCCCAAACTCTCTGCCTTCCAAACTTCCCTATTACTATTTAATTACCATTACCACTTATTATTACTAGTAAGTATTACCAATAATTATCATTCTCCCCATCCACCAGGCTCACAACCTCAGTGTCATACTTGACTATTCATCTTTTCTCACTTTCCAATCTGCTGTCAAGATTTGTGGAGCTTTAATTTGTAACCTCTCTCTTTATTTCCTTTGAAACTGCCAGCACCCCAGTGGTGCCCTAATCCTCTCATGACCAAATTTTCATGATAGTCTCCCGTTATCTTCCTGCCACAATTCTCAGCTCCCTCCAGTTCATCCTCCACTCAACTGGCAAAGTGGTTCTCCTATGGTGCAAGATCAACAATGTCACCCCACTCAGGGAATTCCAGTGTATCTCTCTCACTTCTAGCCTCAAGCACAGAATCCTCTGTTTGGTGCTCAAAGCCCTTCATAACCTGCACCTCTCCACACCTTCCCATTCTCCTTATTCCTTACACTCACCACCCCTCCATCACACACATACCCCAAACTGATGGCCCTGACCATTTGCTGGTCCTTGACTCAGACCCTCGATCTCTCCAGCTCAGGCATTGTCTGTTGGTATGCCTCATGCCTGGAATATTCTCCCTCTTCATCTACACTTTGTGGCTTTCCTACCTACCTACTCCTAGGAAGGAGTCCCAGTGAAAATCCTACCTATTATAAGAAGCCTGCTCCCCATCTTAATTCTAATGCTTCCCCTCTGCAGCTTCTTTCCCATTAATCCTGAATATAGCTTGTTTTCAGAGGTTTCCTGCCATGTTGTCTCACCCATTTGATTGTGAGCCTTTTGATGGCAAGAACTACGCCTTCTGTTCTTTTGCACATCCTCAGTGCTTAGCACAATGCCTCACATATAGTGAGCACTTAATATATGTTTACTGACTGGCTTCCTGCTAGGTCCAGGACCACTTTCACTATTATTCTTTTCAGCACTGATAGTATGGTACAAGGGCTCCATATTTTGTCAAGTACCTTTCTCTGTAGGCATAGCTGTTACTGACAGCCCTGGAGTGCACCCAATCATGTATGTATGCATGTATGCATGTGTGCAAGTATATATGTATGATATATGTTTGTAGATGTAGCATGTGTGTATTTATGTGTATCTCTCTCTCTCTTTCTATCAATCTATCTATCTATCTACCTCTGTAATGGATTGAATTATTTTCCAATTTCCTGTTAGAATTGTTGAATTTTATGGTCATCAAACACTGTCTGAGCCCATGTAAGTCACACAAAGCCAGAGCAGTGATGATAAAAAGCAGACCAGCTTTCAGCCTACGGGCTGTTTGGCCTGAAGGGGCCCTGAGAGCCAGCATACCAAATGAGTCTGACTGATGAACTTACCCCTAGACTGATCTTCCACCTTAAACAGCTCTAGGAGGCTCCCCATTTATTTCTCTAATGTGCCTCCCTCTGATTTAGTTTGCACTGTCTCTTAGAAGAGTGATGCCATTTCTATCAAGAAAAAGGACACTCTATGAGCAAAGTGAGTTCCATCCAATGGCAGGAGCTCAGCACAGAGGGGATTGGAAGCCATTGGCATCAGCAACTCAGGGCAGGAGGAAAAGCCCAGTAACAGCTCTTAAGGCAGAGAAGAGCAACAATAACAAATCATTGGTTTCTTGGAGCTTAAACCAGAGACATGATGTAACTGGCATGTAGCCCTTGGGTCCTAACTTGTCCTAGGAGAACTCTCCTCCATCGGTGGTAGAGGAGTCTTGGGGAGATTGTAGTTCCTCCCGCCTATGAAGATTTCTCCTTGTGCTTTCCTTTGCTCTTCTGTCCTGATTTAAAGCTTGCAATTTTATTTGTTTCTTAGCGTGTTGGTAGAGTCCTGGGATGAGAGGGCAAATGTATTTGCATACCTCTGATGGTCCAAAGAACATCAACATTTTGGAAATACCAAGAAATCTTAGAGGTATGAGAGGCTTTTGTTTTATTTGTGACCATAGGGGCATTGTTCAATCATTTCACTTGTGTCTGACTCTTTGTGACCCCATTTGGAGATTTCTTGGCAAAGATACTGGAGAAGGTTGCCTTTTCCTTCTCCAGCTCATTTTATGGATGAGCAAACTGAGGCAAGTAGGTTTAAGTGAATTCCCCACCATCACAAAGCTAGCAAGTGTCTGAAGCCTGATTTGAATTCAGGGAGATGAGTCTTCCAGACTCCAGGCCTGACATTCTAACCACTGTGCCATCTAACTATCGGGCATTGATATTCCACAAATAGATGTTGATAATCTTCAGTCTTAAATTGATAGAAGTTGTGGAGGACATTTTTGAGGAGGCTGGAGGACTTTCTGGTGCTTTCTGGTCATCCAAACAGCTGTTCTTTCTTCTCAAAAGTTCAATATTCCTAGTGAAACTATCATCACCATACATGTGCGAAAGATCTCACCTACCTTTTACCAATTATGTTTTTCCATGGCTGGATCTAGTAGGAGATTTCTACATACAACTCCAACAAGGGTTTGAAAAATTGAAAGTAAAAATCGGACAACTCGCCAGTTGTTCTAGTTACAAGATGCCTAATAATTGATTTGATTTTTTCCATTGAATTGACTGATCTTTAAGTCACTTTTTGTTTCTTGGATTGACTGAATTATCTAATCATTTTGCTACTAAGGACCCAAATCATAACAGTTCTTGCATTGGTTGGATATGGAAGGAGCATGACTTCCATTTCTGAAGGCTTACTTAGTCTTATGGGAAATTTAATTCCCATTGGTAGAAGTTTTCAGTATACAGATGCCTGTTGTGACTTGGTGATGAAGAAGACAGAGTCATGAAGACTTGAGTTCAAATCCTCCCTCTGATGCTTATTAACTCTCTGGTTTTGGGTAAGTCAACCTCAGGCCCTTCGTCTATGAAATGAGAATTGCTATAGCACCTACTTCACTATCAGGTTCCCCAAATGGAAAATCCTATGTAAATGTTACTTATTTTTAAATGAATATTAAAATTCTCTAGGTCAATCTTTACCCTTTCTCTCCCCAGAAAATTGAAAATACTGTATCACAAGATTTGGCAGTCTTAGTATTTTAGACTTATGGCTGTTGTTACATCATTTTTCAGTCTTGTCTGACTCTCTCTGACCCCATTTGGGGTTTTCTTGGCAGATATACTGAAGAGGTTTCCTTCTCCAGCTCATTTTGATGAGGAACTAAGCCGAAGAGGGCTAAGTGATTTGCTAGGTGTCACACACCTAGTAAATATCTGTCTGAGGTCCCCTTTGAATGCAGGAAGATGAGTCTTCCTGACTTCAGATAGAGCGCTCTAAAAAGCATGAGGACTGCTCACTGACTGTATCTGAAGTACTTCTCTTTGTCTATATAAAATAAAGGGTTGTGAGTTTTGTTTCAATCTCATCTTTTTTTTTAATTCATGAAAGAGAATGGGAAATTTGGCTTACTTCTGAAAATAATAATAGCTATCATTCACATTGGATTGTACAAATATTGTTCATTCTTTCCTCATAACAACTCTGGCTGGTTAAGTGCTATTATTATCCACAGTTTGCAGGTGAGGGAAGTGAGGCAGAGAGATCAAATGAACTGTTTACTGGGGTGTGGTCTCTATGCATATCACAGCCTATTGGAGTCACAGATGAAAGCTGAATGTCAGTTGGATACCAAAGGTAGATGGGCAGCCCTGAAAAGGACTCCAAGCAGAGGTGCTAATTCTCCTGAACACCTCACATGCTCCATTCTTTACTACAATTCTCTTGACCATCTCCAGGGTTAGGAAAATATCCAAATGAATCTTTCAGCCCGTTCTTAGGACCGATGAATTTTGTTCTTAATCTGTGAAAATTCTCTTCTGTATTTTAATTTGAGGAATCTGTACATCAGCAGTTCTCAACCTGTGGATTGTGTTCAATTTGTAACAACAAAAATACATCCTTACGTATCAGATATTTACATTATGATTCATAACAGTAGCAAAATTACAGTGACAAAGAAGCAATGAAAATAGTTTTATGGTTGGGGGTCACTTCAACATGAGGATTGTATTAAAGGATTGTGGCATTAGGAAGGTTGAGAACCAATGGTCTACATATTCCGGTCATCCAGATAGTTAGGCAACAGGCATTTATGGAGCTCTTTCTGCATGCCAGGCACTGTGCTAAGCTCTGAGAAAGCAAAGAGAGGAGGAAAAGCAGCCCCGGCACCCTCAAGCATCCTGTTCCAATGGGGAAGACAGTAGATTAATAGACCAGTAAATAAACGACATGTACCAACTAGTTGAAAGAAATGAAAAAAAATCACTTATCTCTTTCATATTTTACTTACTTTATTATATAATCAATTTTTATTTAGTTTCTTGATTTGCTTTTAAATGACTGCTTAGATTTGGATTTGTATATTTGTATTCCACTCTTGTTCAAAAATGCTAGCTTACAAGTCTCTGTGCTCAACACAAGGCATCATGTGTGAGATTCGGCCTCGGGTTCAAAGAGAGTTCCTTGGTTTATACATTAAGTAATAATGAAAAATAAACCCAACTCCTGAGTCTAAACAAAAGTTCCCCAACCCCTTGCCCAGTACTCTGGTATTTCACTGGGCACTGAGGCCAGAACAAGAGGACTATACCGCCATCTAGTGGTTTAGCCATCAAGTACTACCCCAAAAGATTCCATTTTTATTTGGAATTTTAAAATTGGAATTATTTGTGATCTTTGGTTACAGATGTATAGTGTCCCTGCTCCTGTGAAGGATGCACTTATTGCTGCCTGTTATATGTATGGCAGTTATTATACAAATGAAGAAACTCATGGAATAAAGAGATGGTCAGAACACAGCGCCTTGCCCCTCTGGACCACCTCCAACAGCCAATAGGATCACAGACCTAGGAGGCTCCTCCGAGCCCATCTAATCTGACCCTCTCAGTTTTCAGATGAAGAAACTGAGGCCCATAGCAATTGTCAGTAAGCATGCATTGTGGCATTAGGAAGGTTGAGAACCAATGGTCTACATATTCCATTGTGTGCAAGATGCTGTGCTAAACAATTCAGATTTTGAAAGTGCTTTATGGTTTATAAAGTGATATAAACATGTAAGTACATGCGAGAATGCATGTGCGTGTGCATGTATACGTGCATGTATGTATTATGTATGTGTGTATGTGTTATTGTTGTTGTTTGGTTGGTTCAGTCATGTCTGACTCTTCATGACTTCATTTGGGGTTTTCTTGGCAAAGATAACTGGGATGATTTGCCATTTCCTTCTCTGGCTCATTTTACAGATAAGGAAACTGAGGCACATGGGGTAAGAGATTTGCCCAGCTGCTAAATGTCTGTGGCCAGATTTGAACTGAGGAAGAGGAGTCTTCCTGACTTCAGGCCCCAGCACTCCACCTACTGTACCACCTATATGTAGCGATAACTGTATATGGGCCTATTTGTGTTTGCACGTATCTGTGTATGTAGATGCATGTATATAACACGGATTACTCTGGCCTCTATTGCCTGCAGATTAGGCACATTACATTCTACTCCTTCTTCAGCATCCCCTGGTGCCCCATGGCCTTGGAGATATCTAGTTTCTGCCATTGCCTCAAGACCCCATTGACTGTGTCCCCCCCAATTTTCAGTATCTCCAGAATTCCAATTCCATTCAATCACTTAGTACTCAGAAGGAATATTTACTTCAGAGCTATAGCAAGAACGAACATAATGCCATTATTTCCAACATCTGGGAGGGGGCAAAATCCTCCCCTATGCCGCAGAGTCTCTGGGTAGGGAAGAGGAAATAGATTTCACAGTTTAGATCTCCTCTCTGTTCATCACTAGTTCCATCAAGTTTGAAGCCCAAAGACTCACCTGTTGTGGGGATACATCCTGAGACCCTGGCTCCTCAAGGATTCCTGGGTAGCCTGGCAGCAACATCTGGCCTGGAATCATGCTTCCAAGGTGCAATGGCTTCAGCTCCCAGATCTTAGGAATCCAGTCCCCTATACCCAGAACTGAAAAAGACAAAGAAAACAAAACCAGAGCCTGAGTACATTTCTTGGGGCCACAGGGTTTAAGTGAAAGGGAGAAGTTTCCCTGCCCCTTCCAATTAGTGTACAATGCTTCTGTTATGAAGGAATGGGACCTTTACTCTTGAATACCAGTGTAAAGAGAGATTGCCTGTATCTGTGAGTTTTAAGGACTCAGAAAATACTAGGCTTTCAACCAATGAAAGAAGCTGCTTTCACCCATTTCTTACCTTACCTTAATCACTGATTGGGCATTGTCTTAGTCAAACAGACCTGCTTATAAAGTTCAAGGTCTCCTACTTCATCTAGGGTCATCTCCAGTCATCCTGATAAATATCTGGCCACTGGACCCAGATGGCTCTCGAGGAGAAAGTGAGGCAGGTGACTTTGCACGGCCCTGCCTCACTTAAATACAACTTGAATGTCATGGCATCACTTCCCTATGTCACGGTCCTCTTTGAGAATGAAAAGCAAACAACAACAATATGAGAATGCAGGATACCTTCTAGCTGAAGCAGGTTGCTGGTATATCCCATATCGGTGCCTCCATCTGAGTGGCTCTGGGCTTGTAGCAAAGCCTCGTCAATATGCCTATTTACGTGCATATATACATGCATAGATGTATATTTATTTAGACTGAGATTTAAAAAGAGACAACTATAAATGGATGTAAACATACACATGATACATATCCACATACATATGTACATGAATCACACATAATGGGTATATATGTATAGTGTATACATATACACACAATATACACTATACTTATAAATACACACATATGTATTGTCTATGGATTCTGTTTCTAAGACATATGCAGGAAGATATGAGTGTATGTTTGTGTATTCATTATGGATTCATTTTTTCAGTGATGTGAGGAAGTTATTACAGGGTTTGGATTACCATCAGGCCCATTTTAGAGATGAGGATGATGATGGAGAAGTTGAGAGGTTTGTCTGGGGCCACAGAGGTAGTCAAGTCCAAGCCAGAATTCCCATTTCTTCCTGACTCCAATCCCAGGACACTCGCCCCTACTCAGAAGCCCTCAAAGTATTGAAGTAAGAAGCAAGGTATGGTGGAAGTTAGAGTCCCAGCAGGCAGCTTCTAGGCTAGCTGCCACAAGAGGGTCCCAAGCAGTACAGCATTGGAAGAAAGAGAGTATTACAAATGCAGAGGCACAAGGAAAGAAAGAAAATCTCTCTGTCATCCTATGGAAAAGAGAGAAGAGCTGAACAGCATGGGAACTTGTGGCCAGGTTGGGAACTAAATATTCCTTAGATTTCCGGTGCCGAGTCCTTAGCCTGGAACAGTGAGAACAATTAGAGTGGAGTCCTTTGGGACAGAATCCAGCGTCAGGGAAGAAGAGCAGGGTGAATGACAGAGAAATGCTTCCAAGGGGAGAATGCGCAGCAAACATGGAGAACTCTCCATCTGGTTTAAAAAGCATCCTACTTAGTCAAACATTAATGGAGGAAAGAAAAAAGCTCATCAGGAACATTCTATGATTGAGAGGCAAACAGCATTGGGAAGCATT
Source organism: Pseudocheirus occidentalis (assembly GCA_028646575.1). Classification (NCBI taxonomy): domain Eukaryota; kingdom Metazoa; phylum Chordata; class Mammalia; order Diprotodontia; family Pseudocheiridae; genus Pseudocheirus; species Pseudocheirus occidentalis. The sequence continues at coordinate 8,579,330 of CM053601.1, forward strand.
CAGGAGAAGCAGAAGAGAACTGGGTCTCCTTCTATGGAAGCTGGGTCAAGAAATGGATCCCTGGTGACACCTTGTCATAACTCTACCTCATGGGGCATCTTGTCTTATATTTCTAGCTGCTGGCACTAATGGCTATACTGAGCCAGAATCTAGGAATGAAAGAACCTGAGAGACTTGGAGAGTTAATCAGCATAACTTGTCTTTGGTATTTTATCATGGCTTGTACTTACATAGAGCTTTAAAGTATACAAAATACACATTCTATGTTATCTCAGGTGAGCCTCACAGTGACCCTGTGAGGTGGGTGCTGGACCAAGTCACGTTCCCAGGCTAAAAATAGACCCCCATTAATGCACAATATGGACTTTATCTTTCAAATTTCCTTTATGTTATTCTGAACATCAGAAATAATCATTTCCATTACATAGTAAAATAGAGGAAAAAAGAGCTGATTGTACATAAAACTGCAAATCTATTATGCACAACCTGCTATTCTTTTAAAATTGTATAATAAAGTGAAGGTGTAACTTTTTCTTCTTTCTTCTTCCCTCTTCCCCTCACCTTAGAGATAGCTGCCATTTGACTCAAATATATGTATGTATATACGTAAGTATATATGTGTATATGTGTATGCATATATGCATAATCGTATTGTGTAAAATACATAGTCAATATGTGTGTGTGTGTGTGTGTGTAAAGCCATCCTATACAGATTTCTTTTTATCCGTATTGATTTTGACATATAGTTCAAGCCTGGAATATCGGGATCTGAATCATACCATGAGTAGTTACTGTGTGGCCCTGGACAACTTACTTGGCTTGTTAGAACCTCAGTTTCTAGATCTGTGAAATGGAAATAATAGTAGCCCCAATGTCACTGGATTTCTGTGAAAAATCAAGGAAATGATTCATATAAAAGTCTTTGCCAAACAGGTGCTGGGAGAGAAGGGTTGAAGCAGATAAATAGAAGGTGAACTTTCAAAGCTGCAAATCCCCATCATGCCTTCTTTTGTCAGGTCCCAGCTCGAGTTCCAGGGGGAGGTACCACTAGGTGGAGCCCGTGCTTTCCAAGAGTGGCCCTCACCATTCCTTGAGCAGAAGCACAAGAGGAGGATTTTCTAACTGGTGAATGGCTGTGCAGTAGCTGTTAGAACCATTCATTAGACTGATATGCTCCAAGTCCTTAGATACTGCAATCTATTTTAAGAAACAAAGGGGTTTTTTCCCCCTCAATCCTCATTTATCTTTCTGCAGAAGTATGTAGAGAATGCGTCTTTATGGTCAGCAGGAATACCAGGCTATTTAAGGAAATTAGCCCTCATTTGAACTGACTTCCTGAGACAAACACAATCAATAACTTTGGAGTCTTATCCCAGAGGAAAAAGGGCTAAATGGTGGCTTTGTCTGAAGTGAATCAGAGGAGCTACTCATGGGCAAAGTCCCAGAGATTCAATATCTGCTTTTAAAGGTATTTGTCAGGAACCTCTGTGGGAAATGGGGACATCATCAGAGAGAGTTGTCATAAATGAGTTGTTCAGTGTGAGTGAGTGTGTGTGTGTGTGAGCATGCATGTGTGGCATGTGAGAGCAGGTGTGTGAGTGTTTAAGTGTGTGAGCATATGTGAGTATACGTTGTATGTGAGTGTGTGTATGAGCATTTGTGAGCATGTGTGTGTGTGCAAGTGTTTGTGTGTGAGTATGTGTATATGAATGTGTGTGTATGTGAGTGTGTGTGTGTGTGTGTGCATGTGTTTGTGTGTATGTGTATATGAATGTGTGTGTATGTGAGTGTGTGTGTGAGTGTGTGTGCATGTGTTTGTGTGTGAGTATGTGTATATGAATGTGTGTGTATGTGAGTGTGTGTGTGTGTGCATGTGTTTGTGTGTATGTGTATATGAATGTGTGTGTGAGTGTGTGTGTGTGCATGTGTTTTTTGTGTGAGTATGTGTATATGAATGTGTGTGAGCGTGTGTGTGTGTGTGCATGTGTTTGTGTGTGAGTATGTGTATATGAATGTGTGTGTGAGTGTGTGTGTGTGTGCATATGTTTGTGTGTGAGTATGGTATATGAATGTGTGTGTGTGTGTGTGCATGCGTTTGTGTGTGAGTATGTGTATATGAATGTGTGTGTGTGCATGTGTTTGTGTGTGAGTATGGTATATGAATGTGTGTGAGTATGTGTGTGTGTGTGCATGCGTTTGTGTGTGAGTATGTGTATATGAATGTGTGTGTGTGAGTGTGTGTGTGTGTGTGAGTGCATGTGTTTGTGTGTGAGTATGTGTATATGAATGTGTGTGTGTGTGAGTGTGTGTGTGTGTGTGTGTGTGTTTGGTCTTGTCCTGAATCCTCAATCTGTTTAAATGTGCCATTCAGTCAGTTCTAGGTAAATTTAGACATCGATATAATCTTATTAAACTTTAGAAATCTCATAGGGCCTTAGTGATCTTCTAGGCCCCAGGAGAAGGGACATTAGGGATGGCATTATTCCAGATGATAGGATCCTAGAATTGAAGCTGGGTGATCTTATGCTTTATCTAATTCAGATGAATCACTTTGTACAGGAGGCGTCTCATGTCCAGGGAATTTTGTGACCTCCTTGGAGTTACACAAGCTTTAACTAGAAGAGTCAGAATTCATACAATGTCCTTTGAATCCAGATCTCAGCCAAATGCATTACAGGAAAATATTTGGGGGTATAGAGAACAAAGCAAGAATTAAGCATTAGTAGCAACACAAGGTCAAGAGCTTTAAAGGAAGGCACATCGAATGCTGTGTAGGCCACTGAGGGAGACGATGGGGGGACATGGCTGCAAGCACCAACCAATCAGCCAATCAATGAACATTTCTTCAGTATCTCCTGTGTGCCACACCCTGCCTCAAGTACCAGGTGAGCAGTTGGGACTGAGCTGCTGTCTGCAGAGTGGGAGGGAATAATCTCATTGCTGAGCTTCAGGGTCCATCCAGAAGTCAAAGCACAGAGATCATCTGATTTCATTCCTTTAATTTTACAGATCAAGATTCGCTTTTGAATTGGCAGAATAAAAACAAAACAACACCTGAATCCATGGTGGTAATATTCTCCAAAGAAACACAAGAACTCAAATACAGACATAAAGGACAGTGTGTTGTAAGAGAAGCCAAAATCAACAGTCCTAAAGTAATAGAGGATTTTGACCCGCACAAAGCAGGATGACAATGAGGACAAGGAGCCACAGCTCTTAAAAAGAGGCCTGATCCCAGAGATGAAATACAACCTTCTTAAATCGGCAATTCAAGTCCTCCACAAAAGCCAGGTTCAGTGCACAGGCCTTCCTTGACACACTGGATGGCCAGTAAGCATTTGCTGTTGGAGTGAAAGCTTTCCTGCTGCGAATCTGAGGCCTCACACACAAGCTTTTGCCCAGAGGTCTAGACCAGGAATGCCTCCCTTACAAGTTCCTCGCTCCCTACTTCCACGTTGGCTTATTCTGGCTTATCACATCTGAAATCCTCTCATCTCCCACATATTGCCTTCTGCCCACATCAGAACTTCCCACAGCACCAGTCTAGCTAGATATTCCACAGCATACTCTCTTCCCAATTACCTTCCAGTTCCCTGAAATTCCCTTAGGAAGTCAGGAGGGGGTTCTTCAAATTAACTAGGACTGCTGTGGAAACATGTGGGGGTGGGCAGAGATGCCTGGAGTATTACTATGCACAGGGGAGGGGTGGAAGGAGAGATTTTATTATTCCCATTATACCCATTATTGCTGTACAGATACACTACACATGTTATGACCAGTAAATTTTTCTTAGCCCAAAATTAGAATATATACGCTGAAAAAAAAGATATAATTTTTTTTGTAAAGTCTCATTAAAAGTGTACTTTGTTTTAACTCTGTATGATCCTAGAAAATCTTGGTTGTCTGAGTTCAGTAAATATATATCACCATAGACACAGGGTTTAAGACTTGATCTGTAATCTAGCTATGACATGACAAGGTGCTATGTAAAAGGGGTTTTGAACCCTGGATACATGCCCAGAATTTTTATAGAAATCACCAGTGGTGTAACATAGGTATTTGGTTAGTTTTATGAACTATTTTAAATACTCAAGGCTCTCTCTCTCTCCAAAGGCAATTATAGACTCCTACTTCTGATGCCTTCATAGCAATTGAAGTTATAAGGCTGAAACCCAAGAAAATATAGACATTAGGGTTTAGTGCTAGCTGGGGACAATTATGCACTGCCTTTCATGCTCTAAAGGACATAGTCCTCACAACCAGACTTGGAAAATATGTTCCTCTGAGGCTGGAAGCCTTGAACTAGAGGAAATTATATGCTATTGAGATTCATTTAAGCGATTTCTCAACTCTGACCCTCAGTAGACATAGTATATTCAGCTTACTCAGAAATGAAATTGATTGGAGCAGCTAGGTGGCACAGTGAAAAGAGCATCAGCCCTGGAGTCAAGAGGACCTGAGTTCAAATTCAGCCTCAGACACTTAACACTTACTAGCCATGTGACCTTGGGCAAGTCACTTAACCCTGCCTTCCCCCCATCAAAAAAACAAAACAACAAAACAAGAAAAAATGAAATGGATCTCAAGTGGGAATGAGGCTTGTCATTAATATTTGAATGAAAAATTGAACAGCTAAAACTGGTATGAATTTTCTTCTTCAGAATCTGTTCAACAATAAAGAATAATTAAACCCAGAATCATTTCCGCTCTAGCTTCTCTCCTACTGAAGACCTACTTATACAGCGTTCTGACTATTTTGAGTGACTGGAAAAGGTCAGATGTTAAACTGCTAAAGGTCAATTTCTTTTTTGATCTTTCTCTGCCTGATTGAAGCCTATTACAGATGGACACATTAGCCTGAGGAATCCAGTAGCTTTAAATCTCACTTCCAATTGAAATTATTCATTCAAAGCTCTCTTGCTCAGCTCAGGTGATATTTTTTTTCCAGTTCAACACAGAAAAGACCTTCTATTGTCGATTGTACTTTGTTTACACATAGGTAATTTGCAAGTGAAGGTTTTTCACTTTTAGTTGTACTTCCCCCCCCCCCATTTACTGTTGCTGTGAAATAGATACTGACTTTCAGACCACTTTATGTACTGTTGTTCTGTTCAGTTCTTTCAGTCATGTCTGACTCTTCCTGACCCCATTTGGGGTTTTCTTGGTGAAGACATAGGAGTGTTTGCCATTTCCTTCTCCAGCTCCTTTAACGTATGAGGTTTGTGAACACGGGGATAAGTGACTTTTCCAGGATCACACAGATATTAAATGTCTGACTTCCTGAAGATGAGTCTGCCCATCTCCAGGCCTCCAGACCTGGAGCTCCACCCGCTTTGCCACCTAGTCTTCCTCACGTGTTTACTTGGATTTAAAAACAAAACTTTTTCCTTGCCTCATCCTGTGACTCCTTATATCCCCCCACAGCTGGTTTTAGGTATTGACCCAGTGGCTTCAGAGGGTGAACATAACTATGTTGCGAGAGCTCTATTACCAGAAAATGGGAGGTAGCCATTCTGTAAGGAAAAAATCCAGTTTCAACTCCCGCTTCTGGTTTTTTTTTAAATGTGTATATAATATTGGAAGAAACAATTTAATGACTTAGGTCCTCCATTTCCTCATCTGGAAAATGAGAATCACATTCTAGATCTTTTCTGGTCATATCCTCCCCCTTTCCTCCCCCGCCCCACCACTTCAGATACCTATTCTCCTATGGCATTGAATACCAAATGGTGATTTTTTGGGGGGTGGGAATCAACAGGTCATGAAGCTCTCAATAAAGGTACTTAAGAGCTGTGATTGACTCAGGTAAAGGGAGGGGGAAATCCCATTGATAAAAATAACTCTTTCCTGAAAGTTTTTTTAATTCATTTATCTTATTTCCTAAAATTCTTAACTTAGTGAACATTAAAATTAGTGCTTCTATATACAAAGTTAAACAGGAAAAAGAAATGTCCTTGTAGCAGCAAATCTCTATTACATATTGCTTTTGAGTATATAAGAAATTCAACATGTGTTTTTCTTAAAAGTCCATATTATTTTGTTAAATATTCCCTAATTACATTTTTAAAATTTAACAATATTTTTTTAAATTTTGAGTTCTGATTTCTCTCCTTCCCTCTCACCCCTCCTTTACTCCTTGAGAAGGCAGACAATATGACAAAGATAATACATGTGAACTCATGCAAAACATTTCTATATTATCAGATGGTATAACTACCATAATATAGCTACTATAGTATATAGCATGCTATATTTATGATAGCATATGTGTATATATACATATGTATGTATTTGTGCGTATATATACATATATACAGAGAGAGAAGAAACTTTCAAAGCAATCTTGCTTGTCTATGTTTCCTTTTAGACTTTCTACAAGTATTCAAATGTGTCCATATTTTCTGGCTTTTAATAGGTGAAGAAATCTACATGTTATTATATCAATTTACAAAAAAAACCCAGCTCTGCTCCTTTTTTCTAATTTGGAGGGTTTCTGTGAAGTTACTTGTATAAAGCTGTTCTTCTTTGATATATATCCAGAGAAGAATCAAGGAATTAATGATGTGAAGGCCAGCCTAGCTCACGTAGGAAAGTCTGCCCTCCAGTAAGGCCGAATGGGCATGGATAGTTTGATTATAGAAGCTCTGAGAGATTACACTACAAATGATGCATCTTTCAATTTTTCTAAGTCTGCCATGCTATTTGGGGGTAATCATTCATTCATTAAACTGTCCTCTAGCCTTTAGAGCATAAAGGCACTCAAGTATGGAAATCTTGAATGTGAACCAGTTGAAGCAATACTTAAACTAAAAGAATTACATGCTTGATGTATTGACATTAGAAAATCACCCAGAAGAATTCCAATGTGACTTGTCAGAATCACTCAGTATAGATATAGGCCCAATCTTTTATCCTAACTAACTATTTTGATAAATTCCGTCATTTCACATACCACCCCCCTCCATCCAGACCAAGTTGGGGTGTGGTATGGACTAAAAGAGAGAAGGAGACTTACAGGAATAGGAATTAGAGAATTTCATAGTTGGAGGTAACCTCAGTGGCCATTTAGTTAGTCTCATAGGTGAAAGTAATGTTCTCTACAATATACCCCCAGAGGGATGGAGAACCCACCCAAATGGAGAACTCCCAAAGCAGTTTTCATTTTTAAATAGTTCTCATTATTAGAAAGGCTTTGTGTGTTTGCTTTTCTTTTCCCCTCTGCAGCAAAATCTTCTCCACCCTGAAACTTAAGCATAAATGTCTTTCTTTGCGACTGCCATCTTTTCCCATTTTTTCTCTGAGGAGGAAGAGTAAGTATAATCTCTCTTTCAAATTATACTCCTATTAATTCTAAGATACAATAATCATGTGCCCCTTTAGTTTTCTTGTTTAGGCTAAATATTTATGGTACCTTCGGCTCTTCCCTGTATAGAATGCATTTGAGGCCGAAATTCCTTTTTTAGGAGCTAAATATAAGACTTCATTTTTTAGATTTAATTTTGGCTTACTGGAGTCAGCACAATATTAGAGACTTTCTAGATCTTTTTTTGGAATTTCCAACTCTGTCATCCAATGTCTTAGCTCTTCTCATCCCACAGTGCTTCTGTGAAGCACAAATAAAATAATATATTTCAAGGACTTTCAAGAAGAAGGGGTTAAAGTAAAGGACATATCAGCTCATTTGGTTTTTCTGTTTGATCCTGTACTGAATTCTTGTCCCTCAAATTGAGTGCTTAATCCAACTGCTTCAGCTGTAGGCTTTCTGCTTCTTCAATGTCTCAGCTCTTAATTCCACTCTCTTTATTCTCTGAACCACTCCATGATTTTCAGTCTCTCTCTTCCGTACATCTTTCTTCTCCTTAAGTCTTTGTGCCTGAGAACATCTACATTTTCTCATATAATTCTCCTTCAGTACAAGTTTTTCTCTTTCAGCTATGGTACTTCTTCCCTCTCTTACTCCTTATATTTCCCCAAATTTACTAAACCTAAACTCAATCATTGACCATGTCCTCCCCACCTCGTACTTTTCCTCCTCTTCCTTCTCCTCTTCTTCCTTGTACTCTTCCACCTCTTCCTCTTCTTCCTTCTTCTCCTCTTCTTTCTCTTGTTCTGAATCTCACACACAAGTACCTATGTGTCCATATATATATATATATATATATATATATATATATATATATATATATATATATGCACAAAGCAATACAAAACCTCTACAAATACTGATTCATTTTGTCATTGTGATTTCCTTATGAGGTAAGTCCCAGAAGGGTCTTCATTTCTCCTTTCCTTCCTCTTCCTTCCCTCACCTTAGCATTATTTTTATTATGTTATGTCATGACATATACATTGTATTTAGTTGCATTGCACTAAGTTATATTGTATCCTAGGTTATATAGAATCTATGCATATGTATATATATGTATGTTTTAATTTATCTTTCAATACGTGTAAGCTAATTTTATAGGTACATATTAGGTAACATTCATGCTACAGTTTTTTTTTAAATTGAGAGATGAAACAAAAAAAGTATCTTTCCTCTAACTAGACACAGCTGTCTTCATTAGCTACATTGAAAATCTTATTAATAACATTTGTGTCCTCAAGTTTCATACAAACAGTGGGCAGGCCCTTAGTGTATGCTGCATAATGAAGTTGGTACCCTGTTGAATGACTTTAAATTGTTGTGGGCTTAGAGTAATAGTAACAGGAAGTTCCCAAAGATGTTCCATATGGATTAATTCCCTCAAAGATTCCTGAGGCCAAATTTGAAACCATGTTTCCTGGGTCAGAGTTCTTCTTCTACTCAGTACACCAGGTGTTTGGACTGTCTTGCCAGAAATACAAAACTGACTTGGAATAGTCTATGAACATTTCTAGATATTTTGGTCTTTGTTGAACTGTTGGAGATTTGAAATGCTTCATTGTGTGTGTGTCTGTGTGTCTGTGTGTGTGCATGTGTGTACATGTGTTTGCTTATGTTAAGATTTTCATAAATCATTAGGGGGAAATGAATGTGTTGTATGTAGTTTCTGTGACAAAATCAATATCGTCATAAACGACTTTGCTGGCCATCACTCAAATAATGAGAACCTAAAATAAAAAATGTGGGTGTGGGAGGAAGAGCTTTTGTTTCTGAAAAAAAATAAAATCATGGAATTAGAGACAGAAGAGACTTTGAGATTATCTAGTCCAATAGTTAAGGAAACAAACTCAGAGAGGTTAAGCAACTTGCCCAAGGTCACACAGGTACTAATTGTCTGAAGTAGGATTTGAATGCAGGTCTTCTGCCTCCAGAGGAAATGTTCTTCCACCTGAATCTTGAAAGTCAGCATGGCATAGGAAAGGGGGAAGGCACTATACTTGGAGTTAGGAAGCCTGAAAATAAGCTGTACAACTCTGTCCAATTCATTTCACCGTTCTATGACAGTTTCCTCTTCTATAAAAATGAGAGAAATGCATCGAGTGACTTCAAACATCCCTACCAGTATAAATCAATGATCTCATGGTGCTGTGCTCCCACCTTCAGCACCACAGATAAACTCCAGGGAATAAAAACGCCCTTCTGGGCATCTCTGAAATTCCATCTCAGATGAGAAAACTATCTACCTTCTTTCTGACTGTCTGAAATGATTTCTAGAAAAGTCAAGACTGAATATTAAAGTGCACAGTAGAAGGGTGAAACATGAGAATTACCCACATGCCATACAAACAATGCTTATATAAGATGGTGAAATTAATGAATGAACATTGTGTGTGTTCTGACTGCTCTGAAGACAGCCTGTTCCATGTCTCTCCCTCTCTTTCAGGATCTCTATTCCTTGAGACAAAACAATATTAAACTTAGGTCATTTCATAACTCTACAAAGGCATCTAAATGTTCAAGTGAAAGGAAGAATCAATGAATGTGGCAGACTTCACTGTTGTCTCATTTTAATACATTTCCACAGCCACCCCAATCTACAGTAACCACCAACCTAATCAGTCAGCCCCAACCAACATTAAGGCAAGACACTCCACCAGCGAAAAGATTACAACTGACTGAAAACTAAGATGATGGCTAGCATTTTTAAGCAATAAGTATTTTTAACTAAGGTATGGGCATTTTTCAGACATAACATTATTTCACTCTAAGTACAGTATGGTATAGACATAACTTTTATATATACTGGGAAACAAAATAATGTTTACACTTATCTGTATACATGGCTGTCACCCCAAGAATGCAAACTTTTTGAGGGCAGAAATCACTTTATTATTTCTAAAATTTAGTTTTTTTATTTTTATTTTTCAATATTCTCTTCCATAAGATTTTGAGTTCCACATTTTCTCCACATCTCTCCCCTCCCCTCTCCCCAAGACAGCATGTAGATTGATATAGCTTCAACATGAACATTCACATTAAACCTGTTTCAATATTAGTCAGGTTGTTTAAAAGAATTAAAACCAATGAGAGAAACCACAAGAAAGAAGATTCCCTTCAGAGAGAGAAAGAGAGAGAGAAAGAGAGAGAGAGAGAAAGAGAGAGAGAGAGAGAGAGAGAGAGAGAGAGAGAGAGAGAGAGAGAGAGAGAACAAATAGTATACTTCGATCTGTATTAAAACTCCATAGTTCTTTTTCTGGATGGAGATGATATTTTCCATAAGGTCTTTTGGTGTTGTCTTAGATCCTTGCATTGTTAAGAAGAGAAAACTATCACAGTTAGTCATCACTTCACTCAGTATAAGTTCATATAAGTCCTTTCAGATTTCTCTGAAATCTATCTGCTCATCATTTTTTGTAGCACAATAGTATTCCATTACATTGATGTACCAATTACTTGTTCAGTCATTCACAAATTGATCAGCATCCCCTCAATTTCCAGTTCTTTGTCACCATAAAAAGAACTGCTATAAATATTTTTTGTGCATGTGGGTCCTTTTCATATTTTTATGATCTCTTTGGGGTACAGACCCAGAAGGGATATTGCTGAGTCAAAGTATGCACACTTTTATAGGCCTCTGGGCCTAGCTCCAAATTGCTCTCCAGGATGGCTGGATCAGTTCACAACTCCACCAACAATGCATTAGTGTTCCACTTTTCCCACATCTTCTCCAGCATTTATTATTTTTCTGTTTTGTTATGTCAGCCAATCTGATAGGTGTGATGTGGTACCTCAGCGCTGTTTTTATTTACATTTCTCTAATCAATAGTGATTTAGAGCACTTTTTCATATGACTAGAATTTTAATTTCTTCATCTGAAAACTCTGTCTTCATATCCTTTGACCAGTTATCAATCAAGGAATGATTTATATTCTTGTAAACTTGACTCAATTCTCTACATATTTTAGAAATGAGGCCTTTCTTAGAGACACTGGTTGTAAAAATCCCTAGTTTTCTGCTTCCCTCTTAATACTGATTGCATGGGCTTTGTTTGTGTAAAAACTTTTCAACTGATGTAATTAGAATTATCCATTTTGCATTTCATAATATTCTCTATCTCTTGTTTGGTCATAATTTCTTTTGTTCTCTGTAAATTTGATAGGTAAACTAGTCCTTCCTCTTCCAGTTTGCTTATAGTATCATTCTTCATATGTAAATTGTGTACCCATTTTGATTTGATTTTGTTACATATAATATATGTGTGTGTGTAAATATATATATATATATATATATACATACACATACATGCCTATATTATATACATACATACACACACACATATGGTTGATTGGTTGGTTGTTGTCCTTTATATGGTATAAGATGTTAGTCTATGCCCAGTTTCTGCCATACTATTTTCCAGTTTTCCTGGCAGATTTTGTCAAATAGTGAGTTCTTATGCTAGAAAGTGGAATCTTTGGTTTAACCAACAGTAGATTAGCACAGTCATTGACAACCCTGTCTTGTGTACCTCAACTATTCCACAGATCCACCACTCTATTTCTTAACTAGTGCCAAGTAGGTCTGATGATTGCTGTTTTGTAATACAGCTTATAATCTGGTATGGCTAGGCCACCTTCCCTAGCATTTCTTTTTATTAATTCCCTTGATATTCTGGATTTTTTGATCTTCTAGATGAATTTTGTTACTATTTTTCTAGCTGTATAAAATGATTATGGTAGTTTGATTGGTATGGCATGGAATAAATGAATTAATTTAGATAGAATTGTCATTTTTATTATATTAGCTTGGCCTATCCATGAGTTTTCCAGTTGCTTAGATCTGACTTTATTTGTGTGAAAAGTGTTTTGTAATTGTGTTCTTAAATTTTCTGGATTTGTTTTGGCAGGTAGACTCTCAAATATTTTATAATGTGTACAGTAACTTTAAATGGAATTTCTCTTTCTCTTTGGGTTTTATTAGTAATATATAGAAATGTTGGTGATTTATCTGGGTTTATTTTATACCCTGCAACTTTACTAAAGTTGTTTATTATTTTGTTAGCTTTGTTTCTTTGCCTATTCTAATTCCTTTGATTTCTTTTTCTTCTCTTATTCTACAGTTAATATTTCTATACCAAATTGAGTAACAGGGATGATAGTGGACATTCTTGTTTTACCCCTGATCTTATGGGTAATGTATTTAGCTTGTCCCCATTACATAAAATACTTGCTGATGGTTTTAGGTAGATGCTACTTATTATTTTAAGGAAGACTCCATTTATTCCTATGCTTTCTAATGTTTTTAAAAGGAATAGGTGTTGTATTTTGGTGAAAGTTTTTTCTGCTTCTATTGAGATAATCATATGGTTTCTACTAGTTTGGTTGTTGATATGATTGATTAAACTGATAGTTTTTCTAATATGTGGGTTGCATTCTTGGAATAAATCCAACCTGATCAAAGTATTATTCTCATGATAAGTTGCTAGTATTTTATGTAAAATTTTTGCATTTATATTTATTGGGGATATTGGTCTATAATTCTCTTTCTCTGTTTTGACTCTTCCCAATTTAGGTATTAGTACCATATTTGTATCATAGAAAGAATTTGTAGGATCCCTTCTTCACCTATTTTCCCAAATAGACTATATAGTATTAGAATTAATTGTTCTTTAAAAATTTGATAGAATTCACTTGCAAACTCATCTGACTCTGGAGATTTATTTGTTAGGCAGTTCATTGATGGCTTGTTCAATTTCTTTTTCTGAAATGAGGTAAAATACTTTATTTCTTCTTCTGTTAAGCTGGGAAATTTATATTTTTCTAAATATTCATCCATTTCACTAAAATTGTCAAATTTATTGGCATACAGTTGGGAAAAATAGTCACTAACTTTTAATTTCTTCTTAATAGGCAGTTAATTCACCTCTTTCATTTTTGATAGTGATAATTTGGTTTTCTTCTTTATTTAAAATCAAATTATCCAAAGTTATGTTTATTTTATTAGGTTATCCCCCATAAAACCAGGTCTTATAGATTAGTTCAACAGTCTTAATTTCCATTTTATTAAACTCTCCTTTGGTTTTCAGTATTTCTAATTTGGTATTTAATTGGGGATTTTTATTTTGTTGTTTTCCTAGCTTTTTCAGTTGCATGCCCAGTTCATTGATCTCTTTCTCACATTTATTCATGTAAGCATTTAGAGATATAAAATTTCTCCTTAGAACCACTTTCACTGCATCTCATAAGTTTTAGTATGTTGTTTCATTATTGTTTCTTGGAGAAAGTTGTTTCAATAATTTATAATTATACACACAATTAGAAATTATATACATATTATATATAATATATCATATATATAACACCATATATGTAAGTATATCTATACATACATATATACATATACATACATATATACATATATATACATATATATGTATATATGTTGCTTCATTATTCTCTTGGAGGAAGTTATTGATTGTTTCTATAATTTGTTGTTTGACCCTCTCATTCTTTAGGATTAGATTATTTGTTTTCCCATTAATTTTCAGTCGATCTTTCCATGACCCTTTATTAAACATAATTTTTTTTGCATCATGGTCTGAAAAAGATGCATTTATTATTTCTACCTTTCTGTATTAGGTTGTGAGGATTTTATGCACTTGCACATAGTCAATTTTTGTGTAGGTGCTATGTATCACTGAGTAAAAGGTATATTCCTTATATATCTATCCTCATTCAATTTTCTCCAGAGGTCTATCGTATCTAACTTTCCTAAAATTATTTTTCAATTCTTTCTTGTTTATTTTGTGGTTAGATGTATTTAGTTCAGAGAGGGGAAGGTTGAGGTCCCCCAATAGTATATTTTTGCTCTCTATTTCTTCTGGTATCTCCCTTAATTTGTCCTCTAAGAATTTAGATGTTATGACACTTGTAGCATATATCTTCAGCAATATTATTTCAGCTCATTTGCATGTGAAGAACTGAGGCAAGCAGGGTTACATGATTTGCCCAAGATTACACAGCTAGCAAGTGGTTGAGACTGGATTTGAACTCATACAAATGAGTGTGCCTGACATCAGGCACTGCAGTCTAACCACTGGGACACAAAGATGCCCATAGTAGTTGTTTAATACTTGAATTGATTTGAAATTATTTGTCAAAGGACACATGGAAAGTTAGTAGAATCCAACTTTGCATCTAAATCATTGTACTTCAACTTCAGACCTTGCTCCACTAAGCTATACTGACTCTCTACACCATATGATTTTCAGTCAAAGGCAAATGTCTTTAACTCATGTGGAGATAAAGAGATGTAGTTACTTGCCTTTGTGGTTGAGGTTCAAAGGATGATACTTTTTTTTTTGCCTTTCAAGCCAATGGCTCCCAGACTTTGAAGTATGAAAGTTTGTTTTCCTATGTCTGTTGATCTTTGTTTATGCAGTAAGCTCTATATTTTCTGCCATTCTTTTAACTGGAAAGGATGATTAACTGGTCCTTTTATGTTTCAGCAAAACAATAATAACTTAAGTTCATAATGATGATGCCATAGTGGCATCCCAAAGATTAAATTCTCTCTACCAATGAAAGTTGATATTTTCTATGCAACTTAGGGTCTGAGAAGCTGAGAGACTTGCCATGAGTCACATAACCAGTACGTGAAAGCTGGGACTTAAATCCATATCCTTTTGACTCTGAGGGTAACACTCTATCCATTACACCATACTGTCTTTATGGTTATGGACTATAATTAATTGAATCATTCCCCACTGATAGAAGTCTACTTTGGTTTGAGTTCTTCCATGCCACAAAATGTTCTACTATCAATATGTTAAAGTATATAGGGCCTTTGTATGTTTCACCTGCATGGGGCATATGCCTAGCAAATGGATCTCTGGTACAATAGGTCTGGATTTTTTTTCTTGCATTTAGCATAATACCCAATTTTTTTCAACCTAATCAAAAAGATGTTAGTAGATTTGTCTTGCACGCCAAATGTTCTTTTATTTTTCAATCTTTGTCCATTTCCTGGATGTGAGATAAAACCACAGAATTGTTTGCATTCAAATTTATCTTATTACTCAGGCTTTGGAGCAATATTTCATGTCTATGTTGTTTAATGGTATCCAATTTTTCTTTGGAAAACTATTTTGTTGTCATTATCTTTGACCACATATAAATTGGGGGAATGGCTCTGCTTCATACATGAGTTAGTTCTCTATATGTTTTGGAAAACAGGCATTGACTCAAAATATTTTATTAAAAATTATTTTCCCAGTTAATACTGTTCTTTCCAATCCTTATTTCATTGTTTTTATTCATGAAAAATCTTTTCAAGTTAATACAAAAATTTATATCTTATTTTGTGAACATCTAGTTAGTTAATAACTTTAACCCTAGCTATGAAAAGTACTTGATGAAGTTATCTTCTAATTTTAATGGCATAATAATCATTTCACCTAACCAGTTTGAACTTTTTGTGCTATAAGGTATAAGATATTAGTCTAAGCTTAATTATACAACTACCTAAGTAAATGGAGTGTTTTGGGAGAAACTTCTGGTGTGAGGGATTGTCAAGCCCTTTTTGATTGCTTTTCCAGTATCCACCTTCACCCAACTCTCACCTGTGACTCCAAGAAGCATGTCCAGTGGCCACACTGTCATAACAATCATCTTGGCAGATGGGCTGCACCAGGTTGAAGGTAACTGACAGGTCAGTTACCATCAGTAATTGACCCATAAGTGAGTTAGGGGATGTGTATGCCAAGCATGTGAAGACTCCCCTAGTGGAATGGGTAGATGAGAACAATTTGTTCCAGTGACCATGAAGGCAACTGAAGCAGGCTCTGTGTATTTATTAGAGCTTGGTAAGACATCAAAGATGCCAAAGTCGTCCATTGCATCGTGGGCCACCACCAGTCATCTTGACTTTTGTATTGCTACTGTTCTTTTAAGAATCATGAAGATAACTGTGCAACTCTGCCTCCCTTAAATTCAGTTCACACATAATTCAAAATATCATCCTGTGATGTCACTGGTCTTTGAAAACAAAGGATGGACAGCAACAACAACAAGCCTAATTTCTGTCAAACTGCTTTATAGATTTCCCTTAAGGAAAATGCATATCATGTCATATCTTATCATGCGATATGTTAATAATATAATTACTAACACATATTATTTAACATAATACGTGACATTATATTACATGATACATTACATTGCATTAAATGATATATTATTTTATAATGTTATATCATATCACATCACATATCATGTCACAACATGCATATCTATAGCTATTTTTATGTCTATAATACACAGAAATAATAGATCGCAACATCACAAAAAACCTAGAAAGAAAACAGAAATAGTATGATCAGCAATGTCAAAGGTCACAGAAAGTTTAGGAAGGAAAGGATTAAAAAAATCTCATTGGAGTTGGCAATTAAGATATTATTGATAACTTTAGAAAGAGCAATTTTAATTGAATAAAGTGAGAAGTCGGATGGCAGAAAGACAAGAAGAAAGTGAGAAGAAAGGAAACAGAAACACTAATTGTGGATGGTTTTTTCCCAGGAAGTTTATCCATGAAAATGATGGCTAGTAGAAATGGATGAATCAAGTAAAAGGTTTTTAATGATGGAGATGTATGGGCATATTTATAGGCAGTGTGGAAGCGGCCAATAGACACAGAGAGACTTAAGACTAGTGAGAGAGTCAAGATGATGTAGAAATCAATCTGCTGAAAAAAGACATAATAAATGGAATAATATGTATGTGAAGGATTTGCTTTGGAAAGGAGAAGGACCACTTCTTGTAAGATAGAGGTCAAGGAGAAAACAAGAGAAGGGATTTCAATGATGTAAAATAAGCAGAAAGAAGAGAGAACTCTCAGTGAATAGTCTCAATATTTTTTATATTTTTAAGGCAATGTTCTCAGTGTTGTTTCTTACCACAAGGGGATGATTCTAAAACAACTTCAAAGACTAAAGAAACGTATTTTTCTTGTAATATTTCCAGTTGGTGTCACACCTCATAAGGGTAAATCATATCAGGTTGTCCTATCCCAATGACTTTCATATTATAGCCTCGGGGAAAGCTAATGAATGCTAAATCCTTTGAATAAATTTCATTTCACTCCAAGGCCTATAAAGAGAAAGAAAAAACACACACACAGAAAAAAAAACAAGACCAAATACCTAGATAAAAGGGGTCATGACTTTTGTCACTACAATGACATAGTCAGACCTGAGCTTTAAGAAAATCTCTTTGGCAGCTCTATGAAGGATGGATTGGATCTAGGGGAGAAATGAGGTAGGGAGAACAATTAGGAGGTCACTGCAACAGTTCAGGCAAAAAGTAGAGATGTTCTGAACCAGGGTGATGATTCTGAGAATACAGACGAGATGTATTTGTAGAGATAAAAAAAATAAGATTTGGTGAATGATTTGGATATATAAAATAAATGAAAGTTATGGATGGCACCAGCATTGCAAACCTTAATGATTGAAAGTGTGAAGGTATTCTTCCTCACAGAAATTGGGAAGTTTGAAAAAGATGTGGGTTTGTGGGTTAAAGATTCTGTCTTGTACATGTTACATTTGAGATTCCCTTGGGACGTGTGGTTTGAGTTTTCTAATAAATAGCTGGTGATATGGGGACTGGAATTTGGGAGAGAAACAGAGAGTAGACTATATATATGTACACACATATATGTATATATACATATACACATTTATACACACACACACACACACACATATATATATATACACAAATATACATACATGCATATATCTATATAATTGATCTGGGAGTCATTTGCAAAGAAATGATCACTGAACCTCTCTGAGCTAATGAGATCACCAAGTAGCAGAGTACATACAAAAAAGTGAAGAGGTCCCAAGATAGAACCTGAGGTGATAACAATAGTTTGGGAAAATGATGTCAATGAAGAATCAATACAGAAGGATAAGGAGTGGTCAGACAGGCAAGAAGAGAACTATAAGAGAGGAATATGACAAAGACTTAAGAGGTGAAGGCATGCAGGAGAGAATGACCAAGGGTATAAAATGCTCTAGGGAAATCAAGAAGTATTAGGATTGAGAAAAGACCATTGGATTTGGCAATGAAGAGATGACAGGAACCATAGCAGAGAACAGTCTCAGTTGAGTGGTAAAATTCAAATTTTAGACAAGAATTGTAGTTAGTGATTTTCTGGAGTAAACTTGGGGTGGGAAGAGGAGAGCAATAAAAGGCAAAGAACTGTATTTTGAGGGTAGCTGACAAAGCTGAATCCATTTCTGAGAACCCAGAGGTTGGGGCAGGGTTTCTTGGCCTCTGTTTCAATGAAATCAAGAATTTCCTCCTGTCTGCCTTGTTAAATCTGCTTTCCTTCCCTTAAAATCACAACATAGCTGCCATCTTCTTCAAAGCCCTTCTCTGAACCTCTCCTCCATTATTCACATTGGTTCCCTCTTGAATCCCTGGGCATGTATTTTCTATTTACTTACATATTCATGCATTACTCCTATAATTCCTGCCCCCTCCACACCCACATACACAACCTAGATGTAATCTCCCTAAAGAGAAGGAATATTTTCGTTTTCTTATATCACAAGTATCTTGCCTAGAGGTCTGATAAATGCTCCCTTAATGCACTCTTGAAAAGATCTGTAACTTTGCATTGAGAAGCATAGACAAGAATCCCTGGTGACTCACCAACTTTCATTGCAATTCCATTCAACAAGCAGTCATTGAGAACCTATTACATATTCTATTAATAGCTTTAGCAAAGTTGCAGAATAAAAATATCAATGGAATGCGTGAATATATAGTCCATATGAAATACACATACATGAAATAAGTTATATCACACATACATATTATACAAATATGAAATTGAT
Source organism: Pseudocheirus occidentalis (assembly GCA_028646575.1). Classification (NCBI taxonomy): domain Eukaryota; kingdom Metazoa; phylum Chordata; class Mammalia; order Diprotodontia; family Pseudocheiridae; genus Pseudocheirus; species Pseudocheirus occidentalis. The sequence continues at coordinate 8,598,598 of CM053601.1, forward strand.
ATGAATATATTTTAAAAAGCCATTTCCCAATAGATAACATGGTCAAGGGATATCAACAAACAATTCTCAAAAGAAGAATTGAAAACTATTAGGAATCACACATGAATGACTGTCCTAAAACATTAAAATGTACTTTGAAACAATACTGACTTTTCACCTCACACTCTGTAAACTGGCAAAGTTGCTAAAAGTTGTGAATAGTCAGTTCTAGAGGGAATTTAGGAAGGCAGGCACACTCATACATTTTGATGAAGCTGAGAATTAGTATGGCCATTTTGGGAAGTGATTTGAAATTATAAAAATAAAGAGATTACATGATCTCTGATCCAAAGATTCCATTACTGGGTTTATATCAGAAAGAGGTAATTGATAGGAAGAAAGTCCCACTTACATAAAATATGTCAGGATTTTGTGTATGTGTGTGATAGCAAAGACCTAGAAACAAGGTTGATATTCATTAACTGGGAAATGACTAAACAAATTGTGGTACATGAATGTAATGGAATATTATGGTTATGAAGCAAATCACAAATATGATGAATACATAAAGCATGGAAAGACTTACATGAACTGATGCAGAATGAAGTAAACAGAGCCAAGAAAACAATACATATAATAACTACAATGTAAATGGAAAAAAAAACAAGCATTACAAAGTTAAAAGTGAATGTGTCAAAATTATAAATAACTGTATTAAAATAAGAGATATATGAATAACCCCCCACTCCAAACCTTTGCAAAGAAGGGGGGGTCCATGAATATTGTTCATTGTGCATATTTTCAGACTTGTTGAGATGTTGATAAATTATACCGATTTTTCCCCTTTATAGATTCTTTAAATCTATTATTTTTTGTATGGAATGGCTTTTGGAAAAGGAAGAAAAGGGATACTGGGGAAAGGTACAGTGATTTACAAAAATGACATCAATAAAAATTCATTTAAGATCAAAATAATCTATTATATGGAATTCTATCTAAGATGAGAGAGTGATCAAGTTCAGAACAGCCCACCTCTCCGTTAATTACTCCAGGAAGGATAAAAAAAGAGTACCAGAACACACAATGATCAAGAAAGGGAAAATATTATATCTAGAGGACTTTCAGGCACTGGAGAAGGTATAGAGAGAGATTAGCCCAATATGAGGGCACAAAGGACAGAATCTTTCCTGTAAGTGAACTTGAGGAATGCCAGAAAACTTTGGAGTCTGCCCTTGTATTGAGTTGAGACCATGTAAAGATCAGACCAGGAGGGCATCAATCAAATGAAACCCTACTTCAGACCCTTCTCTTCAGCTCTGAGAGTTTCCAGCTCATTTGGCCTAAGCAATATTTGTTGTCTTTCTAAAACACAGAGCTCAGGACTTGGAGAAAGTTTTGAAAAGACTTCCATTAAATTCATATAAGTACCAAGCAAAGCCTCATCATTCCTTCAAGAATTATGCAGAGGTTGCCTCGTACATGAAGCTCCAATTTTAAAGAAGGCTAGAAAAATTAGTAAATAGAAGACATCAATAAAAAAAATATTATGAATCCAGGAATGTCCAAGAAACAAATTGAGAAGAGAGTAACTACATAGAATCTATAAGCAAAGCCTCAAACAAAAAAGCAACAGGGACATAAGATCTTCTAGCATTTCAATAGGAAGGAAGGAAGGAAGGAAGGAAGGAAGGAAGGAAGGAAGGAAGGAAGGAAGGAAGGAAGCAAGGAAGGAAGGAAGGAAGGAAAAGGGAAGGAAGGAAGGAAAAGGGAAGGAAAGAAGGAAAAGGGAAGGAAGGAAGGGAGGGAAAAGGAAGGAAGGAAGGAAAAGGGAAGGAAGGAAGGAAAAGGGAAGGAAGGAAGGAAAAGGGAAGGAAGGAAGGAAGGAAGAAAGGAAGGAAGGAAGGGAGGAAAAAAGGAAGGAAGCAGGGAGGGAGGGGGTGAGGAGGGAAAACTAGGTATGGTAGATAGATACATAAATAGACAAATGTAAATTTGACGGAGAGATGGATAGGGAAAACATTTATTAAATATCTACTATATGCCAAAGAAAGACAAATAGAAACAAACAAGGCATCCTCTCCCTTCAAGGAGTTTTTCTTCTAATGGGGATGCTAGCACACAAAGACAGCCAGTGGCAGGGGTCTCTCAGTCCTAAAGGGGCTTTATAGGAGGTATATAAGTCAAGAGAGTAGGGTTAGTCATAAATTGTACGAGCCTAAAATTGGGATACTGGCCAGGCAGTCACCCATTCAGGGCTGTGGGCATCAGGATGGAAATTTCTCCATGGTGGCAGGGTGACTTTCAAGGAGATGACAAACTGACATTTGCCATTTCTTGAATTTCCATGTTCTCTTTTCACAGAAGTCATGGTAATTGTTTTTGCCTCATTCCTGTTTCTGAATGATTTAACATGGAACCAGTACATCTTTCATAGTGATTTCATCTAACCAGATTTGTTATCACTTCTCTATAACACACTAGTCCTATCTAGAGCACAACCATCTACTAAGTAGCAGATATATAATTAGACCTCAGCACATTTGGCTTCAAATCTTGACTACTTCTCATTAGTAAGTCATCAGAGGAAAAAATGCAAAGTTAAAAAGGCAAGTAAATAAAAAGAAAAGTCAAATCAATCCCCAACTAGCAATATTCCTCATGCAACTGTTATTTTCTGCACACAACTGCCTAGTGTAAGAGGCCCGATGTCTCCAGCTGTGCTTCTAAAGGTTATTCCATTTCTAGTTTCACTGATGTCAACTCAAACTGTTGCAGCCTATTGGTTTTATTGTTATATTTACAACATAATGGCAATGATGATTGCTAGTAGTCATGGTATTTCTGAGCTATAATGGGGGAGCTGCACATTCTGGACTATGAGTCCTGTCAGCATCTCCACTATCCTTCTCGAGATACTATAGCTTATCAATGTCCTTATTGAACCATGGCATACAGAACCAAAATCAATACTCACAATGAAATTAAATGTGCATATATATATATATTATATATACAGACACATATATTTACACACATATACACACACATACACATGTATGCACACAAAGAGAGAATCCACATACTTACATATACAAATGCACACATATTAAATCCTTTAAACTTACTATTTTGGACATTGGGGACAATAATTAAATGTCTTCAAAATTTGAATTGTGGTTCATTGAAACCACTCAGGAATAAGATCTAGAAACATTGAATTTTATTCCTCCAAATTGCTCCCCCAACAAGGTCCAAGTGAAGATAACAAAAGGTTAATTTGAAATGAATCCCCTTACCTCCTGAAGTGACTAATTTTTCTCCTTTCCTTCTTCAGTCTCACATAGGATGAACAATTTTTGGTCTTTATAATCACAGGTATTTCATTTCCATTTCATTTTCATGGTCATCTCATGAGCTCTCTGCAATTTTTCTCTCTAAACGTAATTTATTATTCCAACTCTCCTTGTACCTCCCTCCTCCTAAACCTATTTTTCATCCTCCCAGTGTGTTCTGGTACTTTTTTGGCTTTTTTGCAGGGGAGATAGGCAGGGCAATTAGGGTTAAGTGACTTTCCCAAGGTCACACAGCTACTAATTATTAAGTGTCTGAGTCCAGATTTGAACTCAGGTCCTCCTGACTCCAGCGCCAGAACTCTATTGTGGCTCCACCTAACCACCCCTAAGTTCTGGTACTTTCAATCTGCAGTTGTATCTCAAACCATCAGCCCTCTTCTGGCCTTGCTTACTTACCTCCCTTCCCAATCATGACCATACAGTTAACAGTTTCAGTGATACATTTTCCTCTCCTCACTAAAATCTGTCCCTTGTTCTTTTGCTGCTCGTGGCTTGGAAAGCCCCAATGCTGGATTACCCTTACCTGTCTTCTCTCATTCAGTTCACATGCTACTAAACAGTACAAGAGGAAGACACCAAAGGAAGTTAATTATATCCACTCTGAAGTTACTTTATATATTCTCACCTGTTCCCTAGCTGTCACAAGGCATTTACTCTTCTCTAATTGGCTATATATTACATTCTATTCCATTCAATATCAATTGCAAACCATTTTTTCCTCTCCTCAAACTTCTAATATTCCCTGTGCTTTCCTCTCTTGAAAGAATCTTGTCTCAGATTTTACTGAGAAAATAGCTGTTGGGTACCGATTGCTGGTTTTCTGTTTCTTTATATCTAAAAATTCCTTGACATGCCCCTCCCATATTTTCCTCCTCTGCTCTAGTCTCTTAAAGGAATGGCATTTCTTTTTTCACCTACTTGTGCCCTTAATCTGATCCCCTTAACACCATCCTGTGTCCTGTGGCATCTCATATCTCTCAATATTCCCTGTCTACTGTCTTCTTCCCTATTACCTAGAAACTTATTTAAATTTCTGATATTTTTACATACTTTCACTGGACTACCTGTCTTCCCCTCAGACTAGCCTCCTATATCTCTTTCAGAATCAAACTGCGAGAAGATGCTGTCTGCACCTGTTTTTTTCCTACTTCCTCTCCCTTCAGTAAACTTGTTTTTTATCTCATTAATTTACACTGATCTTTCCAATATAATGTTTCTTTTTTCTCATTTCTCATCTTTATTCATATCTATACAGTATTTGCCCTCCCATTCTTCTGGGATAGCCTCAACTCTCTGAGTTTTCTTGACTCTGCCTGCTCCTGGTTTTCCTGTCTGATAACTCCTTTATAGTATCTTTTTGCTGATTCATCATCCTTACTATGCACCCTGAGTTTGTATCCTCAAGGATGTGTCTTGGACCCTTTTGTCATCTCTCTCTAAATTTTCTTGATGACTTTAAAATCTCCCCAAATCATTTTATCTATGTGGGTCACTTCTATATCTATATATCCAGCTTTAGTCTTTCTCCTGATCCTCAGCCTTGTTTCACCAAGTGCCTATTGGACATTTCCAAATGGATGCTCCCACAAGTATCTCAAACACATGTCCCAAATAGAACTCATTTTTATTTTCCCTCAAACCCTCAACTCTTCTTAATATCCTTGTTTCTGTTGAAGGCTCCCATCTTTTCCTCCACTCAGTTTCATATGTTCAAAGTTATCATTGACTTTTCACTCCTTTTAACCCTCGTATATCAGTGAATGGATTCTATACCTAGACTGATTCAATAAAATAGCCTTAAACCCAACTAACCTGTCTTTGTCCTAACTTTCTAGTTTTCTTACATCCTCTTATCCTCTGTATACTCTTTGATATAAAATTTCCATATGACACCCCATCTCCCAATTCCTTCAGATCCCACCTTTCCTGATTCTCCTTGAGAGCAGGCACAATCTCTTTTTCTTCTTTGTATTGCCAGTGCTTCTCCCAGTGCCTGGAATATAGGAGGAGCTTAGAAATGTTTATTGAATTGAATGAGCACAATGTCTGACAGAAAAGTCACCTAACAAGTACCTCTCCCTTTGTTTCTACCTGTACAGCATTATATGCTTTGTCTCCTTCTCTCCACTCCCCTATCACCCTAATTTTGGATCTTCCCCTCTACCCTTGACCATTGCAATTCTTCCTAATGTATCTTCTTGTAATAGGTTCCACCTCTCACCAATCCATCCTTGTTGCAGATATTCATTAAGCAAAGGTATAACCATCTAATTGTTTCTGGTTTTTAATCCTCCATTTTTGAAGAGAACAAGTGGGTCATGTCTTGACTTGCACAAATTGGACTTCAGTGAGTCAGTTGCTTCACTGTTTCTTCCTGAGTCATCAAAATCCAGTGTCAAGACAAAAGTCAAGATGATTGACAAAAACCCCAGATGCAGTAGATGACATTGAAGTCTTTGACAAAGCTGAGCACTCCACAGTGCCTGCTTCAGCTGCCTTCATGGCTGATGGAACAAATTGTTCTCATCCTCCCATTCCACCAGGAGAAGTCTTCACATGCTTGGGGCAGACACCCCTCCAATTCAGGCCTACCTGTTGGTTACCTTCAAGCTGGTTTAGCCTGTGTGCCAAGACAGTTTTACCAGGGTCTGGTTATGGTATGACTTCTTGGATCTCTAAAAAGTTCCTTTTGTTAGCTATTACTTATATAATGTTTGCTCATTGCCTCTTACAACCCCTTCCAGGTTTATCACACATTTCTTTCCCGCATGCACTTGACAGTGTCACCAGATTGAATATTTCACATCCTTAATTTTTCCCATTTTCAAGCCCTTACATCAGCTCTACCCTCTCTCTCTCTCTCTCTCTCTCTCTCTCTCTCTCTTTGAATGCCTGGCTTCTTTCAAGGCTAAACTTAACAGTTCCCAGTTACATAAAGTCAGTCTTGACTTTAAGCTCCTAATTGTGCTAATCTAGTAATTATTTCATATTTACTCTGTAGATATTTCCTGCATTTTCTCTGTTTTCATGGCCCCCTTCCTTCTAAATAAACAAAAGTATAAGCTCCTTTGGGTGATGGGATTTTTTCTTTTCATTTCCTGTACTTAGCACAATTCCTAGCTCATAATATGTGCTTAATAAATGTTTGTTGAATTAATTGAGATGAATTAATTTTGATCAAATTATGGCTACATTTGCCCACCTTTTCTGCGTATATTTTTTTATTTAAAATTCAGGGCTATCCTCATACCAAAACAAAAAATTGGCATTACTGCTTGCTTTTTTTGTATTAAGAGATCAACTTGGAAAGGCAGTGATTTTAATTAGAAAGGATTCTTCATTTGGAGTCAGGAGACACATGTCATCATTCCAGCTGTGTACTTATGAGCTTGGTGATCCTACTGTAAGTCTCTCAGTGTCTGTAGGGCATCACTTTCCTAACTATAAGATGTGCAAATTGGACAAGACAACTTCCAAAGTCCTTTCTAGTGCTAACTCTATGACTCTGCCCATCAACAACCTTTGCTGTTGAATTTGGCCCCATTGGTCATAGAGGAAGAAAGAGTTTGATATATGACTGCTTCATCTCTTGGAGTAAACCACACAGAACCATGGTGTCAAACTTTGGTCTTCTTAGATGAAGAAGGGGGGAAAAGTGACCTATCGTATTATTTCCAATTGAAAAGACCTAAGTAGAAACTTTGGCTTAACAGTGTCCCACACTATGATCAGATTTAGAAAGCCATCAATTTCAAGTCATTTGTTTTATAGATGAGGAAGTTGACGCACAGAGAATTTAAGAGGATTGAGTACTCTCCAGCCCACTGATGTTGCAACTGCCTCCTTCTTAATCCCTAAAGGTAATATTGACTGAATTTCCATGCCCAAAATGTTCTCTCTAGATGCCAAGTGTTCCAAATTAAATGAATAATGAATGGAAATAAGTGTCAAAAATCCCAAAACTTGCCCTGGGAATGTAATGTAATGGAAAAGTTGATGAAGTTGGAGTTGGAGGACCTTGTTTTGAGTCTTTCCTCTATTTGCAGCTACCTAGGAGGCAAATGGCACAGCGGACTAAGTGTTGAACATGGATGTAAGAAGGCCTGGATTTTAATCTGGCTTCAGACATTTACTTGCTGTGTGACCTTGGACAGGTCATTTAATCCCTTTTAGCTCCAATTTTCTAATCTGTAAAATTTTTTAAAAGCCAGATTCAGTGACTTTTAAGCCTCTTTCTTTTTAAATCTACGATCTTAAAGTCATTGTGACTTTGGATAATTTATTTAATTTTCATGGACCTTATTTTCTTTGTCTATGAAGCCAGGGAGTAAAATTAAATAGCACCTGATGTTATTGATAACAGCTGTAGACAGTAAAGTACTTTTTCCAAAGTACTGGACTTCTTAACCTTTTTGTTGTTGTTGGATTAACTGTTGCAGCCATCTAGTGGACTGCCTTCTTAGAGTAATGCTTTGAAATTCTTAAAATAAACTATGTAGAATTACAGATATTAGAATAAATTGATGAAAATCTTAAAAACAAAAACCAAGTTTTTGGACCCAGGCTAAGAATCCCTGTCTGGAGGTTGCAGTTCAATATACAGTCCATAAAAACTGTAAAGTCATTGATCTGCATCCCCCACTCCTAGGTCTTGGCTGGCGATTAGGACAATCTCACTTTTAAAAGGCCAGCACACCTGGACCACTGATGCTACAGAAGATTGCTAAGTATATACATGGAATTATCTTATGTTCATTCATTTAGACATTTGGAATCAGGCAGGGTTTCTTGTTCTACAGCCTGTTAAGGCAGCAATTTTCCTGATGAAACTCACCAGTGCAGTGAACTGCCAATCCCAAACAAGACTTTTCAACCTAAGATCCATGCTCCTGGATGTCTCTAAGGTTGGTAGCTATTTAGAGCACAACTGTTTGAATTAAAAGAAAAAAAGTAAAGTCCTCTTTCATGCCGTCAGGCTGACAGATGAAGCTTTTATTCAATGCCTTCCCTTTCCACCCCAGCCTCCCCTACTAGTGCATTAGGGCACATTTTGTCCAACACCATCTTGGTACTTATTTGGTTAAAACTCCTAAACAGATCCATTTACTGCTGTTGTGACTAGTTGCCATGGCAACTGATACAGTCACTACAGCATGCAATTAAACCCAACTGAATTCATGATGTGCTCCTGCTGTTGGGAGACACAACTTATAGTTTTCCAGTTTTACTTGGATCTGAAATTTGGCTTTGTGCTGTGCTTCATCTGGTGCCAGGACAACATGAAGTCAAGTGTATATTGTGTACAAATGCTCAGATTGCTGAGGGAAAGAAGGCCCATATTTCCTGCACTGAGCAGAAACAGGACAGTTAAAAAAAATAGAGGCAATTTGGATTTTTTTTCAGTTTTTCATTTCCTGTGACAATGTTTTCCATGACTTTCAAAGAAGATAACACAAGTGAATTTGTCCAACTACTCTGGAAAATAATTTGGAAATATACTTTTTAAAAAATGAAAATGCCCAAATATTTTGACCCAAAAATTTCACTGTTAGCTATATAGCCCTAAGAAAGACAAATCCTATGTGAACCAAAATATGCAGTGACAGCACTTTTAATGATTTGGAAGAACAGAAGACAAGGTAAATGTTCATCAATCAGGGTGTTCCTTAACAAGTTGCAGCATATTAATATAATGAGATATCACAGGACTGTCAGAAACAAATAAGGTGGTGGTGATGATGGTGATGAGGATGATGATGATGAGGATGGTGATGAGGATGATGATGATGGTGATGATGGTGATGATGATGATGGTGATAATGATGATGATGGTGATGAGGATGATGATGATGGTGATGATGGTGATGATGATGATGGTGATAATGATGATGATGATGGTGATGAGGATGATGATGATGGTGATGATGGTGATGATGATGATGGTGATAATGATGATGATGGTGATGATGGTGATGATGATAGGAAGGAAAGAAGAAGGGAGGAAGGAAAGGGAAAGAGTGAGGAAGGAATGAAAGAAACAGGAAGAAAGGAAGGCCTTATTAAAAACCTACAATGGGCCAGAACTTGACGATATTATCTTTTATTTACTCAGCTAAGAATAATCACTAGCTTTTATATAGTACTTTAAAGTTTGTAAAATATTATATATATATATATATATGTATATATATATATATATAATTTGATCCCTATGAAATCCCTGAAAAGTAGATGCTAGTATTATCCCCATTTTATAAATGAGAAAACTAAGAATGACATCAGTGAAATGACTTGCCCAGGGTCACACAGCTAGTACATTCATGAGGCAGGTTTTGAACTCATGTCTTCCCAGTTCCAGATCCAATACTAGATACTGTGCCACCTAGCAGCCTCTTAGCATGATATAATAAATACATAGAAGCATTAAGAAGACTTCTGTGACCTGATGTGAATTAGTTACAACAATGTAAAAAGGAAAGAAAAATTAAATAAACTTCATACTATGTATTTATAATGCGCAAACTTGTTCCAAAGGAAGAATTGAGAAAATGTGTCATTTTTCATTAATTTTAGAGGTGAGGGACTATGGTTGTGCAATAGAACATATGCAGTATGAGAGGAGATGTGCTGATTAGTTCTATTGAAGTAACATATTTTTATTAGTGTTCGATATAAGAGAAAACTTTCAGATAAGTGAAGGGGAGAGACATATTTGTAAATATAACGAAGAAAAAAGTCATCAGTGAATGGAAAATAAAGGAAAGTCTATTCCATCTTTGCCAATCTCCATTACCATTTGGTTCATCCCTAATTGAGTTTATCCTATGGTTAAATCTTATATTGGAGTACCTACATGAAGATATAGAGTCCCTCTAACCATGAAATTCTATGTTTTCCCCCTCTTGGCTATAGTATGGGAGGAGAGGGAAGAGAGTGGGGAGGGACTAGGGAATATGTCTAGGGTGGGACTAATGGTCTCTGATCATTAGCATGAAAATGAAGTTTTAGCACCTGAGCAGCTGAAACTCCTTAGCAAAAACTTCCAATATTCAATTTATGTCAAACCAGCAAGCATCTAGCAGATGGTGAGGTCTACCTTTAGGGGACTAGAAAGACAAAAACAACAATGATGCTCTGGGCACAAAAAGACTACCATTTCCTGAGTGCACAAACAGGTGACATACAAGTCAATATAAAATATATTCGAATCAGTTTTGGAATGAGGAAGAACATTGAGTGGGAGTATCAGCAAGGACTTCCTGTAGGAGGTGGCATTGGCCCTGGGTCTTGAAGAGAACTAGGAGGATCCAGAAAAAGAGCACTCTAGAAATACAGATAGACTAAACAAAAGCATGAACAACCATGATTAACATGGATCACAGTATGCTGCTTCTTAGAGACATGATCTATGGGCTTGCCCACCCACTCCTCTACAAGTCACCTAAATCAAGGAGCATTCTGTTTGGAGTGGGATTTTCAGTCCTTGATGCAACTCCCACTGAGAACTGATCAATATAATGTATAGGGATATGGAATCCGAAAATAACAAGGGCAGTGGATATAGTAAGAATGTAACCAAGTAGACTGAATGACTGAATATATATTCAGTCAATATATACAATGTGCATATATATACATATACACATATGTGTATATGTATGTATATATGTATGGGTGTGTGTATGAGTAGAAAAATCAAAGCTGAAGGAAGGAAAGAATCAGGAAAACAAATCAGATTTTAAAACAGTATGGTGGGGAAGAAGTGAAGCCCCAAGATGAGCAAATCTACTACCACCAACTGCCCTTGGGCCCAATTTTTCATCACATTTCCTTGACTATTGTATAATTTGAAGATGCTCAATGAAGATAAAATTATTATTATCTCTGAAAATGTTCCTTCTAAGCTGCCTACCCCAGAACTAGTTCAAAAGCTGTATAAGAAATAACAGAAATAAACTTGAGCCTCAAGTTCCCGAGAGTTAATTATTTCCACTAGGGGTCAGTTTGCATCTCTTGAATGCCAACTGGAAAACAAAAGAGTTTCACATTACTGCTGACAATTGCTGGTACAGGGACCAGACATTCAACTGCAATGAATCACAGTAGCATAAAACTTTGAGGTAAGCTGGAATCCAGGGGCCAGCAATTTCTCTAGTATTTTCAGGAAGGATACCATTTAGAAAGCACAGAAAGAAAGAAAATCCCTATATTCCACTGTAGGCTTTTGTTAACCCATATGTAGCAACACCATGAACAAAACCCCACAAATAGGAACTGTTTGGGGATCGGAGAATATGTGTTGCAGGATGAGAACATTACCTCTCTGATGCCCTGGAAGACACACTGAATCTCCTCTTCTCAGCCTGCTATGGCCATGTGACCTTATGATCGTTTGCCCTCTTACTGGGTTCAAAAGCAATCTAGTACATATTACCTCAATATTCCCCAGAAATCACTTGAAATAGAGAATTTCTTCCACTGTGCATTTAACTCCTTCTGTTGGTCACTATTAAACATTTCGGAGGGGGGGAGAAATGCTCTTCCATATTCTATTCCCATATTCATATTCCCAGAGTTTTTCATTCTCAGATCCCAAACATATCAGGTTTCACTATTGATGTTACTTTTTTTTTTACTGTCGATGTTATTTATTAACAAATAATACAAGGACATGGATAAATATTTAAACAATATATTAGCTATGAGGGATATCACAAGTAGAACTACTTCCAGATTCTGAAAAAGCTGGAGAAAGGAGCTGCTGACTAGAATTCCTTTCAGCCTTGAGCAGCTGCCAACTTCTCCCTAAGACTGGAACCACAGTCCAACAACACAATTCTGTTCAGAATGGAGCTTTAACTGAGTTCCCCTCAGAATGGCATTTTATGCAAATATATCGGTTCATCTCTCCTCAGAGTAAATAGTAAGTTGAATTCTCCTTAGGGGGGGGCAGCTAAAGTGGCCTTCAGGAATGTTCTTCAGAATGTCTTCTCTGTAGAATCTTCCTCCAGAGGCAGTTAATCTCCACTCTCTCCCCAGCAGCTCTTAACTGACAGTTGCCCCTAGGAATAAAGTATTTGAATTTTCTCTAAGTGCTCTGTACCACTTCCTTCTCCCAGGGACAGCTAACTCTTTTCATCCCTCACTGACTCTCTAGAGTACTAAAATCCAGAACCAGTCTCTCACAGACTTTTTGGACCATGGTACTTATTATTATTGGTCTTTCATAAACAACAAGAATCCTTCAAAGATAACAGTTAACTGTCAGTCTCAAGTATCTTTTTTTTTCAAAGTACTATAATAGTATCCAGAGTCTCTGTATGAAGGGGACTTTTAAGGCTAGGACTTAAACTATTCCACAGAACATCGCCATCCCTAGATGAACATGAAATGTTCAGGAACAATAAAAATGGACGTCAGCCTCAGACAGAGCCTTCAAAGACAGCCATTTGAAGGGTGCTTCTTTCTGTCCCCAAGTAGAATGGCAGTCTTCTCTTTGAAAGCGTGAACCACAGAGCTCCAACCTGGCAAGAGGTTAGAGCCAAGTATACATGATGCAGTGTCCTCAGTACAAGGCTGGGGAAGTTGTGGCCTTCAGGCCCAGGCCCAGGTTCCCCACTTATGAAACACCAAACACCCTGTTATGTGCCAGTTACTCTGCTAAATTCTGAGGATATGAAGAAAGGAAAAGAAAGATTCCTTGTCCTCAAGGAGCTCACAATCGAATGGCTGGAAGACAACACATAGAAGCTAAAAAGCCAGGAGGGAAGGGGGAAGGAGGACTGCACCAAGGGCATGATGGGAATAAACATTTATATAAAACTTACTATATGTGTGTGTGATCCCTATACTGTATAGGGATAACATATAATATCACATTTAATCTTTATAATATTCCTAATAGGCATTTTATGTTTTTATATTTTATAATTGAGAAAACTAAGGTTAGATGATTTTCCCAGATACACATAGCTGGTGAGGCTCAAAGGCCAGATCTGAACTTGTCTTCCTGACCCTAGGCCCAGTGCTCTATCCAATGAGCTACCAGTTCCCTCTCTTCCAGATGGAGAAGCCATGTCATAATTCTGGACTAGAGACACCGAGTGGCTCCTTGGATTTGGGAGGAGCTCTCCACTATTTACTTTCTTCCCTCTCCAATCAGGAGGAGGAAGGGGCCCCAGATGAAATCAGTCATTAACTAAAATAAATGTCTATTGACTAATTGGGCATGAATCATGCAGTTAGCTGCTAGACTTAAATTGAGAAGCATCCTGGAAGTCTGAGATTCATGCTGACTCTACAGAAAGGGGATCTACCAAAAACTAACCTCAAGGCAGATTGAGATATAGGGCAATGGAAAGGTCACAGCGAAGAAAGCATCTTGTAAACCTTTGAGTCAAACATAACTATGCCACCATCCTCATCATTGTATCAGCAGCAGCAGCATGGACCATGTGAGAAAAAGCAGTGATCTGAATTCAGTACTTTCTATTTGTCTTAATTTTGTAACCTTGAACTGATCCAGTAACTATTCTACACCTCAATCTTATCAGCTATAAAATGAGATTATTGATACACCTACTAATTCCTTCATAAAACTATTGGGAGAATTTTAGGCCAGTGCTTCAATTTTTGATCTTGCTAAGATAGGCATTCCCACTAGGCATGCAGATCACAGCTCATCCTGAGCCTCTCACCATGAGTTAGTCATGTTCATGACTCCCCCTCATTCCTCAAAGTATCTTTCACATAAGAGCTATACAATTAGGAATATGCTGGGAAATATTTAACAACCAGCTACTCCCAAACAAGCAAACAAACAAATATGGACTACATACTTGTAAATTTAACCTGTACTATTAACATTTTCTTCACCATTTTTTAGAAGACCATCAACAACAACAACAACAAAACAAATCAAACCCCAAATAAGGTCATTTGCCAATTTCCCAGATGTAAATTCTCACACTAAAATTTCAATAAGCAGCTCTTGAGTGAGCTCCCACATACCCCTATATACACAGCTTTAGAGGCCTTCCTCTAGTCATTTCACATTTTGTGGGCTTAAGTTCATCAGTTAAGACATATTTTTCTGCTTATTATGTATATCTCCATTGCCAAACACATACTTTCTGGAAATATCTTTTATGCCATTCACTCTAGGCAACTTCACTGATATTAATATGCTACCTGTGCTTTCCATTACCCTTTTGGTCCCCCCCTAATTGGAATTCCTCGGAGACTGCATTACTCCATGATTCATAGTCTTATAGCATTGCCTAGCCATTATTCATGGTTTTAAAAATGACCTTCTGTGTCAGTGTCAGTTTGAAATTAAATGAATGGATGAGTGAATAAATGAACGGATTTACTAAATGCTAGGAACTCTTTTAAGTGCTAGAGATGCAAATAAAAAAAGTGAGAGGGGCTCACACTATCAGTTGGGTAAACAAGACTTAGAAGAGAGTTCAGCTACAGGGTGGATGGAAAAGCATGGACGTCCTAAGGATGCAGCAGAGAGGTAGATAGCAAGGTCAAAGGAGGAGTTGCATCAGCAGGTCAGGCGGCAGTCAAGAGAGGGCTTCTTGAAGACATACTGGAAGGATAACTAGAAGATGCACAGGCTGTGTGGTAAGGAAGATGTGATAGTCCTCCATCCCCCAGAGTCGTAGGAGATGATGCACAGGTCATCTAAGTGGTATGAATAGCTCTATTGTTTTTCCTGTGTGATCTCTCTATGGCTGCTGGGAGGTCTGGGGCTTTGAAGAGAAGCAAAGAGGAGGCAATAGGAAAGGACCACCCCATTGGCAGCAATTTCTGCCGAGTGGTTCCATGGGCATTGAGAGAAAGGTAAAGAGAAGGCAAAAGTCAAAGGCTCTCCAGGTGGTGATCCTTCTTGCCTGGGTACCCCAAATAAGTTATTGTGAATACTGCTACACAGTTAGACCAAAAAGTTATGCCAAATAACTCAAACTGTAGAATTTGGAAAGTACCTCACAGCATCCTCTGTGTTATCTGTCTCCTTTGAAACCTAGGTGGACGCATCCTTTTGTTATATAGCACTGAGGCCATCACCTTGGTTCTCTCACAACACACTGATACAATATCCCTGAGTGGTGGGCAGTCACTGAAGATCAAAGACTTCCTCCAGATGTTGGGAAAAGATGACTTTTGGTTTGGTTGGGACAAAGAGTTACTAACCAAGACCAGTGTGGGAAGCAGAAAATTCTAAAATCATAGACTGACAGGCTTGGAACGGACCCCAGGGTTCTGACGCAACCCTACAACTCAGAGTCAAAATGGAGTTTTCTTTTCCCCGTTAAAGTACAAGGAATACTGTGTGCATGGGATTGAACTATACACAATGGGGAGATGCAAAATTTAGATAACTTGTAATGTACTGCTCTCAATGCCAGTGTAAGCAAAAAAAAATGTTAAGAGCTATCCTTTCACATAAAGAAATATGAAAGTGGGGCGGCTAGGTGGTGCAGTGAATAGAGCACCGGCCCTGGAGTCAGGAGGACCTGAGTTCAAATCCGGCCTCAGACACTTAAAACAAAAACTAGCTGTGTGACCTTGGGCAAGTCACTTAGCCCCAAGTGCCCTCCAAAAAGCAAAATTTAAAAAAAAAGAAATATGAAAGTGCTCCTAACTGTGGGCCATGAAGTGCTCTCCTCAATCCAGCATCTGGCCTCTACCATGGTCTAAAACCACCCCTCTCCAACCTTCCATCCCTCGTTCCACTCTAACAAGGATGGCATCTTCAATCCTGTCAACATGAGAAACTTAACTCAACATTTTCATTCATTCTGCTCTTCTCAGATTGAATGCCATTCATTCTCCCTGCCACTTACTTCTCTAGGATCTACCCATTCTTCAGTTCAAGTGATAGGATCATAGATTCAGAGAAGAAAGTGACCAGAGAAGCCATTAAGTCCAACTGCTTCATTTTATAGATAAGAAAAAGGAGAAATAGAGAGCATAGGTGACTTTCCCAGGTTTGCACCTCGAGTAAATGTGTAAGGTGGGATTGGAAGCCAGGTCTTTCTGCCACCAAGATCAGTACCTGATTCATGCATTATGCTGTCTCTCAGGTCCTGCTTCCTCCAGAAATTCTCCTGAGAACTCTGACTTACACTGATCACAAGACTGTAGGAAAGGGCTGCAAGGTACCCAAGGGATGATAAGTCAAACCCTCCCCATTTCTAATCATTCCTCACATAAGGAAGACAAGCCCCAGAGACACTAAATGGCATGCCCAAAGTGCTACATGTTGTAAATGGCAAGACGTGGATTTGTGTCTGAATCCTGAGAGAGAAAGAGAGAAAAAGAGAGAGAGAGAGAGAGAGAGAGAGAGAAACAGAGAGAGAGAGAGAGAGAGAGAAACAGAGAGAGAGAGAGAGAGAGAGAGAGAGAGAGAGAGAGAGAGAGAGAGAGAAACAGAGAGAGAGATGGTCACATATACTTGAATTCACCTTATTCAAAGCTGCATTCATATAAAATATGGTCATTGACTCCAAGCTAATGGAACTATGCCTTACAAATTTTGGGTAATGTCACACTCCATTTTGTAGATGAGGAATGTGAGGCTAAGAGAGAGAATGCAAAATGCTTAGGGTTGCACTATTTGTTAGCATTCAAGGCAGAATTTAGACTCAGGTCCCATTCAGTTCTAAATCCAATGAACCAATAAAAACATTTACTGCATAGCATAACTAAAACTTTTTCAAAAGAGGAAGTTTTCCTTGAGCATCAGAGATGGAGATGTAGCACATTTTCTCCAGCTCAGAATCCTCAGGGCTGAACTAAGCAAATACTAGCACGAGGCTATGGGTAGCAGCAGCTGTTTGGGTATCTCCAGGCCAAGCTGCCTGACTCGATAATCAGAGAGAGCTTAACTTTAATTTATTATAAATAAACCAAACTACAACAGAAATCATTAACCCATGAGCTCTCTGAATTTCCATCACTCTCTGCATGCTTAACCACCATCAATGAACATTAACAGAAAACTCTGAAACTAGAGCCCAGCAACATAAGAATTTCAAAATGAGCACAAGTGTCTTGGAGATGGTCATGTGACCCTGGGTAAATCCTTTCATTTCTTTCAGGCTCAGTGTTCTTATCTGAGAAATGAGCCAACAAGGATGTTGGGAACAATCAGCTGGGATAATTATTTAAGGTGTTTAGCAGGCCTTAAAGTGCTAATTAGTGAATTTTCTGACCTTCTTTTTCTGTGGAGTTATCTGTAGTTGGAAAAGCTGATATTCTCCAAGAAGAATGAAATGTCAGAGTAAATCATTGCCATCTTGGAAAGCTTCATCCAAAGCTATAATAAGTACATCAGACTGGAAATGGAAAATGTCCAGCGAAGCCTGAATTGCTCAGTACTTGGAAAAGTCTGTCATATACAATACTGATCAATTCAGGAAACTGCCATTCTAAGGTTCTGAAGTCAAAATGGCTTCAAGAAAGCAGTAAATTCAAGACATTGTTACTCTTTTAGGAATCCAAGATAAGGGGACTAGAATTTGATCTCTCAAATTATACATATTCAAGGCCTAACAATTGGTGAGAGCAAAGGGACGACATGCAATAAAAAAGGAAGAGAAAGATCAGCCATCAGTAAAGTGTGTCTCAGGGAAGCCTGATCCCTACTGTGCAGTATTTCAGACATAGGACCATTACAAACCTTCTCTACGGAACCAATTACGTTATAAATTTGACCCACATGCAAATTGTTCAAGTAATAGAAAGATTTATGAAAAAAATGGATCTACTTTTCAGAAAAGATCCATATACAGGAATTATCCATACGTTGTCTTATGAAAATCATGATTTTACAGAAAGAGTCACAGACAGGAGAGACATTTCTGACTTGAATCATAAAATATATCCTTTTTATGGTGGGGATAACTGGGTTGGGAAGAGAAGAGCATGGTGCCACAGCAGGAGAGTTGGATTTGGAGAAAGAAGAATTCATTTCAAATTCCATTTCTATATCTTATTACCTATATAAATTTGTGCAAGACATGTCCTGTGTCTGGTCCTCAATTTTGCATCTATTAAATAAGGACAGCACATCCTAGTCACGAAGTGGTTCTCAACTTTCCTGAAAATCCTGCTACCCTTTAATACAGTTCCTCATGTTGTGGTGACCCCCAACCATAAAATTATTTTCATTGCTACTTTATAACTGTAATTTTGATACGGTTATGAATCTATCTGATACGCAGGATGTATTTTCATTGTTACAAATTGAACACAATCCACAGGTTGAGAACCGCTATCCTAGTGGATAGAGAACTGACTTTGGAATCAGAAAGACTAGATCCAAGTGTTCCTTCTGCTTTAGATTAGCTATGTGACCCTGGCTAAGTCACTTCACCATTCAATGTGCTAGGCAACTCTCTAAGGCTTTATCTTGGAAGTAAGGAGTTGATCTGTAATGATAGAGAAACTCACTCATTGGAGTGCTCACAACCAATGAATATGGTTAATAATATTGGTTAATGATAATGATGATCATCAGTAATGTTTAATCACGGCTAATATGGTAAATAACAATGGTTAATATTGCTAAGAATAATGATGACAATAATAACAGTGTTGAATTAGATGATTTTAAAAGGCCTCTGTCCCATGGCATGGCATTTTCTTTTACCCAACTTTCTACTTATTATTATTGTCATCATCACATAGTAGGTTTTTTTTCTGCCCCCATGGACCTATGATATACTATTTTTGTATTAGAGTTGTCTCTGTGATTTGTCCTTGTGCATAATGAGGTCCGTAAGGAAAAAAAAAGTGCATTCTGTCTAAATTCTGTGTCCACCTTTAATCCAACATGTGACTGTGCTCACTTTTTAATGACATTTTCCCTTTAATTATACGCTAAAACAATTTTCAGTTTTTGTGGGTTTTTTTAAGTTTTAAACTCTAACTTCTATTCCTCCCTCCCTTCCATCCTTTCCAAGATGGTAACTAATCTGATATAGGTTATAGATGCTCAATCAAATGAAACATTTCCATATTAGTCATTCTGACTATACCCACTTTTAATGAGTTAACTGTCAATCTATCTAAAT
The DNA here is from genome assembly GCA_028646575.1 of Pseudocheirus occidentalis. Classification (NCBI taxonomy): domain Eukaryota; kingdom Metazoa; phylum Chordata; class Mammalia; order Diprotodontia; family Pseudocheiridae; genus Pseudocheirus; species Pseudocheirus occidentalis. The sequence continues at coordinate 8,618,018 of CM053601.1, forward strand.
GACTCCCAGACCTATATATTCAGTCTTGCTCTTTCTCTTTAGCTCCAGTAACACAGTGTGAACTACCTAGCTCATATTTCAAAATAAATGTTCCATACACATCTCAAACTCAATGCTTCCAAAACCAAAGTTCTTATCTTTCATGCTGCCAAATCCTCTTCTCTTCCTCACTTCCCCATTTCTATTTGAGAGAATCTTCGAGTCTCCCAAGTTCTTAGCCTCAGTGTCACCCTCTTCTCCTCCCTCTTCCTTATCCCATAACTGATCAAGGGGCAGGGTCTCTTACCTCTGTATTCACCAAATATTTGGTATTCCTCCCCTTCTCCAACTCACCCTGTCACCACCCTATTTTATGTTCTCTTCACTTCTCCTAATTTATCTCCCTTCCTCCAGTGTCTTCTCTCTCCAATTGATCCTTCACACAACTGCCAAATGGATACTCCTAAAGCATTTGTCTGCCTCTTTTGTTCCCTCTGCTCAATAAACTCCCCTGGCTTTCTGTCGTCCCGACGATGAAATACAAACTCCTATGGTTTTTATTTAAGCCATTTACAGTTAGACTCCAGCTTACTTTCTCAGACGTATTGCCTCCTTTCACACATTTATGTTCCAGCCAAAACTGGTCTATTGTCCTTTATGTATGACATTACACACATCACCACCTCTGACCCACATCCCTGCCTTTGTACTAACTGTCCCCTGTAGCTAGAATGCATGCCCCCCTTCCACTCCTCTGGAGCCCTTTAAATTTTCTAGTTAAAGGAAACTCGACTCAGTTGGGACACACCCCCACTCCCAATCCCAACCTAGTACCTTATCTTATCCTTTGAACTTATCTTGCAATTATTTTGTATATATTTTTTACACGCACACACACACACACACATATCTTTCTCCCTTTTAGAGATAAAAGTCCATAGACTAAGGTCCTTGAGATTGGGGACTATTTTTTTAAGAAATCTTTATGTCCCTGGAACCTAATTTAGAGATTGCCACATAAGAAGCACTCGATAAATCTATCTTGATTGATGGATTAGTTCAAAACTTCAATCTATGTTTTATCTCTCTGGTCTAGGTATCCCACGTATGAGTCCGGGTCAGAACTCATTTGTAGCGTTTCATCAGCTGGTCCTACTCCGATGCCTTTTGTGGTGTGAATCTTTCCAGAAATGAACACTCACTGCCGTCTAAGAAACATTCTCGCTAAGTAGGAAGGAGCTAATGACTAGCAGTTTGGACCCTAGGTGATGAATCATTTGTCCACGGCTCCCCATGAAAGGGCAGCTAGGTGGTAAGAGCAGATAGAGGCTGACCCTGAAGTCAGGAAAATTCAGCTTTCTGAGTTCAAATCTCACCTCAGACACTTACTAGCTATGTGACCCTGGGCAAGTCAGTTAACTCTGTTTGCTTTGGTCTTCTCATATGTAAAATGGCCTGGAGAAGTAAAGGACAAACCACTGGAGCATCTTTGACAAGAAAACCCTAAGCGGGGTCACCATGAGTCAAACACAACGGAAACAACCAACAACAACCCACGAAAGGGCTTTGCGAATGGTAGCTGGTTTATAAATAGAAGTAAATAAAAAAAAACTCTCGATGTAAAATTTACTTAAATCGTGCTTTATAAACTCCAAACTTGGCATTTTAAACCATCATTACCTCTCCCGAATAGAACTCAGCTCTGGTAGGTTAGCCTTAGCCATATATGAAGGGGTCCCAAGCCGCCAAACCACTCCTCTATCCCTGCTCCACATGACCCTGTAATGGGAAGGGGAATTTGAAGAGACCTAAGGGGGAGTTTGAAGACCTCCCCTGCTTTGCAAGCAAACTCTGTCCTCTAATAGGCTGAATGTAGTCACGTGGAGCCTGTGGTGGGAGGAGTTTGCTGAAGAGAAGCAGAGCCCGCAGGAAGCCGGTTGGGAGCTAGCCGAAGAGTGGGGGACGGAAGAGCTCAGGCAAGGAGAGAGAGAGTTTTGTGGGTAAATACGATTTTGTCCTGGTTTGCGGGAAGGCTAAAGAATGGCACAGCTCTCAGTGTCCTTGTGGCTTCAGAATGTCCTTGGTATTATGATGGAATCAGCTCACTGGTTTTGGGATTCCGTTTTCTGGCATCTAAATAAACCTTCAGTTCTCCCCTCTGTCTGTAGAGTTCGGCATATTTTGTGATTGAACTTCATGCCATACTTACAGGCGTGGTCTTTATCATGATCCTGAGTGCTGTAAATATTGCATTGGCGCCACAGACCCTAAAAACTTCCCAGCTCTTTTTTAAGAATTGTTTTTCTCTATTAGAACATACAGCCCCGGAGAGCAGAAACTGCCTTGATTCCTGTATTTGTATTCATAATACTTAGCGTTGTACCTGGCACATAATTAATGTGAAATTTATGCCCTCCCTCCCTCCCTCCCTCTCTCTCTCTCTCTCTCCCTCCCTCCCTCTCTCTCTCTCTCTCTCTCTCTCTCTCTCTCTCTCTCTCTCTCTCTCTCTCTCTCTTCCGATTTGAAGAGATCCTCTAATCAAACATGTCAAATCCCTTGTTCATCTCATGCAATAATTCTCCAATAATGTCAAAATGTTATTTGGGAAATGGCTGAACAAGGTCATGTGATTGTGATGAAATACTACTGTGTTATAAAAAATGATGAGGTCAATAATCTTAGAAAACCACGGATAGACTTCCATGAAACCATGAAGAGTAAAATGGAGCAAACCAAGAGAATACTGTACAAAGTACAAAATACTGAACAGCAATATTGTTTTAAGAACAACTTTGAGTGCCTGAAGTATTTTGACTATTAAAAATAATTAACTCCAAAGGATATACAAAGGAAGATGTGATCTGGATCCAGAGAAAGCATGTATAAATAGAAATATGTATAGAATGGTTTTATATCTCTACATATATATTTGTGTCTAATGGTAACCATCTCTAGGGTGGTGTGGAGGGGGAAAAAGGGAAAAAAAGAAATTTACATGGTAACTTTATTATATATTTAAAAGGAATAACAAGTTGTACATAGTAGGCTTGGAGTTCCATGTACAATTATCTTTTCTTTCCTAGTCTCCTCTGTTATGGTAATGCTTGATTTATTTCTCAAGGCCAGAATAAAATAACATTTTTGAAAAGAAAAAAATTCATTTTGACTTATTATGAAAATTTTAAGTTTAAATCCCAGCTATGTGACTTATTATCTATTTGAACTTGGGTAAGTCATATCACCTAGCCATGAATCAGTTCCTTCCCACATAAAAACAAAAGTAGTCAGATCGATGATTCCTAAGGTCTTTTCTAGCTTTAAGTCTACCAACCCATGATTTCTTCTCCATGTAAGAAAACTTCTGAGAGAAAGGGATATCCCTAGGTTCACTGTCTTTAATGATACACTACATTCATCCATAAATCTTAGGATCTGACAGGCATTCCCCCAATAGATGAATAGTCCAAAATTATAAAAAGAAAGTTTTCAAAAGCAGGAATCACAATTATTCACAATATGTTCCTAATCACTATTAACTAGAGAAATGCAAATAAAAATAACTTTGAGTTTCTACCTCACACCTATCAGTTTGGCAAGAATGACCAAAACAGAAAGTGGCAATTATTGGGGAAACATTAATGCATGATTGTTGAAGCTGTACATTGGTCCAACCATTCTGGAAAACAATTTGGAACTAAGCCCAAGAAGTTACTAAACCCTTGTAGCAAATAACTACAAAGAGGATGCTCATTATTTCAGAAAAGGCTGGATAAACCATGACATATGAATTCTATTATTTCATCAGAAGAAATGTTGAAAGGGATGGCTTTAGAGAAACCTAGGAAAACTTACATTTAAAAATATTGAAGAAACTGTCAGATGTGTAATATTGAAAAACATCTGACATGGAAAGGAATTCAAAGTAAGATAATTTAAAAATCATTAGAGTCTCTGAAAACCTTTATTAAAACCAAACAAAACCTGAACACTTTTAATTTAAGATATGATAAATGAAAGCTACTCAGCTCTGCTAAAAACCTAAGGACAAAGTAAAGATAAAAAATAATCTACCAATTACTTTCTAAAAATAAATACAAATTTAAAAGTTCTAGGAATGTTGTAACCAATATTTGGAGCCCATAAATCCAAAAAGGAGAGGGGGGGGAGGGAGGAAGGAAGGAAGGAAAAAGGAAGGAAGGAAGGAAGGAAGGACCCAGAAAAAGCAGTTCAAACACTGTTTCAAGGAATTGCAGTCACTATAACAAAAGACCTTGAATTTATTATGAGAGTTCTTCAAATACAGGATTACATATAAGGATCAGTATATTCCTATAAGTTAGGGGGAAATGTATCTTTAATGGAGTAGAATATCTCCACATATTTTTTATGAAAAGGACAGGATAATAGGAGTTTTGAAATACAAATAGAAGAGTTAAAAGAAATATAGAAAGGCAAATCTGTTTGAATAATTACTGGGTGATGATTCAATCCCAATGTTCTAATTAATGGGAGAGAGAGAAAAAAAGAACAAGTATCCCTTAACAATTTTAATGTCTTCAAAAGCTATTAGCAAAGTTAAACAAGATAAACAGGTGCTATGAGGGGATTAATTGTGTTTTGAGGGTTTGAAAAGAGAAATAGAAGGGAGGGTAAAAGGACTACACCACAGGCAGAAGAGCATGTGGCAGATGATTCGAAGCTAAGAACTCAGGGCCTTGGGAACTCCCTTGTTCTGCCTTCATGTCTCAGCATGGGACTTTGTCCTTGGGGCACTATAGGGATGAGGGGTACATCTCATAGGGAGGATGGTCAGAACAGGTTAGATGGGAGATGGGGGAGGGGGGATGTTGCCTATGTCCTCCTGAGACATAGGGTGGTGGTGGCTGCATGTTTTTAAAGGACCAGATAGACATGGAGTTCTTTGAATTGCCTCCAGGACTCTATCAGGTTCTGTCTATAGTAGCTATTAACACTTTGTGTTTGGATTCACTGATAAACTACAGGTATGATTCTGCAAGTATGTATTACTTAGTCTGTCTACTTAGGTTTAGGAAAGAGTCCTTAGCAAGTCAGATTTAGGATTATGGAGTTTTTTGGCCACAGAAACTCCACACTATCACCTACTAAATTATCTCCAACTCAGCAAAATTATAGACCCCAAATTCTGAGATTTGTGAAAGTATATCATAACATGCACTGATGTCAAGGCATATGGAACAGGCAAATATGCCTCCATTCATTCAAAATTGGTCATAGGGTCATTTATTTAAAACTGCAAATAACCCCACAGGTAATCTAGTTTAAGCCTCTTTATTTTACCCATGAGGAGACTGAGACCCAGAAAGGTTCACTTCAGATCCACACACTGATCACACACAATCTCCTATCTGTGTGTTAAGGTATAAGGAAGTTGAGTAGCGTGAGCACATACACTGTAGGTACTGGCCTCATTCCCCAGTCTGTAATATCTTTAATTTCCTCTTTACTTTCTGCCTCATCAGTTATTCTAAGTGACTACCCAAGGAGGGCCCTGTACTAAGGTTGCACAAAACTATTTGAACATCCCCAATCCTTGAGGCTTCTGGAGTTTCCATCTGAAAGTTGATTTATGCTTCCATTCTTGGGGCATTAGTAAAGATCAAAAAGTTCTGCCTGCTGGTCTCTTAGTCAGGACTCTGTTAATTATGACCTTCTCCTAATCCAGGCTGGCACACATTCCCCACTGTTCCATTAATTCCTCTTGTCTGTGAGTCTCCTGGCATAAATACACAAGGATCAAAAGCTGCACCCATAGTTAGTTACAGCCCTTGAAATTGCCCTGATATTTCTGTCTTTCTCTTCCCAGAAAAAAGAAAAGCTTGTTTTTTTAAAGGAACACTTGAGAACATCATTGAATCACTAGGATGTGATTTCTTCTGACTTTAAATAAGGCCTATTAAGTTCTAATGAGTACCCCAGACCAGAGCGCATCTACTTTCTGATGATTAGAACTTCTGGGTGAGTCAAAGGTGCATTGCAGGGAAGAAAAGCCTAGGGCAGGATTCTGAAGGTCACAAAGAGAGAGAACAGATCACATGAATCCATAACTTTAACTGGGAGTGATGCAGTGGTTTTTAAACCTCAGGAAGTCAATGGGGGCAGAATGGAACACTTAAAATGCATTTTGATATCAGGTGGGAACTTGTCCTTAAATACAGATCAAATTTTCTGAAAGTTGATCTCAGAGCATTGACTGTATGTTCAGAAACCCTGGGTTCCAACCCCACCTCTGATGCTTGCTTCCTGTGTGACATTGGACAAAACATCCACTATCCCTGGGTCTCAGTTTTGTTTCATTTGTCTTTTGGTTTTGGTGTTTGTTTGTTTGTTTGCTTGTTTTTTGGCTTTTCTTTTGGAATGGGGAGTGCAGGGCAATAGGGATTAAGTGACTCACCCAAGGTCACATTGTTAGTAGGTGTTAAGTGTCTGAGGCTGAATTTGAACTCAGGTCCTCATGACTCCAGGGCCAGTGCTCTATTCACTCAGCCGCCCATTCATTTTGTTTTTCATTTGCAAAATGAAGAGGTTGGCCCAGATGCCTTCTCTTCCTGGGGGGTTCAGATAGAAAGAACACTAGGACGAGTCTTTATAATGCTACTATTCAGGCACGTTAAATATTCCCCAGACTATTGTACAAAGATACAAAATAACTCCCATGTGCTGATGGCTAAAAGAATGAGGATGGAAACCAATCCTCTGTGTGTTCACTGGAAGCCTCCTCAGTTCAAAGTCAGTGGGAGGCTAACAGGGATAGCATGTACCTCTCATCCTGTTTCCTTCTGGTTTGATCTCCTTGTCAACATCCCCACATTGTTCATTCCACATAGATTCAGAATTATGGATATCTAGGATGGTGATATCTATTAAAAACATTGTCCCTCAATTATTTTATTTTGAATTTAACAAATACCAAGAGAAAAAAGAACATTTCCACAGAAAAAAATAGAATTGTAAAAGAGGATATGTGAAGCCATGAATCTCTATTGAGTACAGCTTGTTTTTTCATCAAAGCTCAGAAAAAAATCGAACCAGATACTTTCAAAGTTACCCAACTCATTTGTATTTTCTCTGAAATTTTTTCTTGTTCTCTAGTCTGTGCATTTTTTAAAGATACTTCAACAAGCCTTTCATAAACTATTCTTCACTTTGCATCAATTCATGCTACCCATGATTCTCTCAAATTGGGGCATGTGGAATCAATGTCCTTCAAATTTGTCAGATATTCACGCCGAGGTGGGTGGCAGCAGCTTGCCCCACTGACCAGTATTTCTTCATGGAAACAAAGCAGGATAGTATCTCCCAGCATCGTCTGCCAGCTGAGTTTGCTGGGTAGCTTTCCATACTATGGTTAAGGAGATCTCCTTTTGTTGACTACCAAATGTTCCACGAGTGGCTCAGTTTATTACAATCTCACATGAGAACTTACAGACTCACCTTTGTCAGGTTTTGCCTACCCAGCCTTCAGTGCCTAACACAGAGAAATTATCTGAAAATTCCATCATTTCTCTGCTGTTGGAAAGGCACTGAAAACTAAGTCAGAGAAAATGAAACCTGTTGGATTTCCAATCAGAGATTCTCCTCTTGACCTGACCTAACAGTCAACTCCAGGACTGAATTGCAGTTGAAGAATGTGTCTCCTGGTGTTCAAGAGGAAATCACTATCAAATATATATGAGAATTTTAAAAGTTTAAGGAAATCTTAGCAAAATTCCATCCAAACCATAAAGTTGACTGGAGAAGTTAGAAAAGCAAATATAAATTTGATACAATCTGGACAGGACAGCAGAGGAGGAGTTTTCTCTTTAACTATGTTAGGAAAAAGAGAATAAAACAATGAGAAGTCAAAAAGGAAAACAGAATGAATGAACTTTAATTTTGTGTTTATTTTTCCTCTGACTTTAAGAATGATCATTGTGATATAGAAAAGAGAGGAATAAAAATAGTGAATAAGGAGCAGATACCTAAGATAACTAGGAAAAAAGTTCTGAGACAGCCACCTGTCCTTAATGAATTTTAAGGCCGAGATAAACTATATTCCATGATCATAGTATCAGGGGGAAGGTTCAGTGGGAATCTTCACCTAGGGAGTACTACAACTCCTTTAGCTCATTCTCTCTGTATGCTCATGCCCAGGCAACAGAATGAACTGGCAAGTGGAATTGTGCAGTCACTGGAGATATCAAGGAAGACAAGAATGGGACTGTAGATCTAGATCTGACTTCATTTGTGTGAAAAGTGTTTTGTGGTTGTGTTCATCTAGGTCCTGGGTTTGTTTTGGCAGGTAGATTCCCCAATATTTTATAATGTCTACAGAAACTTTAAATGGGGTTTCTCTTACTGTCTCTTGCTGTTGGACTTCGTTAGAAATATATAGGAATGCTGAGGATTTGTGTGGGTTTATTTTATATCCTGCAACTTTGCTAAATTTATTTATTGTCTCCAGAAGTTTTTTACTTGATTTTCTAGGATTCTCCAAGTATATCATCATGTCTTCTGCAAAGAATGATAGCTTAGTCTCTTCTTGGCCTAATTTGATTCCTTTTATTTCTTTTTCTTCTGTAATTGCTACTCCTAGCATTTCTAGTACCAGATTGAATAAGAGGGGTGATAGTGAACATCCTTTTTTCACTCCTGATCTCATTGGAAATTCTTCTAGTTTATCCCCATTACATATAATACTTGCTGATGGCTTTAAATAGATGCTACCTATTATTCTAAGGAAAACTCCATTTATTCCTATACTTTCTAGTGTTTTTAATAGGAATGGATGTTGTATTTTGTAAGAAGCTTTTTGTGCATCTGTTGAGAGAATCATGTGATTTCTGCTAGTTTTATTGCTGATATGATCAATGATACTGATGGTTTTCCTAATATTCCTAATATCCTTGCATTCCTGGAATAAATCTTACCTGATCAAAATGTATTATTCTTGTGATAAGTTGCTGTAGTCTTTTTGCTTATATTTTATTTAAAATTTTTACATCTATATTCATGAGGGAGGCTGGTCTACAATTTTCTTTCTCCATTTTGTCTTTTCCTGATTTAGGTATCAGTACCATATTTGTGTCATAAAAAAGAATTTGGGAATTTTTGGACGGGCGGAGCCAAGATGGCGGCGTAGAAACAGCAAAGCACCACAGCTCCCACACAAATACGCTAAAAAACTCATAAAATGGGACGCTAAACAGATTTCCAAGCTCCAAAACTCTCCACAAGACAGAAAGCCCTACAGGCAGCGCAGCGGGCCGGGCTCTTCGCAGCAGTCGGGGACCCCGGCTGAAACCCCTGCCGGCTCAGGCCCTGGGGCATCGGGCGGGGAGCCACGGCTGCGGGAGAGCAGATCAGCTGCACTGGAGGCACAGTTACCACATTTATCAGGCCAGAAGAAAAAAAGGCTAAGAGAAAGGTCAGTGGATTTTGCTAACTGGGGAGGAGAAGAGCGGGTCCGGCCAAACTGCTCCCAGGGCAAGGAGGCAGCGGGAGGCGGCTGTTGCAGCACTAACTGCTGGGAGCCGCAGCGGCCCGCCTGGGCTGCTTCAGAGCCCTCGGCCTGCAGATAGCAGGGGGGCTGACGCGACCCATCGAGGCCAAGGGCTCTTGCGTTGAGCGGCCTGGATCTGGATC